>JAEMGE010000029.1:622812-1245625 GCA_033884665.1 Argynnis bischoffii washingtonia
TCGAAGTACCTATTACAATAAAACGGCAATTTCATACTTTAACCCCTATTATTATTATTATATAATTGGTGTTTCTCGTATTAAAAGTAAAGTTGTTGATGAACCTAACAAAGAGAAAAAAAAAATTAATTGTCTTGTCACAAATTTTCTTTCTAGTTCTTCGCTTTGCTTTTAAAGTTATTTTCCAGCCGTAAATAAACTATCAATGAAGCCGTAACTGGTTTACAGGTGTTTTACTGAACATTTTCTCTTAACTTTGAAAGTGTTTTTGTAATATTTCTTTCTTTTTCAAACTCGAGTCAAGGTTAAAGTACTAAATTGTAAAACTTTTCGGCGTTTTTAGTATTCTGTTTATCTTATACTAGCGACTCACCCTCGCTTCGCTTCGGGTTCATCTCTAGACAAAAACAAATCTATCCCACGGGACCCGTACACTTTTTCGGGATAATATATAGCCTATAGCCTTCCTCAGTTAACGAGCTATCAAATGCAAAAAGAATTTTTCAAATCGGATCAGTAGTTCCTGAGATTAGCGCGTTCAACCAAACAAACAAACAAACAAACAAACTCTTCAGCTTTATAATATTAGTATAGATTATAATATTATTAAATGAGCAATTCTTGTATATATTTACACATATACATGTAGGTATTTTGTTTAACAATCGCTTTAACAATTTGGTGTTTTTTCTGAAAACAAAAACGCAATTTTTCGAGAAAAACAAATATTTTTCTATCTGCTCTCATACTGACATTGTCATATAGTGGCATCTCATACATTTTTGTGTTATTTGGATTGTCACCAATGGATTGTAAGTGGTAACCACTGAACGAGCGCCTACGCCGGACGAATCTCGGTCACCCAGGTACTGAAATAAGATAAAGGAATCTTTTGCCTGTTAGTAAGTCTTATTCTTTTTTCGTTGAATTTGAAGGGTGGAAAAATTAGAATTTCTGTATTTTACTACACTCGTAATACCTATTCTTATCTATACCTATAATAAAACTAACTTAGTCAAATCGATGTGCGCGTTTCACGCAAATACTATTGAACCGATTTTAAGTAAATTTTGTGTAGTGATAACTTATTACTCGGGTTAACATTTAGGATACCTTTTATTACAGGTACATTTCTCATTCTCGCGGGATAACGCAATGTCTGGTTCTGTCGAGTCGTCCTTAGAAATTTATACGGCTAACGCTGACTAAACCTTAAGAGATACATCAAAACAATGTACTACAAAATTATATGTCTTAAAAAGTTATAGCAGCGATTTCGTAATAGTTTATGTCTATCTCCTAAGGTACATTCGCAATTACAATTTTAATTCATTACTCGCGTCTCACTGACTGACTTATCAACGATCAGCCCAAGCCGATGATGATAGACCAGCACCACAAAAAAGCCAGCTTTATATATCCATACTAATATTAAATGTGAAAGGAACTCTGTCTATGTGTCTGTCTGTCTGTCTGTCTGCCTGCCTGTCTTCCTGTCCGTCATCTCTTCACGCTTAACCGTTGAACCGATTTAAATGAAATTTGGTATTGATATAAATAGTTTTCGTCCCGGAAAATATATCATATATTAAAGGGTTGAAAAGGGTGGTGGGAGATTGGATGAGGAATCAATCATTTCGTAGACCTTATCTGTGCTTTCGACCTAAGATTAAGGTCAAGAGTAAGCCCATTTCTAATAAAAAAAAACATATGTATGTACATTGTACATATATAATATAGTCTATGCTATACTACCCGGTAAACCGTACCTAGAGACGAACCCGAGCGAAGCGAGGGTGAGTCGCTAGTCTATATATAAATAGTCAAAGATAAAACAGTTCAGTACTTTTCCTCGTCTGTTTGTCAAACAATTTTTTTTTTTTGTTTATTAGCTATTGATGAGCGTTTTTTGTTAACAATAAAAAATATTATATTCCCAATTCGGCCACTGAGCGCACAATATTATTATTATCAATAATACTTTTTCTTTTATATATTTTATATATTTATCTATACTAATATTATAAAGAGGTTTTCCCGGTGGTAGGACTCTGTCAAGCCTGAGGAGTCCGACTGGATGGGTACCACCCCCTTATCTATTTCTGCCGCTAAGCAACAATGATTGCATTGTTGTGTTCCGGTCTGAAGGATAAGGTAGCCAGCGCAATTACAGGCGAGAGGCATATCATCTTAGTCCTCACAGTGACAACGCACCTGTGGTTCTGCATTTTTGTTACTTAAAACCTAAGTGCATGAAGCGTAGGTGTTATGGGCGACAGGTACTGCTTTCCATCAGGTGGTCTGTCTGCTCGTTTGTCACTGAATCTCATAAAAAAAAAAGGTAAAGTTTGTGAGGTTGTAGGGGGTAATCTCTGGATTTACTAAACCGATTTAGATGAAATTTGGTAAGAAGATAGTTTGAGACCCTGGGAAGGATATAGGATAGTTTTTATCCTGAAAATCATCCCTTAAGGGGGCGAAAATGGTGATGAAAGTTTGCATTGGAAAGCAAGCTAGGGATGAACCCGAGTGAAGCGAGGGTGAGTCGCTAGTCCTTTATAATTCTGTGGTGTGCAATGAAGTAAATAACTAAAGAAATAAACAAAGTCGGATACCAAGCAATACATGCATGGTCAAAGCTAGCAGTTAATGTTCCCATAGCGAAGGTGATGTATATTATTGACGATAACTTAGTGGCACGTTCCTTCACACGTATGAGGTCATAGAGAGGAATGGAGTAGTTATTATGTGAATTGAAATTATGTATACATATTTATTTTATGTACTTTATATTATAACTCTAATATTTCAAAATCTTATGTAACTATATAAAAAAGTATTGTATATGTTTTAATTTTTTTTGTATCTACATATTTGATCGTGCATCTCTAATAATTGTCTGACATATTTCAATGGAGCGTTTTTATTGAAAGCGAAAATGAAAACCATAGTTTGATTTTAATGGTTCTAGCAGATTCAGACATTTTTAACGCGTTCCCATGGATGGATGTTGTATTTAGTGTTTGTGATATATAATTCTAAATTTTATTAAATTTTTCTAAGTAATAAATATGTTGGGACATTAACACACAGCACCATCTAGTTTCATGGTAAGCTACGAGGCTTATGTTATAGATATTGGATAGTTGATACACTACACATACTTAACTTTAAATATATACATATTATAAATATAAACATCCATGACTGGAGTACAAACATTTATGCTTATCACAAAAATGAATGTCCCAGCGGGACTTGAACCCACGACCGCTGACACAGCAACTAGGGTTACTACAAACTAAGTCAAGTCAATATCGTCAATGTCGTCATACAATAAAATTGTACTTTAAAATGCTATTTTTCTTATACGATGGATAGTTCAAAGTTCAAACAATATCAATCTGTGAGTCTATAATACTGTATTGTCTTTGCCTAGCTAACATAAATTTTAACCAAAAAAAAAAAAAGGCAGTGGTAGCCCAGTGGTAACATGCTCGCTTGGGAATCCGAGTGAAGCTGGTTCAAATCCCGGGTCTCGCACTTCTAATATTTTCATGTGCGAATCATTTCTAACATGTTTACCACTTGCTTTACGGTGAAGGAAAACATCGTGAGGAAACCTGCATGCCTGAGGCAACCTAGCAAGTTTTCGAAAGACATGTGAAGTCCGCCAACCCGCACTTGACCAGCGTGGTGGACTATGGCCTGATTGAAGGGAGGCCCACGCCCAGCAGCGGGACGTTAAAAAAGGGCTGAATACAAAAAAAAAAGGAAATATCTGACTTCTAATGTTAATTATTTGCGATACAAAGTCAAGCACGCCATCAATAAAATATAAAAACATTTTATACGAATATTACAACATCTTGTAAAGTAACATAAATAGGTTGCTAAAGTTGAAAACTGTAATTGAAACTTGCAATAGTTCAATGGTAATCGGTTAAGTTCGGCAGAAATAGGCGGCGTTTATAAACGTTTCCTAACAAATTTAGTTTTCAATCGATTTAAGATAAAAATGTTTGTACTTTTAGACTTATCTGAATAGTTAAAATATCGGAAAGTGACTAAAAGCTAGGTAAGAAATATGATAAACATATATTATATGAGTATGAATACGATCATTATGAACATTATACAAAAATAAAAATTATGTAAGTCTATTTTTTTCATATCCAGCGAATTTGTCGTACTAACTGTAGGCTATATGTTACTCCAGAAACTAGATACATTGTTCATCCTAATTAGTTCAGCCGTTTCAGCGTAACAAACATACAGTCACGCACATACACGCACATACATATGTACATAAACAAACATTCACATTTCGCATAGTTTGTGTTTGATATCCCCATAATTAATCATATAAGTTGTTGGATTGCAAAGATTTTTATTATTTTAAATCTTAAAGAATGAGCACGGCATTTTTGATTATGATTTTTTTAAAGTATATATTTTAAAATAACTTCTTAAACGTTTCTACTCTAAAGATTTTTCTGTCTAGTATCGAACCACGCTCTGGACACCAATGCTCCAATAAAATGGACATTAGGCACTGACGTACACTACACCACATGCACACAAAGATACAATTTCACTCTTATTTCCTTATATTGTATGGAAGTTATCTTATTTGTATTTGCAAAACATGCGGCTGACTGTACAACATTAGACACAAAACAAATGTAACTACCTATTATTAATCATTGTTATGGCTCAAATATATGACGTTATGAATATAGTTTAACGGAAGATAAACTGACTTCTAAGATGTAACAGATGTTTTATACTAGATTACCTGTCAGGACTTGCTCTCAAAAAACTTAACGTCACTGCGAACTCGCCATTATCTGTTAGAGAAGGATACATTAAGCACGACAGAGCATTTTATCTACTATTAATCCCATGGGAACTTTATTTTTTCCCTTTCATAGTGTATACTTGGCCAGCGTGGACTATGGCTTGGTCGCCCTCGTATCGAAGAGATACCCGTGCCCAGCAGTGGGGCGTTAAAAGAGCCCTAAATACATTACTTATAATGTACATATAATGATTTGAACACATTAAGTTTTTAAGTTATCTCATTTAATTACGAGAAAGATTTCTAGAATTTTGATTTCAAATAGTTTAAAGTATCCTGAAATTAATTAAAGTAAAAAGTTCGTATCAACCCCAAGCAAAAGTGGACACAACATTTGCTTAATTAATTTATTCAAAAATGGTAATAGCTAAAGTAAAATATTTAGAATAAAACTTGTACAGCATCAAGTTTTACAGAAGATGCTAAACTACCTTTTTTATATAATCCGTACTAATATTATAAATGTGAAAGTTTGTGAGGATGTTTATAGTCTGGAATAGCACATACGTAATTTTTTATCCCGAAAAAATGTACGGATTCCGTATAAAAGATTTGTTTTTTTTTATTAGATTCAATGACAAACGAGCAGACCGAGACCACCTGATGGAAAGCAGTACCTGTCGCCCATAACACCTACGGTTCATGCACTTAGGTTTTACGTAATAAAAATCACAGGTGCGTTGTCACTGTGAGGACTAAGATGATATGCCTCTCGCCTGTAATTGCGCTGGCTACCTTATCTTTCATACCGGAACACAACAATGCAATCATTGTTGCTTGGCGGTAGAAATAGATAAGGGGGTGGTACCCATCCAGTCGGACTCCTCAGGCTTGACAGAGTCCTACCACCGGTTTGTTTTTGACACAGCAAGAGATTGATCTATTGCATTGATCATTGTAATGTTAGGTACGTTACTTAGGGACGAACCCGAGCGAAGCGATGGTGAGCCGCTAGTATAAAAAAAATGATTAACGCTTTTTTATATATAATAAAAGTAATTATAAAAAAAATACGTAATAATAACGTAACATAGTAAATGATTATCAAGGATAATTCTTATCAAAAAAAATTCAAAGTTGACTTCTCGTTCACGTGTGGCTGGCAGCAGGAATGTTTAGATGGCGACCGTTTTCAGGACTATTTGATTTTGAATGTCATTAGACGCCATTTTTACAGTAAAAAAACATAGATAGCATTTATATTAATTAAGATATCTGAGTATTCCAAATATCCTGGACTTTCCTATAATATAATATATTAATTATAATATTATTATTTTTGACAATTTCTACGAATTAAAATAAGCTATGTGTTACTCTTGGCCATATTTGTGTACTAAATTTCATCTACTTCCGTTAAGACATTTCAGCGTGAAAAAAAACAAACGTACATACATATAAAATTTCATATTTGTAACAGTAGCCCACAAAGTATTTCACTTACACTTAAGTGAACAAACAGATTGCTCCATGAGGCATAGGATTTGAGAAATAAAAATAGAGAAACCTCTACCCAGAACATAAAATTTCATGAGTTCGGTTAGAAAAAACAACGTCGCAGATCGCAGATTTGACTAAAATCACTCGGCGTTCAGATGAATATTTAGGTTTATTTTAGGTCTTATCTTAAAACATGGTAATGGAACATTGCCATTTACCTAAATCTCAAGCTTTTTATAGGAATAACACAAACGTTGTAAGTTAAGTGAGCATTTCGATTATGTAGACGATGAATATTTTTACTTTGATGACACGTTTGGCTCAGTTTGTAGTAACCCTACTTGTTGTGCAAGCGGTTGCGGGTTCGAGTCCTGATGGGGGTATTCTTTTGTGTGATTGACACGAATGTTTGTACTCTAGTCATGGGTGATTATATTTATAATATGTATGTAATTAAAGTTATATATGTGTAGTGTATCACTATCTGGTATCCATAACACAAGCATCGTAGCTTACCATGGAACTAGATGGTGCTGTGTGTTAATGTACCAACATATTTATTTTTTTAACTTATTTATTAAGTTCGAAAGTGTCTTGTATCTTTATCCCTTTCAAATGAAGTGATGATTTTATATGATTTCATACTATTTATAGAAGAAATTTAATAAACGTGATTAATTAAGAAACCTAAGAAAGTTCTTTTATATATTTTAATATTACGAAAAACAAAATTGGAATAATATTTATTTTATTATAAGGCGACTAATCTATTTTTAAATTTTAGGCAGTACATTTTTGAGCATGAAAAATACACTATAAAGTGAAAGTTAGGAGCAAAGCAAATCATTACATAGTATAAAACAAAGTCGCTTCCCGCTGTCTGCCATTATGTATACTTAGATCTTTAAAACTACGCAACGGATTTTGATGCGGTTTTTTAAATAGATAGAGTGATTCAAGAGGAATGTTTATATGTATAATACATGCATATAGTACAGAAAAGCCGAGAAATTCAAAGATTTGTATTTAATACTAACCGTTAAAACGTACCTAGGGACGAACCCAAGCGAAGCAAGGGTGAGTCGCTAGTCTATATATAAATAGGCAAAGACAAAACAGTTCAGTACCTTTTTCTCATCTGTTCGTCAACATATTTTTTTTATTTATTTAGTAGCTTTTGAGGTCTTTTAAATTCACATTTATTTTTATAAACTCTTCAATTTTTTCGTAAATAAACTATGTGTGCATAGACGCGGGCTATTACTAGTAATGTATATAGCCTAGACACTGGCATAGGTTTTTCTACTACATTGAATAGGTGTTATGTTACATTGTTGCAACTTACGGACTTGAATCTGAGCGTAGCAAGGTAAATTTAAACAGTAGATGGTAAAAATTAAGATAAAAATAGAATATTTTCGTACTTACTCTTACTGTATAGTATAAGATCTGGCAGTTAATTTTGTTAAAGCATTTATTTTTAGACCGACTTCTAAGAAATAGTATTACTTAATTTCAATAATTAACCTCTCAGAGAAAAAAGAAGGCAAAGGTATTTAGAAATCGGTGAGGCTTTTTGGTTAAAAAATCATGATTATTTAACTTGATTTAAATAAATGATTAATGGTAATGTAATATATTACTGTTGGAAATTTTAATTAAACACCGCAAACAGGGTGTAATTAAACGTAATGCAATTAATGTTGTTTGTAAATCCTCTATATATTTTAAGGTTATAAAAAGTAATTTGAATAAAAATGACAAAAAAATCTGCTAAGATCGAGTTCTGAAACGATCGAGGGTTCCGTGCACAAAAAGTTGTCTGTCTGTATGTATGTAATATATACAATATTAGACAATTTCTTTGTATTTATTTACTATACCAAGGAGGAACCCGAGCGGAGAGAGGGTGAGTCACTAGTAATATAATAATGACGACCGACTTCGACCACGGCGGCCAGTTACATTGAGACCAGCCATCTGCGCAAGTGTACACGCACAGACACCAGTGCACTCTCTGTTCCTGTCACTCTCATACTCCGGTGGGACGACACGAGACACGACCGGTGAGAGCTAAGGCGCAGGACCGACGGTTTTACGTGCTCTCCGAGGCACGGGGGTGAAACTACGCCACCTTCCCAACTCCGGGCTGTTACTGAGACTTACTAAATAGAAAGATTCAATAACTAAACTTGGCCTGACTCGGGACTCGAACCCAGGACCTCTCGATGTGCAGCCGTACTTGCTGGCCACTACACCACCGAGGTAGTTGTAGGCAGTACTGTAATACCAGTAATATAATATGTATGTTTGAATACATAGGTACAAGTTGTATAATATAAAGAAATTTGCTAATGCTTGCCACAATAAGACCGCCTTTTCATATCTTGTGTTATTGTTTTTTTCTGACTCACCTAAACTCTAGAGCCCCTCATTTAGACGTCAACGCTCCACTGCTGGGTACGGGGTTCCCTTGACGTAACGATTTTTATCATTCAATACAACTTTAAAAATATAAACTCATATAGTACTTATAAAAAATAACAATTTTTATTATCTATCTGTCTGTTTGTTCCGACTAATCTCCAAAACGGCTGGACTGATTTGGACGGGGCTTTCACTTGCAGATGCTGATTTTATAAGGAGTAACTTAGACTACTTTCATTTTGGAAAAATTAATTATGGTTCCGTGCAAACCCCGAGAGAAGCGAAGGTAAGTTGCTAGTACTAAATAAAAGGAATAGTTTTATAAGATAGATATTTTTTTCTATAGAGAACAAAAATTTGTAACATACCATTAACGAGAGGGTACTTCAACATTTTAAGAAGCCACATGCGAGCATGTATGAAGAGAATGATGGCAGTTGAGGATTTGAATGAGGCCTGTCTGAAGCGTAATAAAAGGGAGATTTAGTTGTTCTAGTTACTTATTCTTTATGATTTCCTATAACAAATAGAATTAATAGTATTTAAAATTAACAAATATTGTAAGGATGCCATTTCTGTATTTTTGAAAATCGTTGTATAATTTTGTGGGTAGACACTTGTCTGTAACTATATAATGCCTTTGAGATGTCTAAAATCTTAGTCTCTCCCGTAAACATGATTGCTGTAAAGCATTTATAATGTCGGGAACCAACAAATCAAAATAAGTCCGCGAAAAAATCCGAAAAGTTAGTTTTATTTAAATGTCAAATATTCGCGTAAATCTAAGTAAGTATTACTTAAATCGTCTTAAAATAGGAGAAAGTTCTGAATTTTGGTATGATTTTTTTTTTCTAGGAATTCTGACACCACAACATGGTTTTACTAAATATGAAGTATTGATAATAATTTTAGTTTAATGCAAATATTCCATATAATACCAGTCACCAGTGACTTAGCAGCGCCACCTTTTGGAAAATATTGTAACTAACAGTAACCTATGTTTATTTGCAGATCAAGGTCACACACACACACACACACACACACACACACACACACAAACGCGCACACGCACGCGCGCATGCTCCTGTCTCACCTCACCTCTCGTAGGTGCACTCTCGTAGGTCTCGTGCACACAAACACATATACACACTGGCACGCACATAATATATTATTCATAATAATTGTAATTTAATCTACACATCTATATTAATATTATAAAGAAGAAAGATTTGATTATTTGCTAGTTTGAGATTCTGGAAAGGACATAGGATAGTTGTTATCCCGGGAATCATCCATTTATATTAGGGGGTGAAAATAGTGATGAAAGTTTGTATGGGGAATTAACCTAGAGACAAACCCACGCGAAGCGAGGGTGAGTCGCTAGTTTTACATATACGAGAATAAACAAAAATATAAACGCTTGTATATGAAACCGCAAATATCCGAAATTTTTATATTAATTGTTTTTAAATTTTGACATATTATGAGTTTTTTACATAGAAAAGGTCCTTGTAATTCATTTTGTTATAACTGGCCGCTAGATAGCGCTACAAGATATTTACTAGTATACAAATTGCCGTACAACAAAATATAATTATTCCTATCTAAAAAAAATTTTCATAGCACTGCGAAAGTTTTATTCAATATATTCTGCGAAATCTGCTACAAGCCAAAGCAACAGTTTTTAAAAATTTTATTTATCTACGTTTGTTTAAAATGCGCATCAATAGAGATGCTGCACGGATTTCAATGGGGATTTTTATTGTTTATGGTCATTTTCGTCATAAATTTGATTTTGAAAAATCTTCCTTTTTATTTTATTTCATTGTTTATATTTAGGGATTTCTATTCTATATAATTTTTTCTTATCTTTTATATAAATCCTACTAATATTATAAATGCGAAAGTTTGTGAGGATGTCTGGATGTATAGATGTATGGATGTTTGTTACACTTTCACGCAAAACTATTGAATAGATTTTAATGAAATTTTGCAATAATATAGTTCATACATAAGAATAACAAATAGACTACTTTTTATCCAGGAAAAATGTATGGTTCCCGTGGGATAGATTTGTTTTTGTTTTCCTAGAGGCGAACCCGAGCAAAGTGAGGATGAGGAAGTGAGAGTTTTATTAAAGCGGTCACGTTTAGTAGCCTAAATAAAAAACATATACACCTAACAAAAGCAATTTAAGTATATAATAAAAGTTAAAACGAAACGCATTAAAAATTATCTCCTAACAAATCTTTACTCCAGTAACGATTTTCTCGTATTTAGTTGACTAGAAATTTCAAATAAAAAAAACACCCATAGATTAACCAGTCCGAGGCGCTAAAATCTGGTTTTATACTGAAAAATCCGCTTTCATCCGGTCTTAGCCGGTCGATGGTAATATATTAGGGTTCTTCACAGAACAGTCGATTGGAAATGGTATATAGATTTAAGTTTAAACTTTGTAAGTTTTGATATTATTCGAGATTAGATATCTGATATAAACAAATGTTAGAATTAATCTATATAAGTGACCAATTACTATATATAGTATATATTATTTATTGTTTTTATAACAATTACCTATAAATAAAATAATATACAGAATGACATGGACAAAGGTGGATTTATCTCTATAAGAAATTTCTTCCAGAAAACCTACCCATGTGGGAGATGATGCTATAAAGGTAGATAAAAAAAGGAAAAAGAGTACTGAGAAACAGCAATAGAGCATATGCATACTATGGGAAAATAAAATGAGTGAAAGAAACAAATATACGTTGTTATAAAAGTCTAGTAAATTTAAAGATGCATAGTATATTTCTTAAAAATGTACGGTTGTAATGTAAGGTTTATAATTCAAATACAAGTATAAAAATAAAGGCCCCATTGGATTTCTTCCCTTTTTGAATTATACAAACAAACAGCCAGACAGATTAGTAATGAAAAAAATATAAGAGATAGAATATCTCTATTTCTTTGGAAAACATAAGGTTTTAACTTAAAATCAAGGATTGATGACTATTTTACTTTATTTTTTTTCTGTCCCTACACCCGAGTGACCAGATGAGTCGTTCTGATTCGGTTTCGTAAGCGATAGGGTTAGTAAGTGATATTATTGCTTAAAAGCTCTATGTTATTGAATTAAGTTTCAACCGTAAATCTCTTGATTCCTTCAATGACTTGGATATCACTTTTATATTATAGTATTGTGCAGGGTTCGATTTCAAATAAGATATTTGTCTCTTTTTACACTTTATCCCATGTAGAAAGTAAAAACTGTAGAAACCCTTGACTGATAGAGTTGAAGTACTAAACACTTCTTAAATTCAAATTCAAAATATTTTATTCAGCATTAAATTATTATAATTTTTTACTGAACGTCATGAGTCTACCACCAGTTCGGAAAGAAGAAGCCTCAGATCTGAGAAGAATTGGCGAAAGAAACTCAGCGGGACTCTGGTTATCTTTTTTATAAAGTTAAGTTACAATATTTATATAAGGTTGAAGTAGCCTGGAGGCGATCACTTCATTCCCAAGGCGTGCCATCTTCTATAAAATCACAGCCTTTAGCAAACAAACGTTCTTTAACAATTTTTTTTTAATTTGGCGATAGAAGCTTTTTGAACATTTCCTGGGATCCTGTTGTAGTATACATTGTCCATGAAAAGAATTACTGACTCTGTGGAGTCACAGGTATTACAAGTTTGTGTTTGCTCCTAATATTAATGTTGTGCATGTCACAATTCTTGGGAAATTCGTGTATATTTTTACGAACATACATAAATAACACTTTCGTACACGTACTGAGAAGCAACAGTCAATATTTTTATTTCTTTAAACTTATCTCTTAATGACACTCTAGGACCTAAACTATAAATTGCACGAATAGCTCTTTTCTGCAGGACAAAAATTGTATTAATAAACACCTCGTCCTATCACTTCTACTGGTGGCAGGAGAACTGGCTCATTTTTGCCATTCCACATGGACATGACTTGTACAGTAATAATTAAGTGTACATTTGGTTTTTTACATTTAATAATATATTATTTAGTACATTTATAAACTTTCTTTAATCAAAATGTCAACCCAACAAGTAACTACAAAGGATTATTTTAAATGAAACAGACCATAGGACTATAAAGACTAGAATATAAATTAAAAAAAATACCTATCAAATTACGTTACAAAATATTTGTTTTCATTAATATCATAAACT
Source organism: Argynnis bischoffii washingtonia (assembly GCA_033884665.1). Taxonomy (NCBI): domain Eukaryota; kingdom Metazoa; phylum Arthropoda; class Insecta; order Lepidoptera; family Nymphalidae; genus Argynnis; species Argynnis bischoffii. The sequence continues at coordinate 635,755 of JAEMGE010000029.1, forward strand.
AAATATAAATCCACAAGTGAACGAAGTCATAGGAAACAGCTAGTAAATAATATAATCTTGAACAATTAGTCTGTAACGTAGATTTAGGCTCTCGCTTCGTTCGTTTAATTGAGCTACAGCAGCCGCTCAATGTTAACAAATTTATTACTTCGAGGACAAGAATCGAATAGATGCGGCATATATTAGCTGTTATTTTTGACCTAGTAGCTTATCTAATTGTAGCTACTATTTACCTATATTGTAAACTATATATTAATCCATATCACAGAGAGTATATTAAATTTTATCGAAAATTCGTGAAAGAGTAACAAGCACACACACGCTCACACTCACACACATATGTATATATACATATACACACACATACACGTACTCAAACACGCGCACACACACGCGCGCGTACGCGCACACACATGTATATACATACACACTCACACATACGCACACATACATACACACACACAAACTTTCGAATTATAATAGTAGTTTCATGTGAGTTTATGAAAGTGTGTTTGAATGTTTGTTACTCAATTACGCGTAAACCGTTGGACTGGTTTGGATGAAATAACACAGCCATATTATATCCTTTTTTAAAGTTAGGAAATGCATTTACGTACCACTTGCGTACATATACTCTTCGGTTAGAAAACCCAGCAGGCGTCGCATTATCAGATTATATACTGGATTAACATATAATATACCTATTTAATATCTAGCAACTAGCAAGATACTTAATATCTTAAACTAAGAAAGTATTAATTGATTTGTCCGGCTGAAAAAATCACTCATTTAATAGTAGCATAGTCTTTTTATGAAAATGAAAAAATATTTATTGATATGTGTAGAAAACATGAATAGAATTTACATCTTTATATTTAAAAAAAAGAAACTATGTATTGTTTTCAAAGTTTTTTTTCAATAATGGCACTAAAGCTTGTTAATAGCTAATAAACAAAAAAAAAAGAAAAAAAGAACCGTCGACAAACAGAGGAAGAAAGGGTATTGAACAGTTGTTTTTGCTTATTTATGTTTAGAGTACCTGGGCGACCGAGTTTCGCTCGGAGTTTTTTTTGTTATATCGTATTTTTAAGATTAAAAAAACTAAATATAAGTAAATACAGAAAAAACAAACTATCTTTGTATACCGACCGGGATTCGATCCCGGACCTATGTGTTTGTCAATCTTGCGCCTTGGCCTCTTGACCACGATGCTTATGCCCGAGTGTAAGAAATTATCTACCATATTGTGCTTGGAATAATGCGAAAGAAAACCGCATAAAAACTCGAAAACAAGCGATTTACCAGACATAAGACTAATCTAGATTGATTTTTCGTCCCCCAAAAACCCCCACATACCAAATTTCAGCGAAATTGTTAGAGCCGTTTCCGAGATCGCTGGTATAAATAAATAAATAAATATACAAGAATTGCTCGTTTAAATATATTAGATATTGAATCAAAACGGTGTATCAGCATGCAATTATATTTATGAGAGCTTCTATTTACATAATCATTACTTTTAATAATCACTTTTGAAATATAATCCCCAAAAATTATTGTAGTTAATGTATACTCCATTAATAATAAATCGATGATTATGAATAAATTTTGATATTTATTATACAAATTGAAGCAACATTTGTTATTTTAAGTTCAATTTCATTATTTTAAGGGTCGATTTGATAAAATATGATTTGGAAAATATTTACATATTAAACTGAGGTTTTTGAAGTATTTTGTATGTTGGAATATGTTGATTGGGACATTAACACATAGCACCATCTAGTTCCATGGTAAGCTCTTGTGTTATGGATACCAGATAGTTGATAAGTTAAAGATATATGTATATGTATATATATAACTTTAAATATATACTTATTATAAAGATATGTCTGATATAAATAGCACTTGGTGTGATCGGAATCGAATTAGGGACCTATCCCGGAATATTTGTTGAAATTTTAACGTACATGTAGAGTTTAATATGCACTCTTATATACATATATTAACATAATTTCAGTAAAAGTTTTGTTTTGAGTGTTATATATTATTTTTGGGGTTCGGTAGCCAAAATTTTGTTTGAAGTATGGGGTGGAATTCTGAACACAAATAGAAAAAAAGGGTTTCCAAACATTTTTCTAAGAAAAATATTTTGAATAAGATAATATTGGGTAGTTTTTGAGATGTTCGGCCTCAAACATAATTTTGTTTTCGTAGAAACACTATAAACACACATTTTTTGCAGTTCATGAAATGGATGCTGTATGTGTGTAATGGGTTTTAGTTTTAACGTAATAAATTAGGTATAATACATTCTTAGACTTTTCTTTCTTCATAAAAACTAAAAAAAACTCTAAAAAGGAAGGTTTCATACAAATCATCCCCTATTTTACCCCCTTATGGGACGAATTTCGAAAAATGCTATAACACGTATTTACGTAATTGTGTTGAAGAAAAAATTCTAGAAGAAATTCTATCTCCACACAAAAATTATGCCAATTCGTCACTCTGTATCAACATGAAAGAAAGACAAACAAACAAACAAATAAACGAACGAACAAACACACTTTCAAATTCATAATATTAGTATAGATACCAGTATTATGTGATCAGTAGTAATAATATTTATAAGTTATTTTAAATTCGGTATACCATTTAACCTACATTAAGAATGAATGATTGATCTAAATTCCATAGAAAAGAAGAAGATAAAAATATTTCAAATGCAATCTCAATCCTTGTTACACCCATAAGATTTAATAGACGAATAAATGAATGCTAAACCAATGAAAACTGTTCGGGAAGCAATTTTCTTGTTCCAACTAACTGTATTCTAAACTTGTTAGATTTTACATAAATGGATTTTTACCGTTGACTAACTTTGCTTTCCTTAAGGACTGCAAGAATTGTACGATGAATAAGTAAAATACTAGTAATCTGTAATTATAATGAAAATGTACATTGTCTGGGTTTTTAAAATAGTTACCGCGTACAAACAGTGTGATTGTTTCATATACAGTTGAGTAAAATGAAATTTCCTAGAATAGTAGATCAATGGTTACTACCATTGATCTACTATTCTAGGAACGTAAGTTCACTCGACAAATAACAAATTCACGACATTATTTGATCATTGTTGTAATTTCGTTAAAACTCGCGTAAACACGAAAAAAATTTTGTTCCAAGAAACCGATACACACACAAATATGTAACCTAATTAAAAAAAAAAAACTCCAGTAAGTGGTGAAAGATGAAATAATGAGCTTTCAAATAAATATTTATTATTTGTATCATTTAACAGATAATTCAAAAATCAGCTATTAGGTAAAGCATTCTCACTAAAATATTGTAAACTTAATATGGAATAGCAAAAATTCCTGAGGAAAAGAGAAGAAAGTTCTTCTTCTTCATCACCTTAACAACGTTAAGTTCGTAAGTTAACGAAGAAGACAGTCTCATCTTGGCATTAAAACTGTTTATCAGTCAAAGCATGTACTAGGCATTTCATCAATTACACCCATTAGTGTAAGCGCATTAACAAACCTGTAATTGGCTATCTAGGAATGTAGAGCTCTTGATATAACAAGTATCTATTTGATTGTTACACTTGAAATGCCCACCTGTAATAATGAGGCACTACATATCTATCCTCATTATCAAAATTGAAGTGTTTATCTGCTATTTCATAATAACTATTGTTCTCATAATACCTATTTATATTATATATAACATTTTATATGTACCATTTTATTGCAACCATTTTATTGTAACCATTACAAATTATTGTTGGTCTTGTATGTCACTGTTAATTACCAGTACTGGATCGATTTCAGTGGGACTTTCACAGATAAATAGAGATTTGGGCCAAAAGAATAGACTAGTATGTTCAATTTAATTCTTATATTCAATGGCTTCTAGGAGTGCCGTTTGGGCACATTTTAGACTAGTATGTTCTGGCATAGAAAAAGAATTTGAAAAAAAAAATTGAAGATGGGAAAAGAATAGCTCAATCAATTTATATAGAGAAGTAGGTTAAGTATAAAGAAGTTTCTTCGTTCGTTCTCATTAGCTTTCAGCAATCCAGCTGGGTGTGAAGTCCAAAAATGGATTGGGCACCGGATTACTCCTGGTTCTTCTCGGATAGTGAAGTGAACTGTTGCTGAATAGCCCCATGAATCTTGTAGTCTGCATCAGTATCGAGTCTATTGAGGCATCATGCTTGAGGACACGTTTGGCTCAGTGTGTAGTGACCCTACTTGCTGTGCCAGCGATCGCGGGTTCGAGTCCCGCTGGGGGCATTCATTTGTGTGAGCGCGAATATTTGTACTCCAGTCATGGTTGTTTATATTTATAATATGTGTGTATTTAAAGTTATATATATGTAGTGTGGCAGTGGTAGCGCAGTGGTAACGCGCTCGCTTGGGAAACCGAGTGAAGCGGGTTCAAATCCCGGGTCTCGCACCTCTGATATTTTCATGTGCGAATCATTTCTAACATGATTACCACTTGCCTTACGGTGAAGGAAAACATCGTGAGGAAACCTGCATGTCTGAGAGAACCTAGTAAGTTTTCAAAAGACATGTGAAGTCCGCCAATCCGCACTTGGCCAGCGTGGTGGACTATGGCCTGATCCCCCTCCTATTGAAGGGAGGCCCGTGCCCAGCAGTGGGACGTTAAAAAGGGCTGAATACATATATATATGTAGTGTATCAACTATCTGGTATCCATAACACAAGCCTCGTAGCTTACCATGGAAATAGATGGTGCTGTGTGTTAATGTCCCAACATATTTATTTATTTGTTTATTTATCATGCTACAGTTTGTAAGTGGTCCTACGATGTCCGATTAATACGGGTTCCGTTGGGTTTTTGTGGGTAGTACTCGTTTTTCTAGCCGATGAGTTCCACTTAACTACCATTTCAACTTCATTTCTCAACGTTAAAATAACTTATATGTGAACTGAAATTCATTTAAGTTTCTCTAGCCATTTCAACTTAAAAGAATAAACAAATACACATAAAAAGCTTTCGCATTATAAGTTTTTCTTACGATATTTGTATGAAGAACGGCACTAACAGCCTTTCAGGACAGGCAAAGTTTCTACTAAAAATGAATGAAATGAGGACTGTATTAACCCTTATGATTTCTCATTAATACTCCCCTGTACAGTTCTAAGACAATGCGTGTTCAGATACGGTAGTCAACGTCAAGCTTTATCTTAATAAGATTTGGACACACGAGCATATCTATAATACGATCAATGTAACATTTGCTTTCCGTGAAATTCATATTTACATGGTAAAGTTATATGAAAATACTCGCTAGAATACTATTCAGGTGTAGTAGCGAGTATACATACAGTCGCTACTTACTCTCGCTTTGCTTGGGTGCGTATTTCTTCCCAATTTCGTGAGTTTTTATTTTTTTTTAAATAAGTTTAGTTTAGTTACTCTTTATAACATCAGCTATCAGCCGGTGAAAGTTCCGTCAAAATCGGTGCAGCCGTTTCAGAGATTAGCCGGAACAAACAGACAGACCAAAATTTAAAAAAAATATTTTTTCTTATTAGTCCCGCATATAGTTTCATATGCATTTAGTAAAAAGACGTTATTTTGACATTACATACATACACTTCAATTTTATTTATCTGTAGATTAATAAAGTCATAAAGATCTTAACTTGTTTATGAAGTTAATGTTAAAACTAAGCAAATTATCATGTTAGAACCTGTCACTCTTGCTTAAACGAAGTCCTTTGACCGATCAATCCCCAATCACATTTCTAAGCAGTGAACACATTAACAAGTAATCATTGCGGTTGAAATTGACTATTACATTGACAGCTACTAAATATAACAGTTAAGTGATCTAGAGCAAATACATACTATGGCTTTAAGGTATACTAGCGCAGGTATTCAGATTTGCACTCGAGTAATAAATGGAGATAAACCGAATTTTAGACTATTTAATAGGAAATTGTGATATTACATGCTATATGATATAACATCCATAACATAGTGACTCAAATCTTTTTAGTGATCTTGAGACAATGGAAATTTTATGCTGAAATCGGTCTTTTAATGTGTTATCCTCGATCTTGTCATACAGTGCAACTTTATCTGCTCTCCAGTAACTTTGTGTTACTATAGTTTTCCAGCTCTGGGACACTAGTGATAATTTCTTGTTAAAAAAATCAATAACTCAGTGTTTTCTAACCCAAATTTTGAACCTAGAACCTCAGGTCTGCAGCTGTATAAAAAACTACTGAAATCAGAAGGCTGATGCCCTGTTATACCTTACAAATTTTTAGCTACAAAAATAAAAATATTTCAATACAGATGTAATTTTAACAGATTACTGTTAAAAGTAGATTTTAGACATTAAGTCTAAAATTTGATTTTAAAAAATACATGAAATGATAACGTCTACTATGTCAAATTCTGGAGAAATAATGATTTTTCTGTAAATATTTTGTATTCATTATTAAAAATGCGATTTCTTGTTTGTATTTGTTGCACTTAACTGCCTAGCGGGGACATTGCAGCATCTTTTAATTAAAAACCTATAAAGGCAGGCTTTACGGGCATCGAAGGACCCTTAACAAAAAATCAACCCCTTTAAATATTTTTTTTTCAATATGGCGCTTGACAAGACATACATATAAGTAAAGTGAACAAACAGACTGATTCATTTACTTTAAAATTGTAAACAAACAAATGTACAGTCAAAAAGTCTCGTATACTAGTGTAGAAAGTTGGATTAAGATCAGATTTTACTCAGTCTCCAAAGAATTAATGCTGTTTGGCGTTCGAATGCAATTGTGCAAGTGAATTCTGAATATAAATGACGCATATATTTTCAGTGACTTCAATGGAAAGATAAAGTGAATTATTTTAAACGTAAGAAAAATTGGGTTAAGGGGATATTTTGCTAGATTTTTTTACAATTTTCCTTTGAAAGTTCTTAGAAATTTCATTTAGGGGATATTGCGTTTGATAATGAATTATATCTAACAGATTCAATTTTCAATCACATATTTATTACTAGCGATATATCATCGCTTCACTCGAGGGCCCCTACACCAGGACTTAGTCTGTCTGTGATCATGACATTTCTTTTGGCTTCTTTTGGCTCAGTTTGTAGTGAGCTTACTTGCTGTGCCAGCGGTCGCGGATTCGAGTCCCGCTGGGCGCATTCATTTATGTGATGAGCACGAATGTTTTTACTGCAGTCATGGGTTTTAAAATTTATAATATGTATATATTTAACGTTATATATGTGTAGTGTATTAACTATCTGGTATCCATAACACAAGCCTCGTAGCTTACCATGTAATTAATATGTTAATGTCCCAACATTTTTATTTATTTCCTACATATTTATGACTAAAATTTCATCGAAATCCGAGAAACCGAACGTTTCTACAGTCTTTTGACGTAAAGGACTATCAAACATACAAAAAATTTCACATTTATAATAGTAGACCAATTTTCTAAAACATACAAAATGGTAGATAAATCTTGAAGAAAATTCTTAGAGGATAATATAAAAAAAAAAACTTATTTATATTTACCTTTACTATTAAAATTTATCACAAAATTTCATGGTATAAAAAAATATGTTACATAAAACATTTCATCGTTTTTTTATTATCTAAAAATAGATGAAAACAAATTTCGATGTGATGTTTGCTTAAAAAAAATATTAAAGCGAAAGAGATTAATATGTTAATATGTTAATAAGGAAAAATATTCCTTAAAATTATTTTTAATTAACAGTTAATCAATATTATAGGAGCCATCAAACATTCTAAATGTGAATTTAACAAGTATAATTACGTCTAGAAAACATAAAAATAAACAAACAAAAACTATAACAGTTCCCTTTTAATACAGGTACAGCTATCAACATTTCACGAGCACTGTGCGTGCCGACCTTTTATACCTGCCATATAAATGTAGACGCATCAGCTAGGAACTACATAGTTTAGGAGTTAAACTCAGTTTTATATACTTTCAACTGTTTTTGCTAAATTAACATAATTATATTAAAGGTTAGTATGGAATAGCTAAGACTATATATTATATGATATATAGCCTATAGCCTTCCTTCTTCAATAAACGGGCTATACAATGCACAAAAAATTTTTTGTATTTAAAAAATCGGATTAGTAGTTCCTGAGATTAGAGCGTTCAAACAAACAAAAAAAAAACAATAAAACAAACGAATTCTGTCCCTTTATAATTTTAGTGTAGGTTGTTATGGTCCAGTGCATTTTTACCCGATTGTTGTAAGAGGTAATGCTTTCGAGTGTTTTTATTTGTTTACATTTCTTTTAATATATCGTATCTCTATAAAGTATTTTATAGCTAAATATATAAGGTAAATTAAAATACATATGTAAATCTGAATTATCAAAAGTAATTAAAATGGAGGGGCATAAGCAAAGCGGCATTGTAACAATATGGATGTATGTATACAATATACATATTAATATTATTAAAGTTTTATCCTGATACAAACTAAAAAATACATTTTACATAAAGATATTTCAAAAATTCTTATTAAATAAAAATATTATAAATACAAAAATATTACCCAAACTATTGTAACATATACCTACTAATATAACTTTCACCGAAAATGGATAACAAATACAAATTTTCGTTTGTCAATAAAAGAATTTTTAGATTTAATCTATTAAAAAGAGGGAAAATATGTGATGATATGGAATCATCGATGTAATGTGATTTCGCCAGTCGTCTCTTAGACTATGACACTCACTCGTCAAGGGTCTTCAATGCAGAGGTCCCACGGGAGTCCTGTGATTCTGATAAATATTTGATCCCTCTAACTTAGGGAAATTTGAGAAAAACTTTTGAGAGGACTATCGAGTTTTTGTAAATTACTACCACAGCATAAAAAACACAGTCGTCATTGGTCTTGAAGGAAATGCCGGAGTCTAGATAGTTTTAGATGAGGGTTGTCAAAAGTAAACATTATTTTTTAATAATTATTATTTCTTTTGGATGAATTTATTTTTTTAATTAATTTTTAACACATTTTATATCTATTTACTTCTATCTTTACCCGCTATAATTAACTATAATTAAAAAATAAAAATTAATATAAATTTAAATTTATTAGAATAATTTTGTTTATAATAAAAATAATGTAAATCTATATCCGCGATACAGATATATTTCAACATATAACAACTCACAAATTATGACGTGCGAAATTTCGCCTCTATTCCTTTCTTTTGAGAAACGAGAAACGAGAGTAAGCCACTAGTATTTCGTACATCTATTTAGTATGGAAAGTTTAAATCAATCAATAATAAATTTAATTAAGAGGACTCTTGCTTTATTAAAAAAAAAAAATTGGAAACAAGTGAAACTAGGATTACAATGAATTTGCTTCGTTTTACTACGTAGTTTATATTCACACGGACGGACGGACGGACAGGCAGACAGACAGATAGAAAGACAGACAGATATCCTAAAAACTATAGATTCGGCCTATGTATCGATAATAATGACTATTTCAATAAGATTTTCCAAAAAAATATTTAATGTACAGATTCTTCTCAGTTAGAATTTTATTATATGTATCCATAGAATTTTGTTTATTAACATACAACTATAAAATTTAGTTATGTTTTAATATTCCAATCATATTTCATAGAAATGGCAATAGTAACGTGTAATAAAATTACGATCTTCGAGGAAATATTCGATTGCACCACTCTACTCTTTAAATTAATTTTAAACGTGAGCTTAATAAAGCTTTTTTCAATATTCAACTATGATTAAAAGATGAAAGGGCTTTATGATGCTTTTGTGTATATTTATCCAAAAAATCGCAGGTCAAAAGTTAATCAATGTTTTATGTCGAAAATCCATGTTTGCTCGATGCTGGCGTTTTCGTTGCCTCAATATAAGGATTATTACGGAAAAGGATGTTTTATTTTAATTTAATTGTAATATAACTTAACTCTTTTTCTCTATTGAGGTAGAAAAAAGAGAAAAAATAAGAAGAGAGATAGAAAGATATAGAAAGCTACAGAATCAAGTATTATTTATATTAATAAAACCGCTTTAATATGCCTACGTATTACGTTTATGTATTTAATATTTCCCTATTTTTTTTATGTAAAAAGTATCTTCTTCATGATAAAACTAATTGTTATTAACACCAGAATGGCTAGATTACTGTACTATCTTCTACAAACCACAGTTAAGTACTTTTTTCTCCTCTGTGTTTCAACAGATTTTCTTTTTTTTTCTGTTTGTTAAGTAGTTATTTACAAGCTGTAGTGTTATCAACGAAAAATATTAAGTTTTTTTTTATATGCATAAGTATTTCTACACATCTATACAGATAAATGAAATTGAAGTGCCTGTTCGTAATGTCAAAATAACAGCATTTAACTAAATGCATGTAAAAGTTTATATGGTACTTATAAGAAAAAAACAAATTTTAAAACTTTTGTCTGTCTGTCTGTTTGTTCCGGTTAATCTCCGAAACGGCTGGACCGATTTTGACGGGACTTTCACTGCCAGTTAACTGCTGTTATAAGGAGTAACTTAGGCTAATTTTATTGTAGAAAAAGAATCAGGGTTCCGCGGAAAAAAATTAAAACCCATGAAATCGTGAACAAAATACGGCGTACGCACCTGAGCGAAGCGAGGGTAAATCGCTATATAATTTAAATGAATATCTTAAGAGTAGCAAGCTACTATTTATAATAATAATAATAATAATAATCTTTATTTCAGACGTAAGTACATCCATTTATGTATAAACATAGATAACCGTGAAAACGTACCTAGGGACGACGCGAGCGAAGCGAGCGCGAGTCGCTAGTGCGTTATATAGGTTTTCCTCAAATTTTCAATAATGATTATGGTCGATCACTACTGGTACTCATACTAGTCTTTATAATTGCGAGAAATAAAAATTAAAAGCATATCCGCTTTTACTCATAACTTACATCACAGTTGCGTTAAACGACGCAATACTTTAATTTTCGTAGTCTCTGCTACCTCAGTTCACGCACGACAGCCCAATAGCCTCATATTGACCATATTAATTTTACCACTATTACTTACAATAATAATAATAAGTACCTGGGCAACCGAGCTTCGCTCGGAGTTCTTGAAAGATTGTATATTTTACATTAAGTGACTAAGTGTTACTGAGAAAGTTGTATAGATGTCGCTATAAGAACAATCTTCTTTTTAATTTGGCTTAAAAATAATTTTACATTAAGTGACTAAGTGTTACTGAGACAGTTGTATAGATGTCGCGATTAAATTTTGCGTAGAATAATGCATAAGAAAAACGCATGAAACTCGAAAACACGCGTTTTCCCAGACATGTGACTAATCTAGATCAATTTTTCGCCCCCGAAAGCCCCCATATACCAAATTTCAGCAAAATCGTTAGAGCCGTTTCCGAGATCGCCGGTATAAATAAATAAATAAATAAAGATATAAATATACAAGAATTGCTCGTTTAAATATATAAGATAAAGCCTTTATTCACCAAGATAACATTATATAAGAAAGTTTGAATAATTGGTAACATTACAGTAAATTGAATTACGTAACATAGTAGTAAAAAAAAAAACAAAAAATAAAGAAAAAAAATGTAATAAAGACTAAAATTATTACTCAGTTGCCATTTAATAAACTATTTTATTTATTTCAACATACATGCTAAATCTTTACATATAATAAAATTCTGAGTCGAATCTGTACATTAAATATTTTTTTGGAAAATCTTATTGAAATAGTCATTATTATCGATACAGAGGCCGAATCTATGATTTTTAGTATGTTTGTCTGGGAACGCATTACAAGAAAACCATTGAACAGATTTTGATGAAATTTGGTGTTATGATACGTGGTTATCCGGATCAATATATAGGGTGCTTTTTACTGCGACAAAATATCTCATTTCTGAGAAATGTATACTAAACCTTAAAATGTAACTAAGGACGAACCCGAGCGAAGCGAAGGCGAATCGATAGTTTCATATAATATTTGAATTTTAAGTTGTTATCTATTACTCTGAAATGAATATTTTTTGACAGAAAAATCATTTACCTTATTCTATTAAGTCTTATATTCTATAGGTACATAACAATACTATTAATAAGAAAATAATTATAAACATTGAACCACAAATAACAAAAAACTTATACACGAATTGGGTATCCCTTCTAAAGTCTGCCAAAAATACTAAGGTCAATTCAATTATGTGAGTAGCGGATTTAATTGCTAGTCCTGTCATATATCTCGCTTAATGGAAAAAAAACATCTAAATCTGGACAACATCACTACTAAAACCTATATCGGATCCAACTATAACCAAAAATCATCCAATTGGCACTAGTATACAAAAAATCATCAAAATCAGTCAAGCCTTTTGGCAGAAGAACTACGAACACACGCACAACATAATTAACCGATTTTTTATATGTATTTAAAAAAAAAATAAGAGTATCACAAAAGACGAAAGCGAACTGTATAATCACATACATGTTACATAAATTAAACAAAGCTTTGTAAACTGTAACTCGAGGATGAAATTTGATATAATTTCAACAGCACATTAATTATTTATGGCGAAACATCAATTTGGGAGAATCAATTATAATTTATTATCACACGACCAAATATTATGTTGTGAATTATAGGCGATGCCTGGGGGTGTGTTCGATTAATACGATATCTATATATTGGAAGTGCAAGAAACCGTCACATGTATAGGTATAAAAATGAAGGTATGTTTCTGTGTCCTTAAGCCTATATATATATATATATATATATATATATATATATATATATATATATATATATATATATATATATATATATATATAGTATATTATATATTTTTTTATGTAATTTCTTTTTGATTAAGAAAATAATTATTAAAAAGTGCAAATATAGGTGGGAAATTCAAACAAGTTGAAATGCTCGCCATTGGTCGACCGAATATGACGTCAAACTATTATCGATAACAGAGCGATTATCGATTTTGTCGCTACAAATTGAATCGTCGTTTTTCTGTTTATATCATATTGTGACGTCGAGTATAGAACGTTATTAGCTATTGAATAAAAAAAATCACGCATATTCCCTATTGCGATAAAACTATGGCAAAAATGGTATAGCACCATCACCATCAGAACCTACGGCTTTACTTACTCTTTGAGGCACGGGGGTGAAACACCGCCAATTTTCCAACACTGGAATCCGGATTGTTACTGGGAATTTCAGGACAAAAAATCTTAATTATTTTTTTTTGGTCAGACCCGAGACTCGAACACAGGACCTCAGGATCTGTGACAGTATATGCCATTAAACTAACGAGGCAGTTAGTTCCTTCAATATATGATAGGTGGCATGGTGGAGTAGTATCGAATAATTTAAGTTTATTGAATCAGAATTACAATGAAATTTTATGCCTGTTTTTATGGTATACTAGCGACTCACCCTCACTCCGCTCGGTTTCGTCTCTACTTACGTTTTAACGTTTAGTATAGATTTCTCAGAGATGAGATATTTTCCCGCATTAAAAAGTATCTTATATGGTGACCCGGTTAACCAGCTATCACCAAACCAAATTTCATCAACATACCTCCAGTGGTTTTTCTATGATGCGGTAAGACATAGACAGACGAAAATTCTAAAAACTATAGATTCGGTCTCTTTATCGATAATAATGTCTATTTCAATAAGATTTTCTAAAAAATATTTAATGTACAGATTCGGCTAAGTTATAATTTTATTATATATATATTCTGTATATATGTATGTACATATTATACACTATACATAATATCTAGAGTGTTTAATTCCTAGATGATGCTAGGTCGGATAGTTAGTATTGTAAACAATTTAATTTAAGGGAAATCAAGTACGTATTATTTGTTTTAATCAAACAAATTTAATTGCTTATCGAATATTTGCCTCTATTGTTTATATTTTCCGTAGTGTAGCGGTTATCACATGTGCTTCACACGCAAAAGGTCCCCGGTTCGATCCCGGGCGGAAACATTTTTATAATGCTAGTAAATAATGAATGACGAAACGATGTTTTTAGTTAAAATATAATATTATTAGTCAGAGATTACTAAGCTAGTATTTTTTTTTATTTTCATTACTTTCAAGCTGAATTCTTGTGAGTAGTTTCGTTTTGGCAAGTTCAACTTTTTATCCTATGGAAATTATCGTTGCGATAGCTTATAAATGATGCAGTACAATCTATATAAATAAAAATGAATGTTTGTATGTTCGTCCTTTATGCGTTCGTAAACAATTGATTCACTAATGATAAAAAAACACTAGTGAAGTAATATGTGTATACATAATAATAAAATTCTGAGTCGAATCTGTACATAAAATATTTTTTGGAAAATCTTATTGAAGTAGTCATTATTATCGATACAGAGGCCGAATCTATAGTTTTTAGAATTTTTATCTGTCTGTGATTGCATCATGGAAAAACCACCGGAGGGATTTTGATGACATTTGTTATGATGATAGCTGGTTATCCGGGTCAACATATAGGATACTTTTTAATGAGGGAAAACATCTCTCTGAGAAATCTATACTAAACGTCAAAACGTAAATAGGGATGAACCCGAGAGGAGCGAGGGTGAATCGCTAGTATAAAATAATTGTAAATTTAAACAGTAAGTGTAAAGTGTTATAATTTTATCGTCGTATTAATTATTTATTCACATCAATTTGTGCGTCGTATTACAGTGGTTTCATTTAAATCAATTATAATTTATTATCATACAATTTTACCATGCATTAAGTAACGAGCGTCCCTGTGTTCTGAATATACATTATATAATATATAGCAGTGGTAGCCTACGCGACGACGTGGTGACTAAGTGAAGTGGGTTCGATTCCGAGTATTTCATGTTCTATGTATGTATTTTCAACATGATTTCTACTTAACATTGTAAAGAAATATTCATGTCTGATAGAACCTAGCAAGTTTTCGAATGACACGTGTATTCCGCCAAGCCGCAATTGACCGGCGTGGTGGATTACGGCCTGATCGCCCTCATATTGAAGGGAGGCCCGTACCCAGCAGTGAGACGTTAAAAACGGCTGAATACAATAAATTAGTAACGATGTTAATCCCTTCTAGATAATAATATATTTTTTTTAAATCTATTAATACAGTTTTATTTGTTGTCAAATTCGAAATGTTCACTTTTTTTACTGTTTTTCAGTATACTCGACCGCTAAGATGTCGCCAGAAACACACATGAAAAATTCATTATCCATACTTATTTATTAGACAGACAACACGTTTGGCTCAATTTATAGTGACCCTATTTACAGTGCCAGCGGTCGTGAGTTCGAGTCCTGTTATGGGCATTCATTTGTGTGATGAGCGCGAATGTTTGTACTCCAATAATGGGTGTTTATATTTATAATATGTATGTATTTAAAATTCAATCATCGATAATTAACAATGTCATGATCAAAGTTTTCAATTATTATAAAAATATAATATATTACCGGTGGTAGGACTCTGCCAAGCCTGAGGAGTCCGACTGGATGGGTACCACCCCCTTATCTATTTCTGCCGCCAAGCAACAATGATTGCATTGTTGTGTTCCGGTTTGAAGGATAAGGTAGCCAGCGCAATTACAGGCAAGAGGCATATCATCTTAGTCCTCACAGTGACAACGCACCTGTGGTTCTGCATTTCTGTTACTTAAAACCTAAGTGCATGAACCGTAGGTGTTATGGGCGACAGGTACTGCTTTCCATCAGGTGGTCTGTCTGCTCGCTTGTCACTGAATCGCATAAAAAAAATATATAATCATAAAAATATCGCGCTCTATACATATAAGCAGCACATGACTGAATATCATAAAAACAGTGTCGAGTTTTGGAAAGCATTTACGGATAAACATTTAAAGCCTGAATCGACTAGTGATCGTTTTATTGAAACCTGAATGTAGTTTCCGTAGTGTAGCGGTTATCACGTGTGCTTCACACGCACAAGGACCCCGGTTCGATCCCGGGCGGAAACATTTTTTTATAAAATACTCTTAACAAGACTAGGAATGCCATAACATTATTTTTTTTCATCTTATCCATCTATTAAGTTGAAATTATAAGTGTTTAATTATTACAAAACGCTGACGCAACATAATTGTAATGAACAATAAATAAATATTATTTTAAGGTGGTAGGACTCTGTTAAGCCTGAGGAGTCCGACTGGATAGGTACCACCCCCTTATCTATTTCTGCCGCCAAGCAACAATGATTGCATTGTTGTGTTCCGGTTTGAAGGATAAGGTAGCTAGCGCAATTACAGGCAAGAGGCATATCATCTTAGTCCTCACAGTGACAACGCACCTGTGGTTCTGCATTTTTGTTACTTAAAACCTAAGTGCATGAACCGTAGGTGTTATGGGCGACAGGTACTGCTTTCCATCAGGTGGTCTGGCTGCTCGTTTGTCACTGAATCTCATAAAAAAAATATTAGATGCGCTATCAATGTATTCAAAGCATTATATGTAAAGCTGTAATGAATAAAACATGATTTATTATTTAATTATGTATTACTTAACACTTGTAATAAAAATATTTTAAAACTAGCGACTTATCCTCGCTTCAAAATCAGTCCAGTAATTTCGGAGATTAGCCGAAACAAACAGACAGACAGACAGACAAAAAAATTAAAAATTGTGTTCTTCTTATAAGTACCATATATAATTTCATATGCATTTAGTAAAAAGCTGTTATTTTGACATTACAAACAGACACTTCAATTTTATTTATCTGTATAGATGTATAAATAAATACGGCATTTTATTTTCTTCTGTGACAACAGTTTTTCATCATTCTTTACGAATGGCTAAACCGGAAGTACATAATAAAACAATTAGTAGCTTATTATGTAAACATTTCTTCGTGGCTTTGCCAAGTGAAACTAACGCCGTAAAAAATATGTCCTAATCTAAGACACCTTTAAAAACGTTTAGGTAAACACTTGCTATTGTTCTTTGTTTGTATTTTCACGATCACGATTTTTCATCTTTAACAGGTAGTGTCATATTGTCTTCTTCATTTTATTACTAGAGCACTGTTATATCTTCTATAGGCTAATTTCAAAGAAATTAACCGTCATAATAAAAATCAGATAACATTTTTTTATGAGATTCAGTGACAAACGAGCAGACCACCTGATGGAAAGTAGTACCTGTCGCCCATAACACCTACGGTTCATGCACTTAAGTTTTAAGTAACAAAAATGCAGAACCACAGGTGCGTTGTCACTGTGAGGACTAAGATGATATGCCTCTTGCCTGTAATTGCGCTGGCTACCTCATACTTCATACTGTAACACAACAATGCAATCATTGTTACTTGGTGGCAGAAATAGATAAGGGGGCGGTACCCATCCAGTCGGACTCCTCAGGCTTGACAGAGTCCTACCACCGGTAGTTACACATACTCGTTATTGAATTTAATTTCTTTATTTTGTAATATATAAACAGATTTTTCACGTTTGTTCGCGTATGTCTTTGATGTTTTAAATAGTTCAAAATAGATTGTCTAGTCCTTGTCGGTCTGTTCGCCAAAATATTTACTAACTTAAATCTAGTTGGTTGATATTAAATTATAACTTAAATATTAATATGAACAGTATTTACCTACCCACCTTTTTCAATGTTGGGAAATACTTTTTACATACCACCTACATACATACACCGGTTTAATGGGGTTTTACAGAATCGTTTACGTACTCAACCACGACGCCCTGACGGCTGGCATGTAGAGGCAGACCACATCAACCATGGGGTTGCGTTGGATTATGGGATAATCCACTCTGCTTTTAGAGAACTACCAGGAGCAACCCGTATAGTCTATTGGCTTCACTTGCAAGATGCTAATGAGCCCCAACCCATATCATGACTGTACTGTGTGTATCGAGGGGCTGTACCTACTTATCTACAGAAAAAATACATTGTTTTAAAAAAAAAAAACT
Source organism: Argynnis bischoffii washingtonia (assembly GCA_033884665.1). NCBI lineage: Eukaryota > Metazoa > Arthropoda > Insecta > Lepidoptera > Nymphalidae > Argynnis > Argynnis bischoffii. The sequence goes on from JAEMGE010000029.1 coordinate 653,798, forward strand.
TATATAATTTAGATATTTACATTCACACTTGACAGTAAAAAGGTAATTTTAGAAAACAACGGGCAGTGAGCGTCAAAATTGTCTCTCGTAAAACCTTAGTAATATCCCCCGTATAGGTCAAATTCTGACCAGTGAGGCGCGTTTCCCTTTTAAAACGAGAGTTTAATATCGGGTTACTATTACAGTGCAAAATTGTAAATGTGTGTATGTTTATTGGTCCTTTACGGCTACAGCTGGATGGGTTTTGATGGAAATTTTGTACAAATAGGCTATGAATTAAGGGCAAGTCGTATATTAATATTGATTTAACATAGTAATTTATAATGTAGAAGTTACTGTTATATTATTATTCAACTGGAAATCACAAAACTTGCTAAATATTTTACTCCAAATAACGGTGAGATCAAGTATTTTAGAACGATTTTAAAATGAAAAGGAGTAAATAACTAAAGGATGTTATTTATATATATATACTATTTTATTAGTACACAATAAATAAAATATTCTAATAAAGAAAATTATAGATATACTTAATTATATATACAAAATAAATATACACTTAATTATTACTGTACAAGTCATGTCCGCGTGGAATAGTGGCAAGAGTGCTAGCCGCATTCCCTAGTTGAATGGCAATGCCGATTCTTTGGGCGAAAAATGCGCCAGCTCTCCTGTCACTTTTTTGTACATGTTACGCTATACATATTTTTGTCAATGAAAAGTATCTTATATGTTGACCCGGCTGTAACTACTATTTTTTTTATGGTAATCATTGATAAACGAGCAGACAGCCCACCTGATGGAAAGCGGTACCTGTCGCCCATAACACCTACGGTTCATACACTTAGGTTTTACGTAACAAAACTGCAGAACCGCCGGTACGTTATCACTGTGAGGACTAAGATGATATGCCTATTGCCTGTAATTGCGCTGGCTACCTTATCCTTCAAACCGGAACACAACAATGCAATCATTGTTGCTTGGCGGCAGAAATAGATAAGGGGGTGGTACCCATCCAGTCTACTACACTACTAGCTACAATCATACAAAATTTCATCTAAATCTGTCCAGCGGGTTTCCCGTGATGCGTTCCCAAACAGATAGACAGACAGACGAAAATTCTATTCTAAAATCTGAATCTAAACTATAGATTTAGCCTCTGTATCGATAATACTGACTATTTCAATAATATTTTCTAAAAAATATTCAATGTACAGATTCAACTCAGTTAGAATTTTATTATATGTATAGGTACGTAGGATATGCGAGATAAATGTGCGTGAAATGATATTTTAAGAAAAGGGAACGTATGATATGATTTTAAGAGTAGGACGAAATGAAAGATGAATAAAACAAAAAGCTGATTTGTTATAACGGCGGCACGACGATACGCGTACCTAAATATTGTGTTCTGCAATTTTTAAAGAATAAAAGTCGAAATGTTATTAAGTGCTTATATTTTGATTCTTGGATCCTATATACATGTACCTATTTGTATTGTTTATGTATATCTTATATAATTATTGCTTTCAACCCTTCAATACGAAGGGGATCAACCCATTGTCCACCACGCTGGCCAAATGCGGGGTGGACTTCACATTTCTTTTGAAAACTTGCTAGGTTTTCTCAGACGTGCAGGTTTCTTCACAATGTTTTCCTTCACCGTAAGACAAGTGTTAATGATGTTGCAAATGATTCGTACATGAATATAACAGAGGTGCGAAACCTGAGATTTGAACCCACTTCACTCGGTTTCCCAAGCGAGCGCGTCACCACTATGCTACCACTGCCTTCTATATAAAATAAATATAATTATTATATTCTTTTATATTATTGTGTCTCGTCACGCACAATACAGTGGGAACTTTTCTAACCCAGACTTATACGTTTTGTGAAAATAAAAAGGGACAGCCGTGTAGTTTTATGTAAGTTTTACTGGTACTATTGGGCCTTGAATAATACGGGTCTATTTAAGTGTGTAGTGCAGAGCCGGTGACAGCGGTCACGTTGTGAAGGAGGAAAATGTCCATTATAATAATATTTTTACTACTTCACTCCTGTTGTATTGAATATACTAGCGACTCACCCTCGCTTCGCTCAGGTTTGTTTCTAGGTACGTTTTGACGCTTAGTATGGAATAAATAATTTTTTCATGAATCTGAAGACAAATTTAACTAAATAAAAAGCATAAAAATCGTTCCAGTAGTTCTCGAGTTACAAGTGTTGTAACAAACCCGACTTTGTTTTATATATACTCGTATTGTATTCAGCCCTTTTTAATGTTCCACTGCTGGGCAAGGGCTTCCTTTCAATATGAGTGGTATCAGGCCATAGTCCACCACGCTGGCCAAGTGTGGGTTGGCGGACTTCACATGTCTTTTGAAAACGTACTAGGTTCTCTCAGACGTGCAGGTTTCCTCACGATGTTTTCCTTCACCGTAAGGCAAGTGGTAATCATGTTAGTAATGAGTTGCGCATGAAAATATCAGAAGTGCGAGTCCCGGGATTTGAACCCACTTCACTCAGTTTCCCAAACGAGCGCGTTACCAATGGGCTACCACTGTCTATACACTCGTATATATAGATAAAACTTAGTAAATTCATGCACCTCATTATAAGTTAATACTATGACTTTTCATGTTTGTTTTTTTTAAATTTAAATCTTAATTTTCTTCTTAGATTTCTTAATCTATATACATATATAATAGGTAAAATTCTTATCGAGTCGAATCTGTACATTAAATAATTTTTGGAAATCCTTATTGAAATATTATGTCATTATTTTCGATATAGAGGCCGAATCTATAGTTTTTAGAATTCATGTTTACAAAGCCACTGGACAGGTTTTAATGAAATTTGGTATGATGATAGCTGGTTATCCGGGTCAACATATAGGATACTTTTTACTGCGGACAAATATCTCATCTCTGAGAAATCCATACTAAACGTTAAATCTTATATTTTATAAATTTGATATTTTTAGTTTAAAGTTTAATAATTTTAAACAAGATAATGTCCAGAAAAAAATATGACGTTTTATATAAAATTTATCGTCTTAATTAGCAATAAGTCTTTTTAATGCCTGTTCTTTATAAACTCTTAAACTATTTAAAGTTCAAGCGAGTAAAAGCCTCAAAAAAGCTAGAAAAAGTTAAAACTAATTTATATATTTATGAAGGTATTCATTTTAAATTCAGGGGATATATTTTAATAGATTAAAAAACTTGTGGTCTGTCAAAAAAATGCCAAGTTGTAATTTTGTGGACGACTCAGAAGAAAATAAATGTGTAAAACAGGATACATAACAAGCCATATGAACAGCGAACAATCTGAACGTTTTTATTACATTTTAAACGTGCATCATTTGAAAACGACACGAAAAATTTGAGCAACCTTTGTATTGTACATTTAGATTATTTAAAAAAATAAGCAGTTTTTGACTTAGGTCTTGACGTCCCAAAAGTACCTATTAGTTATTATAGATGGTGTCTACCCAAAAAAATATACAACAATTTATATTTATAATATGTATGTATTTAAAGTTATATATGTGTAGTGTATTAACTAGCTAGTATCAATAACACAAGCCTCGTAGCTTACCATGGAACTAGATGGTGCTGTGTGTTAATGTCCCAACATATTTATTATTTTGAGGGAAAAGAAAAATGGAATTTAAAAAAATCTCTTAAAACGACAATTTCAACTTTAATTATTTCCCCACTAAGAGTGTTTTTTTTTTATATTTCTATTAGACAAACTTTCAGAAATAAATTTATTTGTAAATTAGTCTTTTTTTTTTAATGAGATTCAGTGACAAACGAGCAGACAGACCACCTGATGGAAAGCAGTACCTGTCGCCCATAACACCTACGGTTCATGCCCTTAGGTTTTAAGTAACAAAAATGCAGAACCACAGATGCGTTGTCACTGTCAGGACTAAGAAGATATGCCTCTTGCCTGTAATTGCGCTGGCTACCTTATCCTTCATACCGGAACACAACAATGCAAACATTGTTGCTTGGCGGCAGAAATAGATAAGGGGGTGGTACCCACCCAGTTGGACTCCTCAGGCTTGACAGATTCCTACCACCGGTGTATTTCTTTGGGATCATTATTCAAATTCACCCATCACACATTTGGGAAGATATTATGGTGTAACATACATTAAAACACATTTGTATTGAATAAGTCAATGATAACTTTCCTAGATTTACGCGAATATTTGACATTTTAAATAAAACTATCTTTTCGGATTATTTCGCACAACAATAACAATTTACAAAAATGATTTTAAAAATTCAAAATTTTTAAAATCATTTTTGTAAATAGTAGGTAGGCACTGTCTGTAACGAGTATATAACGACTATCTAACACCTTAGTCTCTCCCGTGACCATGATTGCTATAAAGCATTCGAAACGTCTGGAACCAAAAATCAAAATAATTTCGCGAAAATTCGCGATAGTTTTATTTAAAATATAAATGATAAGTAATTAGTTATTCTCATTTCAAGTGAACCCGAAAAATGTGCTCGTATTTTTATAGTTGCACTATGTTGTTAGTGAGTATTACTTTAGGTTTTAGGTACGCTTGCTTTTTGCATAATGTATGAAATTAAAATAATTAATTCAATGCAAAACGCATCTATATAATAAATATTTAATGTATAAAATTATAAGAAATATACGGTGGTTCCGTGTTTGTTTTAAATTTTGAACCAAGTTTAAAAAGAAGGTATTTAATTCGGTTCTTTGCTTTTTTGTGTGTTTCTCATTAAAGTGAATTGATTTTAATAATTCTTATTATAATTTAAATTCCAATTCAAAATATTTTATTCAGCATTAAATTATTACAATTGTTTACTGAACGTCATGAGTCTACTACTAGTTCGGAAAGAAGAAGCCTCAGACCTGAGAAGAACTGGCGAAAGAAGCAATGAATAATTTATACCTTACAGGGGCTAATATGTATATACATAAATTAAGAAATATTTATTATTGTCTGTTTGCACTTACTCTTTCTGTCCCGCTACTTAACACTATTTCCCACATACATGGGTTGACCGGAAGAAATCACTTATAGAGATAAGCCCACCTTTGCCTACGTCACTGTATTTTTTTGAAGTGAAAACTTCTATAGACAGGTTTGGATGGGGAGTATATTCATGTAAGTCGTCATCGACATGATCACGTGACGTGTTGACGCTAACACTCAGAGTGCCGATAGATGTGAAAACCAAATAAATGTAAACAGTTTTAATTTACACATTTTAATTTAAGATCAAACAATTCATTTGAATATCCAAAAATAACAATTGTTTCTTTATAGTTTTAAGATTTCACTTCTGTCTTCTTCTGTCCTCATGAGCGTTTTTTTTATAATTATTTGTCCAATAAACAATATTAGGCACGTAGGCAGTGGTAGCCCAGTGGTAACGCGCTTGCTTGGGAAACCGAGTGAAGCGGGTTCAAATCCCGGGTCTCGCACCTCTGATATTTTCATGTGCGAATCATTTTCTAACTTGATTACCACTTGCCTTACGGTGAAGGAAAACATCGTGAGGAAACCTGCATGTCTGAGGGAACCTAGCAAGTTTTCGAAAGACATGTGAAGTCCGCCAATCCGCACTTGGCCAACGTGGTGGACTATGGCCTGATTCCCCTCGTCTTGAAGGGAGGCCCGTGCCCAGCAGTGGGACGATAAAAAGGGCTGAATACTACTACTACTACTACTAAACAATATTCAAAGGAAAATCTAGGGCGGATGTAATAAATAGTTTTTGTGTTACTGCCTTATATTTACGCAAATATTTGACATTTTAAGTCAAGTCTTTTCGCCTTTAAGACGTCGTAAACCTTAGTCTCTCCCGTGACCATGTTTGCTGTAAAGCATCCGAAACGTCGGGGACCAAAAATCAAAATGAATCAGCGAAATAATCCGCAATAGTTTTATTTAAAATTAGTTTTTGTGTTAAACGGATTTGGATGAAATTTAATACACAGGATAGATTTATTTATTTATTTATTTATTTATTTATTATGGAAACAAACGGTATTAACAAAAAATATTAAATAGAATTTTTTTTTAGTAAAACTTAACCAATAACAGTTTCCAAAGTTACAAAAACACATATATCAAAGTTAGGAGAGAAGATGCAAAACATAATTGAATTAATGATATTAAATAAAACAAAAATCTAACAAATTAAAAATAAATTATAAATATTAAAAAAAAATTATAACCTGGAAATCTCACTTATACCGTTATGCACCTAAGGACATGTCATGCATCTAAGGACAAGCAAAGTTAGGTTAAGCGCTAGTTAATTATATATTCGAAATACTTAAGCAAAAACGATCCAATTAAAACGTATTTATTTAATGTAGAAAACAATTATTCAGCAAAAATACTAAAGTATGTCTCGACAGTGTTTATGTAAATACAAGTGTCTGGTCGAAAAGGGAATTTCAAATTTGGAATTAAACGTTATTTTTATAACAAGAACACTCGTTCCACGATTTGTAATTCGAATCCGAGTCTTCGAATTTCAAACAGTTTTTATTTTTTAAAAATTCCATTTGAAACGACGGAGGTTTTATTATTATAATTTGTCACAAAACTTTCTCGTTTCCCTCCAATCTGTAAATAATTGTAAATTAATTTTCAATGGCGGGTGTGAATTGCCGAGATTCATTATTAAAGCTTTGATGGCCTAATTTCATTTTGTTCCCACAGTTTTGTTTATTAGTGTATATTTATTTGGAGAATATTTATTAGCTCCCTACTTGTTACCGCAATTATGTTTGCACGTATATGTATGGTAAGTTTATGAATGTATATATGTATATAAAAAAATTGAGAAGACATATATATATCGAACTAGCGACTCACCCTCGCTTCGCTTGAGTTCATCCCTAGTTTGATTCCCCATGCAAACTTTCATCGCCATTTTCACCTCCTTAAGGGATGATTTCGCGAAGATTTGACATTTTAAATAAAAATATTTGTTCTTACTTTTTTCAACGTCGAATTATTAAACGAAAAGTAAAACAACTAGAAATAGTTTTATTTGAAATGTAGCCACACATTTTTTTAAATTTTGCATTAATCCTTCGAGGACCGCATACACGCCGGCGTGTACGATAACAATTGAATTCTCGGAAATTCGCACGGATTTCTTAGAAATTATCCTGGAGAGATTAAATTTACTTTCATTTGACGACACGTTTGGCTCAGTTAGTAGTGACCCTACATGCTGTGCCAGCGGTAGTGGGTTACATTCCCGCTGGGGGCATTCATTTGTGTGAAGAACACGAATGGAGTAGAAAACTCCAGTCATGGGTGCTTATATTTATAATATGTATATATTGAAAACCAATGAGGCTACTCCACAGTCCACTCTGCTGAACCAGAGAAGTACCCGGAGCCGCCCCATTAAACCACACCGCCTACCGCAGTAGGCACCCTTCAATCGGCTGCAGAGGACAGGGAGAGCGGCAACGACACACCGACACTCCTCTTCCCCTGCAGCCCCACCGCGTCTGCCATCTAAGACGGTGGCAGCCCCGTCAAGGCCGCGGGGGGAAGGGAGAACGGCGCACCGAAATACCGGCACTCCTCTCCCACCGCGGCCTTCCCCTCTACTGGTTACGAGCCTGTTTTCACAGTCCCGCAACCAGTTCCCACCCTCCGGTCGCGAGACCGCCGAAGCGGCCCCGCTCCCGGTGGGCGCAACTCCGGAAGCCGAAGCCTCAGCGGAGAGCTGCCCCGTCCTGCCTTGGTCCGCGCCGGATTTCTCCGGTACCACCCGCCCCTGTGCTAAGCGGGTGGCGTTCCCCGATCCGCCACCTGGGGACGCGCCCGGTAGGAGTTGGCTCTCCCCTGGGAGTGTATAAACTACCTGGTATCCATAACACAAGCCTCGGAGCTTACCATGGAACTAGATGGTGATGTGTGTTAATGTCCCAACATATTTATTTATTTATTATTTAATTGGCACGCCTGTAAGCCATAGGAATAGTAATATATTTTGTATGGCAATAGTACCCTTTTACATCACTTATTAGTAAACTTAATTGACTTTAATTATAATTTATTGATTTTAAAGCAACTAAAAATTGAAAATGGATCGGCTTTTTAGGGCTTAAATAAAATGTTTTTGGAGAGATTGTGTCTTGGAATTATTGGTACACTAGCAGAACCCGCGACTTCGCTCGCGATCAAACTACGAAAAATACGAAATTTCTTGCAAAATACATATGTCTAACTTTTATCCTCTATTTTACCCCCTTGGGAGTTGAATTTTAAAAAATCCTTCCTTAGTGGATGCCTTCGTCATATAAGGAATACGTGTGCAAAATTTCAATTTTCTAGCCTTAAGGGTTTTGGCCTTAATGCCTGTGCGTTGATACATCAGTAAATCACTTTTGCCTTTTGTATATACATATATATATATATATATATATATATATATATATATATATATATATAAAACAATTTATTTGCAGACATGAGCTAAAAAATATACACGTAAGGACGAGGTGTCATCTAGAATCCTATGTCCTTCTCAGGGTCTCAAACTATCTTCTTACTTTTCATCTAAATCGGTCCAGTACTTTTTGAGTTTATCTGTTACAAACATACAAAAATACAAATCTTTTCTCTTTTGAACAGTAGTGTAGAAGTTTAGATAGAAAGAGAAATTTTACTTTGCTATTTCCCATTGACATCCAGATACTCGTACATATTGTGAGTAAGTAATGAAAATTATCAACTCTAATAATATTATGATGTATCGTGGGTTCTAATCTATACAGATAAATAAAATTGAAGCGTCTGTTTGTAATGTCAAAATAACAGCTTTATACTAAATGTATAGGTATGGAATTATATACGGTACTTATAAAAAAACACAATTTAAATTTTTTCTTGTCTGTCTGTCTGTCTGTCTGTTTGTTCCGGCTAATCTCCGAAACGGATAGACCAATTTTAACGGGACTTTTACTGGCAGATAGCTGATATTATTAGGAGTAACTTAGGCTGTACTTAGTAACTTAGGTGTTTTAGAAAAAGAATTAGGGATTCGCTCAAAAAAATTAAAGCGTACCTAGGGACGCAACCGAGCGAAGTGAAGGTGGTAATAATATTCTACCTATCGTTTAAGGCTACCCCATTTAAAATCCATTTAAAAAATAAGCATAATTTTAACTAAAACATTTATCAAGTGCTCTTTTCATCAACTAAAAGTACTGAGATCTATGGAACTGAAATAGGGCAATTCACGCTTTGGTCTGCTCAGCCTTTGCAGTTTAATCGTTGCTGGCGATATTAAATAAGCATTCAGTTTGACCCGCTTCTGTAATTAGAGATAGGTATCCTGTCTGTTTTGGAAGTATTTAAAGTGAGATAGTGGTGTGGTGTTTGAGATAGATTTTATTAACAAAATTTTTAAATTAGATGATTAAAATTACGAATTCGTTCTAAAGACTAAAAAAGAGTGCCAATTTGATAACTATTGTTTACATTTAACTTACAATATTACAACACTATCGATGATTTCAGGCTCCGCAGCTACTGATTGGTTTCAATCAAGATAACTACCGTTTTATCTTTGCTTTACATAAAGTATAGTTTGTTAGAATATCCACCTGACTAACATAAGTGTATTCTCTATTACTTTCATCCTCAAAATTCCGTTGTGTTCCGGTATGAAGGATAAGGTAGCCAGCGCAATTACAAGCAAGAGGCATATCATCTTAGTCCTCACAGTGACAACGCACCTGTGGTTCTGCATTTTTGTTACTTAAAACCTAAGTGCATGAACCGTAGGTGTTATGGGCGACAGGTGCTGCTTTCCATCAGGTGGTCTGTCTACTCGTTTGTCACTGAATGTCATAAAAAAAAGAAAAAAAAAAATACAACCGATGGGAGATCAGACGAAGGAAAGACGATTTTACCTGCTCTCCTATGAACGCGGGTGCAACATCACCAATACCTATTCTATATTATAAATAGGAAATATTTGGTTTTTTTGTTTGTTTGTATCGAATAGGCTCCGAAACTACTGAATCTATTTAGATGAAATTTGAAAGGTAGTTTGAGACCTTGAGAAAGACATAGGATAGTTTTCATCCCGGAAGTCATCCCTCAAGGGAGTGAAAATGAGGGTGAACTCTTAACCGATGCAACTATATTTGGCCTGACCCGAGACTCAAACTCATTAACTAAATTAAAAGAAATTTCATATTTTTATATGTCGATAATTTTAGCAACGTCATTGTAGGTTTGGGATTGACCCGGTCATATATGAGTAATATGTACTTTGATCTGGTTAAGACAAATGAAGACAAACGAGGGTCATGTATTAATAATATTTTATCTATGGAAGACCACAATGACTCATCCCTTATATTCGTTTATTCAGAAATTAATCGAGATCGTTCAGGGATGAACACCAGAAAATGAGACTATCGAATCAAGGGTTGCTTTTGGGTTATTTTATTTTATTAATAGAAATGTATATCGATATTTCGTTTCATGAATAAATATGCGAATTTTATCAAGTTCAAAAGATCAATCGGTCGGACTGATAATTTTTTGTGGTTATGTATAATACTTTTGCTTATTGTGAACCACTTTTTTATTTCATAAATATACTTCACTTTTGTACCATATAAATGTCAAAAAAAACATCTTAATAGTGAAAATTAATTAATTACAGTGATATTATTATGTAGACGGTGACTTTCCAAGTAAAAACAGGCTATATCTTTAAAAAAACTCTCCGTTCAGTTCAATTCTTTTGTTTAATAGCTAAACTTCTTTATTCTACGTGACATTGGCAAAGTAATCTGTGTCCAATTGCTACGTTTTGAAGCCATTAAAAAAAAATTGAAATGAATTGAATCTTTATAATTTCCAATAATATAACCGAGATTTCATTATGATATTTTAGTTATAAATTAAACTAGGTTGTTAATCCATTCTAGATAATGAGAAACACATGACACCCATATTTGTATTACTATACAATTGCTCTATTTCTTTACTAAATAAATACGCAAATTATCTTTTTGTATTGAATAAAATACACAACGCTTTTTTTTATTTGGACTGACAGTTCCAAGGATAAGTATGTTCAAGCAGACAAACAAAAACAAATCCTTCAGCTTAATATCAATAATAAGACAGAGGCAGAATGCAAGCAACATAACCATAGCCCTTACTGGTCACGGACTATATAATAAACATCTAATTAACATAGGTACCTATAACTGACAGTTTCCTGTTCAGGGCCTTCATGGGGGTATAGGAAAGAACTTCACATGTACTCTTATATTTTCCAGGTGTAGCGGCGTATCGCCGGAGGTCTTCAGTAGGATGAAGAGGTTGATGAACTTCCTGGAGAAATTGGGGTGGCAGGAGTAACACATGAATATTATCATACACGCAAAATAAGTTACAAAAACCAGCCCGAATATAACATACCATATCATACTAAGATAATTCTAACAATAATATTAAGCTTTGTAATATTGTATACGCATGCTGTGTCTGCATCTAGAAAAATGCAATCCCGTGAATTAATTTTGTAAGTAATTATTATTTTAAACAGGTGCTTGATTGTCATTGTTTTGTGAACCAATAAAGAAATTTTTTTTTATCACATTAGGTTTATTTCTAGGTCAACTCCATCCCCTTAAAATACCTCTTCTTTATGTTTATGTGACGACACGTTTCGCTCAGTTTGTAGTGACCCTACTTGCTGTGTCGCGGATTCGAGTCCCGTTGGGGCATTCATTTGTGTGATGAGCACGAATGTTCGTACTCCAGTCATGAATGTTTATATTTATAATATGTATGTATTTAAAAAAAATATATGTATAGTGTATTAACTATCTGGTATCCATAACACAGGCCTCGTAGCTTACCATGGAACTAGATGGTGCTGTGTGTTAATGTCTCAAAATATATTTTATGTACAAGGGATGTAGAGGACATAAAGGGCATAGTTTTTCAATGTCTAACGACTTTTGTTTGGAGTTTCCTATAAGTTAAAACATTTAGAAGAATAAACTTTTGCAGTCTTAATTCTCACGCTTAATTACAAAACTAATCTATCATGCGGACGTGCTCTGATGAATCTTTGATGTTGCCTTTGGATTTTTTCATTTTATACTCTTCTGAGATAGATTATTCTAAAAAACTGTGAAATTACATCAAGCAAATAAAGATTAATTTTTAATTAAGCAAAAGGTCACGAGTTCAAATTATCTTAAAAAGTATGTATATTTTTATTTTTTTAATGGCACCACCCTTATGGTCAGTGACAACACTACTTAACAAAAAAACCTTTGCTAAAAAGAGAAAAAAAAAAGCATTGAACTGTTTTGTCTTTGTCTATTTATATATAGATTTGCTTTGTTTTAATTAAAAACAATAATAAATATTTAATTCTATGAAAGGTTATAAAATTAATAAAATTTACATTTTGCCTTATTGGCTCATGAAATGGTGCGTCAGTGCATTATAAAGTATAATTGATTTAAATCGACGCTGTATTACGCCCCACAAATTGATATAACATTGTAAATAATTAGTCCTCTGACGGAATTTTAATATTCATATTATGTATAATGTGAGCTACTGTATGATGTATAACAGAATGACGTGTAGGTTTGTACGTAAAAAGCAATACTTTGTTTTTTTTCGAGTGATTTGTTTTTTTTGATTGGGGCGTATTCTTAGATATACCTTTCTTCAATCAATTCTAGCCTTTCTACAATTGTCGAAGAAATCGAAAAAAAGTATTATAGGAAAGATATAATATTGTGATTCTACTAACGACTCACCCTCGGTACGATCGGGTTCGTCCCTAGTTACCTAAAAAAATGGGAGGTGGGGTTAGAGGGGTGAAAAATACTTTAAGACCTATTCTCATACCTACCAGATACACAAAAAAAATATTAAAATCGGTCGAGCCGTTTCGAAGGAGATTAAATGATGTAAATATATATATATATATATATATATATATATATATATCTTCAATATTTGGATCGTATTCAGTTGACGCTGCAATAATATCAACTTTTATTAAATTATTGATGTCTATTTTGACAGAAACTATACTTCAATTAGGTTGGAAAAAGAGTTCATGATACGAATTGAATGAGTTATTTTAACGTTTAAGGTCCATTTTAGATTTTTTATAAGCTGCAACTTAAGCTTAACTTCTTTACGCTTAAAGCTTAACGTCTTCTGAAGCTTAGTACGAAATACTAAAACGATTTAGGTTAGGTCGTACACTAAGTCACAATAAGAGTTGATTGTTGGTAGACTCTGGTCTTTTAATTGACGCCTATTAGATATAGTTTCCGTAGTGTAGCGGTTATCACGTGTGCTTCACACGCACAAGGTCCCCGGTTCGATCCCGGGCGGAAACAGTTTTTTTAATCATCTTTCATGCAATTTACAAATATTAAAGAAATTTTCAATTTTTTTGTCCTGTAAGGATAATTACTTACGTGGGGTAGCTCTTTCTCTGTCTTATGTACCTTAGTTATTATATATTTTCTAAATTTCATATAACGTCAGCATGATTAGACTTCATATGATCAAATCAGCACTATAGTGATCGAACATACATAAATATATCAATAATACATATAAAACTTAAGAGTTTGTTTGTTTGAACATGCTAATCTTTGGTTATACTGGTCCGATTTAAAAATACTGTCTACCATCAGAACCCGCGGTTTCGCTCGCGCTAAAACTAGAAAAAATCCTGTAAAGAGGTAGGTTTTATACAAACTTTCTAATTGTATCGAAGAGCATTAATACTAATTTTCATGTAATTCTCATCATACATATTTTTTTGGGTTGTATTATAACGTTTTATCGTGGGAATGAGATAATCCCCAGCAGAAAAAAGTAGCCTATGTCGTTCTTGAGCCCTCCAATTATCTCCACACAAAAAATCACGCCAATCCGTCACTCTGTTTCGACGTGATAGAAGGATAAACAAACACATTTTCACATTTATAATATTAGTATAGATATGGATTTATTGAGGAAGATTATTATAGCTTACAATACACTATGGGGATGGAGTAATTCTACAAAATTTAACGACGCGAGCGAAGCTGCGAATACACTCTAGTACCTATTATATACTATATCACGATAATTGTTACTTAAATAAAAAAAAAAACCTATAAATATTTACTTTACAAAAGTTTATTAATGTATTGTCCATTAAAAGCTAATCGGACTAATTATTATTAAAATATTAAGCTCCTTGTTATGAAATATTTGCTTCATTTTAATAGGACACTGTAATAAAATATCGTTTATTTTAATAGAAGATATAAAAAGTTTGTTTTCAAAGTTTAATGTACTTATTAGTTTATGTTGTTGTAATACTTTGAATTATTTTATATTCTCTTGTATATATTGCCTAGTAGACTAGAAAAGATCTGTTTAGAAAAGCTTTTGTCCTCATCATACTAGTTATATAATCTATAGTAATATTATAAATGCGAAAGTTTGTAAGGATGTATAGATATCTGGATGTATAGGTGTATGGATGTTTGTTACTCTTTCACCTTACAATAATATAGCTCATATATCGGAATAACATATAGGCTACTTGTTATCCCGGAAAAATGTACAGTTCCTGTGGGATAGATTTGTTTTCCAGGGGCGAATCCGAGCGAAGCGAAGTTGGGCCGCTAGTAAATAAATATCCCGGCACAAGGAAAAGAAAATAAGCATTTTTACTCAGGCAAAGCCGTCTGTATAGACAAGTTATGTAATATATAATATATTTTGAGGTTTGTGATTATCCACTATTATTATATTTAAGCTAAATCATGATTCAATAACAAGCGGACTAGTTAGCGGCGGTATTAGAAGAGCCCGAAAATCGGCTTATATGGCATAAAATAGTTGATGTGGTCTAAGGGGATATACGGGACAGAAATGTGTATTGAAATAACATTTGTGTTTGAACACGAAGGTCTAATAAATCACATTATGACGGCCATTTTACATCTTAAACAACTTTCAAAAAAAGGTTGTTATGTTACACTAGTGACTTACCCTCTTTATAAAATTATTATACATTATGTTATACATTTAATTGTATTCATAATAAAAAATTTTGTAAAATTTTATTACTAATAGCAGCTTAAGTGTTATTCCATGTCAAAGTCTATATGTATATTAAACATCTAAATCAATCCATTCTCCTACGCAGCTAATCTCACAATCAATAAATAAACGATGCTACTTGCTTCTTTGGTCTTTGTGGCTGGCATGTACGGCCGCAGATCCCGAGGGCGTGGGTTCGAGTCCTATATTGGGCTTAATACAGCTATGTTTTATTCTGAAGATGTTATCTAGCAGACTACGCCTGATCTCTTACTGGTCTTATTAAAGTATCGTGTCATCGTACTTTGAGAGTGAAATGAAGTAAGCACTTGTGTTTGCGCGTACATTTGTGCACTATTTATTATTTATATCTCCTTCGCAGATGGCTAGTCCCAATGAAATTGACCACTATGACCAAAGTCGGTCTGGCTTCTGGGAGCGCCGTTTGGCCACCATTTACTTCGCCAATGTCATGTAAGAATGGAGAAGACACGTTATATATAGAATGATCGGTATAAAATAGAAAAAATAAATAAAAACCGACCAAGTGCGAGTCGGATTCGCATACGAAGAGTTCCGTACCATTATCTAAAAAAAGGGCAAAAAACTCATCTGTTGTATAGGAGCCCCCCTTAAATATTTGTTTTATTTTAATTTAATTATTTATTTTTAAAGTAAATATATAACTAAATATTTTGTGAATATTTCAAGCGTCTACCTGTTGCCGTTATCAATATCGAGCAAAAACGAGCAAAAAAAATAACGTTTGTTGTATGGGAGTTCCCTTAAATATTTATTTTATTCTGTTTTTTAGTATTTGTTGTTATAGCGGCAACGGAAATACATCATCTGTGAAAATTTCAACTATCTAACTATAACGGTTCATGAGATACAGCCTGGTGACAGACGGATAGAAAGACAGACGGACGGACAGCGGAGTCTTAATAATAGGATCCCGTTTTACCCTTATAGTACGGAACTCTAAAAACCACTAAACGTCAGTATTATTCTAACGATACAATTCTTAACGCAATACCGTCCCGTATGTCGCCATCTCAATGACGTCCACAGTTGGCAGCTCGTAAATTCTACCGGTTCGCCTGAATGAATTGTAACCGGTAATTTACTGTCGCCGATAGGTTGCATGCATGGTTTTTGCACCTTCAAAATATTGAAATCTTATTTATGAACTTTGCACAGTGACAGGTGTTGGTACTTTGTTTTCTCACTACATTTGAGTGTCTGATATGCAAATGGCAGTTTTTGTTGTGTCTAATAAAAATCTCATTGTAAATCGTATTGTGAATGCTATCTAGAGGATGGGTAGCACTACCACTAAGGGACCCCTAAGGGATCACTAAGGGACCCCATCGTTCCAAGGGCTTGAAATTCCATATAGAATGTAATTTTTCAAACATAGTGTATGATATTTTTTTTTAATAAATACTCTTTTAATTACAGATTAAAAACGAGAAAAAAAACATAACATTAATATAAAGAGAATATATGAAGGTTGTTTAAGATAAGTAAGTACTTTTAGGCCTCTCCTCTTGTTTGCTATTTTTTTAATTAAAAATTCATTATCAATACTGCCGTCATAAGAAAGAAGGCCGTAACTTCGTCAAAGTTGATTTCGAGATGTTTGAAGTTTTGTCTTACCACTATGTCAAAATTACTACTAGATTTGACGTAGTTAAGATGAAAATGGTTATGGTATCTCCGGGTTCATAAGACTTAGAGGTTTAGGAGTAAGACTATCAAGTAGCATTTTTTTGCTGACTCCAAATCAGCATATAAGTCATTTTTTTACAAAATTATTACTTACGCCCTTCTTTCTTATGACGGCAGAATGATGGTATGTGTTTAGTTAAATCCAGAACACAATAACTGTATAATGTAAAGTGAGTGAATTTTGTAATAGACCTCTTCCTTGGATTTTAACAATACTAAATTATTCTCCGCTTCAGATTAATAAGGCCTCAGTGAAAGACATCTGATTTCGTAAAGCATTGAAGTAAGAATTTTTTTATGGATATGACAAAATTTACACTTTAAATACATTTTGTAAGTTTATACATTGGAGATAAACTCTGAAATGACGTTTCGAATGCTTTACAACAGTCATGATCACGAGAGAGACTAAAGATCTTAGACGTCTCTAAGGTCAATATACGTTGTTACAGAAATGGTACCAAAATACCTTGTAATATTTGTTAATTTTCATTTTAAACAACTCTTATAATTTCACTAAGTTTTATAGTTGGATATTAAATATGTTAATTCGAAAGGACAGATTTATTTAAAATGACAAATATTAGATTAAATCTAAGAAAGTATTCTGTTCTGACAATGTTTAATATGGACATAATAGCATCTAGTTGCCAATAATCACCACTTGGGAATCGAATTCATGACTCACTTAATAGCAAAAAAATTGCTATTTAAATTACCGCATCCAAATATTTATACATCGGTTCAAATATCCATATTTCTACAGCCATTTTAAGACCGTCATTTCCAGTGAATCTCTTACGTTCTCGCAATAGCGGCTAATTTTGCACAGCATCTTCTATTGTTTGCTGGCCATTATCAAGTGAAGGTGAACCAACCTTCTCGGAACTTGGCCCGCATTGATTTATTATAAAAAATATAGTTACACATTATATATGTATAGTTTAAAACAGTATGTTTGTATGTTCAAACATGCTAATCTCAGAAACCAGTTGTACGAGAAACTGATTAGTTTTTTTTTAGTGTCACTTGTAACAGCTAAGTTATCTTTGGAAGTAGACTTCTACTATCGATATCATACAAAAGTACCAAAAACTTTTTTAAACCTCGAGTTAGCCTTCATTTGATTTATTCTCCCAATTCACATGTATTAATATATCAAAGAATGTGTTTTCATAGTTTGTTAAGATATAATTATTATACTTAAGGATGCTTATCTCTTTAGGAAATCTTCTGTGTAGTTAATTTGTTCGTGTAGCCGTGCTGCGTGTCTACAATTTCTGATGAAATTTTAATGAAAATGTTATATCCAACTAAACTAATTTTTGAAGTAAAACTTCTTTACGCATACTTGACTTGGGGAATGTGTGTGTGAGTGTAATTGGGCGAGGCGAACGTTTGTTGCCATGGTAGCCGTTGTTATTGTCTGACAAATGATATATAATATTATATTCTTTCCTTAAATGATATTCTATAAATATATGATTGTAATATACCTAATATGCGTTATTTTTAGTATCTCACCTATCCTAATTATTTAAAAGATAAATTGAATTTCATAAAAAGTACCGATGACCTACAGAAGATTTACTACTTGCGCGTGTACACATTCATACACGCACTCCTTAATTTTTTTTATTTCTATTTTTATTGATTCTGATCGTATCGACCCGTAACTTGCAAAGCCCTGGCTTAAGTTATTTATGTACCTAGTTAATAGAAGTCCCTGTTTGAATTTTCTGCCATTGTCTTCCCCTGTTCTTGACGTGATGAATGAATTTTATCTCGCCTTTTACGGCCAATTTTTTGGTGCCCTCATCGTTTAATCAATCAATACCTGGTATTATCTTTTACTTGTGCCTTCCAGGTGTCTTTTGGAACTTCATACAGAAACATTGATTTTTCTTTATATATATATAATTAAATAAATATAGCATTCATCTTATCGAAAGAGATCATTGCCACTTTTTGCTCGGGTTCACCTCTAGAAAAAAAAACAAATCTATCCTTCGGAAACCGTATATTTTTCCGAGATAAAAAGTAGCTTATGTGTTATTCCAAACCATAATCTATCTCTGTGCCAAATTTCATCCAGATTTGTTCAGCCGTTCTGGCGTGAAAGAGTAACAAACATCCATACTCACAAATTTTCATATTAATAATATTAGTATAGAAGTATAGACTATAGCTTATAACTAACTAATTATACTTTTACGCTGTAGTTTATTAGTGTATTAAATTTCGTCCAAATCCATTGAGTTCTATATACAAACTTTCGCATTCTAAAATAGTACTGTAATTTACTATAAATAGATATTTTTTTTGCTACACACCATAAAAGAAGGCGAAACTTAATTTGACCTATGACCTAGTATCTTCAAATTTTCAAATATAGAGAAAGCACTCAAAGATATGGTATGAAAACCTCCACTTTGTAGTCATTTAAAGATATTATTAATCATCCTAAAATCATTTAACAAACCAACAATCAATAAAAGATTTATATATAAATAAAAAGGTGATCGGTTTAGTTCAATGATATCCGGATATTTTCGTTCACCCGGGCAACCTTTATGCAGCTTATCCGGTTAAGCCCGTCTCAGAACCGGTTGTAAAGCGACAGGCTTTGAGGATTTCATAGTACATGGGTATGATTTTTCCATAGCTTTCAATATTCATAAAGGTTATCTATTGCTTAATACTTTCTATTATGTTTATAAAAAATAAGTGTCTGCTTATTTTTGGGTATATTTGTACTAATAAAATTCTAAACTAAATAAATTTTAGACCACAACAGTTAACTATTATATAATAAAAAAATCTATGAAAATCCTTCTATTCGTTCTAATTGTGAAAATATAGTAAAATGTAAAAAAAAGTAAAACAAGATAGTTCTTGTTCTTTATTAAAACTTCGAAAACATATAAAAAACACTCGATGACATTAATTAACATGTACATATTATTTTCAATTTTCATACTAAATTCAACAGATATTAACGACAAGTTTTGGTTCTGAGAGCAAAGAAAAACCAATAACTGCTATTTATTATATTTATATACTAGCGACTCACCCTCGCTTCGCTCGGGTTCGTCCCTAGGTTGCTTCTTAAAACAAAATTAATTAATTAATTTGTTGTTTTTTTTTCGTGGGACCCTATTTTTTTCTAAAATAAAAGTAGCCTAAGGTACTCCTTATTACATCAGCTATCTGCCAGTGAAAGTCCCGTCAAAATCGGTCCAGCCATTTCAGAGATTAGCTGGAGCAAACAGACTGACAGACAGGCAAAAATTGTAAAAATGTTATTTTGGTATATATATCGTGTATACATCTATATGCATTTACTAAAAAGCGGTTATTTTAATATTACAAACAGACACTCCAATTTTATTTATCTGTGTAGATTATAAATGTAAATGTATTTCTGTCTGTCTCTTTGTTATAAACAAGGAGATAGAATGCATCCTAAAGGGCTATATTTCATCCTCGCCCCGCTTACCATGTGAACGAAGCCCCGGGCAAAAACTAGTGAAAAATAAAGATAAAATCGAATACGAAATACAGAAAATATAGCCAAATGCAAAACACTTTCAAAATCTATTTAGCGATGAAGTGTAAACTGTTTTCAGAAATGTGTCGTCAGTCGTGTGCATTAGTGAAGTACTTTGCCAACTCGTTTTGAGATTTACCATTGGTTTCTATAGTAAATATTACTTTACTATTGTCACTAACGTATATACACTGTTTAAGTATCGTAAATATATGCTATTTAAGCGAAAATTTGTTTACGACTGTCTATCTATGTGTCTGTCGCTGATAATATATCTGTTAAATGAAGGAGTTGACTCATAATTATTGCTCTTGACTGAGTCATTATTATTGATACAGAGGCCGAATCTATAGTTTTTAGAATTTTTGTCTGTCTGTCTGTGGAAGGCATCACGAGAAAACCTCTGGACAGATTTTGATGAAATTTGGAATCATGATATCTGGTTATCCGGGTCAAGACCTGGAAATGTATACATGTATGTGAGATAATACTTTGTAATGTGGGTAAATATCTGATCTGAGAAATCTATGCTAACCTTAAACGTAGGAACGAACTCGATCGGAACGAGGGTGAGTCGCTAGTATTCTATAGTCGTCTCCGAAACGGCTGGACCAATTTTAACTGGACTTTCACTGGCAGATAGCTGATATTATATAAAGTAACTTAGCCTAATTTTATTTTAGAAAAAAATTAGGCTTTCGCTCAAAAAAATCAAAACTTACCTAGGGACTAACCCGAGCGAAGGGAGGGTGAATCGCTAGTAAACAATAAATTTAATTATTAGTTTGTTCCTGCGTGTGTGTATGTGTGAGTTTGTTACTCCTACACGCCGGAATAGCTGTACGGATTTTAATGAAATTTAGTACACAGATAGTCTATAACCTGGAGTATCATGTAGGCTCCTTCAGATGCACACAAATGAAACAAATTTAAGTCGCTAGTATTAAAATACTACAAATGTATTAAGTGTACGCTAACGACTATCGAATGCTTAACTATAGTAGCGGCCACGTACGTATAACTGGATATGAAACTTCAGTTTTGTGACTTTGACATAATTATTATGTACTGTCATATAATCAGTCAGTGAATTAGTGTTAATGAATCATCATTTACGCCATAATGAGATATATGAATTAAAATTTGAATATTTTAAGGAACTCGAAGGGCTAAGATTAAAATTGTGTAAACTTGCTATGGCTATATATACTAATATTATAAAGAAGAAGAGTTGGTTTGTTTGTTTGTATGCGTTAATCTTAGAAACTACTAATCCGATTTGAAAAATTATTTTTGCATTAGATAACCCGTTAACTGAGGAAAACTGTATGCTATATATCACCGTGGTACTTAAAGGAGTGGAGCAGTAATCATAAATGTCAACAAATCGGACTGACTTCTATACATAATGAAAACTGATGTTTATAATTAAACAAATTTAACGTGGGTGAAACCGTGTGGTACAACTAGTTAAAAAATAAAGATAGAATAAAAATAATATTTATACGTCAAACCTTACTAGAACATATACTTTCAGTAATACTGTAATATTTAAAAAAAAACTGACAATTATAACCGATTTCTATGAAAGTCAACACCGAATACTCAATCAAATATTAGGGCCTGTCAGTTTTTTTTGTGGAAAAATTATAATCTACACTAATATTATAAACAGGTAAAGTTTGTAAGTTTGTGACTTTATTTGTAATAGATAAACTAAAAATTCGCTGAACCGATTTAGATGAAATTTTGGTATATAGATAGTTTGAGACCCTGGTAAGGACATATTCCGGTTTTGCCCCGCAAATCGTACCCCTAAAGAGGTTGAAAAGGGGGATGAAAGTTTGTATGGGGAACGCTTCGCTGGGGTTCGTTTGTAGGTTTCTTCCCCATACAAACTTTCACCCCCTTAAAGTACAATTTTCGGAATTAAAACTATTCTATGCCCTTGCCAGGGTCTCTATCTATCATCTTACCAAATTTCATCTAAATCGGTTCAGTAGTTTCGGAGCTTGTTCGATACAAACAAACAAACACACATATTTTTCTTCTTTATAATATTAGAATAGATACATGATGTTGACTGATTTCACTTTAATGTTCCTAGAGATAACGCGTTCGAGTCCTGTACAGAGTAAATACCTATACAACAGAAATGAACTGCCTATATCCGCATAGGGAGGTACTCTATAGTTTCAAAAGTTCAATGTTTTAACTAAAACTATTCAACAGTTTACAAGTGAATGAGTAACATAGATTAATTTGTTTTAAAAATCTATTGAAACATTATTTTAAAATATTACAAATAATCTAAATGTCGTATTCGCTGTATTTGGAAACTCGTTTAAAAGCTTAGCTTCGAATGAAAAATCTGAAAATTCAAACCGATCAATTTGAAAATCTTTGTCCATTTGATAATTTTCAGAGAGACAATATTGTTGTCGTGACGTATCATTTGTGGGTAAGTCCGAAGCCAAACTAAAAGTAGGTCGCGTATTGGTGTCGTGGTCACTTCATCTTAAGAACTTTAAACCACTTGGTTTTCTTTATTTCATACTTATTTCGTCATTGGCATTATTCTTTTTAATAAAAGCTTTATATAATAGTTTTTATATATGTTTAGAAAACTTCTTAGTTTGATGACACGTTTGACTCAGTTTGTAGTGAATATTTGCTGTGCGGTCGTGGGTTCGAGTCATGCTGGGGGCATTCATTTATCTGATGAGCACAAATGTTTGTACTCCAGTCATGGGTGTTTATATTTATAATATGTATGTATTTAAAGTTATATATGTGTAGTGTATCAAATATCAGGTATCCATAACGCAAGCCTCGTAGCTTACCATGGATCTCGATTGTTCTATGTGTGTGCTGTGTGTGTACCTATGGAAAAAAAAAATTATATCAGCCATGACATTTGTGCCAAGTTTCATTAAAATCCGTTCAACAGTTTACATGAGATGAAATAACATATACCAAAACTTATACAAAATTTCACTTTTGTTATATTACCTATGGTCTTGCCTGTAATTATATTACTCATATATATTATAGCCCTTTGCTGTCTCGCACACTTCGCGTACCTTTATCTGATTAGGTTCCGTCTCAGAGCCCTTTTGAGATATGAAGATGGGAGGTGAAGATAAATTAAGAAGCAGACTTTATAATGTTATGTCTGATTAAAGTTAAATCAAAAGTATTAAGTAATTTAAAGGCCTATTATATATACGAGTAAAAAATGTAATATATAAATATCTCGTGTCACGTTGTTTGTGGTCGCACTCCTCTGAAACGGCTCGATCGATTTTAATGTGTATTTTGTTTATTTGGTAGGTATGAGAATAGGTCGTAAAGTATTTTTTACCCTCCTAACCCCATCTCCCATTTTTAAAATGCAACTTAAGCATTTTTCTATGAACAATATTATATAAATACATAGCAACGCGCTCGAGCAAAGCGAGGGTGAGTCGCTGAATAATATAAAGCTAAGGAGTTTTTTTTGTAGATAGAACGCGGGCATAGCCGCGGGTTCTGCTAGTGATTTATAAAAAAAAAAAAAAAATTGCGTAAAAAGCGAACTGTAAAGATGGGAACAAGTTGACGAAGGAACATAGTACATATTATGTAGTTGGAAATATACATGTTATATACTTACTATAAGTCTAGCTAACAATAGTCATCGTACAATGTTTTCAGTCAACTGCGACAAAGCCAAAAAGGGAGGTTATGTGTTTGACCAGTATGTACGTATGTACGTCCAGTCCTACTCTTTTCCTTGTAACTCCTAACCGGCTGAACAGATTTTGATAGATCATGTCTTCTTTTGATTTCTGTGATCTTAACTCCTTTAGATAATTATAGACGTTGGGATTTTTATTGTAATTTAGTTTTTTATTCTATTGGTCAATTTGTCTTTGTCACTTATAAATGACAATATTATCAGCGTATACATAAGATACTTTTTTAAAATAACAGTCAGATATCCCAATTCCATTTACATTTTAATGTTTAGTATAGATTTCGCAGAGATGAGATATTTTCCCACAGTAAAAATATCCTATATGTTGACCCGGATAACCAGCTATCATTATATCATCATTATCTATTCAGTGGTTTTCACGTGATATATTCCCAGACAGACAGACAGACAGACAGGCAAAAATTCTAAAAACTATAGATTTGGCCTCTGTATCAATAATAATGACTATTACAATAAGATTTTCCAAAAAATATTTAATGTATAGATTCAACTCAGAATTTTATTATATGTATATATTTTAACTATCTCATTTAGGATTTGGATTTTATTTATATATAAATAAAGATACACTAAAAAAGAAAGCTCTTGAAATTCCAATAACAAATATGTTTTTCTAGACCAATTCATACTCGACACATCTGTTCTATATCGGAGAAGTTTCGTAGTGTATCTGATTTTATGATTAGATTCATAACACATTTATATTGCACCTAGCTTTTTCTTACGTTACATCTTATTTCATATTTTAGAGCTATGAATAAATTTGTGGTTTAGCTTTGAAAAACCTTTTTCAAATAAATAGAATAATTTATTAAAAGTGAATATATACATATATATGAATGTATTTATGTATTCAGCCCTTTTTAATGTCCCACTGCTGGGCACAGGCGTCCCTTTATTAAGAGTCACAGTCCACACATTATTCAGCCCTTTTTGATGTCCCGCTGCTGGGCACACGCGTCCCTTTATTAAGAATCACAGTTCACACATATATCATATGCACATAGTCCACCACGCCGGCAAAGTGCGGGTTGGTGGGCATAACATGTCTTTTTAAAACTTGCTATGTTCTCTCAGATCGGTTGACAAACAGAGGAGAAAAAAATACTGAAATGTTTTCCCTCGCCTATATAATAATATATTGATAAGGTTTATTATCTTCTATTTTGAATTGTGATACCAATATATTATATTATTTCTCAAGGGTTTCCCCTATTATTAAACGTGTTTATCAATTTGCGTGATAGTAATAAATTAGCAAAAATAAAAACTGACCGATTGTAAGTTGCACTACGTAAGGTCCTTATAACAAACAAACAAACTCTGTCTCTTTATAATCTGACGACACGTTTGACTGAGTTTGTAGTGAATCTACTTGCTGTGCCAGCGGTGGCGGGTTTGAGTCCCGCTGGGGACATTCATTTACGTGATTTGTGTTTATATTTATAATATGTATGTATTTAAAGTTATATATGTGTAGTGTATCTGGTATCCATAACACAGGCCTCGTAGCTTACCATAGAACTAGATAGCGCTGTGTGTTAATGTCCCAATATATTTAATTATTATTATAATATTATTATAGACTAGCGACTTACCCTCGCTTCGCCCGGGTGCGTTTCTAGGTTTTATATTTTTGAGCGGAACTCTAGTTCTTTTTGCTAAAATAAGTGTAGCCAAGTTACTCATTATAAAATCAGCTATTTGCCAGTTAAAGTCAGACAGAAAGACAGACAGATAAAAATTTTTAAAATTGTGTCAGTTGACACTTCAATTTTATTTATTTGTATAGATACGTAATACAAATAATATAATGTATGGTTGTACGGAACCTTTTTGCGACTCTTATTCGCACTTGACCGATATTTTACATTTAAGTAAATAAAGATAGGTATTATTTTTTTATTTTATTTATTATGAATAAGCAATATTTTTTACATTTTTCAACTTTTAAGTAATCTCATTATAGAGGGATCTCATTAAAAAATTCTGAGCCTATAATCTAGTTAGCTTTAACAACAATGAAACCCGCAAATTCTGAATAAAGGGTCTAAAATACCCCACGGATGAATTCATTTCATTGTTCAAAACTCATTAGTTGAGCACAATGGAAGATAGTGTAAAGATCATCGCAGACATCAGACAGAATTGCGACCTATATGTGTATACAATGTGCAGATTTACTTATATTTTGGTTAATTTTCAGGCTAATAACGGTTATAGCATTATATACTTTTTACTTTGAAAAGTAAGTATATAAGTATAAATCCTTAACGACACTTTTATTATCTGCATCTACATGTATATAAAAGATTAAATATCATGTTATCTTTGATTCAATATCATCCACTTTCAGACCTTCGAATTATTGGAAATTAAGTATCTTTAACATTTTTTATAAAAAATAATAAATTAGGGTATCGGGATAAAAGCAGGCATATTAATAATACACGGTAATACAAATATACAACTTTTTTGTATCATTTGTTAGTGACAATCTTAGTTTTTTAAATATAACATTATTATTATTATTAGATTTATAAATTTACTATTTACCGCTGAGTATTATAGAGAGTATTTCGACATCTGCTCAGTGTTTATGTCGACATTTTTTTTTACAATAGTTGATCAAGGTCAGAAGCCGTACATCTGCATGTATAACTAATATAAACAATTATTTCATATGAGTATTGAATTTGTAACCTTTACTGGAATTTTCAAGCTAAGTATGAATTAATAATATTTTTTTTACATATACTATGTTTTCTAATACTTCTTATGTGACTAAATGCCTGATTCATAGACTACGCTCAACACATATCACTTATACCTATATAATATGTATATACTAAAATGTATTTATACAAGCATCTCTTTCAAAATCAATAGATAAAAACTAATATATAGTGTGGTAAGACTATTAAGACAATTTAGTCGCATGTCAGTTCTTCCCCTAAGACTTATTTGACGGTTGGCGGGTAGCCAATATAAAATCGGGCCGATTTTATTGGCACTGTTTTCAGCAAAATTATAGACAGTGGATATTTGTCACTGCGGAACTGAAACGATTATTATTTATAGTAAAAAAAATATTTAATGACATATTGGATTTGTATCAAAACGTTGTGTTGATCGCCCGCATATAAATTTGGTCCGTGGCGTTGCTTGATTTGGAGCTAAAAGTTAAATATTTTTCATGAAAATTGGAGGTATTTTTACAGTCTATAATTATTTAAAGACAAAACGTGATTAATGTACGGGTTATCTAAACATTTAAAAAAAAATTGGAAGGATCTACAACGTACATCGTTTACGTGATAACGACTATCCAACATTATGTTATTGCAAAGTGTTTGAATTAACTTAAGGTAAAGAAGAATGAGGCATGTCACAACCTAGTTGTGTTTTGTTTTAAAAAAAATTATTTTTTTTTATAAAAAATTACATTGTTAAACATTTACCATACGGTTTTATGTCATCAATCTAATATATTTTTCGTATTCTATTAGCGATATCATAGGAAGTGATTTTTATTAGCATTTATTATAGAAATAACTAAAAATACATTAACAATTAAAACGTGCCTATCAAATTAATATATTCAGCCCTTTTTGACGTCGCACCGCTGAACACAGCCTCCCTTCAATATAAGGGGACCACCACGTTGATCAAATGCGGGTTGGAGGACTTCACATATCTTTCGAAAATTTGCTAAGTTCTCTTAGACGTACATGTTTCTTCACGATGCTTTCCTTCACCATAAGACAAATGGTAATCATGTTGAAAAATGATTCACACGTGAGAATATCAGAGGTGCAAGATTCTGAATTGGAACCTGCTTCACTTGATTTCCTAATTTTGTTGTTTGACCATCTTTAATGAAACAACACAGCAATAGATAAACATAATAATAACATAAATATTTTTGCATGTACTCATATCATGCATGTCGTCAGTACGCCGCGCCGCAGCATAATATACTAGTGACTTACCATCGCTTTGTTCGGGCGCTTCCCTAGGTAATATTCTCCCGACCGATTCCGGCCACGGCGGCCAATCTCATTGAGACTAGCCAACTGCGCAGGAGATATTATAGTGCACAAGTGTACGCGCAGACACAAGTGCACTCTCTATACCTGTCACTCTCATACTCCGGTGGGACGACTACTCGACACGACCGGTGAGAATTATGGCCCAGGACCGACGGCTTTACGTTCTCTCCGAGGCACGGAGGTGAAACACCGCCAACTTCCCAACTCTGGGTTGTTACTGAGGCTTACTATACAGAAAGACTCAATAATTAAACTTGGCCCGACCCGGGACTCGAACCCAGGACCTCAGGATGTGCAGCCGTACGTGCTAGCCACTACACCACCAAGGCAGTTAAAAGTTCCCTAGGTACCTCATGTGTTGTTGTACCCTATGTGTTGCTAAAGGTATCAATATTATACAGTCTATCCGTGTAACAAATTTCATGCATTATTTCAACGTGTGGTTGTAACAGACATACAAACTTTCGCATTTTTTTCATTACGTCGCAAGTGTCAGGTAGAATGGAAAATATATGAATGAGATAGGTCAATGTAATAAGTTAATCATCTATACAGATAAATAAAATTGGAGTGTCTGTTTGTAATATTAAAATAACCGCTTTTTACTAAATGCATATGGATCTACACACGGTACATATACCAAAACAACATTTTTTTACAATTTTTGTCTGTCTGTCTGTTTGTTTCGGCTAATCTCCGAAACGGCTGGACCGATTTTAACAGGACTTTCACTGGCAGATAGCTTCTGTTGTAAGGAATAACTTAGGCTACTTTAATTAAAAAAAAGAATTAGGGTTTCGCAAAAAAAATTAAAACCCATGAAATTGTGAACAAAATCCGCGTTCGTCGTACGCATCCGAGCGAAGCGAGGGTAAATAGGTATATAATTTAAATGAATATCTTAGAAGTAGCAAGCTACGATTTATGTATAAACATAGCTAACCGTGAAAATGTACCTAAATAAAATAATAAAATTGCGTGTCCAATTGATTCTGATACTATTTAGTTACTAGTAATTCACAGCTTGACAATAAAAATATCGCTCTCACTTAAATCCTCTACCTACCCTCTACTGATATCAAAAAAAGCCTCTAATACACTCTCCCGAAACCATTTTTGGTTTATCAAATGGATCCCCTTTCAAAACTGATTTAGCATTTCCAGAGATAAACGGGTCAAACAGACTGATAAACAGTTTTCTTTATATTGTTTATGGAAATCACTAAATAGCTCAATATAGAGTGATTAATTTGAAACCACACACAGACAATTTATTTATAAATATAGAAAATGACAACCGTTACTTTGGTCTAGTTAAAAAATTCTAACGAAAACCCCTCTCCTTAAACATTTTAGAACTACGAAACACTCAGCAAGTATCACCACATTCGAAACCTAGTGAATATAACAATATCGCCTTATTATTCGACATAGTTTCATTCACATCTTTCATTTCGCTTCAAAGCCTCGATTTTAATATGAATGGTTACTCCATAGCTTTCTCTGTTCTTGTTTGAACTGTTCGTAATTAAAATTGGGTGGATATTACCTGGAATGGCTTTAAGATATTTGATTTTGACCCTCGTTTTCCATTTATAATGAATTTATGTCGTTATATACTTAATTATAGGACACTATTTATAAATTAAAATTTATTTATTACTTTTAAAGTGATATAAAAGCTTTGAAAAGTAAGTTTTTGTCAATTAACTTCTGTATTATAATTAAAATTGAATAAAGAATATAAGAAAGTATATTTTTAGATATAATGGGTATATTAGAAAAAGGTAATTTTTGATGGTAGAATTCAACATATGAGATACTGGTGACCCCTCGTCTCGCTCTGATACTTCCTTTGGTGCATTTTGTATGAATCCATATCCATCCATACTAATCTATACTAATATTATAAATGTGAAAGTTTGTAAGAATGTATGTATGTACGTATGTATGTTTGTTACTCTTTCACGCCAGAACGGCTGAACGGATCTGGATGAAATTTGGCATAGAGATAGATTATAGTCTGGAATAACACACAGGTTACTTTTTATCTCAGAATAATGTACAGTTCCCGTGGGATAGATTTGTTTTTTTCTAGAGACGAACCCGAAGCGAAGGTATGTCTCTAGACAAGACGTCGCTAGTAATATTTTATTTAAAGGATTTCTTTTTCTAGTCAATTAGTTCTACATAACCACATGTACATATTATGTATACAGGTGGTAAGCGTAAATGCATATCTCAACGAAAAAAAAAAATCAGCGTGAGTGATCAACGAGTAATAAACATTACATACATATATTTACAAGCAATCATACAAATTTTCACATTTATTATAATAGGTTAAGTAGAAAATATTAGTGAAGAATTGTAACCTAACTTCGCTTAGTCATAATGTGCGCTCTGCGTGATCCATATTAAATTATCCCACAAAAAGCATTTGACGGATAGTAGCTTATGTCCTCTTTTATAGGCTACGAGAGTGCCTTTATTTACAATTATTTGGGGAATTATATCAATAAATAAACAAACATGTATTACTTAAAATTTTACTTGGAATTAGCTGTAAACAATCTTATTATTTTAAGTCTGTAGCGAAATATCACTCCATAGTATAAAACAAAGTCGTTTCCCGTCGTCTGTCCCTATGTATGCTTAGATCTTTAAAACTACGCAACGGATTTAGATGCGTTTTTTTTTTATAATTAAAGTGATTCAAGAGGAAGGTTTATATGTATAATACATGCATATTATAGTACAGAAAAGCCGAGAAATTCAAAGATTTGTATTTCATACTAACCGTTAAAACGTACCTAAGGACGAATCCGAGCGAAACGAGGGTGAGTCTCTAGTATGAGATATAAATACGATGAATCAATTTGGACGCCTATGTTTCATTGTAAAACAAACAATTTAATGTCCAAAAAGACTCATTAGCATGCACAGAGATGTACTCGATCAACTCCATACATGTTAACTAATTAATTATTAGTCTAGTGATCGAAATCTATACTAATATTATAAAGCTGAAGAGTTTGTTTGTTTGGTTGAACGCCCTAATCTCAGGAACTACTAATCCGATTTGATACAATCTTTTTGCATTAGATAGCCCGTTAACTGAGGAAGGCTATAGGCTATATATTATCCCGGAAAAATGTACGATACCCATGGGATAGATTTGTTTTTGTCTAGGGGCGAACCCGAAGCGAAGCGAGAGTGAGTCGCTAGTAAGACTATAATCAGATTTTTATTGGTAACATTAAAGCTCGTAAATAACTACTAAACTAAAACAATCGGTTAAAAAATAAAGAAAAAAAAGGTACTGAACTGTTTTGTCTTCGCCTGTTTATACATATATAGATGACAAAATACTTTTACTACATAACTCATCCCTCGAAGGGTTTAATATAAATTGAAAATTCGTTAAGGCAGCATTATTTTCGGGGATCTAATTAAAAAGGGATGCTTAGTGAATCCCGGGATAGGTTATTAGTGGTATTATAAAATACTAGTGAATTGAAATACGGACTGTCCGTTCACTCAAAACAATAGCTTACGTATTACTCTAGCGAGGCCATAGTTTATTTTAGGGCGTCGTGGTTGTGTGCGTAAACGATCCTGCGACGCCCCTCCTGTTGGGTTTCAGTTGGTAGCACTGGCTTTTTTAGTCAGTGAGTCACACAATATCACCTGTACGTATGCAGGTGGTATGCGAAAATGCATCTCCCGACGTAAAAAAAGAAGATCATAGTCCATCTGTGTACTTTCGTCCAAATCCGTTCTGCTGTTTCAGTGCAATGGTGTTTCAAACATACACATACAAAATATTGCATTTTGCCATTTTATGTATATACATTTATTTAATAAAGTTCTAAATTCCTATGATAATATACATTGGACTAAAACAAACCATATGTAACCTTTTTTGACTTCATTAGTCTTTCGATATATCGATATATTACATGATCAGTCGTCAGGCAAGCGGCCGGTCGTAAAACTTTTGCCAAATTTTATCAGCAGTACAGAAGATGTACTGCACCGATCAAAAGTGATTGGGAAATGGTCAGGGAGATGATGATGATGATATCAGATAAGTTGAATGGTCAGTTAACATACAGTTATAAATTTCCATATTAATAAAATACTATAAGTAGGGTAAAATTGACTTCTTAGATATTTATATTACTAGCTAGTAGTTAACGCTCACTTCGCTTGGGTTCGTCCCTAGGAACGTTTTAACGGTTAGCATGGAATAGGTAGACTATATATTAAATGATATTAAACCTAAAACCTTCCTCAATAAACGGGCTATTTAATGCAAAGAGAGTTTTTCAAATAGAATTAGTAGTTTCTGAGATTAGCGCGTCCATACAAACAAAAAAACAAACGAACTCTGCTTCTTTATAATATTAGTATAAAAAGTAGGGTAAAGTTGACTTCTATATTTTTTTTTTTTATGCGATTCAGTGACAAACGAGCAGCCAGACCACCTGATGGAAAGTAGTACCTGTCGCCCATAACACCTACGGTCCATGCACTTAGGTTTTAAGTAACAAAAATGCAGAACCACAGGTGCGTTGTCACTGTAAGGACTAAGATGATATGCCTCTTGCCTGTAATTGCGCTGGCTACTTTACCCTTCAAACCGGAACACAACAATGCAATCATTGTTGCTTGGCGGCAGAAATAGATAAGGGGGTGGTACCCATCCAGTCGGACTCCTCAGGCTTGACAGAGTCCTACCACCGGTATATATTTCACACACTTCTATATTTATATTAATAATAAATATCATGTTAAAAGCGAACCTATTTCAAAATTTGCATTTAAATAGTGAAATTTTAATATTTAAATCATTTTAACTTGTATCTATTGAGTGATATTATTTTCGAATACTTTTATGTTTTAATAAAGCAGTATAATATTTTTTGGTATTTACTCATCCATTTATTTGTCTGAATAAATTTATCTATTCATTGCATTCTAGCGATATGGTCTTGCTTCTTTGTTTCATTTATTTGTTAGTACTTTCCTATTTTCTTACGGTGAAGGAAAACATCGTAAGGAAACCTGCATGTCTGAGAGAACCTAGCAAGTTTTCGAAAGACATGTGCAGTCCGCCAACCCGCACTTAGGAAGCGTGGGAGACTTTTGAAAGGCATTTTGAAAATAAATTGCTTTAATGAAAACTTGCAACATTGTGAGGTAAATCGGTTCAACTTTCTGAAGAGTTTAGGAATAGAACAAAAAATAAGGCAACTGAAGAATTTAATACTTATATTAGTACTAAAAAAATACATATTATATAATACATAGTACGTTAAGAACTTCATGAATGTATAATTATTTGTTTTAAAATTACGTTTTAATATAGTGGCATGTAAGGACGGACGTGAGCGAAGCGATACATGTGTATGTGTATGTGTATGTGTATATGTATGTATGTATGTATGTATGTATGTATGTATGTATGTATGTATGTATGTAACGATTTTAAAAATTCAAAAATGGCACCAAAGTACCTTGTAATATTTCTTGATTTTAATTCTAGATATTTTTAAATTAGTTACTGTACTTAATTATAATACTTATTAAAAAAAACTATCTGTAACAAGTATATAACATATTTGAGATGTCTAAAACCTTAGACTATCGTGAGCATGATTGCTGTAAAGCATTCGAAACGTTGGGAACCAAAATAATCCGCGAAATAATACATACGAAAAGATAGTTTTACTTAAAATGTATATAATATAGTTTTTTAAAATTTGCACACTGAGCCCGACCCTACTCTGACACGCTTCATTACCAATATGTTGAGTTCAATAGTGTAAAAATGTTTTAACTTTTTGTTTTCTGTTTCAGCTACATTTTTTGTTTTCTACTTTTTATCGCGTATTTGTTCAATAATATTAACGTTGTGTCTGAGAATTGAGAAGTGATGAATGTCAAAAGAAGTTCTTACATAAAAAAATATTTTTTCATGGCTTTATTTTTGTTTTTCATTACCGACGTCGAATGCTTTGCAGCAAACATGATTACAGGAGAGAGTAAGGTTTTTGACGTCTTAAAAGTCATAAATAATAAAAATGGTGTCTAAACACAACAAAACAAACAAACAACACCCACAAAATTTTACAATAATTACACCGGAGTACTTTTATACATATAATAAAATTCTGTGTCGAATCTGTACATTACATATTTTTTGTTAAACCTTATTGAAATTATTATCGATGCAGAGGCCATATTTATAGTGTTTAGAATTTTTGTTTGCCTGTCTGTCTGTCTGGAAACGCATCACGAGAAAACCACTGAACAGATTTTGATGAAATTTGGTATGATGATAGCTGGTTATCCGGGTCAACATATAGGATACTTTTTACTGCGGAAAAATATCTCATCTCTGAGAAATCTATACTAAGCGTTAAAATGTAACTAGGGACAAACCCGAGCGGAGCGAGGGTGAGTCGCTAGTATTTGTAATAGATAATTCTAGTTCAATTCGATTTTCTTGTTAATGGCTTTAAAGCGTGCCAGTTGAGCACAGATCACTTGAAAAATGAAAAGACAGGAAGGTAATAAGTCGGTAAAGTGAGATCATTTAGAATTTAGATAAGTAATTCTAATTTGTATTGCAATAGTTATACAATTTGAAAATATTTAATTTGGGTTGCTACTATTTTGTTAATAGAGTTTAACTTTTTTTACATGATTCTATTTAGGTCAACACTTAAATTATTTATGAACTAGCTCCTCTTAAAAAAAATAAGCCATTCTTTATCTACCGTCTATTTTACAGGAAATATTTGATCCCGGCAAAACCTTAGAAGCGCGCTGAAAAAAATTGTTGTTCGGTGTTCATTATCGCTTAAATTATAATTAACGGTAATCAATATGCTGTAGTAATATTTTGAAATATTTCAAATCTATATATATATATATATATATATACAAACTTTAAACGTCATTGCGTGTAGTTCGATCGTTCGATCGAAGTGGTTCTCACGTTGGGGTTATTATAAAAATACACAAGTGTTAAGGATCCCTATACAAGCAACCATTGGTCATAGGTTTGGTCATGTGTAGTCAGTCAGCCTAAGAAAAGATTCAATTTAATTCTTGATTATATGACTTTTAGGCTTGACAGTTGGACACATTACTTTGCTAATATCGAGTAAAATGGAAAAGACATGGTGGAGAAAACGGTTAAGATACAGAGGTCTAGGTCTTGACACTTAGGTCTAATCTATCTATCTATCTTAATAAATAAAAATGAATCACCGAAATGTATGTGCGCGCATAACTTCTGATCAACTGCACCACATTGGATAATTCTTTTTTTTTTGTGTATGTTATTATCAGGACAAGTTTTGTATAGAAGAAAATTAAAAGTTTTTTTTTAATGTTATGATATGAAAAGTTAGTAAAATAATTTTAATTCCGGAAATCATCCCTTACGGGGGATGAAAGTTTGTATGACGAAACAAGCTAATAACGAACCCGAGCAAAACAAGGGTGAGTCTCTAGTTACATATAAAAAATCAGCAATTATATGTCTGACCTGGATCTACAACAAACATAAAAGACAATTTTGATTTAATGTCAAATTATGGATGTTGCTCTGGCTACTAACTGTGGGTGTATTCAACTATGGTGGGTGTATTTTTTACTTTTTCTCTCAAATTTTGATCAGATGATAATTCCACACGACCGTTGAGAGATAAGGCGCAGGATCGACAGTTAAACGTGCTCTTCGAAGCACTGGGATGTAAACACTGCCAAATTTCCAAAAGTATTTCGTGACAGAAAACCCTTATAGCTATGAAGGCCGCAACCGGGTCTTGAACCCAGGACCAGCCACTAGACAAAGACAGGCTAGGTAGCCTACTACGTGGACAGAGTAATGGGAATTAAAGTCACAATTTCCAACATGCAATATCAACAAACTCAATAGTCAGTACTATTTAGCACTTCTGGAATCAGTTTTCGTTAGTTTTCTGACAATTCGTAAACGACTCCTGCCTATAAAGCGGATTCCCACCGGGGGCTGAGATGATGTTCCCATTTAAATATTTAAACGTCAAATGAAGCTATTGACCGACATGGAAAAAGGAGTTAATGTATTTGAATATACTATATTTTTTTATATTAGTACACCCTATATCTATACTGTAAATAAAAAAAATATTTATTTGTAATATTGGAATAGTTAACTCATATTAATCTTCGATATTGAACGTTTGTATTGTATGTATTTAGCCTTTTTTAACGTCCCACTGCTGGGCACGGGCCTCCCTTCAATACGAGGGGGATCAGGCCATAGTCCATCACGCTAGCCAAATGCGGGTTGGCGGACTTTATATGTCTTTTGAAAACTTTCTAGGTTCCCTTAGACATGCAGGTTTCCTCATGATCTTTTCCTTAACGGTTCACCGTTAAGACAAGCGGTAATCATGTTGGAAATGATTCGCACATGAAATTATCAGAGGTGCGAGACCCGGGTTTGAACCCGCTTCACTCGGTTTTCCAAGCGAGCGCGTTACCACTGGGCTGCCACTGCTTACCATTAAACGTTTATTTAGATGATATGCAGTTCTAAAAAATCTATTAAAATAATTGTTTGTGTGTTTGTTAGCGGTAATTATTGAACTGATTTTATGGGCCTCGCACTATTAGATGGAAAATTCAGGCAAGAGTAAGACAGCTTATCCGTTAGATAGATCGTTGGATTATTGTGAAGTATGAGTTTTTTTGGAACGAGATGTAGTATTGTGACTAAAGTAATTTTTAAATGTACAAATTACTTGATTTCACATTTGCTTTCTTTATAATTTGACAAAAAAAGCAAAACTATAATATATTGTATAGAATCTCAAAACTTCAACTAAGTCTAAGTATTTTTAAAAAATAATA
Organism: Argynnis bischoffii washingtonia; assembly: GCA_033884665.1. Lineage (NCBI taxonomy): Eukaryota > Metazoa > Arthropoda > Insecta > Lepidoptera > Nymphalidae > Argynnis > Argynnis bischoffii. The sequence goes on from JAEMGE010000029.1 coordinate 690,958, forward strand.
TTATAAAAATCGGTCAAATGCGAGTCAAATTCGCACATGAACGGTTCCGTACCATCTTACATGAACTTTCATTAATATGACTTTATGTATGTAGTATATTAACTTCGATTATCGATTGCGAACGTTAAAAAAAATTTTCTTGTATTTTTATTATAGCGGCAATAGAAAAATACATATTACATAGTCTGTGTAAATTTCAACTCTCTACCTATTACAGTTTATGAGATACAACCCTCTGATAGACAGACAGACGGACAGCGGAGGCTTAGTAATAAGATTCCGTTGGCACTCTTTGGGTGCGGAACCCTAATAAAAAAATGAGAGAATGAGATAATCTAACTTCTGCAATAAAAGTTAAGTTTTAACTCCTCATAGATTACAAACCATGTAGACTAAGTACTTAATAAAGTAAATAATTATAATGCACATAAAACAGTATTATAATATGTAAATAGATTATTGTTATTCCCTATATATAAACCCAATTAATTATTGCAAAATAATCTCAAAGCAAACCCATTAAATATACCTAAGAGTGTTAATTTACCGCAAATTTATTGGCCTCCGATTGTGAATATATTACGTAGGAAAAGTGTTCTGATTTATAACTGAAGAGCGTATCGTAGACTCAGAGCTAACAGTGCAAAATCACAGTATATTATAAATGAGAAACGTATGTGTGTATGTCTGGTACTCCTTCACGCTGTAACTGCTGGACGGATTTAGATGAAACTTAGTATATAGACACACTATGACCTTGAATTTTTATTCGAGGTTATGTAATTGTTCTATTCATAGTACTAATTTCATCGAAAGGCTACCATATATACATTTACGCATATCACCTGTAGACATATAAAGGTTTTTTGGGACTCACCCGCTAGAAAAGCCAATACTACCCACTAACAAAATCCCCCGTATTAATGGGGTGTCGCAGGATCGCTTACGCACTCATTGACTACGCCCCGACGACGGCAGGCCTGCCGTAGCGGTCCACAACAACCATGGGGTTGCATCAACAGTCCACTTTGGTATCAAAAAAGCACCTCCCAGTACGTTTCTTGGCTTTGTGTCCGGCTGTATTGCCGGGCACTAATGAGCCCCCTCTCTCCCACTACGACAAAGATAACGCACGTTTGGGGGGGGGGGGGGCATTATATTTCCATAAGTTACTGTTAACAATAAAATTTGCTAAAAGATACTGTCTGTTTATAACATTTTATATGCGAAAGGTACTGAGAGCAACCGAGTAAAGAGGGGGTAAGTTACTAGGGACTAACTATATAGAGCCGATATTACCTAGTAGTGTTCAGAGATTACTGATTATCATTAAATATTATTACATGATAATGACAAATCAATAATCAAGCCATGACAGTTTATTTATCATTATATAATCAAATCTTATTATTTAATATTAGATTTTATTTGAACTTGTGACATGTGTACGAAGTTATTGTTTTTTTTCTTGATATAGTACTAAAAGTCTTATCTCTAACAGTGATAAGAGGATTGTCTCATTTTTTATCCGAAAAATCTGCGAGATTCGGTAGGAAAATACAGCTAACATTTATACCAGAATTCGTCAAGGTCATGTCATATAATATGTTTGTTTCAAAAATATTTTATTCAAGCGTAGCTTCAGACACACAATTTTTTTTTCTAAATTAACTTTTTACAAAATATGGCAATGTTAGCTTATTAATTTTAATATATAAATAATTCAACATTCTTTATGAAGCTTTTGGGTTAAGTAATTACCATCTGAGTTAAACTTACATAATATATGTATATTATGTGTTCTTGAATTACTCAAGATAACATTATTGTCATTAGTCAATAAATTAAGTAAACGTTGAATCTCAACGGATTGTTATATTTTACATAGTAGCTATGTATATGCTATATCTATAATAATAAAGTAAAAAGAAAAAAATTGTGTTTGTTTGTAATTGACAAACTCCGAAACTACTGAACCTGATTTTATCATTTTTCCACCATTGGAAAGCTACATTATATAAAAGCAACATCGTTTTTTTTTAATTATAATAAAAAAAAAAATTATATCACCAGACATGCTAGTAAAGGACTACAGTATCTATACAATTCGTTTCAGACCTCGAATCTGTGACCTTAGGCTCAATTTAACTCTAGCTCAAAAGCAAGCATTAATGAACCAAAAACACCCACTCCTATGAATCTAAGCGTATTATAATTATGTAACACCGATTAACTCGTAGCATTACTAGCCAGTAAACACGTTAGCAAGTACTAATTGCATTTCAAATTAGCTATTTAATTGACAGATATTATTCCCTAAACATTGTGGTCTTGTGACCTATTTTGAATTTCAATTATTGATTTATTATACATTTAGATTAAAATTAACAAGAATACTCAGTTCTTATCTAAAAAACAAAAACAAAAACAAAATCCGCCAATCCGCACTTAGCCAGCGTGGTGGATTATGGCCTGATTCCCCTCGTATTTAAGGGAGGCCCGTGCCCAGCAGTGGGACGTTAAAAAGGGCTGAATACATATACAATACAATCTAAAAAAACCAATTGGACTTTTAGAATAAGTACATACACACATACATATATTGTTATAATATATTCCTTAGTCAAAAATTATGTTTAGAAGCCCTTGGCCCATGAAGTTAAATTTCTGATCACTTTTTAAAAGACATAACACCTCGTCTTACCACCTCTACTATACAAGACAGTTGACTTGTTTGTCGGCCAAGTAAAAACATTGCCAAAAATAGCGAGGGAAATGTGGTTAGCAGAATTCTTGCCTCAATTCCACGCTAATATGACTTGTACAGTTTTTTTTTAAATTTACAATATAGAAAATTACAGATAATCAGTTAGTCAGTTTTAGTTTCTATCCTTTTTTTTCTTATTAATTTTATCCATACATGTTACTTTAATTGTTCATTTGGTTATACAAAATAACTCCACAGTTCCTTAGAGGAGTTTTCCGTAACTAGGATTTTTGTTAATGAACTAGTCGGGAAGTTTGGTTCCACGGTATGAAAATACAAACATTTATGTTCAAAGTTTTGTTTTTGATAACCGCACAGTAACTGTTTAGTAAACTTGGTCTGCCAAATTAATTTGTTTTAAATTATGTTAAATTAATAGTCGTATCCAGTCATTATATGCATACATATGTATTTAATGACGTACACAAGTGCTAAAAGATACTATATGCGTTATGCAAAATTCTACGGTATTTCCTATACGTTAGATAAGTTCATTAGTATGTTGAATGTATATTTATCTCATAAACATAACATGTTAGAGAGGGAAAGGCTTAAAAACCAGTAAAAAGAGAGGGAAACCTACAAAAAATACTGTAAAAAATATCGAAAAAACATATACATATATTTACATATGTATATATGTACTTAACATCACAGTTTACTTGTATAAGTATAACTAAAAGTTGTTATACTTAAGTGACGTATCAAATTCTACATAAAACATCAATGGTCTAGTTAAATTGACCTAAAAAAGCGACGTAATCAAATTCGCAGTCATCTCTTAGTCTAACTGAGCGGTACTATCCGGTTGGAAGCAGTTTTATCCGGCAGACGTTCCACAACAAAATGGCGGCGTAATTTAGATTGTTGCGAGCGAGCCGCAACTCGATTTCGGTTGCCTTTGGCCTGGTTAATGGTCTTTTCTATATAAAGTGGAGGTTTTGTAGACCTGTATAAACATAAATATTTACAAAAATGTCTGTCAAATTAATTTAATTTTCAGTTGATAATAATAGAAGTTTTTATATTTTTGTTATTGATCTTTAGGTAAAAATAATTTTTATAATGAATACTTTCATAATATAATAATTATCAGCGTTTAACTGACGCCGGCTGAAAGGATGAAACTTTTGTCAAGTAATAATTGTATTTAAAGCACAGTAACATTTTATTCTGATCGGATCGAACAGATATAAATATGTATGTAGGTCGAGTGTGTTATGACTTAGCTCCTTTTTTACAATGTAAGGGATTTCATTGTTTAAGCTATAACTGTAGTCCATAATTTTTTAAAATAGTTAATTCATTTTAGAGCTGCCGGTCATAATGATTTTCCTTATCTTATTAGCAAATCTGACTCTCACATGAACAACTCAGAGTTGCGAGACTCGAATTTAAACCCATATTCATTTGATTTTCCAAACGAATGCTTTATCAATAGGCTATAACTGTTTACTATCTCTATAATAGAATTACCTAGCAAATTACTCGGGTTCAAACCTAGATTACATAAGGTCATATTCGATTTCTCAATACCTTCCGATTATTCTCCCGATATGTGTTTCCTTCACCTTGGTGGGGATAATTAACGTCCGGTAACCCAGCCGGGCGTGAAGCCAAGAGATACACAGGTGGCATACTTCAGTGGGCGGTGTACCATCCGGGTTGCTTCTGGTACTTCTCTGACAGTAGAGTGGACCGTGGTAGCAACCCCTGGTTGTGTGGTCTGCTTTGGATATGGTTTAAAGTACTAGACATCCAAATTCGTCGAACCTTTTCAGCGTGAAAGAGTAACACACATACGTATTTCAGCATTTATAATAATATTGTTATAATTGAGCTTAACAATTTTTTTGATTTCTTATTTTAATAGCAATATAGCCACATGCTGAACACATGAAAGGTACGATACCCAGGATTTGAAACTTTTTTTTTAAATGTTGGCAAACGCATTTACGCATACCACCTGTAGATATATATGGTTATGTGGGACTCATCCGTAGAAAAGCCAGTACTACTCAGCTTTGGCTACTTGGCTGAACTGCCGGACGCTAATGAGACCCCACCACGACAATCACCAGACAAACTACCGGAATTTGAACCTGCTACACCCGGTTTCCCAAGCTAAAGCGTTACTACTGAGCTATAATTGCCTAAACTAGAATTATAAGAATCAATAATTTAGTTTTTAGCATTAATTTCCCAAATCGGTATAAAGAAAATAATTCTGAAACATAAGTAATCTCTATAAAAGCTTAACTTTGCACAGCTCAAAGTATACATCTTTAGAACATTTAGATATATATTATAATACAAATTGTACACGCGAGTACATTTGGAACCATTTGAGAGTATAACATGTAAAGTTCACCTCTATCCTTTGACACTTATAAAGGTCAATATTATACTGGGTGAAACAGATTTCACTAGAAATAGATTGTATTAATTTACATTCAGTATGTCTGTTGTCAGTATAATAAGGCAGTGGTAGCCCAGTGGTAACGCGCTCGCTTGGGAAACCGAGTGAAGCGAGTTCAAATCCCGGGTCTCGCACCTCTGACATTTTCATGTGCGAATCATTTTCTAGCTTGATTACCACTTGCCTTACGGTGAAGGAAAACATCGTGAGGAAACATGCATGTCTGAGAGAATCTAGCAAGTTTTCGAAAGACATGTGAAGTCCGCCAATCCGCACTTGGCCAGCGTGGTGGACTATGGCCTGATTCCCCTCGTCTTGAAGGGAGGCCCGTGCCCAGCAGTGGGACGTTAAAAAGGGCTGAATACATGTCTGTTGAAACAAAACTAATCCGACGATTGAAAGGCTTAAAGCAATGTTAGGATACATTGTATTTTTGTTTTTTCCTCTGGTTTATGTTGTTTTTTAAACTATTCATCCAATTGCGAGATTTATTAATTAAAATATAACAGGTACTATACTAATTGAATGGTATGTGCGTATATAGTGACCGGGGATTCAGTTTTTGAGTTAGAAAAAAAGTTTTTACAGAATCGCACTATAGCTCTTATAAATATTGGCAATAGCACTTTTTTATATTAAGTTCTTTCTGGTGTAAAGCATATCTTAACAAAATCGCATCAAAATTCATTTAGTTGTTCTTGAAATTAGCGTGTATATATGTATGTAGGTATAGACAGACACCCCTCAATGTTTTTTTTATATTTATAAGTTTTTGAGTGAGTAAGTGTAATTAAAACATATTGGCTACTTCTTAACACTGTAACAGATTTAAATGAAATTCGATACTTTATTGTAAACGATAAGAAGTATCTATATATTAATACGTGAAGCAAAAACTTTGTACCCCTTTTTACGAAAATTGCGCGGACGGAGGAGTATGAAATTTCCCACACTTATAGTTTATATAAAGAAGGAGTGCAGAATGCTAGTATTTTTTTAAAATTATGCACAAAAAATACATTAAATCGATAAAAAAAAACAAAACACACTACCATGTATTTGACACACACACGCATATATACTCTTTTGTTTATTGTTAAAGTCTGTGGTCAAATTGAGAATAGATTAATTTTGTAATATACGAAAGACAGTAAATATATAACTTAATGAATTATGGTTGATTTTCAACCACGCGGCGATCACTAGTATAAGTATAAATAAGAATAGTCTTATTCGAGCAGAACCGCTGGCAAAAACTAGTTTAACACACTTGGGTCTTTACAATTTTATTGTATTGTAAGGTTGCACTTTTATATTTGAGCGTTTTAATGGAAAATAATATATTTAATTAATTTCTAATGATTTATGTATGTATATGGCATGTCATTATATGATGTTGGCCGATAAGAATGGATTTAAAAAAAATAAAATAGAACGCTGATATTCGGTTGTTTTCCCCGCGCTTGACAGAGGGGCAGATCTCGATACCATCCTGTAGTGACTAGCCATAGATTATGTGTAATAACTGTTGTGAATCATGTAACTCTTTATTTAAAAGATTAACTGTTGAGTTTCTTGCCGGCTCTTCTCAGCAGCACAGCTTTATACGGACAAACGTACTGACGAATATAAAAGTACTGAATATACATAGAAAGATGAGCAACATCTTGGAGTTTTATTGGTGACCTCCAACACTATGTATAGATTAAATAAATGGATAAAATATGAGTGTAATATAATTAAAAATATTTCACGTTTACGAACATCAATCAAGAGTTGGAAAATCAATTTGTGAGATTTTACAATCAGTACACGATACCTGAGTGAATTAAAATATATTTTAATTTGTATACAAAAGTAAAGTTCGCCAAGTGGCATTTTAATAAGGATTGACTTTCTGAACAAATTTGCTTTTGGGGTGTAGTCCAAGTGTAAGATAGGCTAAGTCGTAAGTTTTAGCTGTCTATAAAGGAAATAAAGTGTTTGAATCTACGTTTGTTTGTCCATCTATCATTATGTATGCTTAGATATCTGTGTTAAATCTTTAAAGACTGCTCTTTTTAAAGTAATAATGACGATGATCATAATGCCCTTTTGACTGAGCCTGAGTCCTTTGGCAAACACAAAAAAAATTGTCTGTCTGTTCTGGCTAATCTCCAAAACGGCTGGACTACTTTATATGGGACTTTCACTGGCTGATAGTCGATGCTATGAGGAATAACGTAGGCTACCTTTATTGTCATAAAAAATTAAAACGTGCCAAGGGACGCACCCGAGCAAAACGAAGGTAAGTCGTTAGTGTTTTAATAAAAGTTTTCACCCACGGCTTCGCTAGTATGATTGTTGGTAAAAAGTAGCCAATCTACAATATTCAGGGAATAACCTTACCGCAGGCGTATTGTTGAGTATGCCCAAGAGATCCTATAACAAATGGATTCCGGGAGTTTTTGTTAGTAAGAGTCTCAAAGCCCCCTTTCCGTTGACGCCTGTAAAAACTCCATGATGAGTTCTCCAGAATTAGCGAGACTTTTGCAGCTAAGAATCTGTATTACACCAGGTCATACACAGATACACATACATACATACAAAATTGCATTTATAAAAAGTGTCCTTCCTATAAGTGAAATTATAGTGCTAATTAATAGTAACGACAGTACAAATTCAACTTGGTTCAAGATTCAGGAATATCTAAATGACATTATAATAATGCGATGACAGCTTCCGCCGCGGAAAGACAGGGGATTTACTTTAACAAAATTATTAATTCACAGCTTAAACTTGTAGGAAGCTCTGATACAGTTTCATTGTCGTATTTTTAAGAGTAGTCTACATTTGATTTAGTAAAAAATAATTTTAAGTATTTTTTATTCACGAGCGTTCTAAAGTTACATAGATGGGACAAGTGTGAGTCTGATTCGAGTACCGATGGTTCCGTACTATACAATATTAATTTTAAACTAAATTATCAGAGTGTAACCGAAAAGAAACTTTAAAAATACCAAACGCATCTATCTTCCCCAACAAATATCTATAATAAATAATAAGAACATTTTAAATAAAACTATCTTTTCGGATCTTTTCGTGGATTTATTTAGATTTTTGGAAAAGAAAATATTATGGTATAAGAATTTAGAAAATTTTATTACTTCGAATTTATCGGTTTTAATTAAGTATAACTAAGCAAATAATTAGTCAAATAAAAATATCTGCCACAATAAAACATTTATTTCCATTTAGATTATTTTCTGTATCGCTAAAGAATCTCCGTTTGTTACTTAGGAAAAATGATTGTCCTGCTCACTCGAATTCTCTATCCATCAGCAAAAATTCCGATAATAATAGATTAGCTACCCTAGAGATTAATCATTAAATCATTACTAGTAGAACCCGCGGCTACGCCCGCGTTTAATCAACAAAAAATCTTTTTGGCTTTATGTTATACAGCGACATAATATTGTTCATACAAAAATGCTGATATTGGAATAAAAACTTAGGGTTGGGGGTAGGAGGGTGAAAAATACTGCACGACATATTCTCATACCTACCAAATATACAAAAAAAATCATTAAAATCGTTCGAGCCATTTCGGAAGAGTGCGACCACAAACACCGTGACACCAGACTTTTATATATTATGACTAGAGACTCATCCTCGCTCCGCTCGGATCCGTCCCTAGTTACGTTTTAACGTTAAGTATAGATTTCTCAGAGATGAGATATTTTCCCGCAGTAAAAAGTAAAAGCAGTTAGAATTATATGGATAAATTACTATATATTATTCTTACTGCATGAGTCATATCTCGGTCGTGTAATTAACCACTTTGGTGATTAGAATTGGGCGCCCAGATTATACTACTTACGTCACTGAAATATTTTTATGGTTTTTTTTATCAAATCCAAGCTATGTTTATGTATACAATAAAAGAACAAATTGAGTCTTGTTATATTAACAAAGATCATTCTTTTATCAAAATACATGTTTTCGATTAAAAAATGGCTTATATGTTATATACTCTACGAATCAAAGAAAATACAAAAATAAATTATAAAATTAACAAAAAAAAGATGGGAATACGATGACAAAGGAACAGTATTATGCAGTCAAAGATCTCACACTAAGGAATAATATAGGCAGTGTCATAGAACTGACTGACTGTCATAGAACATGAAGTCAAACAATAATGTTTTAAAATACTATACAAATGACAATATGTATACTGAGTGATGAATAAATAAATGTTAATAAATAAAAATAGTTAACGATATTTATAATAGTAAAGATTAATAATTATATAAGTTATAGGCTATATTATGTTGTCTCTTTCAAGATGAAAAGAACTAATGCTTAAAAATATAAGAATCTATTATTATTTGTATTTTATTTCCAAAAGTTGTATACAAATTCAACTAATCCTCACTATCTGTATGATAAAATCGAGAATAGTAGCATAAACAGCAACACACGCTACTATTTTTGACTTTGACACTTATTTTGGCAGACTCCGTTTATATAACTCTATAACTGAGCTAAGCGAAGACATACACACACATAGCATGACTCGCAGCATAACGTTAAATATAAAAATAATATAATCAGATACTAATATTTTAAAGAGGTAAAGTTAGTGAGTTTGTAAGTGGTAATCTCTGGATCTACTAAACCGATTTAGATGAAATTTAGTAAGAAGATAGTTTGAGAGCCTGGGAAGGACATAGGATGGGGGTGGGGGGAAAATGGGAAATGGGGATGAAAGTTCGTATGGGGAATATATCTAAGATACCTAGGGAGTGTGAACTGCGAGTCGCTAGTATAATAATACAAGTAATACAACGGTGTATTACTCTGCAAAAATATGATTTTCATCGGTTTGTAGAGTTCGACGTGTAACTGTCACTAAAGTTGTTTGTATATTCAATGTGAACCAAACCATAGCGCGTTTCAAAAGACCATTAGCGCCACCTATTATTGTACTTCGTAACTACTGAGGTTACTGTAAGTTATAAAAGCTCAAAGATATTATGTTATTATTTTGTTTAGAATTATTATTATTTAAATATTTGATTTTTTTTATGGTACTCAGTGATAAACGAGCAGTGTGTGCTTTGATTTGTATTGGCTGGCACCGACTTCGAAAAAAATGGGATGTAAGGGAGTACGAATTCCACCTTAGTACTCCCAGTCAACCTCACCTGCACGCGGTGCATCCTGCTAAACAACGAACGAGGCTCTGACGACCGAATAGACGGCGGTATAACCTCCTAAAAACAGCGTAGTTAAATGGCATGGACCTGTGACGGGCAGCAGCGTCACTGGTACAAAAAGCTACGTCCTGCGATCGCCAACCCGCCTGCCCAGCGTGGCGATTATGGGCATTACATTCTATGGCAAGCGCACGAACGAAAAAATCTTATTAAGTATCTATTCTAAATGAAAATCCCCGTTTCGTTATTTTTTACTTTTCAGTGCCTGGAAGTCGGTTTTTTTTTAAGTTTTTATTTTTCCATTTTTAGTGTAAACGTATAATCAATACAAATTAATCAAGCCCAAACACCAGGTAATTGCTGTAAATCGTTGAGGAGTTCCCTCTACTATCTTTCGGGTCCATCATCAGATCGACTCCAGACCTTCATTAAATAGTAGTGCTTTCAAATACCTAATGAAAATGTTATCAAACGCACTAATCGCCGCTACAATTTTCGAAAGTTCCCTTCGATTTCTCTGGGATCCCATCATCAGATCCTGGTTTCCTTATCATGGTACTACTCTTGGGATATCTCCTTTCCAACAAAAATAGAATTATCAAAATCGTTTCATAAACGACGAAAAAATCCCCGAACAAACATAAAAAAAATATATATACGGTCGAATTGAGAACCTCCTCCTTTTTTTTGGAAGTCGGTTAAAAATAATATAATCAGATACTAATATTTTAAAGAGGTAAAGTTAGTGAGTTTGTAAGTGGTAATCTCTGGATCTACTAAACCGATTTAGATGTTTAGTAAGAAGATAGTTTGAGAGCCTGGGAAGGACATAGGATGGGGGTGGGGGGAAAATGGGGAATGGGGATGGAAGTTTGTATGGGGAATATATCTAAGGTACCTAGGGAGTGTGAACTGCGAGTCGCTAGTATAATAATGCAAGTAATACAACGGTGTATTACTCTGCAAAAAATATGTGTATTTTTTTTTCATAGATTAGTAAATCGACGTGTAACTGTCACTAAAGTTGTTTGTATATTCAATGTGAACCAAACCATAGCGCGTTTCAAAAGACCACTAGCGCCACCTATTATTGTACTTCGTAACTACTGAAGTTAAGTGTAAGTTATAAAAGCTCAAAGATATTATGTTATTATTTTGTTTAGAATTATTATTATTTAAATATTTGATTTTATTTTATGGTACTCAGTGATAAACGAGCAGACAGTCCACCTGATGAAAAGCAGTACCTGTCGCCCATAACACCTACGGTTCATGCACTTAGGTTTTACGAAACAAAACTGCAGAACCACAGGTGCGTTATCACTGTGAGGACTAAGATGATATGCCTCTTGCCTGTAATTGCGCTGGCTACCTTATCCTTCATACCGGAACACAACAATGCAATCATTGTTGCTTGGCGGAAGAAAAAGATAAGGGGATGGTACCCATCCAGTCGGACTCCTCAGGCTTGACAGAGTCCTACCACCGGTAGAACACCATATATTTTATTAGTATTAATAACTAAGAAGTATATATATATATATATATATATATATATATATATATATATATATATATATATATATATATATAAATTATTTTAAAGTCTATCTGTAAATCTAATTCAGGGCAAGCATTCACAGTAGAACTGTGATATGTGTGTATATCACTATATTTTTTTTAATTCATTTTAATCATATATTTTTAATACCTAAAAAATGTATAAAAGTTTTTTTCGTAAATCTAAATCTAATAAGGTATTTATATCAAAATATGTCTACCTTACATTGTCTTCATGATAAACAAAAAGAAAATTCCTATTATTATTATAAAATCAAAAGTTTGTGAGCATGTATGAATGTCTGGATGCATGGATGTATAGATGTTTTATACTCTATCAAACAAAAACTACTGAGTGGATTTTAATGAAGCTTTACAATAATATAGATCGTACATCAGAATAACAAAGGCTACTTTTTATCCCGGAAAAATGTACGGTTCCCATGGGATAGGGTTGTTTTTGTTTTTCTTGTAAATTATAATTGCCTTATGGACGTTCTTACCGTGTTTTCGATAAAGCCGGGTAAAAAAAATTTTTACTAATTTAAAATTTTATCCGTACATTCGTCCCTAGACTTAAACAAATCTATCCCAAGGGAACCGTACCTTTTTCCGGGATGATATATAGCCTATAGCCTTCCTCAGTTAACGGGCTATCTAATGCAAGAAGAATTTTTCAAATCGGATTCCTCCAGTTCCTGAGATTAGCGCGTTTAACCAAACAAACAAACAAACAAACTCTTCAGCTTTATAATATTAAGTATAGCTTATGATAACTGTTTGTTGTCATGGTAACCGTTGTTGATGTCTGACAAATGATATAGAATATTATATTCTTTCCTTAAATGATATTCTATAAATATATGATTATGATATGCCTAATATGGCTTATTCAATTATTTTTTAATTTATCATTCCTTTTACAAACAGAGAGTTGTGACATACGGGATGAAATCTTTAGCTACTTTTGTTTTGTTACGCCAAAGAAGTGTAACTTCTTACGTGCGTACATAAGTACACACACGTTTTTTTTATAGTATTCTGAATTAGTGCTTGACTACGTTCCACCTGATGGTAAGTGGTAGCGCAGTCGTAGATGGTAAGTCTCACTAATTCAGTAGCCACCTATTCACTCTTGCCTTGTTTTTTCGTTTAAATGAATATGATACGGAGATAAAGTTGTTATATTCTTTACGCCTATATAAATTTAGTTCAGAGTTCCATACATTGACTTTACTACATCGACACTTGTAAACACTCGGGAATCGAACTCCTAACCATCAATATAGAAGAGCCAGTCAAAATAACTGAAATAAAAATATTTCAATGTAGACTACCCCTTAAAGAACAGTTCAAACCAAATTTTAGCATATCTTGTACAATTTAAATTTTAAAATTCATACTTATTCATTGTGCTTTAGTTTCAGACGTTTGTGTTAAACGTTAGTTTTATTTGATTTTACATAGAAAGAAATATCTAAATGTTGAAATGGGTACTGTTGTTTTTAAATGAAATTTAGTTTTCATAGATAATGTGTATATTTTTTTAAAAGTAACTTATTAGGCTATTGTTCTAGAGTCTAGAAACAGTGTATATTTTTTTTATTATGCTCAAATGACGACACGTTTGGTTCAGTTTATAGTGACCCTACTTGCTGTGCCAGCGGTCACGGGTTCTATTCCCGCTGGGGGCATTCATTAATGTGATAAGCGCGAATGTTTGTTCTTTAGTCATGGGTGTATGTATTTATAATATGTATGTATTTAAAGTTATTTATGTGTAGTGTATGAACTATCTGGTATCCATAACACAAGCCTCGTAGCTTACCATGAAATTAGATGGTGCTGTCTGTTAATGTTTCAACATATTTATTTTAATAACAATTTCCTTTGGACATCACTCAAAAGTTACCTGCATAGCCTGAACAAAGTAGCGGCGTGACACTAGTATTTTATATTCATCAAAGTACTCAGTCAATTTCCCTCAATTTTCCTGATCGTTGAAGTCAAAACAAAGTCATTATAATAAAGGCCCCTTCCACACCATTAAGTTCATATAAAATTTAATTGTCCCATATAAAAAGCATTAACGTCAGCATATTTACTGTTCAGAAAACCGCATGCCTATTTTTATAAGCTCATTCACCACCAAAAGTTTTGGTAAAGCTTTACCATTATATTCATGACGAAACGAATTATATAACTTTTGTTTAATATTGTTGCATAGTTGAGAGTGTAGAACATATTCACAAACAACAAGAACGCCCAAACTATGCCCAAAAATAGATGCCAAATTGCTAGATAATTTTCGAATACTCATATTTTTTTTATATACGAGTACATATAATAAAATTCTAACTGATTCGAATCTGTACATAATTTTTTTTTTTTTTTGGAAAATATTATTGAATTAGTCATTAATATCTATACAGAGGCCGAATCTATAGTTTTTTAGAATTTTTGTCTGTCTGTCTGTTATAAAAAATATATTTTTTTATGGGATTCAGTGACAAACGAGCAGACAGACCACCTGATGGAAAGCAGTACATGTCGCCCATAGTTCATGCACTTAGGTTTTAGGTAAAATACAGAACCGCCGGTACGTTGTCACTGTGAGGACTAAGATGATATGCCTCTTACCTGTAATTGCGCTGGCTACCTTACCCTTCAAGCCGGAACACAACAATGCAATCATTGTTGCTTGGCAGCAGAAATAGATAAGGGGGTGGTACCCATCCAGTCGGACTCCTCAGGCTTGACAGAGTCCTACCACTACTGTTAGTAGTAAAATTTTCCCAAAGGTGACGCTATCTATATCTATATATTATTGGAAATATTAAAGGAACCTAAGGACGCAAGCGAATGAAGCCAGGCTATATCACTAGTATAATACAATATTATGAATATATCACGTTTATTGAAGATAAGTTATAAACATCTAAGGGAATTTATTTATTTACTATGAAAACGATATTATGAGACTAATATTAACAAGTACTAAGTCTCCATTATATGAAATCACAACTTCTAATAAAAGGATTTGAGTAATATAGCATTATACAAGTTATAAAACAATAAATATATTGTAATCAAATATTTATCGTTATTTTGAAGCAATAAACCCAGATTGTATCGAATATGAGCGTGCAATTTCATGATATTTCAACAAAACCCGTCTTTGTCGGTTGTAGCGTCAGCAGAAAACTATATATGTATTTGTTTTTATTATCTCTCTAAGTCTATTACTAATGAATATAGTTTTGTTAGAAAAATGTATTTAATTCAATATATTTTATAAACTGTTGGAAAATTATAGAAATATTGGATGTGATTTGAATTTTGATGCGTTTATTCCCATGGTAATATTTCACCTTTTTAATGCTATCGTAGTAATACTTAACTATTAAACTTATCCATAAAATAGCGACTTACCCTCACTCCACTCGGTTTCGTTAAAGATAAGATATTTTTCCGCAGTAAAAAGTATCCTATGTGCTGACCCGGATAACCAGCTATCATCATACTAAATTTCATCAAAATCTACCTAGTGGTTTTCTCGTAATGCGTTTCCAGATAGACAGACAGACATAAGTTTTATAAACTACAGATTCGGCCTCTGTATCGACAATATGTAACTCTGTATGACTGTTTCAATAAGATTTTCCAAAAAATATTTAATGTATAGATTCGACTCAGAATTTTATTATATGTATAGAATATAGATAATACTGTTAAAAAAAAAAAAAGAAAGCGAAAGAAAGATAACAAAGCTTAAAGAAAATCACTTTTCACGCGGATAAAGTCATGAGTAGAAAATTTCATATCTATATAGGTACATAACATACTAGCGACTTACTCTCGCCTCACGCTCAAACACACATTGAAAATTATACATTTACTAGCGACTCACCCTCGCTTCGCTTCGGGTTCGTCGCAAGACTAAAACAAATCTATCCCACAGGACCCGTACACTTTTCCGGGATGATATATAGCCTATAACCTTCCTCAGTTAACGGGCTATCAAATGCAAAAAGAATTTTTCAAATCGGATCAGTAGTTTCTGAGATTAGCGCGTTCAACCAAGCAAACAAACAAACAAGCAAACAAACTCTTCAGCTTTATAATATTAGTATAGATAATAACGAATGTGTGCCGGGTGGTTGATTATTTATTTATCTATTTATCTTTAAATACATACATATTATAAACATAAACACCCATGACTGGAATACAAACATTCGTTCTCATCACACAAATGAATGCCCCCAGCGGGACTCGAACCCGCGACCGCTTAAATATGAGAAAGACAGCTTCTGTTTAGTAATTAGGTTCCATTTAGAAGAAGGTGCTTTGAGAATAGAACTTTCTAATATTTAAAAAAAATGTCTAAAATAGAAAAAAGTCAATTCTAAATAATACACAATAAAACAACTATGACAATACAGTTATTATTCCTAAAAACCGATCTTTAGAAAGTTTCATTTCAGCTTGTTTTTTATCTCTAACGGGACTTACTTTAGATTCCTGTACAAGTTCTTTATAAGAGGCAATATGAAAGGTCCAACGAAGGTCAGCGAAGCGTTCCTATATTTGCGATAAACGAAAACCTTTTAAGGTCCTTAACATTTTGAAGGTTATTATGGGGCAAATAGGGCAATGATTGTTTATTAAAACAACTGGTTAGTGTTCTGTGGCTTTCGTCCGAAACACAAGCTCTGTGAAGATAGCAGTGAAAGTTTAGCAGAATCTAAATTAAATGTTAAATAGTTGCTAAACCCCCGATTTTGTTGGTCAACTCAGTTTTACAAAAAAAAAAAAAAAAACAGTTACTGCTAATTTAACATTAAGTAAGTAAAATGCAAGAATTCAATTGAATTATTCATCGGAATTTATTGCTAATTTCTTGCTTAAAAACATTGTAAGAAAATATGAAAAATCCCTACAATCGTCTACTCGGGCTCGAACTCAAGACCTCCGCATCTGTAGCCGTGCATGTTAATACGTTATATAATACATATAGTTAATTCTAAAAATCTCACATCGCACTAGAAACAGAAATAAATTAGAGTTACGAAAAACTAGAACTAAATCTATACTAATATTATAAATGTGTTTGTCAGTATGGATTTATGTCATAGTGTTCACACCAGAACGGCTGAACGGATCTGGATGAAATTTTGCACAAAAATAGATTATAGTCTGGAATAACACATAGGTTACTTTTTATCCCGGAAAATGTACAGTTCCCGTGGAATAGGTTTGTTTTTGTTTTCCTAGAGGCGAACCCGAGCGAAGCGAGGGTGAGCCGCTAGTATGGAATAAAAACATTTTCTTTGAAGGAGCACAGCTATACAATTCGTTACCTAAAGATGTAGAAGATGCAAAATCCATTAATGTATTTAAGAAAAAATTAAAGAAGACATACCTTCAAATGATCCGATTAAGTAGCACTACTGCATATTTAGTTACAAAAAATTTTTATTTTATAATTTTCCTAATATTAAGTGAATTATGTTCTTTTTTGGGAATAAATGTCTTTAAACCTAATTGACGTCAATTGGTATATATCCTCCTGGGACCCAGGATAATTTATCGTAAGGAATGAAATGAAAACTATCCCTATCTACTAAGTATGTAGGTGGCCAGATAACTGAAAAAAATATTAAAAAAAATCTAGTTCGGAAAATGTAGATTTTCTCAATGTTATATGTATATATGCGACATAAGGTCCCTATACAGACTGTTGTGTGTCAAATACATAGATATATATGACATGGAATATAAGTTATTTTTTTAATTAATAAGCTAGATAATAGGTAATTAATGTTAAAAAAACTTCCATGTGTGTCTTTAATAATAATGTTTTTATTCCTAAACCTTAATCCATACAGAGTTTGGTTTTCCAATATCCCGTAATTATCACTAAATAGAATTATCATTTTATTAATGCTAATTTCCTTTCTTGATTGATTACAACACCCTTGTAAGATTTCATCAAAATGTGCGCAGCTTTCCAAATCTTATTTGTTGTGATACTTCCGCGTCATCGACAACTTTCATAGATGCTGATGCTGCTGAATGCTGAAGAAACGTATTCGAGTCAATGATTCTTTTACAATTTGAATGCCGTATTAGTTTGAACAATACATTCAACTTTTAGTAAATTAATAAAGCCCATTTTTAGCAATATCCATATAAAAGATTTAATTTTTTTCAAAGTCAGCTTCAATTTGAGCCTTTGAGCCCTTCCTTGTTTGAGCAGATAGGTTGTTTGTCGCGTCAACCATTTGTTTCGTAATGTTATTAGAAATGTATTGTTTGAAATAGTCCTCTTCGATCCAAGTATCAGTGTCAATAAATTTATATGTTAGCTGAAAATTTGGCCTGTCTAATCCCATCTGTTATTTACCGGCGACAATCTATTATTTTGTGCACATCTCGTACTCATACCACGGCTTCTTGACCTTCCTCCGCGTGTCCTAGGTCTACCTCTCGTTCTAACACGACACCTAATAGTAGCTGTAGTTGATGAGGCCAGAGATATTTCAGAATCCGGACGAGTTACCATCCTGAAACGTGACATTAAAGTCACCGAGGCGGTGCTAGCCCAACTGCGGAGTGGGGCCGGGTCCTCGGGGAACTAACAGAAAAAAAATTAAAAAAAAAATAAAAATAAAAATAAACAGTATTTAGATATAAGTATTACTAGTAAGATATGTATGTACCTAGATATAAGCACTAGATTATAAGTCACTCACCTCTACAAAAAAAAAAAAAAAAAAAAATGAACAAAATTAAAAAACAAAAAAACAAAAACATGTTCATCAATAACCAGTCAGTGTCGGACCACGTCATTTAATCTATAGCTTTAAGTACCGCTAGCTCTGAGTAAAAAAAAATGTAATCGCCAAACAAAAAAATAATAAAATAAAATGTATAAAAAGGGCACGAGCAATTAAAGCCTGTGGATGTAATGTAACTATAAAAAAATTAAAAAAAAATCCGGACGAGTTTCGTTTTCTGAGTTGAAGAACTGGAACCAGAACTAATTTCCTCTTCATTTTGAAGTATTGGCATAGGTTCTGGGTCTTCTTCGTCAGTTATATCGAGCTCTGACTCTTTTAAATAATGCACTATTTTGCTATTGTGCATACCTAGTAAAATAAATAAAAATAATATGTTGATATACAGCTTTATTAGGAAAAACATCTCTACGTCATACAGGTATTACATTAGGAACCTATGATTATCGGTAGTCTTTGGGACCTTATGTAATACCTGTATGACATTCAAATTTATCCACTTATTTCATAATATTTTAGCAAAAGGCAACACTTATGGATATATTTATAATAAACAGGCCCTATAACCAATAAAAAAAAAACATAAATGGCCGAGACGCTATTGTTCGCTCTAACCAAGAAGCTAAAGTAATACATGCAATTTCGTCACCTAATCATAGCCTGAAACGGCGGGCAGATATCATAGTAAAAGTTACAACAAATCTTAAAAAATGGCGGTGTTATAATTTTTTCCGTTCTATGTAATATATATGATGCCAGGTCCCAGGAGGGTATAGTCTTATTTTATAGATTATGGATAAAGACAACGGATGAAGTGCAAAAAGTAAAATTCATATACGAGCGTTGCAACATACGTATGAACATGTATATTATTTTGCATGAAGCAACATCCCTAGAGGAATACAGCGTTAATTGTGTAGTAAATTATACGTAATTGTATGTTAATAGTATACATGAAGACAATTTGTTCCGTTCCCAGACACAGCAGGTATTTGTTAAGTTGAAATAAAATATTTAAATTAATGAATACGATTAAATGCATATGCATATTGCAATTTTGCATGTGTTTTGTGAACATTTACAATAATATGAATCATAAAATGTATTTATTTAATTAAATGTGTAATGATACAAAAATAAAATAGAATAACATCCAACACTTTCTTAGATTTACGCAAATATTTGACATCTATGGATATAATAACGGATTTACCGGTGGTAGGACTCTGTCAAGCCTGAGGAGTCCGACTGGATGGGTACCACCCCCTTATCTATTTCTGCCGCCAAGCAACAATGATTGCATTGTTGTGTTCTGGTTTGAAGGATAAGGTAGCCAGCGCAATTAGCAAGAGGCATATCATCTTAGTCCTCACAGTGATAACGTACCGGCGGTTCTGCAGTTTTGTTACGTAAAAGTGCATGAACCGTAGGTGTTATGGGCGACAGGTATCGCTTTCCATCAGGTGGACCTATCTGCGCGTTTATCACTGAGTACCATCAAAAAAAAAAAAAAAACATCTATGGATATAATAAAATTCTAACTGAGTCGAATCTGTACGTTAAATATTTTTTTTAGAACTTTTGTCTGTCTGTCTGTCTATCTGTCTGTCTGAGACCGCATCACGAGTAAACCATTGGACTAATTTTGGTGAAATTTCATATGATAATAGCTTAACCAGCTAATTAATCCAGGTCAACATATGTATAGGATAATTTTTATTGCAGAAAAATATCTGATTTCTGAGAAATCTATACTAAACACGAAAACGTTACTAGGTTACTATGAAATCGAGCGGAGCGAAGATGAGTCGCTGGTGTATAATAAAATTCTTATCTTTAAGTTTTTCGCGGATTTATTTTGATTTTTGGTTTCCAACGTTTTGCCTGCCTTGCAGCAATCATGATCGCGGGAGACTGGTCTCTGGAACAGATAGTTTTATTTAAAAATCCTTACAATTGTTTCTATGAGTCACCTATAAATAAAATTTATTTAAAGATATTAAATAGTATTAAATGCACTATTGATTCCTGAAAAGACCATGCTTATATTCCATTTGTAGTAATTCAATCACGCTCGAGTTAAATTGACCTAACCTAATTTTCTCTCCAGTTCGTTCGTCTACGGTTTTATTTGCGTGTTTTTTCCACTTTTTAACACGTTAAAAATTTTAGTTTGCCACGGGAATATTTTGAGTCATAGTAATTACTTAAAGTATTTATTCATGTATTTTTCGCTCGAATCACTGCATGGTGATTGGTGGGTCATGCTCACTAGAATAACATAAGAAAAGTATAGTTAAACCTGCTAAGTGTTATTCTGCTATTTTCAATTCCATGGGAATTATTTCTCTTTAACTTAAGACAATGGTAACTCAGTGGTAATGCGCTGGCTTGTGAAACTGAGTGAAGCGGGTTTACATCCCGAGTCTCGTACCTCTGACATTTTCATGTGCGAATCATAACCAACATGATTGCTACTTGTCTTAATGGTGAAGGAAAACATCGTGAGAAAACCTGCATGTCTGAGAGAACCTAGAAAGTTTTCAAAAGACAAGTGTAGGCTGCCAACCCGCACTTGGACGTAGTGGACTATGGCCTGATCCCCCACGTACTGAAGGGAGGTCCGTGCCCAGCAGTAGGATGTTAATGGCCAAAAGAGCTGAATATATCTTAACTTATATAAATCCCAAAAACTATATATGTACCTATACTAAATACTCACTCTGTATACTATATTGTAAAATGTACATAAATACTGAATTTACTTAATGTTATAATGGTCGGCTAGCTAGTTAAGATAAAGAAATAAAAAATGAGGTCATATCTATCATCGTTATCAACATCGAAGCTCATACTGTACTCTTGTCACCCTAAGGGAATTTTCAAATTAACTTTCAGGTCCTATCTCACGAGAAGTTTATTTTTCATTTAAATAAAACTATCTTTTCGGTTTTTTTGGAGGATATATTTTGATTTTTAGTTTCCGGCGACCTGTAACCATGATTGCTGCTTTTGAGACATCTAACACCTTAGTCTCTCCCGTGACCGTGATTGCTGTAAAGCAATCGAAAGTTGGCTGTGTGGCTACGGCAACTAGAATATGGCCACCCCATTTCTTCCCGTGGGTGTCGTAAAAGGCGACTAAGGGACAAGCTACCGAACACCATGGTAGTCGCGGTGGTAGGCCTTAACATCGGCCGACGGCATGGTTACCACCCGTCAGCAGAAGTCGTGCCGCCAAGCGCCCAACAGCGTGTTCCGGCATGTGGGGGCTGATGAAGCCGTATGGGGAATGGGTCTGAATAGTTGTGTTGCACAGTAGCCGTGTTGGTGGTGGATCGTTGTCTGTTTGTTGTGTCGAGAGCTTAGTCGCGGAGGGTAGCGGGATCCGAAGCACGGCTTACCGCTGGCCGACCGCAGACAGTTGGGGGCCCAACTAGTGGGCTAGCCACCCATGAAAGGCTGCCCCGCCATCTGTGAAAAATCCCAGGGTGGCTCCATCGTGCTGGTTGGCGACCAGGAGAGGGGGCCCGATGGCGATCCTTGGGGGGGTTCGGGCGTCCCCGCAGTCTCCAGACTAAGCCCTCTATGATATGACAACATCAATATCACCACCAGGCTCGTGCAGCGCCTCATTCAACTGCCATTCTCCATCCTATTCACTCTTTCTTTATAAAATTATGACAAGACGCAAAAAGAGTACTGTTTTTAAGCGGCTGCACTCCCCCTCACTTAAAGTGCACCTCACAAATATCCGAGGATTGCACACAAATCTCTCATCAGTCCACTTCCACCTGGAGACTGCGCAGCCACACATGCTCTTTTTGACGGAGACGCAGATTCAATGTCCATTGAACGCTGCGTACCTGGACTATCCCGGCTACACGTTGGAGCATAATTTCAGCTCACGGGCTGGGGTCTGTTTGTACGCGCGAAATGACCTCTGTTTCCAGCGTCTCCGCCACCTTGAAGACCACACATTCTCTACGATCTGGGTTATCGTAGATACAGGAATCGAAAAGATCCTGTATTCCTGTGTCTACCGATCGCACACAGGTGACCAGGAGACAACTCGGCTGTTCGAACACCTTAGTGAGGCCGCTGATGTGGCTATGCAACGGTACCCCACCGCGCAGCTTGTCTTTCTGGGGGACTTTAACGCCCATCATGAAGATTGGCTGTTCCCATACCAGAAGACGGACCATGCTGGGAGAGAAGCATGGAAGTTTGCGTTGTCACTTGGACTCTCCCAGTTGGTTGAACAAGCGACGAGGGTACCCGATGTAGACGGCCACACAGCTAATTGTCTGGACCTTCTGCTGACCACTGATCCAGACAGATATAACATCCAGGTATCATCCCCATTGGGTAGCTCTGACCACTGTCTGGTAAAAACTGTATCGTCTTACTCTCCACCTGATAACGACTTTACTGGTGTTAGACGAGTATGGCAATACAAGTCAGCAGATTGGGATGAGATGCGACACTTTTTTGCATCCTTTCCTTGGCGACAGGTCTGCTTCTCTTCTTCGAATCCGTCGAGCTGTGCGGATGCTATAACTGATGTGGTGCATCAAGCGATGGAATATTTTATCCCGTTCTCTGATGTACCCGTTGGTGGCAAGGCTCGCCCATGGTTTAACGCCGAATGCACCTTTGCTGAAAAGCGTAAGCAATCGGCTTACCTTGCCTGGGTTGATGCTCGAGACCGCAAAGCTCCGGATGTAAGATCCAAGAAGAGAGCCTTTAACTTAGCCGCCAAGTCCTATAAAAAGACATTAAAGAAGGCTGGTCTTGACCGAATTACACATTATGGCGCAAAGCTCTGTGCCCAACCATCTGGCAGCAGAGCTTTTTGGTCCCTTGCCAAAGCGGTCGAGACGAACTTCTCTCGGCCCTCACTACCACCGCTGGTAAAATCTGATGGATCCCTTGCTCATACGGCAAAAGAAAAGGCGACTTTGCTTGCCTCTCTTTTTGCCCAAAATTCATGTCTAGACACTGGCAATGCTACTCCACCACATCTACCTCACTGCGGGATTACAATGCCTGAAATTACCATAACTAACAAGGAGGTAAAGAGAGTATTGTGTCGTCTAGATGTGAATAAAGCCAGTGGTCCTGATGGTATACCAGCGATAGTACTTAAAACATGTGCTCCCGAGCTGTCTCCGATACTGACACGTCTGTACCGCCTTTCTCTTAAGACTGGAATAGTACCTAAATCCTGGAAGCTTGCCAACGTGCAACCAGTGCCCAAGAAAGGAAGCCGTGCTGACCCTGCCAATTATCGTCCGATCTCGATCACCTCCATACTCTGCAAGATTATGGAGCGTGTATTGAACACCCGTCTTATGGCATACCTAGAACAGAACGATCTCCTCAGTGATCGACAATATGGGTTTCGCCGAAATAGGTCGACTGGGGACCTTCTAGTGTATGCCAATCACATCTTAGGTGAAGCTCTTGAGCGAAGCGGGGAGGCGATTGCCGTCTCTCTCGATGTCTCAAAGGCCTTTGACAGGGTCTGGCACGCTAGCCTTATAAGCAAGCTTTCAGCCTATGGCATATCTCCTGGCCTGATCGGCTGGATTAAAGACTTCCTGAGCGACCGATCACTCAGAGTTGTGGTAGAGGGTTGTTCATCACAACCCTTAAAGACCAACTCAGGAGTTCCACAGGGGTCTGTTCTCTCTGCAACCTTGTTCCTGCTGCATATCAACGATCTGCTTGTACCCGGTATCTATGGGTACGCAGACGACAGCACTGTTGTAGAGAGATACCTGCCGAATCCTCGGGCCAGTAGAGATCAAATTCAGTCCGAAAGAGAGGCCATGGTAGAGCGGTTGAATCTCAAACTCAGGACAGTCTCCACTTGGGGCGATGCCAATCTTGTGAGTTTCAACGCCACCAAAACACAGGCGTGCCTGTTCACCGCAAAAAGGAGTCCTTTTACCTTGACTCCTACTTTCCGAAATGTGCCTCTGGAATACACTGACCGTCTGCAGTTGTTGGGGATGGATATTAGCCCCAACATGAACTACGGCCGGTTCATCGAGTCTAAGGCTGATATCGCAGCGAGGAAAGTTGGCATCCTTGCAAAGGTCCGACAGTATTTCACGCCGGGACAGCTTCTTACTTTATATAAAGCTCAAGTCCGGTCGTGTGTGGAATACTGTAGTCACATATGGGCTGGTGCTGCGAAATGCCATCTGTCAGCCTTGGACTCGATTGAGAGGCGTGCTCAAAGGCTTATTGGTGACCCTACGTTAATAAAGGCTAACTTACAAAGCCTCGATCACCGACGTAGGGTTGCCAGCCTTTGTGTATTCTATAGGTTACATTTCGGAGAGTGTGCGCAGGAACTACACTTCTTAATTCCCCCATCCCCTTTCCATCATCGGACAACCCGACGAACGGCTAGCCTCCATCCTTATGTCGTGGACATTCCACCCGTCCGGACGAAGCGTTTCGCTACGTCATTTATTATACGTGCGGCTAAGGATTGGAACAACCTGCCTGCGTCGGTGTTTCCGTCCGTTTACAATATGGGTGTCTTCAAGGCAAGAGTGAATAGGTGGCTACTGAATTAGTGCGACTTACCATCTACGACTGCGCTAACACTTACCATCAGGTGGAGCGTAGTCAAGCACTAATTCAGAATACGATAAAAAAAAAAAAAAAAAAAAAAAAAAATCAAAACGTCAAGAACCAAAAATTAAAATAAATCAGCAAAAAAGTCCGAAAAGATAGTTTTATTTAAAAGTAGCGTGTCATCCTCACTTCGCTCGGGTTCGTCTCTAGTTACGGTTTAAGGTAAAAATATCATATATATTGACCCGCATAACCAGCTATTATCAAACCAAATTTTATCAAAATCTGTTCAGTAGTTTTCTCGTGACTCATTCCCAGACAGACAGACAAAAATTCAAAAACTCATAGATTTGGCCTTTGTATAATAATCACTATTTCAATGAGATTTTTTCAGTTAGAATTTTATTATATATATAGATATAGATGTCAAATATTCGCGTATATCTAAGAAAGTATTAGGTTTATACACAATATAGTATGTATATGACGGTAGTAACGAAAATAACTATATTTTTGCGTCAAATTTTATCACAGCGGACCCCGATAGATGTTTTCGTGTACAAATTAATTATCTTTAAGCTCATACAGAAATTTTCCCAAATTTCTCTATTTTCCAGACACATTTTCCGTTTTAGTTTATAAAGAACCATATTCGAACTATTATAAACATTTAAAAAAAAATAGCCAAATCGGTCTAGCCGTTCTGAAGTGATGCGCTTACCGACGGATACCATTTCATTATTTTTTTTCATTGATCATGCAGAGTATTTATTTTGAATGTGAAAGTAGAAATGTAGCAAGTTCTTGCATTTATATTTAATATTAACGACTCACGCTCGCTTCGCTCGCGTTACATAGGTATAAAAAAGTAAGTACATACTATAAAAAAACAAAAAATATATTTAAATATATGTATATATCCCTTATTTTAGAAATGATTTACCCCCATACACATTTTCATCGCCCTTTTCACCCCCTTATGTGATGATTTCTGGAATTACAAAACTATCCTATGTCCATCCCAGGGTCTCAAACTATCTCCATACCAAATATCATCTAAATTGGTTTAGTGGATTAAGCGTGAAAAGGTAACAGACAGACAGAGTTACTTTCATATTTATATATTAATAATATGAATATGGATTAATTAAAATAAAAAAATAGTTTCAAAATTTTATTGTCTCTCAAAAAATGTGTCGGGACATTTTTGTAACTTCTGGAATTTTGGTTGGGATTTTGTGGTAAAACGTTATTTGTACAATAACAAAAGTCTTTTTAAAATCAACCCAGCCACTTTTATACATTTAAACATATCTAAGACTGAAATTTCGAAAAAATGCGAGTTTCTATGAAACCCTCCAACATTCTCAAACTTTTTAAGGATATTTGATGTAGAAGTTTGACCCCATTCCAATTATATTATATACCCGTACGTATAGATTTAGATAGAAAAATACCAAAGTTTTGCTTTTCCAAAATCCGTCAGGTAATCCCATACATTTCACGGATCACTAATAAAATTGCGTATCGACAAGATTCGGCTTTTACGCAGCTTTTGAGACGGATATAGGCGTGATAGATGTGCCCTTTGGGAATTTAAATTTCCCTTAAATGCTAATGGTTTGTATGTGAAGAACTAGACGGATGTGGAACGGCCTTGTACGCGGGAGATCGTGGAGTCGAATATCTTTTGAGGTAAGCTTTTGTGTTTTGGTACATTTTTTTGTACTTTTTTATTAAAAATGCGATTTTAATGACTTATTTACAATGTCTTTTTTGATTTCGATTTTATATCAAACTAGTAAAATTTGTTTAAGGCTGTATTCGCTTAGATGCGTAGATCTAGATGCGTAGAAAAAAATAGCCCTTTCAGCCTATCTTTAACTAATGCAAAATACAAATTATCTTCATTCTTAATTTCACCAAAAGTTCGTTAAATATTGAAGAAAAAATAAACTTACTCAAAAACTTTTGTATTCAAATTATTCGTGTGATAATATTATGTTAATACTATTCAAATATTCAATGGTAGATTATTAATTAATGTATATTTATACATTTGTTTATAGAAAACATTCAAAATAGTATGTAAACTAAAGCGCCTAATCAGTAGACAATAGCAAAGTCACCGCGTTGTGAAATAGCATTGCATATAATATTATGGGCTATTTACAAGTTATATTAGTGTTTTCACTATAAAATCGTTTACTTAATTAGGTACTCATTTTTAACATAGCAAAGACACATCGTTTATAAAATCACTTAAAAATATTTATTTACCAAAATACCACCCACCCTATAGGTATTAAAAGAAATTATTTTTGAAATATTTATGTGATACTTGATTATAGTCCTCCCGACGGATTTCCGCCACGACTGCCAATCTTACTGAGGAATCTTACTAGCCAGATGCGCAGGAGATATTATATATAGTCCAGCGCATATATGTGCAGGCACTATGTACACTCTCTATTTTTTTACTCTCAAAATCCACTGGGACGATACTTCGACACGACTCCGGGCTACTACTGACAATATCTTAACAGAAAAACTAAGTAGTTAAACTTCGTCCGAAACGGGACTCGAACTCAGGATCCCCAAATCTGACACTAGACCACCGAGGCAGTCAACTTGACCTATAACCTGTTCATTAAAAAAGAATTATGACAAAAAAAATACAAATTTTATCAAACCTGATTTTATTCAATCATTAAAAATGAATATTTCAATCAAATAGAAACTTATAACCTAATTGAATACAAAAGCAAAATAATTGAACTACTTCATTGATACAACTGAATTTTTTATTTCTTCATCGTATTTTTCCTTAGCTATTGTCTAGTGCTAAAGGGCTTCGAAATGAAAAAAAAAACAAGAAACATATACTAAAATGAAGCTACAATAATTTCACACAATACAATAATTTATATTGACGATTCAAAAGCACTTGTAATAAGTCTAATTGAATAAAGTTTATTTCGTTTTATTTCATTACTGAATACAAAACAAATAAAAAGTGTATAATCAAAATTTTGACGGCACGTTTGGCTCAGTTTGTAGTGACCCTACTGTCTGCGTCAACGGTCGCGGGTTCGAGTCCCGCTGGGGGTATTCATTTGTGTGATGAGCACGAATGTTTATACTCCAATTATGGGTGTTTATATTTATAATATGTATTAAGTATTTAAAGTTATATATGTGTAGTGTATCAAATATCTGGTATCCACATAGACTTCGTAGCTTACCATGAAAAAAGATGGTGCTGTGTGTTATTGTCCCAATATATTAATATATTTAAAGGAACAAGTAAGGATAAAGCTAGATAAATAACTGCACTTATCTCAGAACTTAACTACGAGATACTAATCTCAAAAATTGTTTCAATAATCTAATTAACCATCACTTTTTTAAAAAGGGGGGAATAGTGTAGTGGCAGTGCTGACGCGCACATTTTGACTATATAGCAATTGTACCGCGCCACGAACCCCAGTTGTCCCGTAACCGCCTACCGATTCGTATGTCACTTACATATATTTTTATTAAAATACTTATATATTGTGCTAGGGATATTAGTATTGACTTGAAGTGAATATAAATATATATGAACTTTGGACGTTTGATTATCCCTCAGCATACTTAACCATAGTGAACACGCATTATTCACACACACACTAAAATCTATGTAATAAAAAGTAAATTGTGCTACTTTCAATCATAAATTATCTTATATATATTAGTATTAATAAACATTCGTCCGGAATCGAACCCACGAACTCCACTACATATGTTAATAACTAATAAAATCATAACTCGAGGAAATATAAACGTCTATTCTAGTTATTATTCGATTTAACCTCATATCTTTGTTCCTAACATGCTATTAACATACGGTATGAAGTCAATCTCGATGTACGCTGTGGTCCAAATATAATCGCTATTATTATAAATAATATTAAAAAAAGGACATATTTATTTGTTTGTTCGTTTATTACCTTTACCCCTTAATGCTTAATATGTCTTAATGAAATCCTGCGATAAAAAGTAACCTACGTTACTTTATCTCCGACATTCTCCACTGAAAAAAATCACTTTTACCCGTCACTCTGTTTCGACGTGAAAGAATGACAAACAAACACACATACTTTCACATTAATAATATTAGTTTGGATTTTAATTTAAACCCAGCCTTCTTAATAGTGAGTGATTTTATTGTTATAGGAAAAATATTTGTTGTATTTGTATAGGAAAAAAGCTTTTTACATCTACAGTAATATTATAGGAAAGATGTTTCTAACGAAATAACACACCAATAAACTCAAAAACCACTAGACCGATTTAGATGAAATTTGGTAAAAAATAGTTTGAGACCCTGGGAAGGATATAGTATATTTTTTATTCCGGAAATTATCCATTAAGGGAGAGAAAATGGGGATGAAAGTTTGTATGGGGAATCAACCTAGGGACGAACCCGAGCGAAGCAAGGGTCAGTCGCTAGTATATAATATATTTAATGTCTTATAAAAATAATATTTTTATTATATTTGTTTGTTTTGTCCTTGTTGCATGAACCCAGCAACTAGTGACCGTTAACTGTATTTTAAGTAGGCTATTTTAACCTAAGTTTCCAACAATACATGTAGGTAATGCAAAATATTCCTAAGACTTGTATGAGTAACATAAAAGCTGGTCACTAGTTTACTATGATTTTATTATGGCTATTATTTGCCTCAACCGGGATTCGAATCCTATAACATAGGTATTAACAACTATGTAGTGTAGTCAATTATAACACATATTTAGTGTATAAGCCAGCACAATTTAGCTTACACTTGATCCTTACAGGTCCCACACACGCTTAGCGTTTGTTATAACTGCCTCGAGCTATTTTGGTACAAGGCATAAGATTAAATAGACTGATATTATCCAAAAATGTATATGTGACTATAATATTAAAAAGAGGCATAGTTGTTTGTTTGAACGCGCTAATCTCAGGAACTACTAATGCGATTTGAAAAGTTATTTTTGCATTAGATAGCCCGTTTATTGAGGAAGGCTATATATTTCATCTCGGAAAAATGTACAGATAGATTTGTTTCTGTTCTAGGGACGAACCCGAAGCAAAGCAAGGGTGAGTTGCTAGTTTTAGATATATGTATAATATTTTTTTTTATATTTGTCGTTTAAATTTCTTTCGTGACTATATTATTTGCTGTAAAGCATTCAGATATTCTTTTACAAGCAAAATAACACGTCGAAATAAAACGAAAAATATTGTTTTATTTAATACGTAATTCAACTTTAATTATTTTTGTTTTTATAATATTAGTATAGATTATTCTATACTAATATTATAAAGCTGAAGAGTTGGTTTGTTTGTTTGTTTGTTTGTTTGGTTGAACGCGCTAATCTCAGGAACTACTCATCTGATTTCAAAAATTCTTTTTGCATTAGATAGCCCGTCAACTGAGGAAAGCTATAGGCTATATATTGTCCCGGAAAAATGTACGGTTCCCGTGGGATAAATTTGTATTTATCTAGGGACGAACCCGAAGCGATGCGAGGGTGAGTCGCTAGTCATTGATACGTTTTTTCAACAGTCTAATGATATTTTTATTTCATAATCATACAAAAAAAAACGTAATTTAAAAATTGAACTAAATTTTACAAATTTTACAGTAAGTATCAGCTATTTTCATACTTTCTGTAACATTGTAACTACGAATATTATATAAATCTTGAGGGTCGGTTTTGACCTACTTCTAATTGTAGTATTGATTTGTAATTTTGTAAGTATGAAATTGGGATGAAAACACAATTTGTCGTCATCGATTTCATCTAATGATGGAGTCAGAAGCTGAATAGTGAAAGTCTTCAATAGTCACTTGTAAAATTTTTATGCTCCTTTGATTGGTTTTATTCAGTCCCATACATTAAAATTGGTCAAGAGTGATTTTTCTTTAAACTGTAATTATTACAAATACCGTTCCATATAAATTGAAGTAATTAGTCTTTGTAAAATATTAAAAAAAAAGTAAAATGTAGGTATTTGTCATGTTTTCTCTATATGTCTGTACTGAATAATCTCCTCAACATATAAACATTAAAATAGATCATTCTTATTAAAATAAATCATGTGAATCATCATGCTGTATTAGAAAATTAAAATCATTTAGAGCTACGAATATATTGATGAATATTACAATATATTCCACTTAGTTTACACATATAATAAAATTCCAACTGATTAATTATAAGTTGAATCTGTACATAAAATATTTTTTGGAAAATCTTATTGAAATAGTCATTACTGTTGATACAGAGACAGAATCTATAGTTTTTAGAATTTTTGTCTATCTGTCTGTCCGTCTGAGAAAACGATAAAACAACTGGACAAATTTGGGTGAAAATTGGTATGATGATAGCTGCGGAAAAATATCTCTGAGAAATCTATAATAAACGTTAAAACGTAAATAGGGGCGAACCCGAGCAAAGCGAGGGTGAGTCGTTAGTTATATTATAAGTCCAATTAAGAGTTCTCCATTTTATAATTGACTAAAGTCTAACAAGCTTCAGTAATGGTGGAAGGATATTCATAGAATCCCCATGACTAAGTTGTGGCTAAAATAATATTATCACGCCGGAAGTAGGAAATCAAACCCCTGCCACATCCGCCCTTCTGAAACCGGAAGTGACATCAGCCGTGTGACGACAAATTTCAACGTTATTAAAAGCTTTTCATATGTTAACTAACCGTATGTATGTATATTGTCTTTTTGATATTAAAATATAGATATATAGATAAATACTTTAGTGCGAATACAAAAGAAGAGTAAAGAAGATAGAAAGAAAGATAATAAAAAGGCATGCAAAGACGGTCTTACTGCTATGAGCAATCTCTTACAGGTAACTTTTGGTGAAAGAATTACTGGAACCGTAAACGAGACGGTACAACTGATATTAAGTATATAGAAGCACAAAATATATCTTTATATACATAAATACTAACATAAGACAAAAGTATTTACGTACATAATATACATACATATTATGTAGATATTAATATATACATATGTATATAATTAATCTATGCGCAATGTAATAATGTGTTTAATGATAATTTACTTTACTCAGTAATATATTATATTCCTATAATATTCGAATGTTCAGTATAAGAGCTGAAGAGTAATAAGCTTATCAGTATATCTATTTATTTTGCTTTATTATAATCAAAAATATGAAGAGACGTCTACTACATGATTAACTATGTATGTGTTCAGCCCTTTTTAGCGTCCCCCTGCTGGGTACGGGCCTCCCTTCGATACGAGGGGGATCAGGCCATAGTTCACCACGCTGGCCAAGTGCGGGTTGGCGGACTTCAAATGTCTTTTGAAAACTTGCTAGGTTCTCTCAGACATGCAAGTTTCCTCACGGTGTTTTCCTTCACCGCTAAGACAAGTGGCAATCATGTTGGAAATGATTCGCACATGAAAATATCAAAGGTGCGACACCCTTTGAACCCTCTTCACTCGGTTTCCCAAGCGAGCGTGTCACCACTGGGTTACCAGTGCCTTAATGATTAACTATAGTAAATATCAATCTTAGCAGGCTTACTGATTTATTATAAAAGCTAAACTAAATATTAAACTCAAAATAATTAATTAATATTATACATATTGCTGGTTTTACCTTCAGTTATACTCTTGATAAAGGATAAAAATATTCTATGTCATTCTCATACGAATACTCTACTCGCAAATGTAAGCCCTTTTTAAAAACTAAAGACTTCTACAATCATTTAATACGCAGGAATAGATATTTTAAAATTAGATCTTCCTTTTCTTTCTTTCGCTTGAATATACCACGAAAGTATCTATAAATGGGTGTAGCTCCTAAAAACAGACTATCTAGACAGGCACATAGACACACATGATTATTTTAACCAGGTATTGAGATAGATGTATGTGTGTATGTTTGTATTCAGCCTTTTTTTAACGTCACACTGCTGTATACGGACTTTCCTTTACTATAAGGGGGATCAGGCCATAATCAACCACGCTGGCCAAATGCCGGTTGGCAGACTTTACATGTCTTTCAAAAACTTACTAGGTTCTCTCACAGGCAGGTTGCAGGTTTCCTCATAATGTTTTCTTTCATCATAAGACAAGTGGTAATTATGTTGGAAATTATTTGCACAAGAAAATATCAGAGGTACGAAACCAGGGATTTGAACCCGCTTCACTCGGTTTTCCAAGCGACCGCATTACCACTGCTTTAGAGCGTATTGATATTTATATAGATGTTTTATTTATAAGTGTATAAGAATTTTAAAATCATCGTATGAATTTCAACTATATTTATAGTACAGTAGGAACGAGCTCAGATGATTTTTACAGATTCCTGAACGCAACGCTTTTAACATATCAATACTCCTTCACACTTAAGCTTGTGGTACGAGTAGTGAGATGAAGCGATCGTGGGTAGGTTTATTAAATAACAAAAAATATTTAATTAGTATTTAATATACAAGTGACATTATTTCGTTAATCATTAGGGAGTAGAGGTAACAAACCTTTTTTATGAAGTCAATTTATTTTTATATTTTCAAATATTTTAATAAAAAAAATTTAAGAAGGTACTAGTTAATATTAAAAAAAAAGATTGTTTAGTATATATGATAACTTGTGTCTGCGCATATACTTATGCAATATATATCTCCTGCGAATAGCTAGTCAGTAAGATTGGATACCGTGACTGAAATTAGTTAGGAGCATAATTAATAAGTAAGTATTGAATGGAATAAAAAAAATAAAGAGTGCGTGTATGAATGTGTACACGTGCTAGAAGTAAAACTTCTGTAGGTTATCGGTACTCTTTATGAAATTCAATTTATATTTTAAATAATTAGGATAGGTGAGATACTAAAAATAACGTATATTATGCATATTAAAATCATATATTTATTAAATATCATTTAAGGAAAGAATATTATATATTAGTTGTCAGACAATAACAACGGTTACCATGGTAACAAATGTACGTACATGTTTTCGTAACGCATTCACCAACTTACCCCCCAAGTCAAGCGTGCGTAAACAAGTTTTACTTCAAAAACCAATTAATTGACTTTTGTCAGAAAACTAATACTTAATTTACTACATTTTAAAGAATGGCAACAAATATTGTTATTTTAAAAGAATTATTGGAAGTCATTGAAAGATACGCCATCATTTTTAAGCAACATTTATAGCAATTGGTAAATTTTTTAGTAAGGACAAATGTAAAAGTAGACGTTACAAAATTTATTTTAAATGTTTGATTTGATGATCTAATTTATAGGGATTCCATTTGATCCGAAACGGTTGTTTGAAGTTATATATATTAGATTACAATTTTTTTTATCCATCAATCAGTCTGTTTATTTGGACATTTACGTTTAACTAGATGGGTTAGTGTAATTATAATAAAATTATTATAATTGATCAGTTCTAGCTCACTAAAGTCTTACCAATAAACTTTAAAGTAACTTTAATGTATTTTCGATTCAACATTTGCGAGGTAATTGCCAAGGAAAAATTTGGTGCTATTTCTTGTATACTACGGTAAGCTCGTGAGTATTCAAACTAATGACAGCTTTATTTTTTTTAATCGAGTATTTATTATGAATTTACTTAGCAGATTATACATAAACATCAAAACAGTTATTGAATTAATATCTAGCGGAGAAACTTTTTGAAAAGGTAATAGAAAACTAAAGGCATATATTATAATACGTTATTATTAATCATAAAACTACTGATCGATTTTAACCGCAGCGGCCAGCAGTAGAGATTAGTCAACTAAGCAGAAGCTATAGTAGTACTAAGAAATAATGCATAAGTGTGCGCACAAGATCAAATGTACTCTCTATTCCTTTAAAAATATATATTTTGGGACTACAATTCGACAGGGTCCATGATCGAGCTTTTACTTAAATTATAAGAACATACAAGAAATACCCGGAACTGAATTTAGTATTAGTTAAAAGTCTAAGCTAAGACGTAATCCTTAAACGACTTCTATACAGACCTAACTTCTGATATTAACATATCAATATGAACTCCTTCACGTGTTCGGTTTTGGTCCAAGTTAGAAGCTTATGCTATCAAAATTTATGATCTAAGAGAATAGGGCTATTTATGATCTAAGAGCTCGTGGTTCCTTGCGAGATGTTTTCAAAAAAATTGGTATTCTTACGGTTGTGTCGCAATATATACTGAGTAATATATTATTTGTTCGCAAAAATCTAAATAATTATGAAAAAAACAGTGATAGACACACCAGAAATACTAGGAATAGAAATAAGCTTGTTATGCCTAGACTTCGGCCCCAAAAGGTGAATAAATCCTTCGTGGGCCTGAGTATACGCATATATAATAAGATTCCACAAAATGTCCTAGACTTACCATTTCAAAAATTTTAAGATAAAATTAAAAATGTTTTATTGGGCAAAGCATATTACACGGTTCAAGAGTTTCTTGTTGATGAAAATGTGTGGAATTGAGTACTATTGACTCATATGTTATATTAATAAAATAAATGTAATTTTGATATTTAAAAGAGCAACTGTTGAGTTTCTCCAGTAAATCAGCAATCAGTTCTTTCTACCAGTAAATCAGCTCGATGCTATTAAATTATTAATTAGTTGTCTACGTTTGACGTATACGAAGTTTCATATCGAAACGGTTTTAGAAATAGGTTAAAATAAACTTTTAAGAGTTGATATAGAAGTGAAGTTTGTCAATAACATAAAAAATGATCTTCGCAGCTTTAACACGTTTGAGGATTTTTTATTCAAATCGCATCCTATATTCTTTCGAACTCATTGACTTTCATATGAAGGGGATATCTTAAATGTCAATTCTCGAGATATAAGTAATAAACACTAATAAGGTAAAAATTCGTAAGCAATCGATGATATATGTAAAGTGGTTGGCTGGCAACGGTTGGATCTTCCCAACGTACGTTCACCTTGTCATGGTTTCAGCTATTGGTACTTCTCTGATAGCAGAGTGGACTGTTGGATCAACCCCATGGCTGTTGCGGTGTGTTTTGACAGACCTACCGTAGGAGCGTCGTAGTTGAAAGCGTAAGTGATCCTGGGATGCCCCATTAAGACGGGGCAGTTTTCGTTGGGTTATAGTGGGTAGTACTGGATTTTTTAGCCGTTGAATCCCACATAACCACCTGTAAGTATGCAGGTGGTATGCGTAATACGGTACCCAACATCAAAAAAAAGCAGTTGGATGCGCAGAGCTAAAGATTGTGTACAGTTATGCGTCATACGAGAGGCATATGCCCAGCAGTGGACGAAAACAGTGATAACATTCCATAACCCACCATTATCGGAATTCTATTATTTCCAAATAATTAAGTACAATTATCCGATGGTTTTAAGGGAAGAAATAGACCAACAAATTTGCTTTTGAAATTATAATATTAATATGATTTATTTATTGAATTATAATGAATTAATAATAATTTATAATGCACTCAATAGTGATGATTAGAAGAGGTGACTTCTATTTTTAATTTCTAATAATAATTATTTCACTTTTATAGTTTCAATACAAAATAAAAGTATAACTGTATCTTTGGTCTAGTTACATATACGACTGCAGATTATAACGGATTCGGGTTCGACACCCGAGTTGGGCTTAAATAGTTTTCTGTCAGTAGTCAGTAGTACCGAAGTTGGAAAGTTGGCGGTGTTACACATCCGTGCTTCAGAGAGCACATTAAGCTTTCGGTGCTGCGCCTTAAACTCACCGGTTGTGTCAAATTTCATCCAATCGGAAAGTGAAAGGTTTTGAAGAGGAATGCCTTCCTCATAGTATGATGATGGGTTATTAAATTCGTCGCATCCAATAATCGAATACACTACCACCAAGATAAACTATTGCACCATATGGATGTTATTTCAAGTTTATAAATTGCACCGTAACCCAGCAGTACGGATATCTGCATTCGACGTTAGACCTGTATTTAGCATATTTGGTTATCGTTTCAGATTTTAGACTGAAATATTAATGCCTTTCACACGTTCCCGTGAAATTTAAGGACCTGGTGTAACATCTACGACGTAAATGGTACGTCTAATAGGTAGTAATCCTATTTAAGTTTAACTTTGTTTATTGGTGTGTCTGTTTGTTTGTTTTTAGTATATATTTATCTAAGCTTAACGATTTAAATGAAACGATATATTCAATGTAGATAATCTATACTAATATTATAAAGCTGAAGAGTTTGTTTGTTTGGTTGAACGCGCTAATCTCAGGAACTACTAATCCGATTTGAAAAATTCTTTTTGCATTGGATAGCCCGTTAACTGAGGAAGGCTATAGGCTATATATCATCCCGTAAAAATGTACGTGGTCCCGTGGGATAGATTGGTTTTTGCCTAGGGACGAACCCGAAGAAAAACGAGGGTGAATCACTAGTTTATTATATACAGAATGAAACAATATATTTTTCTAATATAAGGTTAACGAACAGGTAATCGAACCAACTAAAATACAGTAAAGTGTACCTGTTAAAGTACCTACGCTTTAAAAAAAAATCATTTATTATTATTATTTTTAAATAAAGAAATATTTCTTTTGAATTTTTGATAATTTCAATATTTAAGGTACTTTTCTTCGCATCTATTTGTCACTGTATACCAAAAATCTATTCTTATACTTGTATTAATTTAATTCATTTTATAATGAGAATCTGAATATTGCGAGGCTGTTTGTATGTGAAGAGTAATCTCCGAAACCATGCTAAGTGATACTTTCTTAGATTTACGCGAATATTTGACATTTTAAATAAAACTAATATCTTTATGGATTTTCGCGAATTATTTTAATTTTTGGTTCCCGACGTTTCGAATGCTTTACAGCAATCATGGTCACGGAAGAGACTAAGGTGTTAGATGTCTCGAAGGTATTATTTAGTTGTTACAGACAGCCTACCCACAAAATAGGCAGCTAGGTACAAAAAAGATTGAAAAATTCTTCCACAATTTAAAATATACATTATTCTAGATGGACAACCATGTATATATTATGGTAAAATACTACCAAAAGTTATAATAACATCAATGAAATCTGAAAAAGTTGTGTCTCTTGAGAGCTTCTATGACGCTCGCCTCGTACACCACGACGTGCTATTGGTTAAAGTTGCATGAAAATAATATAGGGCGGAATTGTTCCTTCTGAAAAAAAGTCCATAAAGCACATGTCTATCTTTTAAGCTTTACTAAATATTTTTGAGCTAAAATACATTGCTTTTGAACATAAAATCATTTTTTTTTCTATTGTATAAATAAATATTGTTTACTATATTATTAAGCATTTCACATTAATATTATCGTACATAGTTTTTATCTTTACAATGTATAATGCACAAAATATTCTTCCTGAATAACAAGCGGACTATCAGAACGCTTCTAACGAGACATCATTTATCCAATTATGATAGGTATATAAGGTATGAAGAAAACCGGCGGAAATCATCCCTCCTTTTAACTTGACTATAGTCGAGTAAATAAAAGTATTTATTACTAGCGACTTACTCTCGCTACGCTTGGGTGCGTCCCTAGGTACGTTTTAATTTTTTTGAGCGAAACTTTATTTATTTTTCTAAAATAAAAGAAGCCTAAGTTACTCCTTATAATATCAGCTATCTGCTAGTGAAGGTCCCGTTAAAATTGGTCCAGCCGTTTTAGAGATTAGCTGGAATAAATAGACAGACAGACAAAAGTTTTAAAAATTGTAATTTTCTTATAAGTACCGTGTATAATTCTATATGCATTTAGTATAAAGATGTTATTTTGACATTACAAACAGACACTTCAGTTTTATTTGTCTTTATAGATTACTTGTCTAAAACATATGTACTTTTTCTATCTAACATCTACGTATAAGTCTTTCACGCTCTTAGTTTTTCCGTAGCGTCGTAGCACATTTCTACGAGATCCAAATAGCCTACTCTTGTTAGTACGATTGACTGGTTTTTTGAAGCCAATTCACAATTTATACAGATAAATAAAATTAAAGTGTCTGTGTTTATAATGTCAAATTACAGCTTTTTACTACATGCATATGGAATTACATATATATGGTAAGTAAAACATAATTTTAGAAATTTTTGTTTGTCTGTCTATTTGTTATGACTAATCTCCGAAATGGACTTTTACTGGTAGCTGATGTTAAATAGGAGTAACTTAAGCTATTTTTTGTTAGAAAAAGAAATAGGGTTGGAACCCACTTGGTTTCCCAAGCGAGCGTGTTACCACTGGGCTGCCACTGCTTTAGATATTTAGGTAGAGAGAATATTTTCGTGTTAATTATTCTGCTGTAACTTCCAACTGGACATAACTACTGAATCACACTAACTCATAATTGGGTACAGCTAGTTAAAAAAAATACATGTTTAACATATATGCTTTAATCCAATTTATGCTGATTACACATCATGAGCAATATGTACGTAATATCAAAGTCACATTTGGAATTATCGAACAATTTACAACCTTATTACTTTATCAAGAGGAGATATTTTACAATGAACGAGAAATGGGATTTTTATCAACGTGGAAAATATGTATAAAAATAAGTTTTTTTTCCAACAGAACATTATAATTGAAAAAAATATTTTTTATTACACTTATTTTACTAATAATTATTTCATAAAATATTACGTATCATATTTTACACGTTGATAAAATTCATATAAATATTGTGATTTTTACATAAATTTAATGAAACCATTGAGCACGCATCCATACGATGAAAAAATATTTTTTTTAACTAAAAAAAAAACATTTTTATTCAATTAATTGTATAATTATTTTTTAATGAATTAAGGATTTATAAACGAGACGTACATTAAATATAGGTGACATTTAATTTCAAAAGTTTAACATTGACTTTTAATTTAGAGTTACTTTTAGAAATATTGACAAAATGATTTGAACATTCGAGTCCCTAATACTATATGACAAGCTCTTGAGTTTTGAAACAAACAGTAACATTTCATATATAACAACGAATTCTATAAGCAACACAACTGGCATGGTATTATAAATACTTTAAAAATATGAAATTTACATGAAAAAGACAGAATACATTATTTTTAATATTTACTTATTTATTTCACAAAATTAACTAAGGAGGTCTTACTCAGTCTACGGTAACGCAATGTACCTGGCTACGTATAAAAGACAATGAATTTCGCAAATGAAAACCGAATAGGTGAAATTTAATTTTTTAGCTAAATTAAATAATCTATACGATTTATATCTAAAAGTTCGTTTTTTTTAAGATTAGATTTTGGCAATATCTTAAGTGATATTTTATTCTCAAAATGGCGTAAAATTATAAGGCACGGTTTGAATACTTCACTAAATTTACGTTTAATGTAGAAGGACGTAACGTAGCTACAATATTAATCTATTTAATATTAATAAAACAAAAATATACTAAAAATTAATGTAAAATAACCAACTACTTTGGCACTTTGAATGTTACTTAAGTTATCTTAAATGAAAATGTACATTCATTCATTGACAATAAATGAATAAATTCAATAATGATATGTTTGTAATAATTGGAGTTTTCAAAATAAAAGGAAAAATATAGGGGAAATTAAAAAAAAGAAAATAAAACAAAATAATATAATATATTAGATTTTTTATTTAAATTCGAAATGTAACAGTAAATATTTTCCATCTGTAAATATAATCGTATTATCAATGGATGGATTTTGGGAATTTCGAAAATGCTTTCAACATTTTATAAGACAAATCAGTCGGTTTAATTCAATTTATTTCGAATAAATGTTACAAAATCGATTAGAAAAAAAAAAACTATTAAAAATAAAATAAAAAGTAGCTTAAAATTAAATATGAAATAATAAAACTTTGGTATGTGTGTTAAAACCGATTAAATTTTGTTGTAAAATGCTATGTAAAATTACAATGATCTATATACAATTACTGTAAGCGGGAATTTAAATTAATAATAATTAATAGAACTTATTATTATTGTCAGTTCGGGTTGAGTATTATATTGTTTATTTACATATTGAAATGCAACAATAAAAAAGTCACTAGTATATTACAAAGACTTATAAATTGCATAAATCAATTCATTAAAACACTATTATTCAATTGATTTAAATCGCCTTTCTGAATATTATTTGAATCATGATTCATAAATCAGCAAAATAATATTATGTAGTGGCATTATTTCGTTCAATACAAATGTATTTAAACAGATTATGTTTAAAAAATAGTCATAATATCTACATATAATCGAGATGTTTTCTCATAATAATAACAATCAATGCTATTCATATATACTTCGAGAAAACTTAAAGAGAACATGAACATTAGGGTAAATTTAAAATTTTCCCATAAAATTCCATCGATAAATCGAATGCAACAAACATCAATATTAATCAAAACTTAACCAAAAAAGAGATCCTTCGTGGGAATCATTAAATCGATTTAGTCACTTGTCGTTCCTCAGCACTTTACTTTCCATTTGAAATGTTATTAGATAATAAAAGATGGTCTGGACGTATCGCCTAATAACAAAATTATTCATAAATCAGTCAAATAATTACTAAACGAGACGTTAGCCCGTTATCATGATTTGGGCTCAAAATCTTAGAGTCTATCTAAAGTTCTGGACACTTACACTTCAAAAGTTCGATCATTGGTATCACAATCAATGAAATTTTAAAACTATCTAATTTTTACTAGTCCTCATCTATTTACAATAGATTCTGTTCGTTAACAGTTGACACTTAATAATTCATCACTTCACACTTCAGTCACTTTCATATAAGTTTTACACTTTAACACTTTATTGAAATTTTAATGTTTTTAAACTACATGTGTTTCGCTTCGTTTATTGAACGATTCGTCTATAGTTACGTTTTGTTTCTTATTTTCCTTCTTAATGGTTCCGTATTGAGGTACGTCAGAAGTGAGATTTTGAACAGTGAGAATTTGACTCGAGTTTTGTGGAGTACTAGACGATATTGGGCTCCCATACTGATTTCCATACTTATGTCTAGATGGATCTTTTAAAATTGACTGAGGTTGTTTGATAGCTGGAGTCTGATTCATAGGCGGATGCTGAAAAGAATACAATAAATATATAAAAATGTTAATTTTATTAATTTTTTTCAGGCATCGAACCTGTTCTTTTGTTATAGAATATTGTTTCTTTTGTTATAGAATATTAGTCAGACAATCTCGCTTTTTGTGACGTAAGTCCCCAGGGGATAAAAACGAGTATTTATTTAGCTTAAATACCTCAATATAAAACAATTACTTATAACATGGTCGTTAAATTTTTTACTAGGTAAATAGACGAAAGCAAAATTAAAACCCCAATAAACAAACAAACACTTCTTCGTTATAAAAATGTATTTTTATTACATTTATTCTCGTAATAAGCTTAAATTACCAAAAAAATATTAACATTTTTTTCTTTTCTAAATATCTACTATATTACCTGATTGCAATTCCCTTGATGCAGAACAGTGACGTCAGGCGGCGGGACAGCCATTTTGTCGAATCTTTGCCGTCTCAAAGTACCGCCCGCGGACTGTCTGTCTAGACCTGGGCAAACAATAATGTTATCTTGTAGCGTTTATAGTAATATTTCATATTTCTAGTGTTAAAATTAATTCTTTTTAACAATATAAATCTAAAAGTTGGTGAAATAACATTTTCAGATGATTTGTCTAGATATTCTAGGATGGGCTAGAATATGAATAATTTTATTTGACACAGAACGTAACAAAGTCATGTCAAGAACTACTTATTTCAAGAAATTTGACAACATGCATTAAACGATATTTTTTTTTCTGTATAGGCTTGAAAATGCTTAATGGTTAAGGCACAATACATTCTGTTAGTATCACGTTTTGAGGAAAACACTGAGTTTGGGCGGGCGGGTGAAAGGTAATATTTTATGGAATAGTCAGTCTACAGAAGTTCACGCTTTAAGAAAACTAAGAATTACACGAGAATGATACATTGTCAATTATGTAAAACTATGTAAGTATAACCTTTATACCTACCTATAAGCGTCAAGTCAAATTTCATTAAATGTCATTTCTATATATTTTTAGCTCTCTAAAAGCGTAAACGATTGTAGTATTGTGTATTAAAATTAAAATGTCATCGACTGTTACCTATCACATATGTTAAATCACTTCAAAACACCTCAGAGAGTAAACATGTCTCATTAGAATGATTTTTTTCCTTAAATTATTAAAATAATCAGTCAAAAAGAACACCCGAATTCATACTGCCTACTTGAAGTCGGTTAAAAATAGACTTACCATCTAATCCCATATTGAGAGGTGGGCTTGCCATGTGGGAAGGAGAAGGCGGTACTCCATTCATTAAGTGTGGTTTTGGCATTGCTGATGAGTACTGCTGTGGAGGTGTGGGAGTTCGTCCAGTTTGCTATACAAAAAAAAAATATTATCATACGTTTGTATGTTTTCTATATCGTACTTGTATGTAAGTATGTTGGATGCGCTGTAACTTTTAAACTGAAATTAGATAATACTCCTTATTGTACACCTTACAGAAGAATCAAACATAATAAAAATAATATATAAAAAAATGAATGTACAGCAGGCTGCCTTATCGCTAAGAGCGATCTCTTCCAGGCAACCTTGATTTTTATCTTGATTTTACTACTTTTTTACTTAATGTTCTTAACTTTTAATAACATAAGCGTCAATATAGGTCAATAGGTGTATGTAAATTTTTTTTTCGATAGTTGCTGTCTGTAGTAACTATATATGACCTTTGAGACGTCTAAAACCTTAGTTTCTCCCGTGACCATGACTGTTGTAAATCATTCGAAACATCGGGAATCCAACATCAAAATAAAAATAAAAAAGCGAAATTGTTTTATTTAAAATGTCAAATATTCGCGCAAATCTAAGAAAATATTATGTGCGTGTTTAATATGTTTATATGTAGCTTCAGTTAAAATAAAAGAGTAAACGTAATTAAGAAAATATAAAAAAATCTATCACTTTCTAAAAAGCCAACCTTTACGTAACATCCATTCAAAATTACTTTTTCGACTTTA
Organism: Argynnis bischoffii washingtonia; assembly: GCA_033884665.1. Lineage (NCBI taxonomy): Eukaryota > Metazoa > Arthropoda > Insecta > Lepidoptera > Nymphalidae > Argynnis > Argynnis bischoffii. The sequence goes on from JAEMGE010000029.1 coordinate 735,453, forward strand.
CGCGCTTACAAAGTGTTATTTAGCAGTTATAGCATTATAGAAACAAACATAAACTCTGGCTTTTCTCAGCAGAACTGCTTTCCAAGCCGGTGGTATCTTCCTCACTGACTGATTACACTGGCGCTCTTTAAATTAATATAATTAACGACTTGGTACGTTTTATTTTTTTTGAGCGGAACCCTAATTCTTTTTCTAAAATAAAAGATGCGTAAGTTACTCCTTATAATGTCAGCTATCTGCCAGAGAAAGTCCCGTCAAAATCGGTTCAATCATTTCGGAGATTAGCCTGAACAAACAAATAGACAGACAAAAAAAAATTAAACTGTATTTTTCTTATAAGTATCCTATAAACTCTCATATGTATTTAGTAAAAAGCTGTTATTTCGACACTACAAACAGACACTTCAATTTTATTTATCTGTATAGATTCAAAAGTTATAAAAAGTCTAATCGAATATAGTTTAATTTCAATTCATGATATAAAACAAAGTTATATCTAGAAGTTAGTAAATATAAAACGAGGCTATACCAAGTATGAGGAAAACTTGATACAATTTATTGTACGATTGGTATCTTCGAACCTATTGTGTGTATGATTGAAAACCCTCGCCAGCTTCGAAGCAATGGATTGCTATTGAAGCAGAATTATGTAGAACTGTAAATATGTGGTATTTCTATGAAACACTACGTTTTCCAATTTCTAGCAAGTTTTTTTTCTAATATTAAAATTCAAACGTCCGTTCTTTATTTTTTTTTTCTTTTCATTTGGAGTAAGCTAGTAAAAGATAGTACGGACGATTTGTAGCTTTTTCTTTATATGGATATTTGACCCACTTTGAAAAAATCGGATGGGGCTGTGTCGACTTGTGGGGGCATACCGCCGTTAGTTTAACATGAAAAGTCTATTCCAGCGTGTTGCTTTTTTGTTTTTTATAAATATGCGTATTTGAAGACAAATTAGTAAACATAGTAATATTTGAAGTTAATAACGGAAAGAATACCGCATATATCATTTTTTAGACAACAACAACCGTTACTATGGCAACCTATTTCGTTACGGTCCACTTTTCCGACTTGGTACCCGTATGTTTCGGTGTGTTTTAAAGACGTTTCTCTTCAAAAAACGTTGCGATCAACGTAATGTTATTAATAAACGCTTTCTGAAACTAAAGAAAGCCAAAAAGGGATAGATACCATACGCCATTTTTATTTTTATTCATTTTTGCATATTAATCTTACTAATGCTCATTATTACTCAGACTAAATAAGATAAAAGACTGAATAACAAAGTACCATTTGCATCATCAATTTACTGTAATATTTTTTGATAACTGTCGATTTTAGATGAAATATTAAATATAAAACGAAAATCCGGACAAAAGCTTGTATTCAAACAAGCTTCCCCCACAATTTGTTATTCATACCCCATCATAATATGAAAATTGAAGGGTATTATAAATATGCCTTTATTTTTCTAACGGCCCATCCCTTCTGGTGTAAAAATAATTACAAAAAAAATGCTTTCAAAGATCATCTGGCATTGTGATGGCTATCCGGTTCTATAGACCTTTGAGGTAGTATGTAGATACTTGGATATTTGGTAACGGGATTTGAGTTGGTTTAGACCAATTTAAAAAAAAAGAGGTATCTTTTCAATTATCTTTTATTGCAAAAATGGCTAACTTCCATTTCAATCTGTCGAGTAGCTTCCAAGATATGAATCTGAATTCACATTAATATTACACTATTATAATAAGGTTGTAAGTATGTATGTTTGTTTTTCCTTTTTAAGTTATCTATACAGGCGTCTTTCTGATATCTGATAATATAGCAATTTCGTGAAAAATATATTACTGATTAAAGCATCTGTTACAGAGTTTCTTTTTGATAAAAATGTATGGAATTGAGAAATATTATTACCTCACATACGGGATATTTATAACGTTATGTAAGAAAATTTAAAAGAGCAACTGTTGAGTTTTTCATCGGCCCTTCTCAGCAGAACTGCTTTCCGAGCCGGTAGTAGCTTCCTCAATGACTACAATGATGCTCTTTTAAGAAAAAATGCTTGTATAAATCCACTTAGATAAAGCTTTATTTCATTTTAGAAGATTACAAAGTAGATTGTATAGGTTTTTTTTTCTTCCAATATCATATGAGCACAACCACATGCACAAACTAGTCTTATTAATATTATAAATGCGAAAGTTTGTATGGATAGATGTTTTTTATTTAATAACGCCAGAACGGCTGAACAGATGTGGATGAAATTTGGCACAGAGATAGATTATAGTCTGGAATAGCAAATAAATTACTTTTTATCCCAGAAAATGTACGGTTCCCGCGGGATAGATTTGTTTTTGTTATATAAAGTAAATACTTTACGAAGTGGTTATCAGATTTTAAAAAACCAATTACTCATAGTCCTTTGTTGGCGCAAGTTTCGAGTTTAACAAGCATCGCCGTAATTTAACTTCAAGTGTATGTCTTGAAACTTCTGTATAATGGGAGGTGACATCTTTGCTTGGCTCGACGTTTTATAAGTTTTTAACTCAATTTAAATATAATAGTTTATGTTGTGATTTTATGGTTTTTTTTTTCTTAATAATGGTGGTCGTTCATGAATCAATTATCAAGACAAACTTAATAACAGTTGATATTGAAAATAACTTATTTATTTTAACAACAATTATTATTTTTATAATATTTTTTTTTTATTTTAAGTTTTTTTTATTTTAAGTTTGACATATTTTGAAGTAATATTTAGCAATTTTTTTATCCTGTTGTATATATTCTTGTGATCGCCTTTTAATAACGTTTATTTTGATACCTCACTCGATCGGTTTGGATTTTGGATATTACGTCTTTAATACCAATAATTAAATAAATCAAGTTTATTAGGATTAAGTCAAATTTCATTCCATTTCAAGAAAAAAGATAATATACATGTATAAAAGTAAAAAAGTATTGCTTTAGCTAATCATATTAAAATAACAAAATTTTACAAGCAAACAAGCGTGAAAAAGCCAGTTTCGATATGATATAACCTCGTAAGCCCTTAAGAACTCTTGCGTATAGTCTAATTGGCAATTATTGGCACCTTGGCACTGTACTCTAAGTGTAGGTGCCAAGACGCCAATTACCACAATTCTCACTTCATATAAATGATTTAAGTGTACTTATACGTCTACAAATGATACCTTTCTTGTAAGTTTCGCAAATATATGTATAGTTAGTAGATTATTAGTGTATATTTTTGTATTTTATTCACTAATGACTCTACTTTTCTTTACTCTGAAGTGTTAAGTATTTTCTGTGATATTTTATCTATACTAGAGGTAAAGTTTGTGATGTTGTAGGGGGTAATCTCTGGATCTACCGAACCGATTTAGATTAAAATTGGTTACAAGATAGTTTGAGACTCTGGGAAGGACATAGAATACTTTTTATCCCGGAAATCATTCCTTAAGGGAGTGAAAATGGGGATGATGTTTGTACTGAGAAGCAAGCTAGGGACGAATCCGAGCGAAGTGAGGGTGAGTCGTTAGTATATATAAAATAGGTATACTTTATTGTTTTTTAAATAATAACAAGAGATACTAAGTTTAAGGGTGGATCGTGGATGAAATCTTTTTATTTCTTTTTTTTTTATCGAACTGATATCGGGTTTCAGAGATAAGCGCATCCAAACATACATTAATATTAGTACAGATTAAACAAATATTTTACTTATTAACAAATAATTAAAATAACTTACGTGTTGTAGATATTCTCCAATAATCGGTGGATAGGAGAGGTATCTATCAGACGCCATGTTGAAGTAAGAGCCATCTAGCGGTGGCATGGGGCTTGGTGCTGGCATATAAGTTTGTTTACCTGTTAGAAAATTATACATATATAATAATGTCCTCTCGACCGATTACGGTCATGGCGGCCAATCTCATAGAGACTAGCGAACTGCACAGGAGATATTATAGTGTACAAGAATTCGTTCAGACAGAAATGCACTCTCTATTCCTGTCACTCTCATACTCCGGCGGGACGACACGAGACACTCGCGGTGAGAGTGTCGGCGCAGAACCGACGGCTTTACGTGCTCTGTCTCGGCATGGGGGTGAAACACCGCCAACTTGCCAACTCCGGGCTGTTACTGAGGCTTACTAAGTAGAAAGACTCAGTAACTAAGCTTGGCCTGACCCGAGATTCGAACCCAGGTATAAAAAAGAACTATAAAGTTTATGTTTGTATGTCTGTTTGTTACGCCTGCAGTCATAAACTGTTCATTCGATTCTAATAAAATTTGTTGTAAATCGTTGTATATACACTAGCAAATGTTTTTGAGGAAATCATACATAAATTACATAACTTTTTTCCTCCATCCAAAGTGTAAACGAGAAGACACAAGTGCTCGCAAATTAAACTAAAAAAAATGCTTCCTTTATACGTACCAGCACTTCTACCCAACGTGCTATGTCCCGACATATCCTTATTTCTGTGGGGATGGGGTAGCGTCCGCGCATGATCTCCTTCATACACTGCGTAGTTGGGTGGTGGGTAATCGAGTGGGGGTGGGATAAGTCCTTGATCATCCATTAGATAGGCATCCGTCTGAAATAAACATGTCTTTAGAATATAAGTTCTAATATACTACTATTATAACTGTGAAATATTGTATGTATGTATGAATGTTTGTTTGTTTGTTTTTTACTCCTTCATGCTGTAACAGCTGGACCGATTTGAATGAAATTTAGTACACAGATAGATTATGACTTGGAGAAACACATAGAAGTTAGAAATAAAATTCATTGCCAAATTTCACTGTCTGTGTATAATATTATCTATACATATAATAAAATAGTAACAAAGTGAAATCTGTACATGAAATATATTTTTATAAAAGTAATAACTGTTACGTATTGTGTACAGAATATAGACGCCAAAGCCATAGTTATTAAATTTTTCGTCTGTTTGTCTGTTTAATTGTATGCCCGTGTGCGTTTCACGCAAAATAAGTGGACGGATTTTAACTAAATTTTGTTATAACTTATTATTCTTGTCAACATTTAAGTACTTTTTACTACAGGAAAATCTGTTATTTCCACGGAACATAATAACTGGTTGTCGGGTCGTCCTTAGAAACTTACTTAAGAACGCACCCGAGCGAAGCAAGGGTAAGCTGCTAGTTATTAATATTGACCAAATATTTCAAAACTCGCATTTACTTATCAAAAATAGTCTTTGATTTGACTCCAAGCCAGAACCTCTTTAAAATATTATATGTAGAAAATTCTAAATCTTTGAAGTTCTTTTAAAATGTATATTGAAATATTAAAAAAGACTCAAACGGAAAATATATTTTGCAAATATAAGTAGTAAATGGATTGCTAGGTTAAGTTAAATATCTAATGTTTATTTTGCTATGAATAATGCTTTTGATGTTAGATGTTTGAGAATTGATAATAAATGTACCTTTTTTAAGTTAATACAAGATGAGAGATAGGCCTTCCTGTACGAAAAATTTAGGCAAAGCCCACCACACTAAGTTTTTTTTTTTATGACATTCAGTGACAAACGAGCAGACAGGCTACCTGATGGAAAGCAGCACCTGTCGCCCATAACACCTACGGTTCATGCATTTAGGTTTTAAGTAACAAAAATGCAGAACCACAGGTGCGTTGTCACTGTGAGGACTAAGATGATATGCCTCTCGCCTGTAATTGCGCTGGCTACCTTATCCTTCATACCGGAACACAACAATGCAATCATTGTTGCTTGGCGGCAGAAATAGATAAGGGGGTGGTACCCATCCAGTCGGACTCCTCAGGCTTGACAGAGTCCTACCACCGGGGAAATTTATAGTCGGTTGGCGGATATTACACGTACTTCGAAAACTAGATAAATTCTCTTAAACAAATAGGTTTCCTTGCAATATGTTTTTTATTGTTGTATTATCAAATTATCACTTTAGATATAAGATTCCATTGTAAAAACATCTCGAATCTTACAAGTTACGGGGTTTAAGCGTCAACGCTGTTTTACGCCAACTAAGCTTTCAAGTATTAACTTAGCGTGTTGAAAGTAGTGTTAGTGACACATATCACTGTTAATACAAATACGAAAGTTTGTATGTATGTACGTTTGTCACTTTTTCACGCTATAACTGCTGGACAGACTTGGATGTTTAGTATCCTGATAGCTTATGACTTGAATTAACACGTAACCTGTAACTTATAAATGGTAGGACTACCTGTATATAATATTATACATACTATAGCGACTCAATCTCGCTCAGCTCGGGTTCTACCCTACTTACGTTTTAACGTTTAGTATAGATTTATCACAGATGAAATATTTTTCCCCTGTAAAAAGTATCGTATATGTTGACCCGGATAACCAGCTATTATCATACCAAACTTCATCAAAATCCCTCTAGTGGCTTTTCCGTGATGCGGTTACAGACAGACAAAAATTCTAAAAATTATAGATTCGGCCTCTGTATCGATAATAATGACTATTTCAATAAGATTTTCCAAAAAATATTTAATGTACAGATTCGACTCAGTTAAAATTTTATTATATGTATAGGATAAAATAGTAAACTAGGGTTGTACTTGAGTAAAACAATATAAAGACGTTAGTAGTTAATAAATGATAGTGTTAGTGCTAATATTAGTTCTAGATACCTGATTTAACATATGCCTGCTCGGCATATTAGGGACCTCCGGGATAGGGGGTGGTCTTTCATCCCCATCTTGAGAGTAAGTTTCAGATTTTTCAGACACTGAGCTTAAAGTTTCTCCGGTCATTGTATCGTTGTATGACGACGGTGCGTACATTTCTATGGTAGCTGATTTTGACGATTGACCAGCTTGTTCTGTATAAGAAATAAATAATATTATTAACACATATATTATGTATGTTTGTTTGAATTAAAAATGAAATATAATTTCACATTGATATAATTTACATCTTTTTTTTAGTAAATTCTAAGAATGGCTACATCTATACTACATTTATTTAATACAATAACACAATGAGAACGAACAAAAGAGAAATTATAAGGCAAATAATAAAAAAAACTCACCTTTCATACGTCTCAAACGACGTCTCAAACAAAAATATGCGATTAAAGAAATATTCAAAACTAATACTACAGCACCAATTAATATGTAAACAGCAGTTGGTATCGACATTTCTGAGGTTTCTACATGCTCTGTCGAAACCACATTAAGTTCACCTACTTCTGAAGAGGCTATAAAGAAAAGAAATAAAATAAAATAAGAAAAAAATATTAAAAGATACACTAAAGCGTTCATTTTTGCTTTAAAAATATGTTAATATTATCACTAACAGACTCATTGCTATATAAAGTTTTAGTGAAAATTCACAAAACAAACATCGCGAATCACAGAAAGGCCATATTAAATTTTTAGGGCCAATTTTAAAGGCCATTTAAAGCAAAATCAACCACTTCTACAACATTGAACTACTACTACGACGGCTATCGACTCAAACCTCGTATACGTTTATTTGTTCTTCGATGAAGACAAAATCCGACCAAAAGAACGTTTAAAAGTATTAGTGCTGTTCCAACTATAGTGCCAGTGATTATGAAAACCCCCGGTACATTATATGAGTTGTATTCTTCAGAACTCGATTGAACAGACGAAGGGATGACGTCTGCACAAACAGGGTATATTATAATGACAAATAACTATTTAAATAAAACTATCTTTTCGGATTTTTTCGCGGAAAAATCCGAAAAGATAGTTTTGATTGTCTAATATTCGCGTAAATCTGACAAATAACTAGTAAATGTTCTATTTTACTATACAAATGAAAATAATTGTTCATGTTTGTCCTCTGTGTCCCTATACCATTGATCCGTTTGTGATGAAACTTTGGTGGGTTATACTGTATACACCTGCGAAGATTTCTGGTGCAAAAAAAGGTGTTTTTTGGACGTATGTTTTTTTTACGTCCCTAAACCGTTCAAGCTTTTTTCACGCTATATCCTCTACTTATTATTAAAAACTAAAATATTTGGCGGATATATATTATTCGGACAAATATATCTAGCCTTCCTAAAGCACGCTCAAAAGTAATAATTATGTCCTGTACGATTTTGGTAAAGTTAAAAAACATATTTTTCCATATTTAATCTCATTTCTCTCGTTTCTTAACTAAATTATACACTTAAACCTTTCTCATGAATCACTCCATCTTTTAGTAAAAACCATATGAAAATCCGTTCAGTAGTTTTTGAGTTAATCGCGTTCACACAGACAGACAGACGCAGCGGGGGACTTTACTTTCTAATATGTGATATCTTTATACATATATACTTTACATTTATACTCATATACTTTACGTCTATAAACATTATAGTTTAAAATGATTTATATATAGATCTATAACTTTATATAATATTATTTTAAATCACCCTAGCGCTCATTTATAGCGTACATTAATCGTCTCTATGAATATTCTATCAGCTAAAAAACATAGCAGTTAAAAAACATATTTTTCCATATTTAATCTCATTTCTCTCGTTTCTTAACTAAATTATACACTTAAACCTTTCTCATGAATCACTCCATCTTTTAGTAAAAACCATATGAAAATCCGTTCAGTAGTTTTTGAGTTAATCGCGTTCACACAGACAGACAGACGCAGCGGGGGACTTTACTTTCTAATATGTGATATCTTTATACATATATACTTTACATTTATACTCATATACTTTACGTCTATAAACATTATAGTTTAAAATGATTTATATATAGATCTATAACTTTATATAATATTATTTTAAATCACCCTAGCGCTCATTTATAGCGTACATTAATCGTCTCTATGAATATTCTATCAGCCGTTTTGTTTAAATACAAATGATTTCGTACATTTGCATAGTTCATTAATAATCAAAATATATTATTGCTGCGTTATTATATATATATATATATATATATATATATATATATATATATATATATATATATATATATATATATATATATATTTTTAAGCTTTAGCTTATACAAAATTTGCTTATTTGAGAACATGGTTTGTTTGTTTAACAGCTAATGCTGTTGAGGAAATGTGTTTTGATTTCTGTTTGTTATGAACAGCATTTAGAGAAAGGCAATTTTCATCGAACTTTCGAAGGAAAGTGCGATATGACGACACATTTGGCTCAGTTTGTAGTGACTCTACTTGCTGTGCCAGCGGTCGCCAGTTCGAGTCCTGCTAGGCATTCATTTGTGTGATAAGCACGAATGTTTGTTCTCCAGTCATGGGTATTTATATTTATAATATGTATATATTTAAAGTTATATATGTGTAGCGTATCAACTATCTGGTATACATAACACAAGCCTGGTAGCTTACCATGGAACTAGATGGTGCTGTGTGTTAATGTCCCAACATAGGTATTTATATTTATACATAGATAGATTATAATTTGGAGTAACAAATAGGCATCTAGGGAAGCATTCGAGCGGAGTGAGGGTAAGTCGTTAGTGTGTAATATTATTAAAAAAAAATCATTTCATACCTAATCATTTCAAATACATTGTTATATTTAAATAGAATATTCTAGGACTTAAGTTTTAAATTTAAGTTCTAACTTAATCATTTAGTAAAATAAGATAACTTAAAGTTTTGAATAATTGAGACTTTATTAGACAAATAACGTTATTGAAAAACCATTTGGGAAAAATCACAATCCGTCTGGATAATCGTCTACAACCACATTGTTATAAAATCAAATACAATACCATATCAGGTATTCTTATTGACCAAACCCTTTTAAGTAATTTATTCAAGAAAATTTAATCAAAATCGATAAAGCTTTATAGAAAAAGAATAGAATACTTACTAAGCGTCGTAGCTTTCGTTTCATCCGGTCGATATTTGCTTTGACCGATCTTATTTATGGCCATTACAGAGAAAACGTAGTCAGTATTACGTTCTAAGCCATGTATCGTGTATGATGTGGCATTTCGAGGCGTAACGTCTTCATATCTATATGTTTCGTCGTAGATTTTTCTGTACAAATACATTATTTTTAATTTATTTTTTAATTTACACGCAGTGTATGTATAATTATATATATATTTATACATAAATTGTTTCAATTTATACAACAAATTATACATAATTGAAAAGGCGAAATTCATAGTAAAATAATATGTTATATTACCAATAAAATATAATGGATCATGTGTTCTTAATTTTTAAATTTTTAAATTGTTAAAAATTATATTCAAGTGGCTTCAAATTTCAAAACTCTGATGTCGCTAAGTTGAATTGGATTTCAAAAATTTTTATTCATTTGTAAATTTTTACATTTTTTTCATTAACGTAATAAGTCTACCAGATCGGAAAGAAGAAACCTCAGACCTTAGAACTAGAAAAAGAAACTCAGCGGAACAAAAAATATTTGTGAAAAGCGGTAGAAACTCCAGACTCACACTTGGTCAAATTTAATTATTTGTTATTCCACTTTAGTGTTAGCTATATCTTTATATAATTCTTCTGTATGTGTGTATGTCACTGAACTCCTCCTAAACGGCTGGACCGATTTTGATGATTTTTTTTGTGTTTGTCTCATAGTATTTGTTTTACTGTCGAAATCAATTATGCCACCCAAAATAAAAGTCAAAGTTTGTTCAGAACAACGTCTGTCGGGTCCTTTAGTTTTAAGACAAATATTTAAAAAATCTTACCGATATCGTATTCTAAACCAGGAAAATAAGCCACCATCGAAACCAGGTACCCAGGATAGTGAGACTGAATTATACGTAACGTTAGTTACGGCTATTGAAGTCACTTGGTCTGTAAGAGGAAAAATAAATTAGAGTAAAAACAATATATTGTGCTATATTTATCTATATAGATAAATAAAATTGAAGTGTCTGTTTGTAATGTCAAAATAACAGCATTTCACTAAATGCATATGAATTTAGATAGATTAAACATCTAGAGATATAGAATTTCAAGATTCATAGATCACTTTGCTGAGTTTTTTTTTATAATAAGAATCTAAGAAATTAACTTATGTATACATTACATTAATACTTAATAAGTAACTGGAAGTTCTCGATATATTAGAATGAAAAACAACCTATATTATTCTCAGGCGCATTTACTAAAACCCATACCCCTAAATATTTTAAAACCATGAGTTTTTTAAACCAATTCATTGTAAGATAGAAGTACAAATAACCCAATAATTTCAATAACATGGGAATTTTTTTTTCAAGTGCAATAACATAAATTCAAAGTAAATAAAAAAATAATTAAAATTTTGTATAATAAATACTCGTAATTAAACACATTGTAAGATTTTAAGTCCATTCTTATGTAGTGAGAGTGATTTAGAGTATCAAAAAACAGATGGCGATTTTGTAGATAAAATAGCGATAATATAGATATACTATCTATGTATATTATAATTTTTTATCTACAAAATCGCATTTTATCGTTATAGATAATATATACAGAAAAACTAAAAATTGACTTATTTCATTATGAATATAACTTAGTATACTTTAATGTTTTCGTTTTTGCAAATTTTATACACAAGTAGTATTTTTAGAAGTCAGTTTTTTATCTATACATATACTAAAATTCTAACCGAGTCGAATCTGTACATTAAATATTTTTTGGAAAATCTTATTGAAATAGTCATTATTATAGATACAGAGACCGAATCTATAGTTTTTAGAATTTTTGTCTGTCTGTATGTCTGGAAACGCATCACGAGAAAACGATTGGACAGATTTTGATGAAATTTGGTATCATGATAGCTGGTTATCCGGGTCAACATATAGGATACTTTTTATTGCTGGAAAATATCTCATCTCTGAGAAGTGTATACAAAACGTTAAAACGTACGTAACGTTTTCTATATCACTGTTTTCTTGTTAAAGTTAGATATCATGGTATGGATTTAGGAGATGACAGGTTATTTCTGCTGCGAACGATTCACACATTTTCATTACCATATCATATGAATAATTTAGATGACGAACGAATTGGGAACAAACAAGTTCTGTATATTACACTAGACTTAGCTCGCGACATCGCCCACGTAAATGTACTCGTCGAAATTCGACTATAATCATTATTAAAAAGAAGTTTTAATTTTTTTTATTGTCAATAGCTACTATAAAAAATTAATTCACAAACAGAGAAAAGAACTGTTTTTATATATAGATAATATGTACGTAATTTTTTATTATATACTTTTTATTGCACGTATAAAATACAGAAAATATATATTAATATAATAAATTTATAACTTAGCAAAGGTGAATTTATCTCTAAAAGAGATTTCTTAGAATAAAGTCATGAATGTGAAAAAAAATGTTATTGGGGCAATATATATATGGGTATGTTACTTATGTATACATAAGTGCAAAAAATAATATACTTAATATATATACTCGTATATATAGTAATCATATATTAATAGACTAGCGACTCACCCTCGCTTCGCTCGGGTTCGTCCCTAGGCACGTTTAAACGGTTAGTATGAAACACAAATCTTTGAATTTCTCGGTTTTTCTGTACTATAATATGCATGTATTATACATATAAATCTTCCTCTTGAATCACTCTATCTATTAAAAAAACCGCATCAAAATCTAAATCTAACCATACAGGTATAGACAGACAGCGGGAAGCGACTTTGTTTTCTACTATGTAGTGATATACATATATACTAAATCCATAATATATTATACTTAACACAATATATTCATAAATTTTATATATAAGATAGGAAAACAAAAATTATATTGACGACAGATACAGACTATACATATTTATAGAAATAAATATCATACTCAAAACACGAGCATTGCAAGACCAACAAAAAACCCTTACACAGAAACCAAACCCGCTACCTCTTTTTCAACATAACATAATTTTTCCATAATCTAAAAAAAAAGCAAACTTACCAGGAGCGCTTGTAACATCCAATTTGACTGATATTGTGCTGAAACCCAAGTCGTTCCTCGCACCGCACTCGTATGACCCATAATCTGAAGTCCCTATATCGTTTATAAGGAGGACTGACGTATAAGTTATGGGGTCATTTTTATGGTATTCAGCGAAAAATTTCGTTGATGTGTTCACAGGGAGTTTAGCACCGTTTTTTGACCAAGTGAAATTTGGCGCTGGAGCAGATTTACATCTAGAATAGAATATAACGTTTATTATTTTGTATATGATGTAAGAAAAGTATAAAATAATTATATAATAATTAAGTTTTGATTAAGTACGTTTATTCAGTGTCTTCTTCGAAGTTAACAGGGGAAAAAATGGCATTGCTTACATGTTCTAATATATATACATATACATATATTAAATAACTTCAAAACATAAGTGGCCGGCCAAGTGCGAGTCGGACTCGCGCACAAAGGGTTCCGAACTATTATCTATAAAAAAGACAAAAGAATCATGTCTGTTGTATGGGAGTCCCCTTAAATATTTGTTTTATTTTAATTTAATTATTTATTTTAAAAGTGTATATATCACTAAATATTCTGTGGATATTTCAAGCGTCTACTTGTTGCCGTTAGCAATATCGAGCAAAAACGAGTAAAAAAAATCACGTTCGTTGTATGAGAACCCCTGAAATATTTATTTTACCCTGTTTTTAGTATTTGTTGCTAAGCGGCAACAGAAATGCATCATCTGTGAAAATTTCAACGGTCTAACTACCACGGCTTATGACAGCCTGGTGACAGACAGACAGAAAGTCTTAGTAATAGGGTCCCGTTTTACTGTTTGGGTACGGAACCCTAAAAAGTAACTTTACCGCGTTAAATTGAGTTTTATTAAATTATAATGTATGGAGCAATAAACGCAATTGAGACTGTTCGTCTATCTGATATGATCTATTAATGGCTACCTTATAAGGATAAAACAAAACATTAGTTGTATGACTCATACAAAAATTCGTTTTAAACTCGACTCGAACCCACTATCTCTAAGAAAATAATGTTACAATACTTTCTTAGATTTATGCGAATATTTGACATTTTAAATAAAACTGTCTTTTCCATTTTTTCCGTGGATTTACTTTAATTTTTGGTTCGCGACGTATCGAATACTTTACAGAAATCATGATCTCGGAAGAGACTAAGGTTTTAGACGTCTCAAATATAGTTGTTACAAACAGCATCTACGTACAAAATTATTTTATCGAACCCATTAATAAAGATATCTAAACATTTGGTACAATTCCAAATAATCCAACGCTAATTTGCTATTACCCAATCAAAATAGAATCAGCACATCATACATTGCTTATCTTGTTATTTACGATCAGATTACTCCTAATTAACAGTTTCTGACTAAAATTTGATAATTTCCCCTAAATCTCTAACAAATATGCTTTTATTGGACGTTTATGTTTCATTCAAAGATTAAATGAGATTATGTTAGTCATCAATACATATAATAAAATTGTAACTAAGCCGAATCTGTACGTTGAATATTTTTTGGAAAATCTTATTGAAATAGACATTATTATCGATTCAAAGGCCGAATGTATAGTTTTTAGAATTTTTGTCTGTCTGTCTGTAGTTGATATACAAAAATATAGATACAGATTTCCTTATAAATATATCTTCAAAATGTAGCGTCGACATATTATAACGTTAAGTCGAAACAAAGAATAAAAAAAATCGAAAGTTCTAATTGTCTAAACAAAAATTCGAACTTACACAACATATTGAAGTATTTTTCACCCGAAAAGCCGAAAAGCAATGAACAAAATATATATCAAAAAACGCATAATTTTGAATTGAATATTGTTTTTTTTATATCAATGTATTTTGTTTTATAGTGTGTATGTTTTCATGGGAAACAAAGGGATAGAAGAAATTAATAGACGACACGTTTGGCTCAGTTTATAGTGACCCTACTTGCTGTGCTAGCGGTTGCGGGTTCGAGTCCAGCTGGGGGCATTCATTTGTGTAAAGAGCACGAATGTTTCTACTTGATGGGTGTTTATATTTATAAAATGTATGTATTTAATGTTATATATGTAGTGTATCAACTATCTGTAACACAAGCCTCGTAGCTTACCATGGAACTAGATGGTGATGTGTGTTAATGTCCCAACATATTTATTAATTATATACGTACAGATACCAGAAAATGACAGTGGTATCGAATATATGTATTATTTTAATGATGGATTGAATTGAATTTGTTAAGCTACCACACAGTTGAAATACAGTGTTTCATGTAGAGTATTAATACAATAGCAAATATTATGCTAAGTGAAGTGGAGTGTTTTAATTACGTTTTTTGCGGCTTATTTCCCATACATCATTGTCATGGGAAAACTTTTCCATAATCATGTTTTATGTAGAGAATGAACATTCACGTGTAGTTTTTTTGTGAATATAATAATTTTTGTAAAATATTCTAAATTTCGAAAACTAAAACTTGAAAAAAAAACGTCAAATAATCTTAAAAGATAGTTTTCAAATCCACATTTTTTTTATTTTTTTGTTTCTCTGTCTGTTTGTCTGTTTGTACGGGCTAATCTTCGAAACTGTTGGACCGATTTAAATGAAATTTTGTGTGGTGGTAACTTAATATATCCCCGGTCAACATTTTAAATAATTTTCATCTTGAAAAATGAAAGAGTTCTCGTGGAATCGTTAAAAAACTATAGTGACATATACAGCTTAGTACACAAAAACTACTGATCGGATTTTAATGAAACTTTACAATAATATAGTTCATCACAATAACAATACATAGGTCACTTTTTATTTCAAAAAAATGTATGATTCCCATTAGATGTTTTTGTTTGTCTAGAGGCGAACCTATGAATAAATCTATGGAAGTATGAAGTAGATTAAAAAAAACTTGTAACTCACTTGCAAGTCAGTCTGCCAACTTGACCGGCATTCGATGCAGATTTTGCTAATGTAGGTGACGTATCCATTTCGGGTTTAAACTTTACAACCAACATAACATCTTCTTTACTTTCTGGTCCAATACCATTATTGGCTATACATTTAAATAATCCCACATCTTCTCGAGTAGCTTTTTGTATAGTTAAATAACTGGTATGATTTTTGGGATCAAATGCTATTGTTCTTGAACTCATGTCGAAACCTTTTCTTTCCCATCTGATGTGATCTGCTGTGAGTGGGTTACCTGGTGGAAAAAATTGTTTTGACTATACAATACTAGTTTTTACATTTGGATGCTTGTATTATATATTGATCGAAATACGTCTGTTTTTAAGATATTAATGCAGCTTTTTAGTAGTTCATGAAAGGAAATAAAATTTTCTTCAAGTAGACTTATACAAGTAAATATCATGACAATATCCCCTACGTGCACATAAAAGTATGTTGTATTTTGCAAGACAATTCTACAGACATTTTTAAGTTTTTTTTTATATATAAAGATTAAAAGATCTAAAGTGCTTATGTCTTCGGCCAGTTATGGGATCTTGGCAAGAATTCAATTCAGTTAATTAAAAAGGGCTACACTTTTTAGTTTTCGTTAAAGAAGAAAGAAGATTAAGTGATAATGTATGGTCAGTCAGAGTACGATTTACAAAACCCTTTAAAAGTTATTTTACCTTAAAAAATTGATACCGTTTCTTAAAGCTTATTTGGGACTACTCTTATTTATAAAATTACACCTAACAATTAAAAACATATATAATGAAAATCTATACATTATTGGCGAAAGTATAATAAAACATTCAAACAATAATAACCCACGCGCGAATCGAGTACCTTTTTTTCAAGTTGGTTAAAACATTAAAACAAAAGTTTAAACAAGAATCGAACACGGTATCTCTGACACAAAACGTATGTATATTTCTAATCCACGTTAACATGTTTCTAAATAGTACACAAAAGCAAGTACTGTTAGAATATAATATAATACTGTCACAACTATAGTAGCTTTCATACATTTCTTGTTTTGATTCTAATAAGAAACGTGCTTAGAATATAAAGCTTAAATTCTCAACGAGAGTGACGTTTTATTTTATAATTTCTTTTCTATAATAAAATAATTGTAAAAAAAATATTTTTAAAAACTTTTATTTAAATGCTCTAAAAAGAAGAAAGTAAACTTTATTTAAATCAAACGCATCAATTTACATAAATACATGAATTGAATTATAATAAATGGTGCAACTTTAACAATACTATAAAGAAGATAATATAGTTATCAAATGGCAGAAGTAAGCTATGCTTGAATTTTATAATTCCAGTCTTTGTAACAGATGTCGTAGGTTCGATTGTTGATACATTTTTATGTTAGCCTTAACCGGCTTATCCGGCTTTATTATTATCATATAGATTTACCTATGTATGTAAAAATAATAGGTTAATCTAGCGACAAGCTTATATATATATATATTTTAGCTTATATATATATATATATATATTTTATTTAAAAAAAACATTATTTTTACATACATAGGTAAATCTATATGATAATAATAAAGCCGGATAAGCCGGTTAAGGCTAACATAAAAATGTATCAACAATCGAACCTACGACATCTGTTACAAAGACTGGAATTATAAAATTCAAGCATAGCTTACTTCTGCCATTTGATAACTATATTATCTTCTTTATAGTATTGTTAAAGTTGCACTATTTATTATAATTCAACGAACAGATTTTCCCCCTTTAACCAGGGGAAAATATCCCATATTTTTTTTATACATTAATCTAGAATATGATCTATCGATGTGATAAGTTTAATCTAAATACATTCAACCAACAAACATCAAACATTCATACATCTTCACAAACTTTTATATTGATAATATTTATAGTGAAATAAATCAGTCATAACTTACCACTTGCAGTACACGCCAACACAGCATCTTCATTAGGATCTGCAATCTCGCTCTGTCCCACAGATTTTATGCTTGCAGGATCTTGAACAAGTTATTGGTTTTTAGTTGAATAAAAATATATTTTTATTACTCACTAGTATACCCCAGCTTTGTCTGTGTATTCACACAGACTATATATACATAGGTATGATGAGTTTTATATCCCTTAGTTGAGAAATGATTGATTTCCCATACAAACTTCTACCCTCTTTTCACCCCCTTAAGGGATGAAAACTATCTTATATCCTTCCCAAAGTCTCTATCTCCATACAAAACATCAGTTCGGCGGATTAGGCGTGTAAAGGTAATAGACATACAGACGGAGTGTTTTTGTTACTTTCGCATTTAAAGTATTAGTATGGATTTAAATTTAATAAAGAATATTTATTTAAAAAAAAATTAATTTAATTTTATATAAAGAATAGAAAGTGCATAGAATGGACATGTTTTTTATTTCCATCAAATGACATGAACTACGCTGTAACATTGAAATGTACTCAACTACATATCCATTATTAAAGACATGCTGCGAGTTCACTTATGTCTTAGAGCAATACTTCACTTAACTATGGCAGTGACAGCCCAGTGGTAACATACTTATATGGAAAACCAATGGAAGTGGGTTCAAACCCCGAAGTTTTGAATCTCTCATATTTTGGGAAGGAAACCATCGTAAGAAAACCTGCATGTCTAATTATTAGAGTATAATCTAACTAGTTCTCGTTAGACTTCTGAAGTCCACCACCCCGCTTTTGGGTAGCGTGGTGGACTATGGTCAGATTTTCTTTCACTTTAAAAGAGGATTTTCAACATTAAAATATAGTAGTAGTAGTAGTATTCAGCCCTTTAACGTCCCAATGCTGGGCACGAGCCTCCCTTCAATACGAGGGGGATCAGGCCACAGTCCATCACGCTGGCCTAGTGCGGGTTGGTAAACTTCACATGTCTTTCGAAAACTTGTTAGGTTCTCTCAGACATGCAGGTTTCCTCACGATGTTTTCCTTCACCGTAAGGCAAGTGGTAATCAAGTTAGAAAATGATTCGCACATGAAAATATCAGAGGTGCGACACCCGGGATTTGTACCCGCTTCACTCGGTTACCCAAGCGAGCGAGTTACCATTGGGCTACCACTGCCTAAAAAATATAGACTGACAGGAAAAATTCTTTTCCAACAAGTTATTATAGTTTCCGAGAATCCATTATGAATCAGTCAATAATTTTTCGAATTCAAATATTATTAGTTTTTGTTCGTACCTTTCTAAGGAAGGGAGGAAAAGCGTGTATTTAATCCATGATATAATCTGAATTTGAAATTTGAAATTTCACTCAAACCCACTCTGTTGTTACAGCGTGAAGAAATAACACGCTTTTTGCAACTATACACATGTATGCAAGCGAAATACCACTGATTATATTAATTACGAAATCTGAGAAAATATAAATGCTCCAAACTTGAAATATAGAAACTATTTCTAATAGGAAATAGGTATCTTTTAAATAAAGGTTTTTAGAAATTCAACCCTTAATTAAAGTAAAAAAGGGTTAAAGGAGGGAGAAATTTGTATGAAAATAGCTTATTTTTAAAGTTACAGTGACCAAAATTGGGAATAATATTATAGATCAAAAATTTAAGTCAACACATCCTCTGGGGATGATAAATAGGGGATGATGTAAATAATATTATAAATAAAAAAGCACTTTTCTTTATAACTACTGTATTCAGCCCTTTTTAACGTCCCACTGCTGGGCGTGGGCCTCCCTTCAATACGAGAGGAATCAGGCCATAGTCCACCACGCTGGCCAAGTGCGGATTGGCGGACTTCACATGTCTTTCGAAAACTTGCTAGGTTCTCTTAGACATGCAGGTTTCCTCACGATGTTTTTCTTCACCGTAAGGCAAGTGGTAATCATGTTAGAAATGATTCGCACATGAAAATATCAGAGGTGCGAGACCCGGGATTTGAACCCGCTTCACTCGGTTTCCCAAGCGAACGCGTTACCACTGGGCTACTACTGCCTTGTATAACTATAACCACTAGTTAGTGTATAATATGTAATAAAAGATAAACTTACAATGTACGTTAACTGAGATATTAACTGCCATTGCGCCTTGAGAGTTAACAGCTTCACATGTGTAAATACCTGCATCGTGGCGCGACAGGCGTGTCATATTCAACATACTGCCTTCTGATATAATTCTGTCATCTGAAACAAAAATATAACGTTACATGCCATCTTTTCTGTTTATATACCGACTTATAGAATGAGGTATTCGATTTTGGCATCTATTTTTATAACAGATTATATTTAAAAAGATTACAAAAGGGTAAGTTAAGATTGTTACATAGCAATTCTACACAACGAAAAACATTAAAACATCATAAAGTTAAGTCATAGAAACTCCTGTAAGAAACGCTGAATTCGAAAAGAAGTTGGCAATCTTCAATGAATAGGAGTTTCAGGAACTCTGCTTCATATTGCTTATATTTAATTAACCATTTAGTTACTTAAAAGTTTAAAAAGCTTTACTTAGCTTAGCTTTAACCGTTACTAAAGTTTTTTGGTAACGTAAAACTCAAGTGAAGTCTCGGGCAAAGCTATGTTTATTGAACATCCAATGCAATTAAAACAACATAGATAATTCATAAATATTTACTTATCCAATATTAATTACAGTGAACGTCAAACTCGAAACTTAACTCAAACAGCTTAAATTATTCAAGATCAAAATTAAATTTATGAGACAAACATGTCTAAATACTCCAATAAAATTAAATTTATATATAAGATAATAAAAATACATTCTTTTGTAGAAGTAAATTCCCCAATTTACTTATTTAAGCATTGAATATTTTTCCTTAGGGTGCCTTAAAGAAGGAATATCCTAACTTATAAAAAAAAATACTTATTATATATAAATATAGATAAATAAAATTGAAGTGTTTGTTTGTAATATCAAAATAACAGCTTTTTACTGTCTGTATGTCTGTTGTTTGTTCTGGCTAATATCTGAAATGGCTGGACTGATTTTGAAGGGACTTTCACTGGCAGCTGATATTATAAGGAGTAACTTAGATTACTTTTACTTTACAAAAAGAATTAGGGTCCCCGTCAAAAACATTAAAACGTACCTAGGGACGCACCCGAGCGAAACGAGGGTACGTCGCTAGTATGAAATAGAAATCGAATTTATCTGTATTACAATTCAACTAAGATTTATTCGAAATAAATTCACTCATGGATCTCTACATTTTATATTAGGTTTTCTAGATTGAATACAATCTGAATCAAAAATAATATGTGATATTAATTTTTTTGGTCCAATGATTCAAATATTCTCGTTTAATACGAAGGCAGCTTAATATTTTACTAGAAATATGAAATTATTGTAGACCTTTCCATTTAAATATGTACATATTTAAGTACATTTAGCTTTCAGAAACTTTAACATTTTTAGTAAGATTATATATGTTTTGTATAAATGTTTCAATAGACATTTCCAAACGACTAATGTACCGAAAGTGTTTTAATACAGAATTACTGATTTTTAAATGTCAATTCTATTGATATAAAATACATATTAATTTGCAAAAAGCCGAAAAGATTTGATGACTTTATCTATATCTGTACATATAATAAAACTGTAAAGTTAGAATGCCTGTACATAGAAAAAAATACTAGTAACCGAGTCAGGTGTAAGAAGAGAAATAGAACAAATCCATATTTTTTTCAAATTTATTGTTTCTCTGTCTGTTTGTCTGTTTGTACGGGCTAATCTCTGAAACTTTTGGACTGATTTAAACGAAATTACGGTTCTCATATGATAGATTTGTTTTTGATTGTCTAGAGCGAAGCGAGGGCGAGCCGATAGTATTTAAATATAGAATAATATATAAATCTTAGAAATAAAGCTTTATTTTTAAAATAAAGGAAAAAAGCTCTCTACTATAAAGTACAAAAAGTTTTGATTTAAGCAAATAAGCACTAACATGTTGTATTGCACATTAACATGGCTGATTTTTATCACATAAATTATAATCAGAAATACCAAAATCACGGGTGGTTAAAATTATGATAAATTACCAAAGTTTCATATTTCGTCACTTAATTAGCTGTTGTATTATATTATCTGCGCTAATATGACATGTTACTTAACTACTAGTACTTAACTTATGTAATGTAAAAGGCTTTCTTTAGAAGCCGTGGGTTCGATTCCCGAAGGTGATTAACCGAACATATAATTTTTGGTTTCTATTTATTTTCTTAGATTTAAGCAAATAATATTGTAAGGAATATAAACTGTAAAATGGGGCATCCAGAATATAAAGAACGAGCGAGAATAGAACGACGTACCTATAAAAAATGAATTTTCTAGTCTAAAGTCTATTTATATCCCTTTTACAGCTAAATTTAGTTTAAGCTTAATTATTATATCCGTAAAAAGATGATATTTAAAATTTTGAAGTGAAATTTCAAAAAGTTTTATAATATGTAGGTTGGAAAGCTCGAGGGGCAATTTTAATGAAAGCACTTTGAACGTATATAAGGATTTAATATTTGAGCTCACAAAAGGGACGTTTTAACTTCATTATTTATTTGACTAAATTGTTTTGTTTGTTTCGATTAAAGGGTTTTAATTGCAACTTTATATGGATAACTTATTCTCGCTCCTTGCGCGATTATCCTGGCTTCCTCATCCTGGCTATCCTCCTTATCCTGGCTTCGCTCAAATGAGTCTATACGTTATTATTAGTTTTTGAAACAAAAAAGTCAGATTTTTAGATGACCTATAGTGACACATAGGCTTAATATCAGTTATAAAATTTGCCAAAAGGTAGCGTTGTCTGTATATAATATTATATAAATACAAAAGCACAAGAGGATAAGTTGAAACTTACAAGATAGTTTAAATCAACGTAAGCTCTTTACTATGATAACTAGCGACTAATAATCGCTTCGCTTGAGTTCGTCCCTAAGCACGTTTTAACTGTTAATACGGATACCCCACGGAAACCGTACGTTTTTCCGAGATAAAAAGTAACCTATGTGTTATTCCAGACTATAATCTATCTCTGTGCAAAAATTTCATCCAGATCCGTTCAGCGGTTCTCACGCGATTGAGTAACAAACATCCATCCTTCCAAACTTTCGCATTTATAATATTTATGGAATTAATACCTTCAATGAAATCGTTTTAGTTGAGTAAATTAAGAAAGAAATTCCTACTAAAAGTCGAGCTTTCAGTTAAGTCTAGCATTTTCAATCCACTGATCTACAATTTTGTTTTGATCTAGATTTATTTTCCCCTCGTGTAATAAAATATTTAAAATTCAATTTGAGGGTTGTCCTTTTCGATGTATTTCCATCAATGTGATGAAATTTATTGAAGTAATCGATTTGTAATCGAATAATCGGATGGACGTTAATGTTTATTTATACGTACTTTCAGAGAATAAGCGATTTGTGTTACCCTGCAAATGCCAATGTCATTATTTGTAAATCTTGACAGATAGAGAGAAGATCAAACGGACGGACAGACGGATAGATAGACGGACAACGAAGTGATCCTTTATGGGTTTCTTTTTCCTTTTAAGGTATAGAACCGTAAAAATATTAATTATATGCTTTAGGCGAATGCGAATCACGACCGTGGTCGTCAGCTGGATATCGATGTCATTACATAATTAATTAATAAGCTATTTAATTTTAAATACTTACTAATAGTGCTATATGACGATTGTGTAATGGGAAGGCCGTCCTTCGTCCACGTGTATGTTATGCTTCCAGGGTTTCCTTCAGCTCGCAGCATTATGACTAAGGGCTCGTTTTCCACCCCCACTGTGTTGTACGGGGTTGTTTCGTCGAAAATCGGTGCATCTAGAAATTAGAACCAATATTAAAAATCAGAATATTTGGGACTGAGTGTACATATGTGTCTGTCACCTAGGGACGCATCCAAGAAACGTGAGGAGAAGTCGCTAGTTTTTAATAATTTTGGACTTTTTCGAAATTTGTTTCCATATTATCATTTTCTTTCGAGACTTTGTTTGGTGTATACTTTGTTTGGTGGTAAAACGTTCGAAATGCTAGGAATCAAACCAAAATATCGAAAAATTCGATAAAATAGCTTCATTTAAAACTAGCGATTCACTCTCGCTTCCGCTTAGGTTCGTCCCTAGGAACGTTTTAACGGTTAGTATAGATTTCTCAGAGATATTTTCCCGCAGTAAAAAGTATCTATATATTAACCCGAATCATCATCATCATACCAAATTTCATTAAAATCAGTCCAGTGGTTTTCTGGTGATGGGTTCCCAGACAAACAGACAGACAGACAAAAATTCTAAAAACTATAGATTCAGCCTCTGTATCGATAATAATGACTGTATCAATAAGATTTTCCAAAAAATATTTAATGTACAGGTTCGACTTAATTACAATTTTATTATATGTATAGAAGATAAAAATGTATTAACTGTTACTGATCTATCCAACGAGACAAAATATTAGCCTAAAACAAAACTTATGACATTAAAAATATTTCATAAATATTCTTATCTTATTTAAAATATAAGCAATGCCTACGGGCTGAAAGAGAATTAGTTTGCAAAGCGCTTACATTATTTGATTTCTATAAAAAGCTTCATTCACGTTGTAAAGCTTTCAGGCATTTAGTTGTCAGCGTCTTTTGGCTTTTTAAAGTATAAATTTTATATTTTTATTAGTAACAATTTTATAAGTTTTTGTTTAACATTAAAAAAATATATTATGTCATTTCTTAAAGTAGATGGGATCAGATCAGATTTAGTCTGTACAAATATTAGATTTTCTAGATTCCATATTTATTGGCGAAAAATAACAGAAACTTATACGGATATATAGTATATTTTAATTTTGTATAGATGTAAGTATGAAATCGCCAATCAACAATCACATATAGTGTTAGTACACTACTACCTTATTTTTTGTTAAAAAAATAACAACGACTTTAAATTTTACACTTCGCTCTAGACTATTCCTTTAAAAAGCACTATTGCTTCAACCGTATTTACGAAAATTGTATCTACGACCTTTCCTCTATCTGAAAACTTAAATGCCACTTAACTATAACGCCATTTTCACTTTAGCAAGTAAATTCTCATCGTAAAACAAACAGGCAAGGAATAAGCTGTCAGTGTTGATCATATTCAATGTCTAAAGACATGAAAGGCTAACTGTTAAAGCAAAGCCTTAAGAAACTATTCAAACAACCTCTGTAAGCTGAGTAACCTCAACGACAAACAA
This sequence comes from Argynnis bischoffii washingtonia, assembly GCA_033884665.1. Classification (NCBI taxonomy): domain Eukaryota; kingdom Metazoa; phylum Arthropoda; class Insecta; order Lepidoptera; family Nymphalidae; genus Argynnis; species Argynnis bischoffii. The sequence goes on from JAEMGE010000029.1 coordinate 760,646, forward strand.
ACTATAAGCAGGATATTTTTTCGCTGCATTTATTTATTCACTTGGTAAAATTTTAAATTTTCTTACGAAACATTTTTGACAACACGTTTGGTACAGTTTGTAGTGACCCTACTTGCTATGTCAGTGGTCGCGGGTTCGAGCCCCGCTGGGGGCATTCATTTGTGTAATGAACACGAATGTTAGTACTCCAGTCATGAGTGTTTATATATATAATATATATATATACGTAAAGTTGTATATATGTAGTGTATCAACTATCTTGTATCCATACCATATGCGGTACTTGAACCCGAGATCGTTGTCACAGAGAGTAGGCTCACTACAAACTAAGCCAAATGTGTCGTGTATAATATTAAATGAATTCACATTCAATTTACGTTACGAAGAGTCAAAGTTATACAAAATTATAAAAACGTAGAGAAAGGTAATCAAGTTTGAAAAAACTTCACAGGTAAGGCTATTATAACAAGTGGCTAACAAATTGTAAACAAAAACTATAGAAAAATATAACTTTATAAAGAACTTCTGAAACGACCCCGCGCGTACAAAAATATTAACTTTGTAATAATATCTGAATATAAAATTAAATTTAAATAAATGGTACAATAAACTAAGGCAATCTAATATATAAATATCTCGTGTCACTGTGTTTGTGGTCGCACTTCTCCGAAACGGCTCGACCGATTTTAATGTTTTTTTTTGTATATTTGGTAGGTATGAAAATAGGTCGTAAAGTATTTTCTACCCCCACCCTACGTTTTTTAATTGTGATTTTGGTATTTTTGTATGAACAATATAACAAATAACATACAGCCTAAGAGTTTTTTTTGTAGATTGAACGCGAGCGTAGCCGCGGGTTCTGCCGCGGGTGGCATAAATTAGTTTTAGTTTTTCTAGAGGTGAACCCGAGCGAACCGAGGGTGTGACCCTAGTAAACCATAAATGATATACGGTATCGAAAAAATTATAGGAAAATTTCCTTACAAAATAATCTTAATTTTGATTATTTTCAAAATAACAAAGTAACATAATAAATTAACATAAAATTACTTTTCCAGATTTTTCGCTTTATTTTTAATTTTGATTCCTCATGTTTCAAATTCTTTACAGCAATTTCAATCTCCCGGAAAAAATAGATATGATTTGACTTGGTTATTTTTTTTATATGACAACAATAACCTGTTTAAGGTTTTTGGGGGAAAAAATAAAAAAGCTAGGAAAATTGACTAAACTGAGATTGCTTTTATATGATTTTTGTGTGAACTTAAAGATGACATAAAGTATGATTAAAATTAGGATAGCGTTGAAGTTCTAAACACTTCCTAAAAGACAACACCTCGTTTTATAGTTTTTACTGGTGACAGGAGAGAGACATTCAGCAGGGGAATCTGGCTAGAATTCTTGCCACTATTCCACGTGGATACGATTTGTATAGTAATAATTAAGTGTACATTTGTTTTGTTTATATAATTTCAATGTATTTCCTTTATTGTAAATTAGAACAGTCAAATAATAATACAGTATATACAAGTTAATAGGAATTATCTCACAAGCCTTCACACACCCACATTGTATGTTTGCGCACTTAACAAGATTAGTCTGTTGGAATTATAACTCAAATCAAAGTCAGACATCAAAAGAAATAAGTATACCTAAAAAAGAACATCAAAGTGAACTCATTCGTCTTATAAAAAGTGTAAAATATCTTAGAAAGGAAAAACTTGTGTAAAACTAAGAAATCGCAAAAAACAACCTACAAAGTGTATAAAAGAAGATTAAGTTGAAAAGAACTTTTAGTTATTGTTCTGGAAAATGGACACCTTTCTTTAGCTTTAATCTTAATTATACTTTTAATATGAATCAAGGTCTCACAAAAGCCAAAGAAGCCCACAAAAATAGTGCTTGGTTGGTTTTTTTCATTATCTATACCATTGTTTACTTTCTTACTGTTTTTAGTAATTAAAAGTAAGTTTTTTATCAAAATTACTCATCTTTATGTCTTTAGTAGTAAAAACATAAGAATGTCATAAAAATCGGGTGGGGCTAAATCGACTGTCGGGGCATACCGCCGTTGGTTTAACGTAAAACGTCTATTTCAGCGAGTTGCTTTTAGTATTAAAGATAAAGTATAGTAGACGTTATTTTGCGTATTTGAAAACAAATTAGTAAAAATGGTAATCTTTGAAGACAGAAACGGAAAAAATATCATATATATCGCTTCACTCGGGTTCGTCTCTAGGTACGTTTTAAACGTTAGTATAGATATATTTATATGTTGACCCGTATAACCAGCTATCATCATACCAAATTTCATCAAAACCTGTTCAGTGGTTTTCTCGTGATGCGTTGCCAGACAGATAGACAGACAAAAATTCTAAAAACTATAGATTCCGCCTCTGTATCGATAACAATGACAATTTCAATAAGATTTTCCAAAAAATATTTAATGTACAGATTCTTCGACTGTTAGAATTTTTTGTATGTGTAGATATTTCAGACAACAACAACGGTTACGATGGCAACCTAATTTAAGCTATTTCGTTATGATCCACTTTTCCGACCTGGTACCTCGTATGTTTCGGTGTGAGTTTAAAGATGTTTCACGTCAAAACTTATGATAGCTCTGTTCTTATTTGATGCCTTCTACCTAATAACTACCTGCAAAATATCGACTTAATAGGCCAAGCAGTTTTAAATGTTTAATATTTAGTCAGTGAGTGAATGAGTGATTTTTTTGCTTTCATATTGAAAAATATAGGACTAAAATATATATATAAAAAACTGAAATACTGTTTGTTGTTGTGCTGTATATCAATTGGGAGCGGCTGAATCAATTTGGCAAAATTTTGTTAATTTTCGCAATACCTTGAAACAGGTTTTTATGAGGAAAAATTACAAAAAATGTCCAGAAAATGAAGAAATTCAAGAAAAATGGTCGTATAAAAAGCACATAGTATAGGATTTTTGTATCAACTCAAATATCATAAATTATCGAAATGTTGACAGGACAAAGTCTGTCGGGCTAGTTGTGAATAAATAATTAAACGATTAATATTTAATATAGTATTATAATTATAAAGATAATATTAGTTATACTTTATTATAAATATTAAACTTATAAATCTTCTTTTACAAGGTGAAAATTAAAAACTGCCTATCGATGATCGAGCAACGCTCGTAAATTACGTATTGATGAATAATTTGCACATACATATAAATGAGTGAGATTAGTTTTTAGTATTCATATTTACATACGATAAGTATAAAATGTATAATTATACTATAACTCTTATAATAATCGCGACGTGTTTGGCTCAGTTTGGGTTAGTTTGTAGTGACCTTACTTGCTGTGCCGGTGGTCGCGGGTTTTCGTCCCGCTGGTCATTTGTGTGATGAGTACGAATGTTTGTACTCCATCCATGGGTGTTTATATTTATAATATGTATATATTTAAAGTTATATATGTATATATAATATATAATAGTAATAACACAATCTACAAATCTGGTATACATAACACAAGCCTCGTAGCTTAACTTTGAATTAGATGGTCCTCTGTGTTAATGTCCCAACTGAGTTATTTTGTTCCAAATGTGTTATTTATTATTATAATAATAGCTTTTAACTTAAACGGTAAAGGTAGTTTGATTAGAAATGCCTGTTTGATCAAAAAGCTTATTTAAATAAAGGATTAATATTCTGAGTGTAAATAATATATTTTTTATGTCTCCTTTAAGCCCTTTTTAACATCCCACTGCTGGGCACGGGTCTCCCTTAAATAGGAGAAGGATCAGGCCATAGTCACATGTCCTTCGAAAACTTGTTAGATTCTCTCAGACATGCAGGTTTCCACACGAGGTTTTCCTTCGCCGTAAGACAAGTGGTAATCATGTTGGAAATGATTCACACATGAAAATATCAGAGATGCGAAACACGGGATTTGAACCTGCTTTACTCGATTTCCCAAGCGAGCGCGTTACCACTGGGCTACCACTTACTTTCCCTTATTAATTAGAATACATTTTAGTACAAGCTTTCTGCCAAAGCCAATTTTTGCCTAGAACCAGTAATAATAGATACTTCTAAGAAATATGTATTTCTTTTTGATGTAAAAAATAAATCAAGCACGTTTTTTAGAGAGCTTAAATAAAAGCTCAGAGAGCAGACCAACGTCGAAAAATATCACGATCAAACTATAACTAAGGATAAGTGAAAGTGTCAAGTCACAAAATATCCAGAAAATATATTGAGGGCATGTCATATACACGTACAATCAAGCGGGGTGTAGAATTTTTCAATATAACCATTTTATATACAGTTTTTAGCTACAATTTTACGCTACATGTATGTATTTATATATGTATGCAGGTATGTCTGTATGTATATTTCTATAATAGCTTCTATGATAAAAAATAAGACTAGCAATGCACCCTCGCTTCACTCGCTTCACACTAGGGACGAACCCTAAGTAAATAGAAGCAAACCTTTATCTTTTGAGCTCTCCGACACTTGTATTTAGAAATAATGGGTTTCCCATACAAACTTTCATCCCCTTTTACGTGTTATTTTTGAGATAAAAAGTTACCTTCGTCCTTTTCCAATATCGAATTCATATCTGTACCAAAATTCATCGAAATTAGTTCAGCGCTTTAAGGGTGAAAACTTAACAAGACAACAACCAACAGACAGATTGACAGACAGAATTAGTTACGCATTTCTAATATTAGTTTGGATTTTTTCCCGTTAATCCTAAGATGTGTTAGCATATAATGTGTTACATAGTACTAGAAAACACTTCGAACACATATCTACACACGTGTTTCTTATATGAGATTTTACTCTTCTATACATATAATAAAATTCAGAGTCGAATCTGTATATTAAATATTTTTTGAAAAATCTTATTGAAATAGTCATTATTATCGATACAGAGGTCGAATCTATAGTTTTTAGAATTGTTGTCTGTTTGTCTATCTGGGAACGAATCACGAGGAAACCACTTTTGATGAAATTTGGTATGACGTTAGCTTACTATTCGGGTCAATATACAGAAAACTTCTTGAAAATATCTCATCTGCACTAAGAGTTAAAATGTATCTAATGCTGTATAAAAAACATTCACAAAGCATAGTAATTTACTAGATAACTTATTTTTAGTACAATATATAAAAGGGTGGTAAAAGTTTACCATACAGTATACCATACATAATATTTCAAGTTTCCATGTACCTTTTTTTTGCTGATAGTATTAGTCCTATTTGATGCAGTACACGCATATAGAGTGGGATTTAATAAATTCTATGCACACGCACGCCCGAATGTTTATATTGTCTATTCAAAGGGCAAAATCTACAATTATTATTGCTATTGAAGGATAAAAAATGTAAAGGAAAGACCTATCAAAGTCTTGTAGTCATCTTACTAATATTATAAACTAGCGACTTAGCCTGCTTTTCAAAATAAACTTTCATCCCCATTTTCACCTCTTTAAGGAACGATTTCCGAAATAAAAACTATCCTATGTCCTTCCCAGGGTCTCAAACTATTTTCTTACCAAATTTCATCTAAATCGGTTCAGAAGATCCAGAGATTACCCCCTACAACCTCACAAACTCACAAACTTTACCTCTTTATAATATTATTTTTGTTTTTGTTTGTCTAGAGAGTTACTACATATATAATAAAATTTAAAAGTTGTGTTTCTCTAACATATTTTAGCAGGTTTTTTTAGGATCGATAAAGTTTTAGGTAAACAGGCGAGCTACGTTAAAATCTGGTACTTACATAAAACTTTAAGTGTCAAAGCGTCATGCACACTCCTCTGCAACGCCTCGTTCATCGCCTGGCAGGTGTATACAGCGCCGTTGAGTTCTTTAGTTATATTCAATTTTAATTCTATCGTAGACACTGTGCCTCCATGTAGACCCTTCTTGAGTTGCATTGGAAGACCTAAAGTTTAATATTAATTAATCGTTTTGTTGTAACATAACACTTGTCTTGTGCTGTCTTTTGTTGTATGTTCAAGCATTATAAATTTTATAAACCTTTTTTCACACATTATAATTTAATATAGTTTAACAATTTTATTTTATCGTGACTACTCCGTTCTCCGTGACATTGGCGAAGTAATCTGTGTTCAAATGGCACGCTTTGAAGCCATTCGTTATTAAGATAGTTGAATTGAATTAACACTCTGTTTCGTAGGTCTAACCCGTATATATATACACATATATATATTGCAAATCCAGAGGTCATACGTTCGAGTCCCGATTAGTTTCAAGTGTAGTTTTTCTACAAAAAATTCGAAAACAACAACAACTCGAAATCAAACCTGCATATCAAGTGATCCCCATAAAATATATTTGTATTACATATTTACCAATAAAAAAGAAGGTTGAATTCCTAGTAAAAATCAGACTCACACTTAGCCATTTTTGTACATATTGTTGTCTTTCATATAATACATGGTATTTTGTTGTAGTAACATGGTTACTTTTACAAAAAAATAACCATTTTCATAACTAACCTTGTACAGGAATACCATCTCTCCACCATGATAAAGTGGCAGGTGGGTTGCTTGATGCGGCATCACAGAATAGTGTAGCTTCTATTCCTGGTTTAAGCTCCTCAGGTTGAGCCCTTACTTTTACCGCTTCAGGAGCAACTACAAAAAAATTGGTATTCAAATTTAGTATGAGAATTTAGTATAAAAAATAACCTTATAATTTTTGTAAATGTTTATGCGTAAAAATTTATTATTACTGTTATGTTAAAATGTACCTAATAATAATAAAAAGCATTTCAAATGTAACCTTAAAAGTTAATAATATACCTATAAACGTAGAACATTTTATTCATTCTTAGCCTATTTATTAAAATATTATAATCAAAATTGGTTCGCAATGAGCAAAAATATCATGTAAAATATCTATACATACAGAAAAACATACAAACATACTTCATAAGTATCTCCTTTTGGCAATAAAAAATTGTACTACTAATAAAAATTCGAAATATTATTTTATATGTTTGTATGTTTGTCCTTCACGCTGAAACAGCTGAACAGATTTGGATAAAATTTAGTACACAGATAGGCTATGACCTGATGTAACACATAGTTTGCTAGGCACCTACAGCCCGAGCAGGGCGAGGTTAAATCACTAGTATGCATATAAAAAAACGATATGCGAATCAAACTACAGAAAATTATGTAAAAGTTTTGCCATTAAAAATAAAACAATTAGTCCCCAGTCTAAAGTTCGAGCTACGATTTAACGTTACAAAGACGTTTGACTTAAATTAAATTCCCCAAGTTTCAAATAAACGCGCAATCGATATGAATTTCAACTAACTACTTGCAAATAGTTTAGTAAAGATAAATATTTTGAAGTTTGTTATTAAAGCTAATTTATCATATAAAGCGAAGCACTGTATTTCATTTATGTAGTGTATTTATGTGGGTAAAAGATATTTGTGTACAACTAGCTTTTTACCCTACGTAAAAAAGGTAAAATAAAAATAGTAACAATATACAACACACGCACGCACACATACACACTAGGGTGGGGTGATTTTTTTTTCTTAGCTTGGGGGTAGAATTTGTGGCTTATAAAAAAAAATTAACATTTTGAGGTGGCCTACTAATTTTTTAAAGAAACTAAATTTTTGATTTAAATGGCTTTTTTTTCGACTGATCATCTTTGAAAACATTCAAGTATTAACTAATATAGTAATTTTCACCCAAGTTTCACTTTAATATTGCATTATTGCAATTTAAAAAAATGTTGTAACAGTAATATGTAACTTTTTTTTATTACATTTTATTACTCGTAAATTTTTTTTTTGTTCTATTCTAATACACACACACACAAATTTTCTCATTTTCATATAATAGTAATCCGACTAGCCGCTTAGCTTCACTAGGATGCCTACCTAGACCTAGCAGCTTATATGTTACTCCAGGTCATAGTCTGTGTACTAAATTTCATCTAAATCCGTCCAGCAGTTATAGCGTTAAGAAGCAACAATCATACATACATACATCTTTTGCAGCCCTTATGTTTGTTGCATAGTTGTAAGTTTGCTCTAGTATCCCGATTTAGCTAATAAGTATAGTGTATTTAATTTAGTCTTATTTACTATTCAAATAATACAAAACCCATCAATAACTGTGGCCAACCGCAATAAAAATGTAGTATTAAGAGTCATTTAAAATAACAGATCTACATACATATTTAATTGTCATTTTAAATAAAACTATGTTTTAAAAATTTTTTCCCGGATTTATTTTGATTTTTGGTTCCCGACGTAAAGAAAAACCGAAAAGATAGTTTTATTTAAAATATATATATTCGAATAAATCTAAGAAAGTATTTGGACTTCTTGTTTTCAAAGTCGATCAAAATCACTTCGCTCAGAAAAAAACAAGAGAAAAAAAGAACACGCTACACGACGTGATTAATAAACACGTCTTACAATCGATTTTGCATTCCATCATAGCAAATTGGGCAGGAAATAGCCTATTTATCAATAGAACGCCTACAAAATCAGATTTTTTACTTACAATGTACATTCAATGTGACGGTTTCGAACAGAGGGATTTCTGTAGCACTATTTGTTGCCTCACATCGGTATTGAGCTTGGTTATCTGTCACGTTGGTGAGGATCGATATCTCCGCTGACACTGACTTGTCTGTAGTTTTCGTTATTGAATGTATCTGGAAAATAGATTTATGATAATAAATTTAGTTTTTACTATGGTATCTTTCGATGGGAAGTGAAAGATATATTTGTTATCTTTTAGTTATCTTTCGGCTTATTTAACATTAGAGTCCCCAATTTTGATTATGAAGATGGGAATCTATAAATAAATAAATATGTTGGAACATTAGCACACAACACCATCTAGTTCCATGGTAAGCTACGATACTTGTGTTATGGATACCAGATAGTTGATACACTACATATATATAATTTTAAAAACATAGGTACATATTATAAATATAAACGCCCATGACTGGAGTACAAACATTCGTAGTCATCACATAAATGAATGCCCCAGCGGGACTCGAACCCGCGACCGCTAGCAAAACAAGTAAGGTCATAAACTGAGCTAAACGTGTCGTCAAAATCTATATATACATTCCTCGCTAATATTATAACAGTAAAAAACTTTTTGTTTGTTTAAACATGCTAATCTCTTGAACTATCAGTTGGATTCGATAATTTCTATTTGAATTTTACAACCTGTTTTCTGAGAAAACTTATACTATTTCTAGAAGAGCAAGAGCAATAATACGTAAATAAACTATCAAAGTCGCAGGCGAAAGCTTGTGAACATAATATAGGTTTTCAAATATTAGCTTTCCAATAATATATATGTATTGATATAATTATGAATGTAACCGATTTTAATACAGTATTCACAGATAAACAAACTAAATTTAATTTTAATTATTTAATAATTTAAGACGGCACGTTTGGCTCAGTTTGTAGTGACCCTACTTTCTGCGCCAGTGGTCGCGGGTTCGAGTCCCGCTGGGGGCGTTTGTGTGATGAGCACGAATGTTTGTACTCTAGTCATGGGTGTTTATATTTATAATATGTATGTATTTAAAGTTATGTGTAATGTATCAACTATCTGGTATCCATAACACAAGCCTCGTAGCTTACCATGGAACTAGATAGTGGTATGTGTTAACGTCCCAACATATTTTATATTTATAATTACATAAAACAAAATTACATATTGACTAACGTCAGAATCTCTATTGGGTAAATTTTTTCCATCGCAATACTTGTTTACAAATAACCATTCTACACATAAATACACATTCTAAGAGATAAATTTTTTTGCTTTTCATTTATCTGTTAAAAACAGAGAATGCTTAATTAAAAAATTAATTAATTTAATTAATTGGTGTTTCCGATTGTTTCAATAAGACCTATTATATTTCAGAAAACAATAGCACTGCATATGTTATTATATTTTCACTCAAACATACATAATTATATGTTAATCTATACTATAATATTATAAAGAGGAAAAACTTGTTTGTTTGTTTGCACCGAATAGGCTCCGAAACTACTAAACCGATTAAGATTAAATGTAGTAAGAAGATAGTTTCAGACCATGGGAAGGATATAGGATAGTTCTTATCACGGAAATCATCCCTTGAGGGAGTGATAATAGGGATGAACGTTTGTATGTGGAATTAACCTAGGGAAGAGCGAAGCGAGGGTGAGTCGCTAGTATTATATTTTATCAGTACAAATAATGTAATTAGTTATTCTGCCGTCATAAGAAAGAAGGCCGTAACTAACAATTTGGTCGAAAATGACTTAAATGCAGATTCGGAATCAGCAAAAAAAAATGCTACTTGATAGTCTTACTCATAAAGCTCTAAGCCTTATGAATCCGAAGATACCATAAGCATTTTAATTGTAACTACGTCAAAACTAGTAGTAGTTTTGACATAGTGCTAAGACAAAACTTCAAATATCCCTAAATCAACTTTGACGAAGTTACGACCTTCTTTCTTATGACGGCAGTATAATTTTATCGTAAATAGATCGCTATTTTAGCGAAAAGATCGTTTTCTGAATCTACAGTGCTTTTCACCTATTTTTTTTTTGTATATTATACTTATATATTATATAATTAGTAATTTATATTAAGTCAGACGTAGCCAAGTGGTAATGCGTTTACTTGAGAACCACGTGAATCGGGTTCAAATCCCGGGTGTCGCACCTCTGATGGTACACATTTATCATATTACCACTTGTCTTACGGTGAAGGAAAACACCGTGAGGAAACCTGCATATCGGAGATAATCTAGTAAGTTTTCAAAAGACGAAGACATATGAAGTCCGCCAACGCACACTTGGGCAGCGTGGCCAAGTGTGGCCTGATCCCGCTAGCAATGAAAGGAGGGCCGTGCCCAGCATTGGGACGGTAAAAAGGGCTGACTACAATACAAACAATACAAATAATTATTAATAGTATACTTACCTTTTTATCATTTTTAAACCACGTCAAGGTAGCCAAGGGGTTGCCACCAGTGGATATACATGACAGCTTCTGTACTGTTCCTGAAGAGAGCGTCGTTCCAGGAATATATCCTGTTATCATGGGTGCCGATGGTGGATCTGGTGACAAAGATATTAATATTTAGATACATATTACTTTCGTAGATTAAGGCGAATATTTGATATCTATACAGATAAATAAAATTAAAGAATCCTTTTGTAATGTCAAAATAACAGTTTTATACTAAATGCATATGGAATTATATACGGTACTTATAAGAAAAATACAATTTTGAAAAATTTTGTCTGTCTGTTTGTTTGTACCAAGGGACGAACCCGAGCAGAGCGAGGGTGAGTCACTAGTTTTAAATAAAACTATTTATTCGGTTTAGTTTTTCGCAGATTTCCGACGTTTCGAATGCTTTAAGAATCGTTTCGTATCTTGGAGACTTCAAAAACATTATTCTCTACTGTAAAGAGAATGAAACGTATGAAAGTCAAAATATAAAAGTGAAGGAATCCAAAACAATATTATTTTATTTCAAATTAGATATCCATATGTATATGTATGTTAATACCTATAACTCAGACTTTGTTTGCGTAGACCCACAATGGCATATTCTAAATGTTTTTTTTAATATTTTCGGCTTAATTTCACCTTAAAATATCCCAATATACTTAATATTACACAAACAATTGTTTGATAAAATTTTATGTGTTCTAGTTATTGAGATTTTGTCATTAATCATTAATTGACATTTCGTTTAGATGAGTTATTTCGCTTAGGGACGATGAATAAAAAGGTACAAACAAATAGGACATAACATAACACCAAAAATAGGCCATTTTAATTTTTATAATTTTGACATACCCAATTATTCTCCAAATTAAAACAAATCTAACGACACCTATCAAGCTAAAATTCACCAAACCGTCAAGGCTATCGTGCCAAAGAAATATATATATACACTCGAAAAACATAACCCTCCTTCTGGCGCAGTCGGGTAAAAATACATTAAATTACATACAAATAAATAAATTAATTTAAAGCAAGGTGTCAATTTACACAGCAATATAAAACATCCGCATTTCTACAAAGAACTGCAAAATAAAATACTACACGTTTGTAAAACGAGGCAATCTTTTGTCCTCGCAAAACTGGAATACGGAAAATGGAATACAATTTAAGGATAAAATAAAACAAACGAAAGAGATTTATACGATACGACTGTTATGTGATTACGCCAGTCGATAATAATATCGAATGGTTGCGAAATATGGTTAGTTATGATTGCAAGTTTATTGAAATTTTTCTCTCATAATGTCGTTTTCTTAACTTTGGTGAGTTCAAAACGACTTGATTTTTTACAAAAGTTAGTTCTTGGAACCCTTTTACAAAAGTTAGGGTTCTGTTTGAACCCTTAATATCATAAGGCCTTTTTTTCTATCCCTTCGTACCACTTATTTAGTGTTTCTAACGTGTAATAATGTACACAAATTGTGTGAAAATATCAAATATCATTAATTCGTAATCTGTTTGGAAAATCCTACTAATATTATAAATGCGAAGGTTTGTGAGCATATATGGATGTCTGGATGTATAGATGTATGTATGTTTGTTACTCTTTCACGCAAAAACTACTGAATGGGTTTTAATGATACTTTACAATAATATAGCTCATACACCATAATAACATATAGGTCACTTTTTATCTCTATATTAATAATTTTTATAGATTTGTTTTCGTTCTTCTAGTTTTTAATTTATCGAAAGTTTGTAAAATATTTTCAGTAGGAAAAACTAAATATTTTAAAATTCTCAGATTTATTTATATTTTGTTTCCCGACGTTTAAATGCTTTACAGCAATCATAGTGGAGAGTCCTCCGTGACAATGATTGCTGTACAAACATAGTTTTATTTTTAAAAATCCGAACACATAGTTTTATTTAAAATATTAAATATTCGCGTCAATCTAATATATTATTATGTTGTAAAAATGTTATATATAAACAATATTTAACCACCCGTAACTTCAACGTCAGATTTTAACTGACCCAGTTAAAGTTAAACAGAGTCTAATAATGAAGTATAATGTAAACAGTACAAACTGCACGTTATTATTATCATATTTGTTGAGAGATTTTATGCAATACATGTTCTAGTTTAATTTATTTAATACTCTGTGAATACATTACTTTATAAGTGGACTACTCTTATTTTACCCACTTACCCGTAAGGGTAAGAGAGTAAAATAATCAGACGTAGGTCTGATATGACATTTTATTTTTTAATTCATAAAGAACAAATGCTTTATTGTAGTCCTAGATTTATCAAGGATTTACTCCCTGTTTTACACATTATAATCTATACTAATATTATAAAGCTGAAGAGTTTGTTTGTTTGTTCGGTTGAATGCGCTAATCCCAGGAATTACTGATCCGATTTGAAAAATTCTTTTTGCATTTGATAGCCCGTTAACTGAGGAAGGTTTTAGGCTATATATCATCCCGGAAAAGTGTACGGGTCCCGTGGGATAGATTTTTTTTTGTCTAGGGACGAACCCGAAGCGAAGCGAGGGTGAGTCGCTAGTTTAATATAGTTTAATAATCTTATTTTACCGATCAATCTCCTTCGGGTCTTTTTCATTTTACGTGACATTGGCAACGTAATCCGTACTCAACTAGCACGTTTTGAAGCCATTATCAAGAAAATTGAATTGAATTGAAAATTGACATGCATCACACTAGTATTATAAATTCTTAAAATTTGTATGTGTAATAAAATAATACACGGATTTAGATGAAGTTATAACATTATAGAAACAAAAGGCACGTGAAACGAGGGTGAGAAGCTAGTAAAATATACACATACATATGTAAGTATCCAAAGAAACATATCTCAATCTCTATCTCTGTATAAACAAACAAACAAAAATTTTGTAAATTTTAATTTAATTTTTAATATTTATTTCATCTTAAATCCTGTAATGTACGTTTTAGCTTTCGTGTATCATAAACAAGTATTACACGAATCTCCTTCGCTATATCTGGAAATATACTATTAATATCCAGCATCCTTTAATCAAAGATCACTATAGTTCCTAATCCGATTAGTAAGATAACGATAACGAGATAATTAGAGTAAGTATACAAACAAACGCGCCTAATATTCAATTAGTGGAGAATAAGGGTGGTTACAAACGTACGAAATTATGTGATTATTTTTGATTTCTATTATATATTTTTTATCGGATCTTAAAGAAATGCATGTATGTATGGCTATATGGATGTTTCTTACTCTTTCATGCAAAAACTACTGAATGAATTTTAATGAAACTTTACAATAATATAGCTCATACATCAGAATAACTTATAGGCCACTTTTTATTTCGGAAAAATGTAGGGTTCCCGTGGGATAGATTTCTGTTTGTTTTTCTAGAGGCAAACTTGAGCAAAGCGAGGGTGATTCTAGTACTTAATAAAGTTGTTATAATTTAATTTATAGAAAGAGTAAATAAAGGAAAATTATGAAATCAATTCATAGACGGAAAATTAGAAGCATCGTTCCTTGGTCAATACTGTACATGAAAGTACTATCGACTTACCTACGCTTCGCTCGGGTGCATCTCTAGGTACCTAAAATAAGCTAATGTGTTAACCCAGATCATAGAGTATCTGTGTATTAAAGTCAACCCCGTTTTAACATGACAGAGTAACAAACAGAGACACACCTATAGTAACTTTCGCATATAAGATAGTAGTCCGGTTATACATATGTCATATGTTCTATAGAGAAGAAACTCTCAAAACTAGAGACTTGTCGCGGTAAATTAGTTCCATCTAATTCGAATTTCGCGTGTAAAATTCCTTATGTAACATTGTATCCATTATTATAATTGCAATACTATACCAGACTCTACATTCAAATTATGTTTGTTTTAAACCTTATTTAATGTAATGGAAGCGATGGAAGTTAGAATGACTGTTTCTTGTTTTCTTTCGAGAATTAATTAGTCAAGGATCAAATTAAAGTCTTAGATTCGAGATAACAGGTTATATTATTGCAAGTACTTTAGATTTTAACCGACTTTAAATATAAGGAGGTGCGTATTTAATTTAGATATAAATTATTCGGTGAATAATACGCTATAATACATTTATATCGGAAACCCGTTTAATCCCAGGGATAGGTATATACAAGTACATATTATATGTCCTAGTGGTTAGTGTTAGCGGATAGTGGCGAATTTCGACCAAATTTATTATAAAAAATTTGAGGGACACATTATATGTACATTATGAATAGAATTCACCTATTTATATAAAAAAAACCTATTTCCAATTGTTTTAGTGGTAACACTAAAACTCGTTAATAGCTTAGATAGCTAAGGAGGAAAAAGTAACTGCTTTAGTTTTGCCTATTTATATACGGATAAGTTGTGATCGGAAGTTATATATATAACTTCCGATAAATTTTATAATAATTAATATAAAGAAAATATAAGGTTTCCGGTTGACAAGAACATTTTTTTAACTACTCTCAAGCGAAGACTTCACTTAATTAAGTAAAGCTTTTATTTGCTTTTAAATTCTGAGTCGAATCATTACATTAAATATTTTTTTGAAAAATCTTATTGAAATAGTCATTAATATCGATAAAGAAGCCGAATCTGTTATATACAGTTATTAAGAATTACTATCTGTATGCCTGGAAACGTATCACAAGAAAACCACTGGACAGATTTTGATGATATTAGGTATCCTATATGTTGATAGGATACTTTTTACTGTGGAAAAATATTTCATCTCTGAGAAATCTATATTAAACGTTAAAACGTAACTAAGGACAAATCCGAGCAGAGCGAGGGTGAGTCGCTAGTTATTAAATAATATTATATTAAGCTACATATGTACATAGAAGCTAGTGTCAACATAAAGTCCCCTCGTTAGTATATATGAATGGTCTGTTAATTCCCTTTCAAAGAATTCCATCACTTTGCGCAGTCAATAGTGCGGTGTAGTGAATGTGTAAACATTCGTGTAATGCAATTTGTATTACGGTTGGTAAATTAAATAGATGTAATATAGTATTGAGTAAATTGAAACTATTTTATTGTCGTTACTGATCAATAGTTTTTGCTACATTTTCATTTTTTTGAAATAAATCGTGAAAATTCATTTATATTTGGTGAAGATAAGAAATTAAAAAAAAACTTGTGTGTGTTCTTCTTATAAAGAGACGTAAGAAGTTATACTTCTTTGGCGTAACAGAACAAAAATAGCTACAGATTTCACCCGTATGTCACATACTCTCTGTTTGTAAAAGGAATGATCAATTAATAAAATAATTAAATAACGCATATTAGGCATATTACAATCATATATTTATAGAATATCATTTAAAGAAAGGTATATATCATTTTTCAGACAATTACAACGGTTACCATGGCAACAAACAGTTATCAGCTAACTTCATCATGTCGCTTTCAGCTAACTTCATCATGTCGCTTTTTGATGATGTAATGTATGTTTGTTACATTTTCACGCTTAAATAACTGGATGGATTTTGATGACATGGATGCCTAATAATAGGCTATGTGTAACTCGTAGTAACACATAGCCTATTATAACGCACCTAGGGACCTATTTGACTGAAGTAAGGGTAATTATTATAAAACATATATACCTGAAATAATATTCCCTAATAATAAACTTGGTCAAAAATAGGAGGATCGTTGCACGGATTTTATGGTTTATACATGATGATGAGGAACTCTAAAACAACAATAAGATAGAGAACCGCAAACAGGATAACTGGCACTGCGCCCATTCATTGTGTACACTCAGCCACATTTTATAGACGTCAGGGTTTTTTAACTGATTTATTTGATAAAAATTTGGCGGTCATATATACAATAAATCTATCTTTCTATTTGGATATGCTATATTCAAGGAGATTTATTCATTTTGACTCTTATTCTTATATATTCATGCTAATCCAAATTTATAATTGGAACTTCTTTAGAATCGTTGTGATTTGAAACCGGATGAAACAAAAATGCGACACTAAAAAGAGACAAACACATAATTATATATGAGATTAAGCCGGCGAGAGAATGAGATAGAACACGTTGTCGTGTTGCCATGGTAACTGTTGTTATTGTCTGACAAATATATAACATTATATTCTTTCCGTATATGAATATATTTTCTATAAATATATGATTGTAATATGCCTAACAGGCCTTATTTAATTATTAATTTGTTTTAATTTAATTGCGATATTTGCTAAAGAAATTTCTTCTTCTTCCGTGAGTGAATTGCACACATACACAGAGTTTAATTTGTTTTTTTCTGTGTACGTTTATTTGTTACTGCTCAACGCTGGATGGATTCAGATTTTTTAAATCTGATTTTTTTAATTTAGTATTCAGACAAACTATGATATAGCACTTAGTATGGTCAGGTACCTAAGATCGCACCCGAGCAGTGCGGAAGTAAGTCACTAGTACTTTTAAGTACAGATACCTAAAAAACGTAAGATTAAGAAAACTTGATACGTCCTAATAACTCATTATTAATGAAGTTTAGTGTTTTAGAACTCGATAAGATTTATATATTTGAAACAAAGTGCTTCAATTGGTTCCTTTTCTTTCACTTGTACATTTCACTGTCGAACATTATGAAAGGCAACGACTTGAATTTCGCTATGTAGGCTATGTTATTTTTATGAGTGACACAATGCGAATTCCCCTATATAGACGTTCTAGGGGAATCAGAGTAAGTTATTTTTTTGGCCAATAAGCGTTTTAGTTCTTTAAGCCGATACAAATATTTGAAAATAAAAAGTATTACATGTCGTACGTTGGAGCTATCGATTTTAAAAGTTTTGAATGTACTTGCCATTGGTGTTTGGACTTTTTGCCAGCATTTATAAATAACTAGCGACTTACTCTCGCTTCGCTTAAGTTCATCTCTAGATATTATATTATATATAGCCTATATCCTTCCTCAATAAACGGGCTATCTAATGCAAAAAGAATTTTTGAAATCGGATAAGTACTCGTAGTTCCTAAGATTAGCTCGTTCGAACAAACAAACAAACAAACTCTGCCTTTTTATAATATTAGTACCTATAAATTCTCTAATTCAAAAATAATTTTTTTAATCAAAATTAATTAGAGTTCTGGGCATGGAAAAGGGTACAATTAAAACATGCTAAATATCTCCCTATACATCATAAAAATATCTTAATATTTCAGTTTTGACTAAAATTTTTTTTTACATTTAAGCTTTAACATTTTTGACCGTTGCGTACTGTACTTCATGATATTTTCTAGGATCAAATTGCGACAATGTTACGTTCACCCATTGTTTATGAACAAAGCGCTGAAAATATATGGAGGTTATAGAAAACATGATACTTCTACTACAGATATGATGGTATTCTATTTTGGTATTCTTTTATTTAACTCATGTTGTTCTGCGAGCTCAATACCCTTTGATTTTTAGCTTAAAATCAGGGACATTCCCCAAATGTTCTCAGAATGTTCAAAGTTGAATTTCAGTTTCTGTTACACAGTATTTCTAATAACATTCGACGTTACATTTGGCTCGGTTTATAGTGATCCTACTTGCTATGGCAGCGGTCGCGGGTTCAAGTCCCGCTGAAGGCATTCTTTTGAGTGATGAGAACGAATGTTTGTACTCCAGTAATGTTGTTTATATTTATAATACGTATCGTATATGTGTAGACTATCAACTACCTGGTATCCATAACACAAGACTCGTAGCTTACCATGGAACTAGATTGTGTGTTAATGTTCCGACATATTTATACATTTTTACTTATTATTATTATATATATTTATACTATACTTATATTAAACGTGGGGGTAACATCTTCGCACTAAGATAAATTTTCTCATACAAGAATCTGGTTCTTATGACATCACTAAAAAGCCGTCTAAAGGATTTTTTTAACTATTGCTAGATACTAACATCTATTAAAAGAAAGTAATAATTCATTAATAAATTATTCCAAAAAAAAAAAATAATACAAAAAATATCGTATGACTTACATTTAGATATGCCATGAAATAAAAAAATCCAACGTTCCAAATAATCATTTCGACATTATCTTTGATTTCATATAAATAGCAAAATTTTATTTTAATAAAATTTAATATTACATTGTGGCTGCTTGTGTGCTACCACAATAAAATTATGTTTATGTTACTCCAACCCAATTTTTTTTTCGAATGAGAACACATGAGAAATTATTATCAATTAAACTGTACGTACATATATTAATTATCCTTAGTTGTATTGTTGTATACAGCCCTTTTTAACATCCCACTGATGGGCACGGACCTCCTAATGCGAGGAGGATCAGATGATAGTCCACTATGCTGGACAAGTGCAGGTCAGCGAACATCACATGTCTTTCGACAATATGCTAGGTTCTCTCAGACAGGTTGAAAGGTCTACGGTAATCATCAATAATAATCATGTTGAAAAAGATTCGCACTTGAATATATCAAAGGTGCGAGAGCCGGGATTTGAACCGGCTTCACCCGATTATCGAAGCGAGCGCGTTACCACTGGGCTAACACTGCCTTCATTTTTTCCTTTAGCTTTAATCATATATGCAACTAAAACTCGTTATCCATTTTTTTATCCTGATTGTTTTCTTAGACAAAGATGATATTTATATGTAAACAAATCATGTCAGTTTCATCTTCCTATATTTTCACCACGTTTGGTTGTAGTTTCGACAAACACCTGTATAAGGTTTTTAAAGTTTCATAGTCACCAACAATATTTTATTGCTCTATAAAACGGGATGTTAATCGAGTTTTACTATTACGACTTTGTCAGTTTATTATTCGATAGAAGTTTGATATTCATATTGTTACAATAACAAAATATTGTTAAGCTCCTGTCTTATTTATTGTCGAAAATAGCTATACAGATTGTTTTTTTGATTTCGGCCACGGCGGCCAATCTCATCCACGTGCACCCTCTATTCCTTTTACTCTTAAAGTCCGATACTTCGACACGACCGGTGAGAGTTAAGGCGCAGGACCAACGGCTTTAGATGCTCTCCGGGGCACGGGAGTGCAACCAACTTCCCAATTCTGGGCTACTACGAGAACATCTATATATATATATAACAGAAAATCTTAGAGATCAAACTTGGTCCGACCCGGGACTTGAACCCAGGACCTCAGCATCTGCAGCCGTGCTATACATTAGACCACCGAGGCAGTAAACACGATAAGTATATCTTATATATTTAAACGAGCAATTCTTGTATATTTATATATTTATTTATTTATTTATACCGGCGATCTCGGAAACGGCTCTAACGATTTTGCTGAAATTTAGTATATGAGGGCTTTCGGGGGCGAAAAATTGATCTAGATTAGTCACATGTCTGGGAAAACGCGTGTTTTCGAGATTTCATGCGTTTTTCTTACGCATTATTCTACGCAAAATTTAATCGCGACATCTATACAACAGTCTCAGTAACACTTAGTCACTCAATGTAAAATTATTTTTAAGCCAAATTAAAAAGAAAATTATTCTTATCGCGACATCTATACAACTGTCTCAGTAACACTTAGTCACTTAATGTAAAATTATTTTTAAGCCAAATTAAAAAGAAAATTGTTCTTATCGCGACATCTATACAACTTTCTCAGTAACGCTTAGTCACTTAATGTAAAATATACAATCTTTCAAGAACTCCGAGCGAAGCTCGGTCGCCCAGGTACTTTGTATAATAAAAGCAAAAAACTAGACTGTATGGGGCCTAAAACCTACATCCAACACTATGATATATATAAAAAAAAACTAGTTTGTATTTACATATTCAAAATGAATTTAAAATTTAATTAATCCATACCATAACAGCAAAATTATATCACCTAATATTAACTAAGCAATTCTTGCTCTAATGATTTTAATCAATTTTTGTACTTAGATAAGGTTTTCTTTTCTGTTTAAGATTTAAACCTATTCTGAAATCCCCAAGTGAATTTCGGTCGCCAAGGTACTTGACATTTACATAGAATCACCCTTAAATATAATAAACTAGCAGAATCCGCGGCTTCACTCGCGCTAAAACTACAAAAAAAATCTCCGAGGTAAAAAAAGGTAGGTTTCATTCAAACTTTCATCCCTTATTTTACCTTAGCGGTTGAATTTTGGAAAACGTTGAAATACGTAAATCATTATTTTCGCCGTATTCAATTCATACGTAATTTCATGCAAATATGTCCAAAGAATAAAAAGTTTCATGCAAACTTTCATCCCCTATTTTACCCCCTGGGGGGTTGAATTTTGAAAAATCCATCCTTAGTGGATGCCTTCGTCATATGAGGAATACGTGTGCGAAATTTCAATGTTCTAGCCTTAAGGGTTTGGCCTGTGCGTTGATACATCAGTCAATCACTTTTGCCTTTTATATATACAGATTAATTAAAAAAAGTAACATAAAAATCTTTTCAAATTTGACAAAAATATAACTATTACACGAAAATATCGAGAACTCCAATAAGTTACTCCCTAACAAATCATAGCTCTTTAACTATGAACATAGATAACAATTTGTAACCTCGAGACTAACATACGGTTAACATGGTTTTTTGTGACAAGCATACATACTTATACTAACCTAACCCATTCTGCTAACGGTTAAGATATTACATAGCATAAAACATACCTAGTTTTTGCCTTCATAAGCCAGTGATGACATACCGTCCACTTACAATGTTGACAGAACATTTGCATTTGAAAATAGCGAGCGATTTAAGATAACGTTATTATATAATACATAAGTGATAGTGGGTTCGATTTCTGTTTAATTTGGCTAAGTTGTGAAATAACTTTTTTTTTTATTTATCATACTACTATTGTTATCCCATTATCTTACTTATAATGTAAATGTGAAAGTTTAGACGTTTGGATGTTTGAATATTTGTTACTCAATCACGCCAGAACGGTTGAACGGAGTTGGATGAAATTTGGCACAGAGATAGATTATAGTTTAGAATGGCACATAGGCTACTTTTTATCCCGAAAAAATGTACGGTTCCGGTGGGATAGGTTTGTTTTGGTTTTTCAAGCTTCAAATGCAGAATTTAGAAAACAGAATATAGGCTATTGTTAGTAATAATTCGGCAAAAGGTGGTGCTTTATGTACATAATATCAATAATGTAAAAGCGAGCGAAGCGAAGCGAAGGTCTCTAGTATAGTTTATATACGTTGGGATATTAACACACAACACCATCTAGTTCCATGGTAAGCTACGAGGCTTGTGTTATGGATACCGGATAGTTGATGCACTACACAATACACATATATAACTTTAAACACATATGTACATATTATAAATACAAACACTCATGACTGGAGTACAAACATTCGTGCTCATCACACAAATGAATGCCCCCAGCGGGACTCGAACCTGCGACAGCTGGCACAGCAAGTAGGATCACTACACACTGAGCCAAACGTATCGTCGAAATATAATATAATATAAGTATTTAAATCTGATCAAGTCACTTAGCTTTTAACACGAAATGTTCAGGCCACAACGATAGTTGTGCAATTAATGCGACGACCACGTCTCATTAATGTAATGAGCGGGACGTGCCGGACTGTTGCAACCCTAGGAATGCTTCGTATTCGACTTGAGATTTTTAAACAGACTACCATTATAAATATACAAGATAACCCAACTGATGGGACATCAAGAAAAGTATCTTAAATATTGAAATTATCAAGATTTACTCAAAGCAGATTTACTCAATGTTTGTTCAAGAGATTTCATCTTTACCATATACCCTATTGATTAAAGCGGTAAAATAGTGACGGTTTCCTTTCTTACATTTTTATTTGGTTCGATCCCCGTTCAGGTAAGCTTTTTTTTTAAAAAAAAATGCAGTTATTATTATTTTTTAAAAGAAACAAATTTTTATTTCACTTAATCTTGATAAATTCAACATTTAAGGTACTTTTCTTCCATGTCCCATCCATTTGTTCTACCCCTGTATATGTAAGTATGTTTGTGTGTGTATTTGTAACTTCTTCAAACAAGGCAAAAACTAATATTATTATTAAATCTTGACTTTTACATATATTAATAATGAGTAAATTTTTCGATTTATTTATTGTATAGGTAACCTAAGTATAAAGCTAAATTAAAGAGAAAAAAAATACCTAACCTAAAAAAAAAAATCACATTACAATAAAAATACTGTTAATATATTCTGTTTTCACCATTTAAAAACGAAATTATTAAATGTAAATTTTGAATTATTTATAGTATTTGAAGTCGAGTAGGGGACGTACCTCTGAGCGTTAGGCCAGCTTCACACGCCCCAACAAATCGGGTTAAAGATTGAATCGATATTAGAGGGAGAAATGTTGCGGTTAGAACGAGATGGCTGAGTTTAATTAAAACGCATAGACGTAAGAGCGTGTATTATTGCGATTATGTTCGATGTTATAACTGTCTTACTCTATTCTATATACTTAGTCTTAATTTCTACATTCGATATCGCTAATAGAAAAATGTGAAACTATAGAAATGACATATTCCGATCACGTGATTTAACGCTTAGATATGTCATTTTTAAACAATTTTTAGATCCCTCTAATCGATACAGGTTGTAGAATATCATCATACACAACACGTTTGGCTCAGTTTGTAGTTACCCTACTTGATTTGCCAGCGGTCACAGGTTTGAGTCCCACTGGGGGCAATTATGAGTGATTATATTTATAATATATAAAAGTTATATATGTATAGTGTATCAACTATCTGGTATCCATAAAATAAGCCTCGTAGTTTGCCATGGAACTAGATGCTGCTGTGTGTTAATGTCCTAACATATTTATATTTTTATATCATGCTTGAGAAAAAGCTTGTAACGGTGGTAGGACTCTGTCAAGCCTGAGGAGTCCGACTGGATGGGTACCACCCCCCTTTTCTATTTCTGCCGCCAAGCAACAATGATTGCATTGTTGTGTTCCGGTATTGAAGGATAAGGTAGCCAGCGCAATTACAGGCAAGAGGCATATCATCTTAGTCCTCACAGTGACAACGCACCTGTGGTTCTGTATTTTTGTTACTTAAAACCTAAATGCTTGAACCGTAGGTGTTATGGGCGACAGGTACTGCTTTCCATCAGGTGGTCTGTCTGTTCGTTTGTCACTAATCGCATAAAAAAAAAGTATATGAACTGTGTATTGTATAGGTCCCATGAACAATTTTTACGCCTATCTTTTACAATAGAAAGTTAAGATTAGTTTAAATTTATGCCAAATTATGGTTATTAAATGATAATCTTAGTTTACCGACCAATCTCCTTCGCGTCCCATTATACGTGACACTGGCGAAGTAATGTACGCTTTACTGACACGTTTCGTAATCAACAACAAAATTGAACTGAATTGAATGGTAATTAGGTGTATTATTAAGCAATGTGTCCAGTTATTTTTTTTTATCTAAAATTAATATATTATCTATTTCCTTTTTATTTCAGTAACTCCTTTTAAGCACATAAGATTCATTTACTAGGAAGTACTGTTCTTTTGTACCTTAGGCTTAACATAATATATGTACATACATACATATACATATGTACATAGATATTATGAAAAAAAATCTAAAATAATACTTTCTTAGATTTATGCGAATATTTTGACATTTTAAATAAAACTATCTTTTCGTACTATTGCGTTATTGTCTGTAACAAGTATATAACGCCTTTGAGACGCCTAAAACCTTAGTCTTTCCAGTGACCATGACTGCTGTAAAGCATTCGAAACGTCGGGAATCATAAATTAAAATAAACCCGATACACAATCCGTAAAGATAGTTTTATTTAAAACTATCTAAAATAAATAATGATTAACAATAAGAATATCTAACAAAAGTATCAATATAACTCATATATTAATCATTTTAAAAGCGTTTTATCAAAATATGTACAGTAATTTAGATTTTCATTAAAATTTCATACAATTTCTAATTTTCTAAAGATAAAATAAGAAAATGATATCAGCAATAAATTTCTCGGAGCAAGCCAAAATGGTAAAAGCTATCTAATGCAAGTATTGCAGTCAGCTTTTTTTTACTGTACACCAAAAGCAAAAAATAAATGGCTACAAATCGTTCAATTGATGAGTTGTATAACACATGTTGTGTTCTATTCATTCGTGTCTATACTTTTTGCTGGTTCATTTCGTATTGTATGGTACACGTTATTAGATTCTATCTACGTTATATTAAAGGAAATTATTGTATATTACTAACTCGATGGTCTAGTGGTTAGTATGTACGGCCAAGATCCGGAGGTCCTGGGTTCAAGTCCTGAGTCAGATCAAGTTCAGTCATTGAATATTTCTGTCAAGAAATTCTCAGTAGTAGCCCGGAGTTGGTCTCGGAGAGCACGTAAAGTCACCGGTCGTGTCAAGTAGTCGTAGTATAAGAGTGACAGGAGTAGAGAGTGCACTCGTGTCTGCGTTGACACTTGTGCACTATAGTATCTCCTATGCAGATGGTTAACCTCAGTGAGATTGGCCGAAAACGGTTGAGGGGCGAACCCGAGCGAAGCGAGGGTGAGTCGCTAGTCCAAAAATAAATACTTGTAGCGATCCGCTACATGTTATACATTAGTCCAAACCCTTGAAATATGATTAATGACTGTCAGATAGGAAGTTTGCGAACACTAAACGTAGCTAGATCAAAAGCTTTTCACGTCTTAATTATGTGCCTACACTAATGAGTAAATACTTATACGTTAATGGATTACGAAAAATGCTTTAGCTTTACTTATTACTCGCCGACTCACCCTCGCTTCCCTCCGGTTCGTGCCTAGTGGCACGAACCGGATATATGGAATAGATAGACTTTATATATATATATATATATATATATATATATATATATATATAATGAGTTTTATATCCCTTACCTGATATACGATCGATTCCCCATACAAACTATCCGATGTCCTCTTATATATCTATATATCTTCATACCAAAGAGTGTAGCAGACTTACTATGAGGAAATTGCATTGACGTCTTTGGACATGGTTTAACCTTTTAAATATTACTTTTTCACCCAAAGTACTTGTACTTGTGATTTTAGATCTCTGCTTCCACTCATAAGGGAGATATGGGGGTAACAGCCCCTAACGGTTTTATTTTTTTTCTCAGAAACTATGACAGATATTTAAATGAATCCAACGCGAAAAAATATATATCAATGAGCTCTATATTTAGTATTTTTTTTATATTTTTTGATTAATTTTCAGAAGTGTAAAAAACAATATTTATTTTTTGAGGGTGGTTTTTTATATGAACTACTGGAGATACACCAACCAAAAAAATATTATATAATTATCTCAGAGTCTACTGCAACATATTATAAATACAAAAGTTTGCATTTGGTGGAACATAATTAAAAAAAACGAAAGCATATGAACTACATATTATAGATACAATAATGTATTGCATTTTTATATTTCACAAGTAATAAGTTATATTAAATTCAAATCTGTTTCTCTACACTGCAAATCCAAGTTGTAGACACTTTTAACACACTAAGCTTCTTCAATGTTAAATGCCGTAAACAAACTATAGATTTTTCACACACTGTGAAACGTGTAAAAAGTGTCTACAAATCATGTATAGTTTGTTAATGGGCATTTTACATTGAACACACTCTACGCGTGTTATTTTAATACGTTTGTGAATATTATAATACAGTATTACACTGCAAATCCCAGGATTTCACAAACGTATTAAAACAACACGCGTAGAGTGTGTTCAATGTAAAATGCCCATTAACAAACTATACATGATTTGTAGACACTTTTTACACGTTTCACAGTGTGTGAAAAATCTATAGTTTGTTTACGGCATTTAACATTGAAGAAGCTTAGTGTGTTAAAAGTGTCTACAACTTGGATTTGCAGTGTAGAGAAACAGATTTGAATTTAATATAACTTATTACTTGTGAAATATAAAAATGCAATACATTGTTGTATCTATAATATGTAGTTCATATGCTTTCGTTTTTTTTAATTATGTTCCACCAAATGCAAACTTTTGTATTTATAATATGTTGCAGTAGACTCTGAGATAATTATATAATATTTTTTTGGTTGGTGTATCTCCAGTAGTTCATATAAAAAACCACCCTCAAAAAATAAATATTGTTTTTTACACTTCTGAAAATTAATCAAAAAATATAAAAAAAATACTAAATATAGAGCTCATTGATATATATTTTTTCGCGTTGGATTCATTTAAATATCTGTCATAGTTTCTGAGAAAAAAAATAAAACCGTTAGGGGCTGTTACCCCCATATCTCCCTTATGAGTGGAAGCAGAGATCTAAAATCACAAGTACAAGTACTTTGGGTGAAAAAGTAATATTTAAAAGGTTAAACCATGTCCAAAGACGTCAGTGCAATTTCCTCATAGTAAGTCTGCTACACTCTTTCATCCAAATATATAATCGTGTGTTAAATTATAAATACAAAAGTCCGAGACACACTCGTGCAAAGTGAGAGTAAGTCGCTAGTTGTAATGTAAAGTAGTTTTATCAAAAAAATAATTAAAATGCCTTGCTTTAAATCGAACTTGTTACCTACATATTAGTAACATTACATAGACCAAGTTAATTAAGCATTCTTAATGTTAAGAATAAAAAATAAAATCATAAAATCAGATTTAACAATACAAGAAAATGGCTGCATTAAATAAGGAATTAAGGAAAGAATTGTAGAAATTCGCAAAGGAAATTGCTAACTTAAGTTGGAGATGTTTATATCTCCATTCCACACTAGCACTGTAGTGCATACAAATATCTAGAGTAAAATTATCTAGAATATTTTATTTTGAGCTATATTAAACCGAGATTAAAACTATATAAGTTACTAAGTGTGTTAGAAAGTCTTTTATAATATTATGTGCAAGAAACGCCATCTTTTGGCGTTTTTATAACTAACAAGAGCATGTGTTAATCACCGTCAAAATCTGTCTGTGTAGTAAATTTCATCCAAATCCATTCATCGGTTTTAACTTTAAAGTATTGTGTTTTTCTATTATTTTGAAATAGTCGCGTTGACACGTGGGTCGAAAATGGTCATTGAATACGGGTTCGATACCCGTGCCCAGCAAATGTATGGGTCATGCAGATATGTTCAGAGACACATAATACGAAGTCTTGAGTTTTATTAGTTTATTTATTTAAAAAAGCAACCGAATATTTTTTACAAAAATAAAATCATTTTCTTTTTAATTTTCTTTCCATGTAAGCGATAATCAATTTATACGCCACGATTTTTACACATTTAACATTTCTATTGAATGCAATTCTCAGATCGTGTGGTATAAACGGTACTTAATCAATGTCAGAAAGAAACAGCTATATTAATGAAAGATAGAGAAATAGCTTTACGATTTATCAGTTTTAACATTTGTTGAGAGTTTAATGTTATATATAAAACTGTCTGTATCCTGCGACATCGCCTGTTTTTATTAATTTTTTTTTAACTGATTTCATAAGGGAGGTAGATAATTATATTGTATATCTGTTTTGTTTTTTTTTTAGAGATTCACCAATTGTGAAATCGATTTTCAAAATCAATATTTTCATAGTTTTATCTATATTTTGTCTCCCAAATGTGAAGCGAATAAGATAAATCATACTAAGTCTTCCTAATAATATTCGACTTCAAATTTTTGCTACAGAGAATTTCTTAATAAAAAAGGCATAATAATTGTACTTGACCCGACATGAGCATCGAACCCAGGATATCCAGAAACGCAGCTATGCAAGGTATTAATTAGACTAACAATGTGTTTATATAGTTAGTTACTTATAACACAAACACTACTTTGTTTACATGTATATGAAGTATTCGACATTCTGCGTTGAAAATGAATTAAAGTCCGTTAAACCTCCACTCTGCATGCAGGAATTATGATAATTGGCGTCCATTTAATGTATATTTGGGAATAAAAACTTTTATATTATTTGAAGTTACCGTTTTAATTTGGCGAAAGCTGTGTGCTTAGATGTTTTGAAGCTCAGATTGTAATTTTCGTGAGAAATTGTAGAAAATTATCATAATACTAAAAATATTTAGTTTTATAAGACTTAAAGCTCTTATTGTGTTTTTGTAAAAAAAATTGAAGTATAAGTTATTTATTAATAAAAAATAATTATTAAAATCTGTTCATAATTTGTGAAGTTATTGCGAAACACACACGCAAACAAATATCCACCTGAAATCAATACCTTTTTATCGTACATTAGGATTTAAACTAACATCAAAGCAATAATAGTTTAATATTAAAGAAAATTAACAAATTCTTGTTTTATTAATTAAAAAAACTTGGACGATCGAGCTTTGTTCGGCATTTTTTTAAAAAGAAACAAAAATCGCGTTTAAACAGAAACGACATCTGTATGAATAAACTTAAAAAGCAAAACCTTATCTAAATACTAAATTTGATCGTAATCGTTAGAGCCATTTCCGAGATACACGAAATAAATTTATATATATACATATATTTCATTTAATATTAAAAGGTATAATTGAGCACTTCCTTTTTGTAAAATCGGGTAAGTACCAACGACTTAATAATTCAAATGTTTTCAACGATATAAAGACATACTAAAGTTATAATTTTATATTACAGTACATTATATCGCCCATCTAAGGAGCTGGCTAAAGCTTTCAAAGCACGTATTACTTTGTCTTAATGTTAGCTTGGATGGTTATGATGTTTTTATTAACTAAAAGAAAATATTCTCGTTTAGATTTATTTTTATATATACATAAAAACATAATTTTTTTTCAAATCTTATATTAAATTATTTTGGCAAAATTTCTGTCCAAAAATAAATTTATTTTTGAGTTTGTACAAAAAATTAAAGAAAAAAGCATTTTTTTTCACTATTTTCCCAATTTTATAATTATATATTTTATTTCCTATAAATCTTATTTGAAACGTTATGAATATTTAAAAAATAATAAGGAATAGATAAAAAAAGAGCTTTTAAAACAATTTTTAATTTGAGTAGCTTTTTTAGAAGGCAGTTTTATTGAGGTATTTTCCCGTTTTCGTAGATCAAAAGCATTAATGAAATCAATATGTATATAAATGTGCTTATAATTTTTTGTAATTATTGTATACTAGCAATTCACCCTAGCTTCGCTATATAATATAATATGTATGTATTATACACATAAACCTTTCTCTTGAATCACTCTATCTATTGTTGAAAATTACATTAAAATCTGTCGCGTAGTTTAAAAGATCTAAGCGTACAAACAGCGTGAGCGACTTTATTGTATACTATGTATAGATTCCTTTATAGATATTTTGGTCCTTTTACTTATTTCAGTCATGATACTAAGACAAACTTAATATCAAATCATGATAACAAATTCTAAGTTAAAAGTTGGGTGTTTTAGAGCATTTGCATAGAAATGGGTTATTGACCGGTAAGTAACTTAAGCAACTACGGTCTTAGGACGAGATTCATAGATTGTACTTACACTTTATATCACAGTTCTACTTTTATCAAAAGAAATACACACGACACACATACGACAAATGATGATTTGTTTGGCTCACTTTGTATTGACCCTACTTGCCGTGCCAGTGGTCGCTGGTTCGAGTCCCGCTGTGGGCATTCATTTGTGTGATGAGTACGAATGTTTGTACTCCAGTCATGGATGTTTTTTTATAATATGTATAAATTTAAAGTTATATGTGTAGTAAACGCATATAGAGAAATGTATTGTGTAAACGCTTACTTTAGAAAACCGTATTTTGCTTAGTAAAGAGCAGTCGTTATTGGTTACTTTGGAATCAAAGCACACTTTGAAATTAATATCCGAATAAGTTACATACTAGCTTAAATCATATCAAAATATAACAAAAAATGTCATTTTTTTATCTATCTATTTAAACAAGCAATTCTTGTATACTTATTTATTTATTTATACCGGCGATCTCGGAATCGGCTCTAACGATTTCGCTTAAATTTGGTATGTGGAGGTTTTGGAGGGCGAAAAATCGATATAGATTAGTCTTATGTCTGGAAAAACGCGTGTTTTAGAGTTTTCATACGTTTTTCTTTCGCATTATTCCACGCAAAATATGGTTGATAATTTTTTACGCTCTGGCATAGACATCGTGGTCAAGCGGCCAAGGTGCAAGATTGACAATCACAGGTGTCCGGGTTCGAATCCCGGTCAATCTACAAAGGTTTCTTTTGTTTTTTTTATATATTTACTCAAGTTTTTAGTTTTTTTAATCTATAAAATACGGTATAACAAAAAAGAACTCCAAGCGAAGCTCGGTCGCTCAGGTATTTGGTTATTAAACTTAGAAGTATGTTAATGAAAATGTGAACTATATAATATACGATTGAGAAATAGATATTATTGAAAGTACACTTCAGCATGTAAAGTTCACTTCGCAAAGACTTTGACTTAAACTTACGACTGTGAAACTCTCCCTTAATCCTAATACATAAACTCAGTCCCCTGGGACAGTCTGCAGCTAAAAAACTAAGCCAGACGAAGGCGGTACGGTACAAAGGTCACTACTAATATATTATTAAAATAGCAAATTTTATTGGCAATATCATAAAAAACATATTCATATATTTAACTTTCCCTCGTGCTGTTTGTTCATTACCAATCTTGTTTATTTTCCTCGAAGGGTTGGACATACGTGATTGGAAAAGCAATATTTTCACAAAAAATATCGTTTTTGCTACTGCTACGTTTAAAAAAGGAAAAAAATCTCACTTAGTTGATTAAAGATGGACTACGTTAGATCTGCTGTATCGTCCTGTCAATCAAAGTTGGCTTTGAATGGCATTCGGTAAAATATTTACAAAGTTGAAAATTAGATGAATGAAAAATTCATATATACGATGCAGCTTGGTAGAAAATTTTTGCTTTGAATATACGTTTCTATTCATGGTATGAAATTTTATCGAAATTTGTTTTGCAATTTTAAAATGCACTTTCTAATATTTATTAGCTGAAATCACTTTAAAAAATATTATTTCACATTTAAGGGAGTTTTAAATCTATACGGAAATACCCCTATTGAGTATGATTCGCTTTCATTTAAAGAATAATTTCACGATCATTTTCTAGCCGTCCACAATTATGCAAAAAAAAATACAAAAAAAAAATTGGAAAAAACAACGAAATTTTGACCGACTACTGTCAAAAATTATCAAAAGAAATAATTTAAATTAGGTTTACTGCATTCCCTCATCTAATATCTAATCTAAATTTTAAAAAAAAACCTTTCAAAAAGGTTATCTATATCTACGCTAAAATTTTAGACATTTTAAAAAAAACAGGTATTTTTTTTTGTTTTGAACACTTACATTACTTTTTTTTTATGGTATTTAGTGATAAACGAGCAGACAGTCCACCTGATGGAAAGCGATACCTGTCGCCCATAACACCTACGGTTCATGCACTTAAGTTTTATGTAACAAAACTGCAGAACTGCCGGTACGTTATCACTGTGAGGACTAAGATGTTATGCCTCTTGCCTGTAATTGCGCTGGCTACCTTATCCTTCATACCGGAACACAACAATGCAATCATTGTTGCTTGGCGGCAGAAATAGATAAGGGGGTGGTACCCATCCAGTCGGACTCCTCAGGCTTGACAGAGTCCTACCACCGGTTATACATATATGAATGGTATGCAAGAACAAGTGTTTAAGTTTATATTATAGAATACTTACATAGCACATTAATGGTGTGTGTAGAGACCACGTTTTCAGTTAACTGACCGTTGATGCCATGACAAACGACCACTATCGAGCGACGGTTAGGTTCCACCACCACCGTTATATTCGACGTAGTTATCCAACCTCCTGTTGAAATAAGAGTATATTTTATATATCTATACAATTTTTTTTATTGAAATAGACATTATTATCGATACAGAGGCCGAATCTATAGTTTTTAGAATTTTTGTCTGTCTGTTTGTCTGTGACTGCACCAGGGAAAAACCATTGGAAGGATTTTGATGAAATTTCGTATAATTATAACTGGTTATTCGGAATATACTAAACTAAAGGATAAAACGTAAGTAGGGACGAACCCGAGCGAGGGTGAGTCACTAGTAATAAATAATATATTAATTTATTTATTACTCTACGGTCTACCGCAGAATTAAAAAATAAATGTGAGAAAAAAATATTACAAAAATTAAAATATTTATAAGCGGAATTATGTTTTATTGATGATTTTATATGAAATAATTGCCCTTGTCTGATTGGATAAAGCCTTGTAATAGATGCTTACCAAGATGCCTACATTAGATGTTGTATTGATATTAATGGGACGGAAGAGGGGCTGTTCATTATATTGTTAAGAAGTACAGAAAGAGTGTATTTACTCGTAATTGATATCATTTTTCCCCAAAATTATAGAACAATATGTATTAAATAGTTGAACAATAAATATCTTAATTTAGATAACATTAGTAAATAATGTATATGGAAAAGTAATAACATAAAAACTAACCTTCAGGGGATATGACAGTCCGATTGCTAGCTTCTCTATGATGTTTTCCCAAGACCAGCCATTTGATATCTGCCGCGGGGTTCGATGGGGCTGTACTGCAACTCAATGGTACAGGATCTCCTACACGAGCTTCTGAGGGGCCCGATATTGTGACATGGGATGGTGCAACTGTAAAAAGAATACTCATTAAGCAAAAGCTCGCGAAATTGTGAGTTAAAATTAATAACATTATAACTACTTGACTTAATAAAACTATCTTTTCGGATTTTTTCCGCGGAAACGTAACCAAAAATCAAAACAAATCCGCGGAAAAATCCGAAAAGATAGTTTTATTTTAAATGACAACTATTCCCGTAAATCTAAAACAGTAATATTACTTGAGTAATATTAGTAAAGTATCATATTATATCAGCTTATCTCTTGATTTTACTTCATTTATTGTAAAACGAAATAAGCCACTAAGCATCTGTTTAGCCGTCATCATAACAAATGGATAAAATACAAATAACTATATTTAGACTTAGTAGATTACATATTAATTTCTTTAAAATAAAATAGTGAAGCATTCATTAAAAAAACTGTAGTAAAACCTACCAAAAAAATAATTAAGAAATCAAGAATATTACTAGTATTGCGTTATATATAGACAAGAAATTCTAATCTTATAAGTAACTAGCGACTCACCCTCGCTCCGCTCGGGTTTGTCTTTACCTACGTTTTACCGTTAAGTACAGATTTGTCAGAGTGAGATATTTTCCCGCAGTAAAAAATATCCTATATGTTGACCCGGATAACTAGCTATCATCATACGAAATTTCATCAAAATCTCACCAGTGGGTTTTCCGTGATACGGTAACTGACAAACAGACAGACAGACAAAAATCCTAAAAACTATAGATTCGGCTTCTGTATCTATAATAATGTTTCTTTCTGTAAGATTTTCCAAAAAATATTTAATGTACAGATTGGGTTTAGTAACAATTTTATTATACGTATAGATTGAACTCATTGAATTGTGTATAACTGAAACTAAGTGTATTTGTAAATTCTTTATATTCTTACGATAAAATATATCACAAGAAAAGTCAGAATTTTCTACAACTTATTGTACATAATGGTCAGAATTATGTAAAAATGCGACAATAATAGACCCTTTTTATGGAATGTCTATAATTGGACCCCATGGCACTGTCCGTATTTAGGATTAACGACCCAATTAAAAACCTATATAAAATAAATTTCACTGAAAATATAATACAAAGAAATAAAATAGCATTTTTTACAATCTTATGTTATTTCTAATTAAATAATATAATACTTCTATTAATTAAGTTACTTCAGTCTTGAGTCTATTGTTGACAAAACAAGCTCTTTTGCCACCATATCTTGCACAGTCCAGTCTAACAAAATTAATCACATAGCTGAGTAAATGAGATATAATATGAACTTAAAAAGAGCTTTCAAGCTTTTTCAAGCAATGATATTCCATAGTAGAAATAGTATTCCATATTTGGCACAAAAATTTAGTATGGATATGAATAAAACGTACATAAAATATCATTCGTTATATATTTATTAAACAGTGAATACTATATGTGGTCACGCCTTGGAGATTTGAAACAACCGTATTTCAATTGTTCCCAAGACTTATTTCAAGCGAAAAATTTCTCATTTAAAAGAAAGGATACGGCATAAAAAAATCACGATTCAATGTCTTTTCTTACCAATTACTCACGAAACAAATGAAAGAATTGCTTCAAAATTCAAATAAAACTCAATTCCAGTTTTGAGTGAAATAAAGTAAAAAAATAGAGCCAAGTTTGAGGCGGCAATGGATGAAAATTAAAAGTTCTGTAAGATTTGAAACTATTGGCAAGGTTTTCTAATTCGTGGTCATTTCAACGGACATATTGAAAAGTAGATTCGATAAATTTTTCTAGAATTTCTATGCACAATAAAATGTTGGAGTGCTCGAATGGAAGTCCTATAACGGAGTTTCACGTTTGGAAAACGTTCGAAATCTTAAAAAGTTCATATCTATACATATAATAAAATTCTGAGTCGAATCTGTACATTAAATATTTTTTTGGTAAATCTTATTGAAATAGTCATTGTTATATACAGAAGCCGAAACTATAGTTTTTAGAATTTTTATCTGTCTGTCTGTGATCTGTCTATCTGATGATAGCTGGTTATCCGGGTCAACATATAGGATATTTTTTACAACGGGATACTATCTCATCTCTGAGAAATCTATACTAAACGTTAAAACGTAAGTGAGTAACGTAAAATGTACCGGTGAGTCGCTAGTATTATTATACGATTTTATATTATACACATTTAAACAATTTAAGTCTAAAATTAAACATATATTATTGAATAAAGCTTATTAGACCGTCATGGAATACTTTGTATCTACAAAGTTCCTTGACATCTGTCAATGTGTGGAACTAATGTCTGGATGGGTCTCACGTACGATAAGTAGATAATTATTGTATTGCAATATTGTAAACAAATATTATTTTAAAAGAGCAACTGTTTAGTTTCTTCTCAGCAGAACTGCCTTCCGAGCCGGTGGTAGATTCCTCACGGACTGACTACACTAGACTGACTGCACTTAAAGTGCTTGTAAAAGTCTATTTGAATGAAGTGTATTTTGATTTGATATTATATGTTTCCCAAAGCCAAAAATTGTTAAATTTTCAAAATTAAAATTTCAAAATTTCAAAATTGTCTATTTAGAGCGAAATGATGTGACGGTATCAACATCACGAAAGAAAACGATCAGGTTTCATACTAAATATTGTAATGACTTATCCAACTTAGTTTAGACTATTAATGTTTAGAAACCTAATTTTTTTAACACTAGAAAGTAATATGGCGAAGTGGACTTACTACTTACACAAGATTATATGTCTGTATGGTTGTTACTTGAACTGTAATGACTAGATGAATTTAGATGAAATTCAGTATAAATATTATAATAAAATAAAATAATCAGTATAAATAATAATAAATAATAACCAGGAGTAACTTAGGCACTTAGAAAACGGAACGTAGCAAGGGTATGTCATTAGTTAATAACATATTATTAACTTACATATTATTAACTTACATATTAATAACTTAGCATTAAAAAAAATGGGCTTTTCACTGTACCTTTCAAGAAATTGTGAAAAAATCCATGATTCTTTTTCAAATATTAAATCACATATACATATGACGTATACGTAAAACTTTTCAACACCTGACTTCAAACGATTTTTCACCAATAAATTTTGTGTACCAACTCATAAGTTTACGTCTTCGAGGCATTGTCACTTAGAGAACTTTGTGTTTGGTTAAACAAAATAGTCGGTCATATATCTAAAGTTGGTAAGAGTTTTTGGCTTGAAAAGATTTGCGATAGGATTGTTATTTCACAGTATTATTTCTGTTCAAAAGTACGATTTAGTTTAAAATAGTTATTATTCTCTTGCAATGAATGGCTTTGTTCTTTCACTTATCGGCTGTAATAGTTTTTTTTTTGGGATATTAATACACATCACTATCTAGTTCTATGGTAAGCTTCGAAGCATGTTTTAATACCGGATAGTTGATACACTACACATATATCACTTTAAATACATATATATTATAAATATAAACACCCATGAATGGAGTGCAACATTCGTGCTCATCACACAAATGAACGCCCACAGCGGGACTCGAACCCGCGACCGCTAGCACAGCAAGTAGGGTCACTACAAACTGAGCCAAACTTATCGACAAATACACACAGTTTATAATTATGAACTGCCTATTGGTTAATTAGCTAGCATGAAAATCTGGAGATCCTAAAACCCTAGGCTCTAGGCAGACCAAAATAGTTCTTAGATTTGTCTGTTAAAAATTTTCAGTAACAACCTGCAATTGCAACGAAAGTCTGCCAGATCTCACTTGGATTGTATTGAAATGTCGTCCCATCGGACTTCATATCTTCATGAATAAAGGAAATATAGAGTGCACTTATGTATCTATGCGCATGGACTTACGCCCTACAGTTTCAGTGAAATTGGCTGCCCTAAACAAAAATATCTGTAGGGCTTATTTATATAATTATATCATTCAATATTATCTCGCTGCCTCGGTGGTGTAGTGGCTAGCATGTACGGCAGCATATCCGGAGGTCCTGGGTTCAAGTCTTGGGTCGGCCCAAGTTTAGTTATTGAATCTTATTCTTTAGTAAGCCTCAGTAACAGCCCGGAGTTGGGCAGTTGGCGGTGTTGTACCCCCGTGCCTCGGAAAGCACGTAAAGCCGTGTAAACGTAAAGACAGGAGAACTTATTATATAATATTATCTATATCGCCAGGATATTAATTTACTCCTTAGAAAATTACACTGAGATTTATATTGGTCCCAACGTTGTAATATGTATTTACATATATAGAAAGTGAAAATCAAAAATAACTCTATCCCATGGGAACCGTACATTTCTCCGGGATAAAATAGGTATATGCAAGACCAACAATCATA
This sequence comes from Argynnis bischoffii washingtonia, assembly GCA_033884665.1. NCBI lineage: Eukaryota > Metazoa > Arthropoda > Insecta > Lepidoptera > Nymphalidae > Argynnis > Argynnis bischoffii. The sequence goes on from JAEMGE010000029.1 coordinate 798,802, forward strand.
TGTTCGAAACAAATAACCTGCACAAAAATCGAATCTACTACCTGAATTGCAATAAGATTTAAAATTTAATAACATTTACACTCCAGTTGGTGGGAGCTTGATCACAGATATACCTGCATACTGACATTCAATTTCAATTGTAAAATTTATATTGATTTTTTTATTAATACAGAAATACTTGTAAAGTCTATTTGAATAAAGTACATTTTGATTTATTTATTGTGAAGAAAACATAGTTTTAAAAAACATACTACAAAGCTTTATATACAAGGAAAGCTCTATCAAGGCTAGCTATAAATACATTTTAAGGAGCTTATCAAGTTATTTACGCATTCAAAATGTATTATAGTGGAAGTTTTCAAAAGAATGTTAGTTTACCCATAGTTGAATCGATTTGGTAGGATTTCTTCAGTAAACAGGGAGAGCGTGTTCAAGTTTCAAACAAAGTGATCAATATTCAGAACGCATTTACACTAAAACTACAGCTGTTTATATAAACTAGTACTTGTCCAGTAGTCAAAATTAGTTCATAATCAATATAAAAAAAAAGAGGAAAACATATATGAATAGAATTTACCTATCTATAGAAAAAAAAACTATTTCAATTTTTTTTTATTGATAATACTAAAGTTCTTTGATAAATACTAAAAAAAAAAGAAAGTTGTTTGACAAATATAGGAGAAAAAGCCATAAACTGTTTTGTCCTTGCCCATTTATATATGTATAGACTATTTGGGTCTAATAAGGGAATGAGATAACTTCTCGCGGTAATAAATAAATAAATATGTTTGGACATTACCACACAGCACCATCTAGTTCCATGTTAAGCTACGAGGCCTGTGTTATAGATACCAGATAGTTGATACACTACACATATATAACTTTAAATACATATTATAAATATAAACACCCATGACTGGAGTACAAATATTCGTGCTCATCACACAAATGAATCCAGCGGGACTCGAACCCGCGACCGCTGGCATAGCAAGTAGGATCACTACAAACTATACAAAAAGTAGCCTATGTCACCGTTCAACCTTCCAACTATCTCCACACAAAAAATCACACTACTCTGTGTGACGAAAAAAGGACAAACAAACAAACAAACAAATAAAGACTCTTTCACATTTATAATATTAGCATGGATGTACAATGAGATCAATGAAAAGTAGGAAACTCTTCTCTCGCAAGGAATACATACATACAATGTACATGTTAACTGATAAATTTTTCAGTCATTTAAGGCCATTTCATATACTACTAGCGACTCACCCTCGCTTCGCTTCGGGTTCATTCCTAAATAAAAACAAATCTATCCCACGGGAACCGTACATTTTTCCGGGATGATATATAGCCTATACCTTCCTCAGTTAACGGGCTATCTAATGCAAAAAGAATTTTTCAAATCGGATAAGTAGTTCCTGAGATTATCGCGTTCAACCAAACAAACAAACAAACAAACTCTTCAGTTTTATAATATTAAGTATAGAAGTATAGATTTAGACTTTTAAGTAAAAAATTAATGATTTTAGGGTAAAAAAATATTATATATTATGTAATGTTTTAAAGAAACCATTATAATAGATATCTTAAAGAAAAATATTCTTAAGTTTGATATTTGTTCAGTTGTAAAATGCTAAGTGTTACATTTAAAAGGTTCTAAATCTTAGTTAAAAGAAACGTTAAGAATTATTTTCCTATTTTAGTAGTTTTTAAGCTTGTCAAAGTAAGAAGTTAAGAAAAATATATAAAACATTTAATTTAAAGTTCATTTTATTTCTCGTTTTACATATAACATACTAGTGACATACCCTTCCTTCGCTCGGGTTCGTCCCTAAACCCTTTAGTAATATATGGAAGTCTGCACGATTTGTTGACATTTATGATTACTGTTCCGCTCTCTTGGGCAGTAGCATGATGATATATAGCCTATAGCCTTCCCCAATAAATGGGCTATTAAGAGAATTTTTCAAATCGGATTAGTAGTTCCTGAGATTAACGCGTTCTAACAAACAAACATACTCCGCCTAAATATTTATAATATTAGTATAGAATGAATTCCCTACAGTGTTAACTATTTCATATCCCTACGTTTTATAGCTACTAAACAAAAAAAAGAAGAAAATCGCTTTACAAACAGAGAAGAAAAAGGTACTGTTTTGAAAAAACTGTTTTGTCTTTGCCTATTTATATATAGAGATATCTTCAAGATTCATTCCTTTCAAAGTATGTAGATATCATAACTATAGTTTTTCTCATTAAAAAAAATAAAGACTCACCCTCGCTCCGCTCGGGTTTGTCCCTACTTACATTTTAACGTTTAGTATAAATTTCTCAGATATTTTCTCGCTGTAAAAAGTATTCTATATGTTGACTCGGATAACCAGCTATCATCATACCAAATTTCATCAAAATCCCTCCAGTGTTTTTTTCGTGATGCGGTCACAGACAGACAGACAAAAAATCTCAAAACTATAGATTCGCCCTCTGTATCAATAATATTGTCTATTTCAATAAGATTTTCCAAAAAATATTTAATGTACAAATTCGACTCAATTAGAATTTTATAACATATATGTATAGATTAATTGCCCTGAGTTAAAATATGTTAATTTTTAGTAAATATTATTAATTCATTAGTAAATATTATTAATTCCTGCTTATTTGGTTAACATGTAAACGTGTTCTCAGAGCCGGATGAAATATTTAAATTAAACTTTTAAAGCTTACTATAAAATTAATCAATAATGTATTAAATCATTTGAATTCTTTATATAAATTAGGATATTTATTATAATGAACTCAATACGAAAAAAAAAATTCATCTACTAATATAACAATTAAGACTAAAATGTTTTCTTACTAACAAATATGGATGTAATATCATGAATTATAAAATATTACATATGTATATTATTAATCCCCATAATAACTTGAGTAAATTACCCATAACAACCTGAATAAACCATAGAAAAAGCTAATACATGACCCTTTTGAAGGAACTTCTTAGAAACCCTTTATATTTGATCCCGAATGCCTTGCATTTTGGAGGGTTAATTTGACAAAAATAAGTACAACTTTCCGGATCTAATCGAAGAAACCCTCAACGTTTCTTTAGAAGTCAAATTGTTGTGAAAAAATATATATTTCTTGCAAACATCTGTTTACTTCTGGGACTTGGTTTGCTTTAATAAACAATAAGAATGTTGTGTATGTGCGGGTTAGACGACGGGCTTTTGCATTTTTAATATCTAATACTAGCATACTAGTAACATTTTTAAATCAGTTCGAAAATTGGTAGAACTTTTTGTATTTTTCCATTCGTTTTTCTTTCCATACAAATATTATAAAAAGGATTTGTTTGTTTGTACGGAATAAGCTCCGAAACTACTGGACCGATTTAGATGAAATTTGGTAAAAAGATAGTTTGAGACAATGGGAAGGACAAAATAGTTTTTGTACCGGAAATCATCCTTTATGGAGGTGAAAATAGGTATGAAAGTTTTTATGGGGACTCAACATAGGGACGAACCCGAGCGAAGCTAGGACGAGTCGCTGCTATTTTATACATAAACTAGTGACTTACACTCGCTTCGCTCAGGTACGTCCGTACTCTCCAGTTATGTGCACATAGCGTTGCTACATATAATGCAATAAATGCAATAAATATGAAGATCTCTTCAAGAGTAATAATTATGTAATACATTGTTTTCATATAACTTTATTAGTTTACGCGGCGCCAATAAAGCTCCCAATTGGTATAATTTTTCCCGACATCTTAAACTGTTATCGCCATATTTCAGCCATTTTACATAAAACCTTAATGAATTATACAACTAAACCTTCCTCATGAATCACTCCATCTATTGGAGAAAACTGTATGAAAATCCATTCGGTAGTTTTTGAGTTTATCCCGTTCAGACTGACAGACAGACGTGGCGGTGGACTTCATTTTATAATATGTAGCAATCTATACTTTAGATAAGTTTTGGACAAAAGAGTTCTTATGCTTATTTGACTCATAACAAAGTTATCACACATACGTATGTATGTCTGTTTATAGATACTAATCTTTAAAATCGATTTTGATAGAATAGAAATAATTTGAATAGTGATATAACCGATGTTTTATTGCAAAAAAGAAAATTGTTTCCTTCAAAATAGAGAAAAACTGAGTGGCTAAATCGATTTTAATGAAACTTTCTCTTGAATATAGATAGTTCATGTGACTTAGATTTTTCATCTTAACATGAGCAGAACCTCGAGAAAAAGTCAGTTAATCATAATTCTCAATAAACAAATGTATGGAAAGTAGTGCTAAGAACATATTTCATCGCTATATCTCCTCTGCCGCGTTATTGAATCTCAGAATATCTTGTTTAGCAGAGTTTCGTCAAAGGACTTAGAATACCGAAAGGGCAGAGCGGAATTGTGTGAACGTAACGATTTTACTTGACATCCTTTCGAATGATGTTAAAATGACCGGAAGATACATACATAAAAGTTTTCAGTTTACGATAGGATGAGTACAGAAAATTTTCTTTTTGACTGATTTCAAAAAGAAGGTATTCAATTTGTTCACTTTTAAGGAAAAAAAGTATTCGGAATGACAAATATTTTGTTTTTTTTACAGATTAAAAAGATTTTTAAGTCGGTTTACTTTATTATTCTTTAATGATACGTTTGGCTCGGTTTGTAGTGATCTTACTTGCTGTGCCAGCGGTCGCGGGTTCGAGTCCTGCTGGGGGCATTCATTTTTGTGAAGAGCACGAATATATTGTATGTGTGTCATATTTATAATATGTATGTATTTAAAGATATATTTGTGTAGTGTATCAACTATCCGGTATCCATAACACAAGCCTCGTAGCTTACCATGGAACTAGATGGTGCTATGTGTTAATGTCCCAACATATTTATTATTTATTAATTATAAATATGAGATAAAATCTATATTTACACTAATATTATAAAGAGATAAAGTTTGTAAGTTTGTAGGCGGTAATCTCGGAAACTACTAATCCAATTCTCCATATTAGTTTACTTATAGATAGCTATATAATTGTCGAGTGCTATAGGTTTTTTTTATTCCGCTAATTATATATTTACTTACTTAATAAAAAAAATATTTAGAATTAAAATCAACAAATATTAAAAGTTACTCTGGAGCCATTTTTGAATTTTTTAAAATCATTTTTGTAAAATTGTGTTTAGGCACTGTCTGTAACAAGTATATAACGCCTTTGAGATGTCTAAAACCTTAGTCTCTCCCGTGACCATGATAGCTGTAAAGCATTCGAAACGTCGGGAACCGAAAATCAAAATAAATCCGCGAAATAATCCGAAAAGATAGTTTTATTTAAAATATATGTTTATTATCAGAAATTATAATAACTTTGATTGTGGTCGGAAAACTGGCTAGAAATAACTAAACGACTTTATCGACAATAATTGGGCACCTAATTACGAGCAAAGAAAGGGTAAATCTAGATATTATATTATACAAAAGACCATTTAAAAATTGTTAGATATACTTACATAGCACTGTTAAATCTATTTCAGCCTTCAGAGTGTTGCTAATCATTATATTCTTGGCTTCACACGTGTACCGTGCTTTGTTGTCCGACGCATCTGCTTTAAACGAGAGAACGTTTTCTGACATTCGACCACTTGTTCTGTAACAAAGGAAAATTAAAATTTAAAAATTTGAACAAACAAACACACAAATATTATCAAATTTACACACGTCGGCAATAATAGTCAGTAGTTACAATACAAGTTAATATGTATATATATATATATATATATATATATATATATATATATATATTACACAATATTTTATACTAGCGACTCACTCTGGCTTGACTCAGGTTCGTCCCTAGATTCATTCCCCAAACAAACTTTTATTCCCATTTTCACCCCCTTAAAGGATAGGTTCCGGGATAAAAACTACCCTACGTCCTTTCCAGGCTCTCAAACTATCTTCTTACTAAATTTCATCTAAATTGGTCAAGTAGTTTCGAAACTTATGCGGTACAAACAAACAAACAAAAAAAAAACTTTCCTCTTCTTAATATTAGTATAGATCAACACTTGCATTATTCAAGACAATGTAATGCTAAGAATAGTTTGTAATATATCAAGCTTTTGTATTGCAAATTACTAGAATGCAGTTTATCTCCATTTAACTCCAAACATAACTTTAAGTAATTAAGATTCAAACCGAACCGGTTAAGTTTAACTTTTCGAACTTCAGCGCTGAGATCGTTTTTCACTTTTCAACAGCTATCTCTTCGTCTTTCGTTTGTTTTGTTTTAGTTTGAATACTTTATGGTTTCGATTAATTTCTCAAGTGATTTAATGAATTTATGCTCGCCTTTGAGAGGGCTCAGTAGAACAATTTGTTAAAAAAATACAATAAAATAAGCTTTTGAAAGACTTGGCTTATCATGCCGACACGTTTGACTCAGTTTGTAATGACTCTACTTGCTGTGCCAGCGATCACGGGTTCGAGTCCCGCTGGGGGCATGTGTAGAGTATAAACTATCTGGTATCCATAACACAAGTCTCGTAGCTTACCGTAGAACTAGATGGTGATGTGTGTTAATGTCCCAACATATTTATTTATTTATATTAACCTACTAATATTTCGGTTGCACAACTTTATTGAGGATAGCTAATTGAGCGTAACATACATATAGTTAAGTGACGACTATATAAGCGATGCTTTGCTTCGTGGAAATGGGACGTTAATTTCGTCAACTATCCAAGGCCAGACTACGGAAGACTATTCTATTTATTACTATTGAGTATTTAGTGACAAAAAAACCAGTGATTATTTTTTGCCTGACTCGGGATTCGAATCTACAATCTCATGATTTTAAGCCACACATATTAACAACTGGACCATCGAGTAAAATACATAAATTACATTTTCAATGTTATACCAATCACATTAAAATTATATGAATAATTTACGCTTTATATTTAATTAATTACAAACATAAAGTACTGCTCGTTTTGGTTTGAAAAGGCATATTGTGATGAAAGCAAGTGGTTTTGTGATATTACTATGGCGTACGTATGATGTACGTACGTACTACATATGTATGTATGTATGTATGGTTCCTTTATATCTCAGCTATCCACCAAACTTGTCTGATTTTCTTCTTTTATTACTTTTAATTTTAATTAATTACATTTAAATTGAAATTTCATTAAAAAAATCAGAAATTTTGAAAGCTTAAAGAAAATCTGAACTAAATTCACTATTTAAAATAAAACTATCTTTTCGGATTTTTACCATAACCATGATCGCTGTAAAGCATTCAAAATCGGGAACCAACAATAAAAATAAAACCGCGAAAAAAACCGAAAAGATAGTTTTATTTAAAACTAACGACTCACCCTCGCTCCGCTCGGATTAGTCCCTACGTTTTAAGGTTAGTATAGATTTCTGACAAATGTATGGGAAAGTATCTTACTTTCCCACAGTAAAAAATATCCTAAATATTGACCCGGACAACCAGCTATCATCATATCAAATTTCATCAAATCTGTCCAATGGTTTTCTCTTGATACGTTCCCAGACTAACAGACAGACAAACAAAACCATAGATTCAGCCTCTGTATCGTTAATAATGACTATTTCAATAAGATTTTCCAAAAAATATTTAGTGTACAGATTCGATTCAGAATTTTATTATATGTATAGATGTCAAATATTCGCGTAAATAAAAGAAAATATTTTATTAAATTTATTATTGTACAAAACACACAAAATGTATAAGGATTTTTTTAAAAGGCACGCATGTGAAGAATTCTAACAATATCGCGGGGTATGAACAAAAATGTCCTACATTCTAAATATATTCATCGTTAACCCGAAACTTACGCTGGTAAAGTTTTAAATATTTATAGAAAATAAAACGCAAGCGTCAGCAAATTTTCTGAACAAGTTTCTGCACTTTTAGATAGTTTAGCTTTTTTTACGTCGAGCAAAGTATGAGAGGGTATTCCATGAATTATGGCCGGGTAAGTTGATCTTGCTAAAGCGGAATGAAAACGAATTGTTTGTTAGAACTGTAGCTTCTTGTATAGACTAATATACTCGAATTCGGAAATTGAAACTATTTTCTTTATATAGAAATACAAAATATAAATATGTTAGGATATTAACACACAGCACCATCTAGTTCCACGGTAAGCTACGAGGCCTGTGTTATGGATACCAGATAGTTGATACACTACACATATTATATAACTTTAAACACATACATATTATAAATATAAGAATCCATAACTAGAGTACAAGCATTCATGCTCATGACAAAAATGCATGCCCCTAGCGGGACTCGAACCCGCGACCGCTGACACAGTAAATGGGATCACTACGAACGTATCGTCAAATGAATTATAATGATGTTTTGTAAATATTTAAATTATTTAAAAAATGGCTTTGGGGGTTGAATTTTAAAATATTTCTTATATAGTACATTAACTAATAACTTCTGAAATATTCAATTATCATTTACATATGCAAAGGAGTATTTTAGTACTCCCTCACGTTGAAACTACAGGAATAATTTTACTATCAGATAGAATGAGATCTGAAGTAACACATAGGCTATTGTTAGTGAAATAAATTGTCATAAGGTGGCGCTACAGGTATATCATATCCATACTTAACATGATAAATGTGAAAGTGTGTTTGTTTGTTTGCCCTTTTTTCACGTCGTAACAGAGTGACGGATTGGTGTGATTTTTTGTGTGCAGATATTTGGAGGGCTGGAGAGTGAAAAGGGAAAACACGTTAACTCGCAACTCATCTTACCTATGTATCTTCTCCATACTAATCTTTAAAATTTAGCTAGAGACGAACCCGAGCAAAGGTTGAGCTGCTAGTTGTAGATAAAAAAGACCAGTTCCAGATTATATGTTGTGTTAAAGAAAAGCTTTATCACAACTACAAAACCACCAAATAACAGCAATGAAACACATTTAAGAATAAAGAAAACCTTGCTTTAACTCCAATAACAATAGTGCATACAAGAGTATTCTCAAAAGATTTCAACATTCAAGTAACATTGCAAATTGGCTTCGATCCTTTTGCATCAATACATTATTGGAATCGAATCTAGTACCTTTCTAATAAGGACGTATTTTCTGTTCACGTTTTATCAAAAGACAAGTCAAAACGGTAATTGGTCTAATGATTTTACCAATCACGGGATGTATTCATGTGGGTAATTATTGATGGTACAATTTATAAGCTGAAGCGGATAACGATTTAGTAAAACCAATGCCCTCCACCACCCTTCCCCCCCCCCTTCCCCCACCACCCCCATGCCCAGCAGTGGGACGTTAAAAAAGGGCTGAATAAAATATAGTGTTCGCCCAATAATTGACATTTGACTAATAACTATTATTGATTTTTTTTATTAATAACACTAAAAGTCGTCAATCGCTACTAAACAAAAAAAAAAAAAGAAAATCAGTTGATAAATAGAGGAATTGTTTTGTTTTTGCCTATTTATATATAGATTATTATTGTAATTGAGCTTGAGCATATTGAGGACTAGCAACTCACCCTCGCTTTGCTCGGGTTCGTCCCTACTTACGTTTAAACTTTTAGTATAGATTTCTCAGAGATGAGATATTTTCCCGCAGTAAAAAGTACCCTATATGTTGACCCGGATAACCAGCTATTATCATACTAAAATTTCATCAAAATCCCTCTAGTGGTTTTTCCATGATGCGGTGACAGATAGACAAAAATTCTAAATACTATAGATTCGGCCTCTGTATTGATAATAATGTCTATTTCAATAAGATTTTTCAAAAAAATATTTAATGTACAGATTCAGCTTAGTTATAATTTTATTATATGTATAGATAGATATATTTTACGTTCAGGTAAAGTACGAGTTATTAAGGTAAGGTGTATATACATACATATGTATATGTATATTAGATGCTAATTATTCTAATAAGATTTTGCAATGTTTCGGAGTAATAGGGAAATAGGGATTCCCACGTGAATTATTTGATTCACGATACAATGTACGTAATAAATTAAGAATAACTTTCACGTCTTTAACCGCTCAACGTTTTTACTGAATCCAATAGAACTTTTACAAAATTGTAATCTTACAACAATGTATATTTAGCAAAACTATAAGATATATTACGTATTAAATATGTAAAAGTTTCTGTGTGTGACTGTTTATTACTTCTTCACGCTTTAACGGTTCAACGGATTTGAGAAAAATTGGAAACCAGTAAACTTACATCCTGTATTATTAACCTGAATTACTACATACATACCTACTTGTAAATTTTTTTTTCATTTTTATCCTCATTTTAATACTGATTCAAAAATCTGTCTTCGATTTAAGTAGATTATTATTATTAAATATATATATTCATGTATGTATGTATGTATTCAACCCTTTTTAACGTCCTACTGCTGGGCACGGGCCTTCCTTCAATACGAGGGGGATCAGGTCATAGTGCGGGTTGGAGGACATCACATGTCTTTTGAAAACGTGCTACGTTCACTGACATACATGTTTCCTCACGATGTTATCCTTCATCGTAAGACAAGCGGTATCTTTACTTTTTATCGATGTATCTACCACGAGCAAAGGCACGTGCGAAAATTAGTCTATTATAACGCCTTAAACAATCCCATAGATTATGGGACGTGATCTCAATGAGAAATGAGAAAAACCATCTTTTCTTGTTAAAATTTCCATTTCCGCGAATAAAACTGAGTTTGCGAAGATCCAATCTCTCCTTTTATGCTTATTTGACTGATGGCTACAGTCTGGGTGATATATTATTTCAACTGTCCAGTTTTGGAAGAAAAATATTCTTAAAAGTCTACATATGTTACCAAGAAGACAAAATCTACATAGAACCTATATTATAAATGTATGTTTGTATGTTTGTTACTCTAAAACGGCTGGACAGATTTAGATGAAATTTAGTACACTAGACTATAGGCATAGGTAAATAGAGATACACCCGAGCGAAGTTAGGATAAGTCGCTAGTTTGTTATAATAATGTGTATATATAATGAAATGAATGTATGTTTTTTCCTTATTTATTTATATAAAATACTTCAATATACTAAGTATATGTTCTTAACGTCCTCTTGCACTAAATTACACTACATCTAATGTCCATGGATTTACTGAAAGAAATCTTTACTTTACCACCTTACCTATGTATGTATTTTATTTGGAATTCGTCTCTAATTAGGTTTTAACGTTTAGTATATATTTGTCCGAGATGAGATATTTTCCAGCAGTAAAAAGTATCTTATATGTTGATTCGGATAACCAGCTATCATCATACCAAATTTCATCAAAATCTGTGCTGTAGTTTTCTCGTGACACGTTCCAAGACAGACTGATAGACAGACAAAAATTCTAAAAACTATAGATTCGGCCTCTATATCGATAATAATGACTATTTCAATAAGATTTTCCACAAAATATTCAATGGACAGATTTGACTCAGTCAAAAATATATTATATGTATGTCTGTATTGTTTTTCTTAAGTGCTGTGTAGTTATTTGTCAGCAGAAAAAAAAACTGCGATAAAATAATTAGAAAAATATAGCTACAAAGCAAAATCGACTTGAAATAGAACATTAAAATAGTATTTTTATGACAAGTAGAAGTAAATCTAGAATAAAAGTGGGAAACATAATAATAATATTCAGAACTAAGTAGATGAGAGTTTGCCAAGCATTTTTTACTAACGACTTATTTATCCTATGATTTTTTCATACAATGGACGTGAATGACGATGTTATAATAGCTGAACTCCGATGATTGATAATCCAGTTTGGACATGCCATTGAAAATCGTTGAAATGAAAAAATGTTTTGAAAATACTGACAACGATTAAAACTTTTGGTATCGATATTGACAAAATATTTTCCAAAACAGATTTAATTTAGAAATTAATGGGATGGGATACATGATATTATGGTAATGTGATCCCATGGTGTCCCGTTAAGACTGTTTTATTTGATTTTACGGCTCTATCCTACGAGTGCTATCCTTTCTTGGATAGAGGTAGATTTTAACTAGAAAATTATATTATGTATATCGCATTACTATTATATTTTTGTATCAGTAATTTAGGCAAAAGTATATAAATAAAACATCCCACGGTAATAATTTAAATATTTAACGTGAAAAAATTGCATTCTGCATCCCCAGAAATACATACATATACATACATATATGCAAATGATACATTGATTCGATGTTCTGTTATGCATTAAAGAAGAAAAATTTTAATAATATCGTTTTCTCGTAATAATATATAGACAAAAATTAGTTACGATAGTAAGAATATTGTTTTTCAATATAAATCATATTATGACCATTCAAAACTTTATGAATAACTCAAAAGATCGTCTTTAAACCCAGGGGTTTTGAGTATTCAAATATAATATTTTTCAAAAAAATATTTCGTAACTTGAAAGTTAATTTTGCTAGTACAACGATTACAAGCAAAAGAATTGTAACATTAAAAATTAACATATGTAAAAAAATAGATAAAAATATTCCTCTTTATAGACCGTCTGTACGTTTGTTTATTTGCCTTTAAGAGCTATCAACATACCAAATTTCATCAAAATCCATCCAGTGGTATTCCGTGATGCGGTCACAGACAAACAGACAGACAGGTAAAAATCCTAACAACTATACATTTGGTCTCTGTATCGATAATAATGATTATTTGAATAAGATTTTCCAAAAAATATTTAATATACATATTCGATTCAGTATTTTATTATATGTATAGATTAGTATAATGATAGTGTATAATTATGACGTGAATGCTAGCTCTCTCCCGGTAAATCTACTATACATATCGATTCTAAGACGAAAACGAGTCAGCCCTCTTGTCACCGGTAGAGGTGATAAGACGAGGTGTTATGTCTTTAAGAAGTTTTTAGCACTTTGATCCTACGTACCCGAGGTTTATACTGCGAATAGTATGAATGAATAAGTTTAAATAAGTTAAAATAGCGTACTTTTTTGGATTACTTTTCCAATTGTCTTCAGTTCGATTATAGTGATATGTTCCAAGTAAAATAATAAAAAATACGGAAAAGTTCGAGCCTGACTCCGGAAAGGTCCTTTCCCGCTAATTATTAACTTTTTCTTCAATACAACTATAAATAGTATTTTCGCGGATAAGAAAGTAAAATTAAGCGTTCATTTTTGTTAGCAACAACAAAATATATACATATAAAAAGTAAATATTTGACATATGTATATAAAAAAATATATGATAAATATACATTGAATATGAAGTGACTTATTTAAAGCGTCAATTAAAAATTAAAACATGAGTAAAAACCTAACGGGTCACTAGTTTCACAAAACTTTATATAATCAACATAGAAACGTGTATGTATGTACGTAAAGAAAAAAAAGCTTGAAGTTTGAAGTTAAATGTATGCAGTTAAATACATTTCCAGACCACAAAAGGAATATAAAGCCGGAAAGCTCAATCTACTTTAATAAACACCAACAACTCATAAAGAAGTCGGTGTATTGTCTTAAACAGTGTACACGGGGACTAATAAAGGTATATATATTACAGTTGCAGGTTGCATCTTGTATGGTTCAAAAGAAAATATACATTTCCAAACCTTAAGCATTTCTTCTATACATATAATAAAATTCTAAGTCGAATCTGTACATTAAATATTTTTTGGAAAATCTTATTGAAATAGTCATTATTATCGATACTATTGTCTGTCTATCTGAGGACACATCGCGAGAAAACCACTGGACAAATTTTTATGGATATGATGATAAATTTCTCAAAGATAAGATATTTTCCCACAGTAAAAAGTATTCTATATATTGACCCGGATAACCAGCTATCATCATATTAAATTTTATCAAAATCTGTCCAGTGGTATTCTCGTGATGCGTTTCCAGACAAACACATAAAAATTCTAAAAACTATAGATTCGACCTCTGTATCGAAAATGACTATTTCAATAAGTTTTTTCAAAAAATATTTAATTTTCAGATTCAACTCAGATTTTATAATATCTATAGACTAAAAAAAACAATACAATAGTCTAACATCATCGAGCTGTAAGTATATTCTGTAAGAGCTTTTATGCAATACGACAGCTGATTCCGTGCTTAAAATTCAACACAACTGTAAATAGTATTTTTGCGGATACTGCTGTCGAGTTGCATAAAAGTTTTTCCAAAAGGGGCCTACTGATCGGACGATAGAGCCTCGACGGTCAGAGGTGGAATTCTTTAATTTTGACGACTCGCAAAAATTGAAAGTCAAAAATTACTTCTTTATATGATCCCTTTATCCTTATAATTAGGTAAAATTTAGTAAGTAGTAGTTAGTAAAATAAATAGAGGTAAAATTTGTTGTTTTGTATGTTGGAGATTCTTTTTTTTTCACAAATGAGAATTTTTCACAAATAAAAGAGATTTTTCACAAATAAAAAAGTTACATTAACTAAGCTATGTTGTGTCGAAGAAATACTAATATTGTGTGAAAGTACATTGGCGGCTGAGCTTCGCTTCGCATTTTGTAAAAGCATGTTTCCCCGAGAAAGATCTAAAAATTGCGTTTTTTTAAACTTAAAAAGCAAAACTTTATCTAAATACAAAATTTGATCCAAATCGTTAGAGCCGTTTGCGAGATACACGAAATAAATTTATACATACAAAAATCGCTCATTTAATATCATATGATAATATAATATATAATGATATGAGAATATAAATATAAAATCGCTACCGCTTATAGCTTATAGCCTTATTATAAATTTCCCTCTAAATTTTCTGAGGCGTTATTTATTACTTAATCTCGACTTGGTGAATGTTTTTCAGAATAAACCGTCTGTAATATAACTCTTATAGTTTAATGTCTCCATATTCAGAGCATTATGGTGGAAATTGCTCTTAGTTTTGCTGTAGTTGTGGATTTATCCTACTAATATTGTAAAGTCAAAAGTTGACGACACGACTGGCTCAGTTTGTAGTGATCCTACTTGTTGTGCCAACGGTCGCGGGTTCGAGTTCCGCTGGTGGCATCAGTAGTTTTTGCGTGAAAGAGTAACAAACATCCATACATACATCCTCACTAACTTTTATTTATATATAAATAAATATGTTGGGACATTAACACACAGCACCATCTAGTCCCATGGTAAGCTACGAGGCTTGTGTTATGGTCTATGGATACCAGATAGTTGATACACTACACATATATAACTTTAAATACATACATACTATGAATATAAGCACCAGTGACTGGAGTACAATCATTCGTGCTCATCACACAAATGAATGACCCCAGCGGGACTTTGAACCCACGACCGCTGGCATAGCAAGTAGAGTCACTACAAACAGCCAAAGTGTCGTCAAATATGTAATATATTAATTTTTATGTAGTACCAACAACGTACAATAGCTGGCGCGGATATTGTATGGTATATTTTTAGATTTAGTATACACCTTCACTTTACACTTGAATGAAGTCAGAGCGGGACCTAATATATAAATATAAACAAACAGAATTTCTTCCTCTCAAGTATTTTCTTTTAGAACCGGTGGCAGACTTTAACTTCTAAGTTCTAATATATAAATGTCGACTTAAACTTGTGCTTTATAATAAACTTCAGCATCAGGCTTTATTTACAACTAGCGACTTACCTTTGCTCCGCTCGGGTTCGTCCCTACGTTTTAAGGTTATTATAGATTTCTCAGAGATGATATATTTTCCCGCAGTTAAAAGTATTCTATATTTTGGCCCGGATAACTAGCTATTATCATACCAAATTTCACCAAAATCTCTCCAGTAGTTTTGTCGTGATGCGTTCCCAGACAGACAGACAAAAAAACTAATCATAGATTCGGCATAAATGCATTTCTTAACATTAACAATAAAGATTATAAATTATCTCTATCCCTTCAAACCTGTAGACCGAGACATGATTTTTTTGTCTTTTCTTTCTGTAATTTGGCGATCTGTGTTAACATAATAAGCAAATCGATTGGTATTAATGTTTGAGTTCTATGCCATTATTGGTAGATGAATTTTTTTGGGAATACCTTTCATATTCATTATTTAAATTTCATGGTTGACATGGGGACACCATGCCACTTTAATCGGTTGTATGACCGAGACACGATGAAGATATGTAACACACATATTTTAACATTTACTCGTATCACTCTACTGTGATTCTACAGAAACATATTTGTTCTAACACGTAACAAAAAACAAATCGCTTTAGTACTTTAAAGAAATTCATCTTTATAGCAAGATTTATGACTGGACTTCAAAACTTGGCAGTGCCTGATAAAAGTTTCCTCTGCATGAAATATTATACCGAATCCAAGGTTAGATTTTAACTACTTTTTTTATTAATCATTTTTGTTTTGTCTTGAGAAAATATTTGCTTATGTATATCCCAAGTACTATATATTAAAGATATAAGTTTTTTAAATTTTGCATATCATTATTATATACAACTAGTGGCTCACCCTCGCTTCACTCGGGTTCGTCTCTACTTACATTTTAACGTTAAGTATAAATTTCTCAGAGATGAGATATTTTCCTGCAGTAAAAAGTACCCTATATGTTGATCCGGATAACCAGCTATCATCATACCAAATTTCATCAAAATCTATCCAGTAGTTTTCCCGTGATGCGGTAACAGACAGACAGACAGACAAAAATTCTAAATACTATAGATTCGGCCTCTGTATCGATAATAAAATCTATTTCAATAAGATTTTCCAAAAAAAATTAATGTACGGATTCGGCTTAATTACAATTTTATATGAACAAAAGCACTTGTAATAAGTCTAATTGAATAATTTAATTTCATTTCATGAATAGATAACTACATACTATAACCCCCGTACATATTTGCAACCACATCTGGTGTGACCTATTCGAAATATCGGGTATTTTGATATTTATGAGTCTGTACGCGATTCGTATCCCTAAAAACGTAACTTAAAAATAACTTAAGTGAAGGAAAATATCGTGAGAAAACCCTACATGTCTGAAAGAATTCAATTATTTATACAGGATGATTAAAGGTCTGTCATCCCATATTTGACCAGCGTGGTGGACTATGGCTTAATTCCCCTTGTGTTGAAAACAACTATGATTATTATGTTCTCTATAAAAAGACGATGCCTCTCTACAGAAGGCGTCTTTATTGGATACTAGCCACTCCCCTCGCTTCGCTTCGAGTTCGTCTCTAGACAAAAACAAATCTATCCCACGGGAACCGTACATTTTTCCGGGATGATATATAGCCTATAGCCTTCCTCAGTTAAAGGGCTATCTAATGCAAAAAGAATTTTTCAAATCGGATTAGTAGTTTCTGAGATTAGCGCATTCAACCAAACAAACAAACAAACAAACTCTTCAGCTTTATAATATTAGTACAGATATCATACTGAGAAACTATATTTGCTTGTCATGTTTCTTCACGTCATCTTTACGAGATAAATAAGGTTGCCAGTGCATACGAGGTCATTTTCTACAAACAAAATTCTATACTTTTAATATAACAAACTAAAATTTCAAGACTATTAAAAATATAGTTACTTAATAGTATTACCCTTGCAAATATAAAGACGGAAAATAAAGAAAATTGAGAGCTGAAGCACAAAAATACAGGATTCTTAGAAGCAATCCTGCTATTAAACTTTTCCTCCGGCGTCTTCGAGTAATTTTGTTGGGTGTAGTCTTACAAAGAAAAACGTTTAGGCCCTGTATTCTATTACAATAGGACCGAGTGACAAAGTAAAAGCGATTAATCAAATTAATGCTGTATTAATTTTGATAATATTCTACACAATTGTATAGTAAATGTTATTAAGCCAAAAAAAAAAATAGTAAAAAGCCTTGTTGACTGAGATATTTTAGTTACAACCGTCTGTGGGATATCAAATTGCAAAAATGGATTCAATAAGAGGAAATATTCTAAGCACGCTTAAACCCGCTCTTACGTGTTTCTAGATCCTGGAAAGATGACGTAAAAATCAAAAATGCACATTTCCATTTTCAAGGCTTAGGATTTCTCAAAGAAAGGAACGACGACGATGAGACGACCTTATGAAGACGGGCCACACTTTTTTTATCTAGAAATTATTAGTTTTATAGAAAAACCGATTTTAATGAGACTTACTAAAGACTTTTTAAAGAAAACTTGTTTTTTTCGGAAAAGAAGTAAAATTTGATACACTAAAAACGCAAAACCTTCTTTCTCTAAATACAAAATTTGATCTAAATTGTTAAAGCTCTTTTCGAGATACACGAAAACTATACTAATATTATAAAGAGGAAAGATTGTTTTGTATGTATCGAATAAGCTCCGAAGCTACTAAACCGATTTAGATGAAATTTGGTAAGAAGATAGTTTGAGACCCTGGGAAGGACATAGGATAGTTTTTATCTCGGAAATCATCCCTTAATTTTGTACGGGGAAGCAACCTAGTAGATTTATACATATACAAGAATTTCTCATTTAATAGTAAGTATTAGATAGACTAGGATATAACCTGTTTTTTCTGATTTACTTATGGACAGAGTCGCGTGAAATAGCATCATCTTGTAACCTGTACCATCGACATTTTTCTTGTACAGTATAGAATTTATATGCTTTGATGTTCCTTTGTCTAGGAATGAAACTTAATTAGGTAAATAATTTATTATAAAATTTAATACACTTGTTTTGATGATATAATAAAAATGTGTTTTTAACCCGAATCGAACCCGGTATTAGAGGTCAATCTCACTATGGCAATTTAAGTAAACAAGTGTGCAATGTAGACACAGTTGCATGCTCTATCGATTCAGACGAAAATTTGACACGACCGGTGAGAGATTAGGCACAGGACAGAAGTTCTCCGAGAAGGGTGTAACACGACCAACTTCCCAACACCTGGACTTGATAAAAAAACGCAATAACTTAGCCCGAATCGGGGTTCGAAACCAGGACCTCCGGATCTGTAGTAGTACATGTTATCACTAGACCATCGATCCAGCTAAACACATATAGTGATATAGTATATATAATACTGTGATAATCATTGATTACCGTGGTAATACCCACATTTGGCGTCCTACAAAAACGCTGTGAACGTGATAAATGATCTTGGGATTACGAACGGGTCAAACTTCGATTCCTGGGTTAAGCCCCGAATTGTGAGACGTTTATCCGTGATTCTTTCATGTTTCCTTTTCCCTTTCATGTTTTGTTATTTGGATGAAGTGTGAGGTTTTTATTTGTTGAAATTGTTATTTTATTCGCAAAATAAGTATAGTTTAAACTAAAGACAGGTATATTGTTGTCACAGAAAGATAGTTTTTTCTCATATCAAAATTTCCTTTATTAGCGAATTAAATGTAATAATTGTTTAATGATGATTTAATAATTTTAAAATTAAAAAAAAAGAATTAATTATAATTTTAAATTATTACAAAAATGATAAATATTAAGCTTAAATTATTCAAAATAAAAAGAAAAAAAGACAAAGACTTTAAATTACTATTATTAAATATAAATAGTATTATAAATACACATAATATGTGTTCAAATGTAGCTTTAAGCTTCTAATCACATATGTGCAAAAAAAGCTTCATTCAGTCTTGTACTGTTTCTTTATGAAATAAGGCATTGACGTCGTCGTCCCTTTTCTATCAAAAAGCTTTTATTAGTTTCACTTAGTTACCGTGTAATCAAATCTGGTAACTTGATTTAACCTACTTCTTTCTATATATTTTATCGATTTGAAACTTAATATGTGATATTTCGATAACAATACATTGATGTGATACTAACGAGCTTATGATGCTATAAATAAATAATAACATGTTGGGACATTAACACACAGCACCATCTAGTTCCATGGTAAGTTACGAGGCTTGTGTTATGGATACCAGATAGCAGATACACTACACTTTGAATATATACATATTATAACAAACGATCGGCTAATTTTATACTAATTAAAAAAAATGGCTAACTTAAAAATATTTAAAATTAAAAAAAAAAACTAGTACTTCCAAAGTTGTATTCTTTATAATATTACGGTAATAATTCTTCACATTAATCAATTAAGTTCATTGAAGTAGAATAAATGTTTGAACGTATAAAAATTTATTTAGAAAATTATTATAATTTATCGTTTTTGATTACTAATGAACGAGCTTTTAAGTCTGTATTTCACGAGCTTTTTCAATTAGTTTAGAAATGACACATGCTTTTTATAAATTTGTATGAATTATGGCAGTGGCTGGATAAGTAAAGCTGGAGATCGAGCTAAGTTGCATGCACTAGGAGAGGGTTATATTTAGCCATGGACATAACCGGGTTGATTATGATAATGGTGTTGATGGTATATAATGTTGAAGTTCTATGGGAAACCATGCAAATCTTACATAAGTATAGGTACATCTGATCTATATAAGATTTTAGGATTGATTAATTACGAAATGAACACAAAGTAACGACTTTTAAGTAAAATAAAAAAAAAACTCGTAAAACTGTTTTATTTGTATTCAAATTTTATTTTTTTCCAAAAGATATTCACGCTCAATATTTCAGCTACACATCACTAGCGTAGGCATAAATTACAGAAAAAATAAAACATTAAAAAAATCATACATCACTAGTGATGCGCCAGTGTAATGGGTTATCGATAGTCGATATCCACGTAATGTGCCTTCGACAATGGACCGTTGACATTTTTACGAGCAAGACCGCCTCGAGCGGCATAATATGCTGTATTTTAATGAAATTCACTGTATTTTTCTTCCTGACTTCACGGAATCATATGATTTGGCTTTAGCAAGTTTTGTGTGAGTGTGTGTGTGTAATTTAATCTAATTATTGTATAATAGTTTCTTAGATTTACGCGAATATTTGACATTTTAAATAAAACTATCTTTTTGGATTATTTCGCGGATATATTACAAATATTGTAAGGTACTTTGGTGCCATTTTTAAATTTTGAAATCATTTTTATAAAATAGTGGGTAGGCACTGTCTTGTAACAAGTACATATATAACGCCTTTGAGACGTCTAAAATCTTAGTCTCTCCCGTGACCATGATTGCTGTAAAGCATTCGAAACGTCGGGAACCGAAAATCAAAATAAATCCGCGAAATAATCCGAAAAGATAGTTTTATCTAATTATTGTATTTAGAAATAAATTGAGAAAGTATTTTTTATGTATGTATGTTTGTTAATCACTCGCAAACTGTTAAAAGATTTCAATTTAATAACATATGTAGTAATACCCAATGTTTTGATTGATATATCGATATATATATATATATATATATATATATATATATATATATATATATATATATACTTTTTACTGCGGGAAAATATCTCACCTCTGAGAAATCTGTACTAACCGTTTAAACGTATCTATGGACGAACTAGAGCGAAGTGAGGGTGATTCACTAGTAGTGTATATGTTTTTTAATCCTGGTAATTGATGTGATAATGTAAATAAATTCAAATTTAATAATATCAAAACTGTTGTGTTTGTAAGATAACTGTATAGCATTTCCTACCATCTAAATTCTAAAGGATAAACACATACTATTCCCATGAGATTTAACCAGAAATCTCCTGTACATTTAATACCAGATACTCCAAATATACCACAAGATAGGTGAAGGTTCTAAAATACGATTAAAACTTAATTACAACGTTCTCAAGCTACAAGTAAGTCATCTATGAAACTTGCTTACATTTTCAGTTCAGATGAAGTTTATATTTAGATTATCGCTTCACAACTTCGGGCATATCGAGCTGATTGGAGATATAACCAAGATTTTGGAATTGTAAGCGATGGTTGATGGCTAAAGAGATAAGGTTTTGTAGGGAAGACCTAGGTTCTATCCTGAATAAGGAAAACAAAGGATGATGATAAGCCGATTAAGGATTAAAGGGAATTGGATGCTCAATAAACAGATTGACTATATCCTGGAGTAACATATTCGTAGGTTACATATTAGCAATAAAATTTGCTACAAGATAGCGGTTATCGTTTGGCAAAAGATGAATACATACATTTAATCTGTTCTAATATTATAAAGAGGAAAATTTTTTTTTGTTAGTTTCTTTGTTTGTATCGAATAATCTCCGAAACTACTAAACCGAATTAGATGAAATTTGGTAAGAAGATAGTTTGAGACCCTGGAAAGAACAAAGGATAGTTTTTAACCTGGAAATCATCCCTTAAGGAGGTGAAAATGGGAATGAAAGTTTGTATGGTTAAGCAACATAGGGACGAACCGGAGCGAAGCGAGAGTGAGTCGCTATTATTGTATAAACTGAAACACCCAAGTAAAGCGTGGGTAAGTCACTAGCAATATATATATGTAAATTAGCAAATATATACCCATTAACCTTACAACTCCTAATCTAATGAGGTATATAGAAAAGCAGTGAATATTTTATTTTGAACTGTTAATTGCACTTTTTCCTTTTAACA
This sequence comes from Argynnis bischoffii washingtonia, assembly GCA_033884665.1. Taxonomy (NCBI): domain Eukaryota; kingdom Metazoa; phylum Arthropoda; class Insecta; order Lepidoptera; family Nymphalidae; genus Argynnis; species Argynnis bischoffii. The sequence continues at coordinate 821,367 of JAEMGE010000029.1, forward strand.
TCGGACGGGAATATTTAGAGCGAGGCTAGGGGAGATCAAAGCAAGACTAATCTGAAAGCCCTGACGTTTTAGCGATTTACGCAAAAGGTGGTGTCAAAAAAATACGAATGGAAAACGTACTAGTAAATGTGTCGAGTACTGAATTTTACTAGAGTTTCGTTAAGTTATAATGCGATTAGGTATTCTAGGAACCAAGTTAACCAACAGTATTATAATATTGTAACAGGTTCAAAATTGCATAGTGTTTTTTTTCTATTAAGGAATGACAGAAGTTTTTTTTAACCGACTGCGCGACGCAAAGAAAGGTAATGTGTTTATGTATGTATATATATGTATGTATGTTTGTTCCTATGTGGCATTCAAGGGACCAAACGTGTGGGCCGATTTGAATATTCCTACGTCATTAGATCCGTCTTGATAACGCAAGTGTTATAGGCTATATAAAAATAGTTAAAAATTAAAAGCGCTGATTTCAGACGTCTATTTGTGTCTTTAAAAAAATCTTCCAAACCAATTGAGCGGGGTATCAAAATAAATATTTTTAAGATGGGATGGGGGGTTTTGGGATATTACTTCAAATATCTTATTGGCAAAAAATAAAAAGCTATAAATAAAAAAAATATATTGTAAAAATAAACAACCTAACAGAACTCCCATTGAAATTCCCATTGAACTTTTTTACTGTCACAGATAATATAAAAGAAATATTTCTATACATATAATAAAATTGTAACTAAGCCGAATCTGTACATTAAATATTTTTTTGAAAATCTCATTGAAATAGACATTATTATCGATACAGAGGCTGAATCTAAAGTTTTGAGAATTTTTGTCTGTTTGTCTGTTACTGCATCACGAAAAAATCACTGGAGGAATTTTGATGAAATTTGGTATAATGATAGCTGGTGTACTGTATATCTTTCGTTACAATTAATGTAATACCAAGATAAACTTAAGCTCCACGTTCTATTTATATACATTTTTATATAAATTAGGGTTCACATTCAATGTTGTGAATTTTAGTCCTGCTGAGTTTCTTTCACCAGTTCTACTAAAGTCTTAGGCTTTTCTCTCCGAACTGATGATAGACTTATGACATTCAGTAAAAAAATATTTAATACTGATAATAATATTTTGAATTTGATTTTTTGTCAAGTACTAAAAGTTATACAAAAAGTGTTTACAGATAAACAGCCGAAATAAGTACCTCATGCTTTTGAAAGTCGGTCAATAAATTTTGTACAACAGATAAAATATATAGTTTTCATTATATTTTTAGGTCGCACATATAATGATATTATTCTCCAAGCCGGAAATGGGAATGCCCAGTTCAAATTTATTCGATGTTGAATCACAAATCTTTAGGGACGCTTTAGATATCACTTCTCGTACAATACTGTATAGCTTACCCATCAATTTATTGGTTTGTAATGAAATTTTAACCGACTTACAGAGTGGGAAGTTCATTTAATTTTTGCCTTTTATATAGTGTTATTGTGATAGTTTCAGTTTGTTTATTGAACGTTTTGGAGGAATTTTGTTTGTGTTTAGAATAGTTACATACGTAACAAATCGATTGGCAATATAAATAAAATCTAATATATATGCTTTTTTTTTAATTTAAAAACATATTTCGCTGGGTCAATTTTCCTTTATATTAAGGTTGTCTAACATCATCTTAATTATCGCGAGCGGAGTCGTAGACAAAAGTTAGTAGAATCATATTTGATTTATATGAGTTCAGTACAAACCAAACTTCAGCCTTTACATATATATAATCGACTGGTACAAAAATTATGAGATTGCCCCTCAATAATTCTAAATTACAAACAAACTCTCATTCTATATTGCATTTGTATACATATTGAGTTCAATCAATTGCTTTTATTGCCTCATAACGTATTTTGTATGGTTGTTGTGTTATCGAAAACTTCGTAAACATATTACTTTGTAAATCAGTAATATTTTTCATGTTTATCATTATAATGGAGTTTTTGGTCTTATAGTACAGTACTAAGGAATTCGCAGGTTCAAATTTTGAGAGTCTGATTTTTGATTATACTGTCTGTTACCATTTCATGCCTTAACCACTAAACAGATTAGGATAATAGGCAAGGACATATCATGTAGATTGTATCTTGGAATCGAAGCCTGCAAAGCCACAGGCAAAAATTAATCTGTACATATAATAAAATTCTGAGTCGAATCTGTACATTAAATACTTTTTGGAAAATCTTAATGAAATAGTCATTTTCATCGATACAGAGGCCGAATTTATAATTTTTAGAATCTCTTTTCTGTCTGTCTGTGACCGCATCACGAAAAAACTACTGAACATATTTTGATGAAATTTGGTATGATGATAGCTGGTTATCCGGGTCAACATATAGGATACTTTTTACTGCGTTAAAATATTTCATCTCTGAGAAATCTATACTAAATGTTAAAACGTTAAACGTGATTTTATTTTTTGATGAATCAAGAAACTCATAATACGCTACATAAATGCGAGTTTGCATGTGTGTGACTATTTATTACTCCTTCACGCTTAAAATGCTGGGCCGATTTCGATGAAATTTAGGTAGATTATAGTATTGAGTAACAAGTAGGCTACTGTTAGATATATAAGGCGTACTTGAGCGAAGCAAGGGTATGCCATTATTATTAAATGATGATCACGAACAAAACGCAAAGTATTTTTAACCAAGACAATAAATTAAAGGGGACACCCTAAATGTCCCTAACATGTTTATGTGTACGTAAGGTGTAGAACCTTATTTTGGGCAACTTTTTGCATGTAATTCCCTTTTACTCTAGCCTTCCCCATTAATGTAGAGTCGTTTGTTAACGGACTTCCACTTTACATTTAACTTCATAACAATGATACACAATGTACTTACTATGATTTATACCCGATTGCTCAAGAAGGGTTGTAACCCTTAAAAGGATTTTATTTAAATATGTATACGTATGTATGTAGGCAGTGGTAGCCCAGTGGTAACGCTTGCTAGGATACCGAGTGAAGCGGGTTCGAATCCCGGGTCTCACACCTCTGATATTTTCACGTGCGAATCATTTTCAATATGATTACCACTTGTCTTACGGTGAAGAAAACATCGCGAAGAAACCTGCGTATTTGAGAGAACCTAGCATGTTTTCGAAAGACATGGTCAGTCCACCCATACTTGGCCATCGTTGTTAACTATAGCCTGATCCCCATCGTGTTGAAGGGAGGCTCGTACCTAACAGTGGGATGTTAAAAAAGAAGATGTTGAAAAATATTAAATTAAATATATCATCAAGTGCATTTGTATCATATTACATTTGGGTGAAGCCAGGGCATGTCGCTAGTTACTTATTTTAGAATGCCCTTATTTGCTTTTAAAAGAAATAAGATTCTCAGCAGCATTGAAGTAAATTGTAGGGTTATTCACTATTGAATTCAATACAATAAACTACTAGAAAACTAGAAATAAAATTACAGGGGTATTTATGAACTTGATGATATGATCAAGCCCCAATAGACTGAGTTTAATTAAGCCTATTCTCTTTCTACCCCTTTGATTATAATTATAATTTATTATGAATAATTAAAAAAAATAAGAGTAATTTTATTTGTAATGAAAAAAATATAATTCATTATATATAATTAATGGATTGTACTTCGAATAAAGTATAAAAAATGTTTGTATGAGTTATACAGTCTGTTTAAGTAAGTCCTCTCTTCAATACGGGAGGCATCAGACTATAGGCCAAGTGCGTGTTGGCCGACTTTTTGTTTGTTTGTTTGTTTGTCTGTCCTTCTTTCACATCGAAACAGACTGTCGGATTAGCGTGATTTTTTGTGTGGAGACAGTTGAAAAGCTGGAGAGTGACATAGGTTACTTTTCACTGTGAGAGATTATCTCATTTCCACAGGAAAACATATTATAATAAAACCCACAATAACTTATCATACTTACACATATACATATATAATATATAGTTTATCTATATACTAGGCATTCATAAAAACAAAACTAGTAAAACAATATTTTACTCTATGGAACAGTACGCGATGGTCGATAACATTTACAATAAAATTCAATTGCCATACAGATTTATTCTTAGGTTTTGAATTTAAAAGCTCTTACGAATGTGAATGCTATTTATGAGTATGTTGAGATTGCATCAGCTCAAAACCATATCGTGGTCAATTTCTAGGGAACCCTGTAAAAGAATTTGCGTAGAGTATTGATAAGCAAATGTAAGCATCCCTAAACGCCTTACAATATATTACAATAGACGTTATAAGACTGAGTAAAAAGTAAAAATTATTCCACTTTTTAGTATTTTTTTCTCTTTGTGTTTAATTAAAACAGTAGAAATTAGGATATGAACAAAGTATGTTTATCAAGTCCATAATATCTTTTAAAGAATAAAATGTTCTGTTTCATTAGGTACCTGAATAGAAAAGAAAAGTATTATTTTCAAGTATATTTTTTTATTAGTAAAAAAGGGCTACACTCTTAAGGCGCACAGTATGTATACTACTTATTAACTTTTTTTTTCTTTCTTTATTTAAAGGAGCTTTATCACTCAGTGATTATGTCGCCCCCGTAATAAAAATTACATATCTTATTAACATATTCTTAATTACAATTTACACTATAAATCTAATCATGACAGTCACACAGCAAATAGCAATGTACAAAGCATCCTTGCTTGCTCCGATAAGGGGCAAGCCAAGATACTGTTGCACAGACCTACTTCATAATTTTCAATAACTTATTAACTTCTAAATCTAAACTAATATTTCATAGTAGAAGTCATTGTGTGATTTTGTTTGTTTAAACGCGTAAATCTCTAAAACTGCCAGACGGACTAAAAGTATTGTTTCCACATTTTATAGCATAGCTCATCTTCGCTTTCCACGGGTTCGTCCCTAGGTTGATTCCCTATACAAACTTTCAACCCCCTTTTCACTTCCTTAAGGGATAATTTCCGGGATGATATCTATCCTATATCCTTTCCAGCGTCGTCAAGTATCTTCTTACCAAATTTCATCTAAATCGATCCTGTAGTTTTGGAGCTTATTCAGTACAAACAAACAAACAAAAAAAATCTCATTATAATATTAGTATAGATTAATTGAGGAACATTATAGGATTTTATTTACAATTCCCATAAAGTGTAGGCCAAAAAATAGGCTAAGCGAAGCTATAGAGAAGGCGTAATAAGCGACGCGAGAAATATCGGGGGTTGGAAAAAGCAGGGTGTAGAGTTGCTATTTACTAAAGATTCATACATTCATACAAAATTTTAATATCAACGATGATTATTTTCAAGTTTCTAAAATAATCGATTCAAAAGTAATATAAATAACTGACTTCATGTTGTGTGTTCGTGTGTCTGTTACATATCTTTGCCATTTATGAACAGATTTTAAGTTTTATTTTTATAAGTTATGTCTATACCTCAAAGAAGGTCACACATAAATTGTAAAAGAAACAATTTCTAATGACACAATGAATTTCAAAGTTTTTTCTTTTGTGTATTTTATTAGTAGTTGTAAGCATTTTAAAACTCTTTTTTTTTATATTATACATAGCGAGTGATATGTTCTCCTGTAATTGGTAATAATTAAATATATAAAGTGACTAGCGACTCACCCTCGCTCCACTCGGGTTCATCCCTTACGTTTTAATGTTTAGCTCAGAGATGATATTTTTTCCCGCAGTAAAAACTATCCTATATGTTGACCCGGATAACCAGCCATCATCATACCAAATTTCATCAAAATCTATCCAGTAGTTTTCCCGTGATACAGTAACAGATAGTCAGACAGACAAAAATTCTAAAAACTATAGATTCGGCCTCTGTATTGATAATAAAGTCTATTACAATAAGATTTTCCAAAAAAATATTTAATGTACAGATTCGACTCGACAGAATTTTATTATATGTATAGATTTAGTCAGTACCTTTTTGGCCAATAAGTAAAATTTATAATAATAATTTATTTCATATACATTGTTATACGTTAGTTTCAAATAAAATTTCACTATTTTACTATTGAGCTAACAAGTATTTTATCAAACTATTAAAGTATAGTCGGGATGCAATAAAATCGATAACGTTATAACGTCAGGTAGTGCAGTTAGCGTTTCATAAATCAGTTTCCGTCGTCGGTAGGCGCGTCTTAATACAATTTTATAAGGGATGTAAACAAACCGTGGAGACTGTGAGTATCGATATAGTGTTTTATATATACGTTTTAACGCTTAGTATGAATATAATATGCATGTATTATACATATAAATCTTCCTCTTGAATTACTATCTATTGCTGAAACCTGCAATAAAATCCGTTGCTGAGTTTAAAAGATCTAAGCGTAAAAACAGTGGGAGCGACTTTATTTTATACTATATATAGATAAAAAAGTTTGTTTGTATACATGAATTTCGTAGCTAAGTGACTAAAGATAAATTGATAAATTTCAATAGATGTTTCCTACAAGTATTTTTATTGTAACTAAAATAAATACTAAATAATTAAGATTAAGTAATTAAAATCAATAGGTATCACTAATGTTATTTGTCAAGGCAACGAACATAGACGTACTTGTTTTTGCCGATTCGTTTGTACGTCGATGAAAATCTCGAATATCCTTAATCAAATTTATTAAGCCGTTATTAAGACATGACAAAGAAACACAAAAACATACACACACACACACACGTGCGCACGCAGACACACACGCACACAATGGTTATATATTTAGTGCACAAGTCCACATGTTCTCGTTTTTAATAGAAGTCCCTAAAACGTAAAGCTTAAACTGTAGATATTGTGGGATTTACTTGATCGATTGAAACGGTATTAATCTACATAACGTGCTTAGCTTCACTTCTACTTACTTCGTAATCAAAACACGAAAATCAGTTTAAGCCTTCTTCTAATTGCGGATGAAAATATATCCGGTTAAGGATATAGTCATTTCATGCCATCGAGCTAATCTGGTGATGGGGTAAGAGGTTTATAGTGAAACTTTTCAATGGGTATTAGTAAAACTTTTGTGTTTGGGCTCATTTGATTTGCTTAGACATGTCCCATTACAGTTGATCAAAAGCTACTATAATATTTTCTTAGATGTACGCGAATATTTAACATTTTAAATAAGACTATCTTTCGTATTTTTTTCGCGGATTTTGGTTTTGGGCGTTTTAAATACTTTACAGCAATCATGGCCAGATCTCTCCCATGACCATGATTACTGTAAAAAAAACCGCAAAAAGATCAGAAAAGCTCCGACGAAATCCGAAAAAATAGTTTTATTTAATGTGTCAAAAGCTACTATCCAGTAATTTTTAAATGATATATGGGTCCAAACAGAAAAAGAACGATGGTTTTATAAAACTCATCATTCATCTCCTATTTGGTTACCGAATTACTATTGTTCTTTCTCTAAACATATCTTTTAAAATATTAGTATACGTTATACTTTTTTTATATTTATGTTATACATTGCAATACTCTCATATATATATTAATGCTATAATCTTAAAAACTTTAGCAGAAGAAAAAATATATTTTACATATACATAGGTTTTCGACTAACATAAAATTTTGAGAGCTCTTACAAGAAAATGGTATTTCCTACAGAATTGGCTTTGCGGTTACACAGTAATTTGCATGCATTATTTAAATTTGAATGTATGTTATAAAAAAAGTAATATAGGCGATAGCATTGTTTCGATTTTGTTAACATTTTTAAGCAATTATAGTGAAAATCTGCAGACCATTATACATTGTCTGGAATAAGAAGGGTTATTTTTTATTACTTATTGTGTTTCTCTTAGCTTTGCTATATAATTTTTTTATATATTCTGCCATGGCTCAACCATATTAAATAGTGTAGTGTACAATAGTAATAAAAATTATGTTAAACACTACATCTTTAGTAGATTTGCGGTTAGGCACAGACGAATATATACATTTTTATTTTTATAGATTTAAGACATCCTTATTTCTTATTTAGATGTCAGATAGCAAATGTTCCATAGAGTAAATAAATAATAAAATTTCAAGATAGTCTTGTGAGTTCTTGAGATATTTTTTTTGATTAAGAACACGCGTAAGAAGTAAAACTTCTGTAGGTTATCGGTACTCTTTATGAAATTCAATTTATGTTTTATATAATTAGGATAGGTGAGATACTAAAAATAACGCATATTAGGCATATTACAATCATCTATTTATAGAATATCATCTAAGCAAAGAATATAATATTATATGTCATTTGTCAGACAATAGCAACGGTTACCATGGCAACAAACGCTCGCCTCGCCCGTAACGTTACACTTTTCGTAATACATTCACCAGCTTACTTCCCCAGGTCAAGCGCGCGTAAAGAAATTTTTCTTCAAAAAAAAAACAACTAAGAAAGCATCCTTGTTGAGAGAGTAAGTCGCTAGTAAGTTTATATATTACGGCAATTTTATTTAAATTATGCTATCAAATGTCGATAGCATTAGCTCACATCACTACGCGTACTACATAAATCATGGGGACATACGCCCTATCTGTTGCAAGCTTAATACGATCGGTAGTCTAGGGGACGAGGGGGATTCACCCCAACTCAGTATCTTCGTTTTTATTTATATATTTTTTTTTGTTATTAATTGAATTTTTATAGTTATTCAAATGCTATTGGCTTCTGTTATTTGTCTAGGAGCTTTATGTGTCGATGAAGGTCGCAGGGTTGATTCCCGTTTGGGTTAGGACAAAAGGATTTAATCGCTGTCATACGAGACTAAAATTTATTTCAAATTCTCAACACTACTTATTATTTATTACTTTTTAAGTAAAATAAATAGCAAAGCCTCCTTTTTAGAGTCAAGCTTAAATACTGCCAATAAAAAAATAAAGTAAATATTAGTTTTTATATTCTGTTATTTTATTATTGATTAAGTGCCGTGTATTTCGATTAATATATAGCTTTCGTACATTAGAATGCTTAAAATGTAAAGCTCACGTTAACTATTTAGTTCATAAACCAATAAAAATGATACTTTTTACATTATTAAGACAAAAAATAAGTATTTCAATGGGTAAATCTCCATTTAATGTTCCAATAGAAACAACTATTTGCATAAATATATATATACAATGTTAGGACACTGCACGATTTAGTTCCATGGTAAGCTACGAGGCTTGTGTTATGGATACCAGATAGTTGATACACTACACATATATAACGTTAAATACATACGTATTATAAATATAAACACCCATGACTGGAGTACAAACATTCGTGCTCATCACACAAATGAATGCTCTCAGCCGGACTTGAATCCGCGACCGCTGGCACAGTAAGTAGCGTCACTACAAACTGAGCCAAATGTGTTCTCAAGTATAAATAAATACAATTTAAAAAATATATATAAATATGCATGTATACCATTGCATATCTAAAATCAACACCAAAACTAGTGTTGTTTGATAAACTTATTCAAAGTTACCCAACTCGACCTCGTTTTAGTATAATATTGCATGTATATAGTTTTTTTTAATATTCGTAATTATATTTGTAAGGCCTTTAAAGTTTTTAATTGGCTGGAATCTAGCACAAAAGCGCGTTTATCTTGATACACATCATGTTGGCCGAGTTATGAAACGGTTCCATGAAACGTTAGCGCTTTATTTACTGACTTTCTGGAAAAAGAAAAGGGAGGAAAATTATATTTCCATATGTAGAATGTAGAGTTGAAAACGTTTGTCTGTTTGTATATGCAATTAGGGAATGAAGTTTTGTTAATAATAAAGGCTAGTAATTGAATAGTAAATATTATATATATGATTATTCATTAGTAATGTTTGTTTATATTTAATGGATAATTTCAATTAAGACGAAAACTAGTTGTGAATAATGGTATAGATATTTAGAGTACTTGAAAATCTGTTTCAATATAATACTTTCTTAGATTTAGGCGAATATTTGACATTTTATATAAAACTATTTTTTCGGGTTTTTTCGCGGATTTATTTTGATTTGTAGTTACCGATGTTTCGAATGCTTTACAGCAATCATGGTAACGGGAGAGACTAAGGTTTTACACATCTCAAAGGTTCATTATATAGTTGTTACAGATAGTGCCAACCCACAAAATCGTATAATGATTTGCAAAAATGGCACCAAATTATCGTACAATCTTTATCTTTTCGGTTTTTTCCGAATATTATAAATTAATGAAATGAAATTAACTTTATTCAATTAGAATTAGTAACTCAAAAGTGCTTGTAAGAAGTCTAATTGAATAAGGCTCATTTTAATGTTAATTTTAGGAAAAAGTTCAGAAAAGATAGTTTTATCCAAACTGTTTCAAAATATTCATGTAATATCGGCTATTCAACAATCCCGTCAAAACTTTTTGCTCGAGCGGGATAAAAATTAATCCATCCCGCTGTTTTTTGAGCCTCACAAAAAATCTAAAACTTGCCAAAGTCGTTTCTATTACGCTGTAACCAAAGACTTTATCCATAACATTTAACGATTCTATTACATTTTTTTCCTTGTGAAAAGGAAAAATATTAAGTTAAATGGCTATCGTAATCAAAAAAAAAAAAACTGTTTTTATTACAAAGAGTGAAGATTTGTTTGTTTGTAGTCATCGATCAAAAAAGTACACAATCCCATGCAGTCCCATGCAATAAGGTCTCTTAAAACTGTCACCAATTGTGTACAGGTAATTCTTCTAGTTGAAAGAAATATACAGCAATGTAAATTGAACCTTAAATGCAATGCAATGTTTTCAGAAAAAACAAATTAAATTAAAAGCGCGCTCAAATGTTCAAATGAGCGCTCATTCGGCGAGGACATTTTTTGTCGCTGATAGTGTATATAGTACTTTTTTATCAAGGTTTGTCGATAAAATCTAAAATTTCTAAAGTAACTTTAACAATTCTTTCACTTTTCAAAAGCTTTATCATCCAAAAGTGACTTAGAATATATTTTATATAAGTAATAAAAAGTTTTCAATATGAAATATCACTTAAAGACGCACCAGAGTGAGAAAAAGGGTCATAAGCTAGCAATAGAGAAGAAATATTGGAGCTTTTTCCACCCTACGTTATTAATAATACATAACGTAATTAGTAATACATATTATTTATATTAAATATTAATATGACGACACGACACGAGTTTGTAGTGATCTTATTTTGTGTGTCTGCGGTAGCAGGTTCGAGTCCCGCTGAGGGCATTAATTTGTTTGATGAGCAGTCATGGGTATGGGTAATATGTATTTAAAGTTATATGTGTGTAGTGTATCAACTATCTGGTGTCAATAACACAAACCTCGTAGCTTACCATGGAACTAGAAGGTGCTGTGTGTTAATGTACCAACATATTTATCATATTTTTTAGATTTAAGCGAATAATTTTTTTTTAATTAAGTGTTTTTTGGGGTTTACTTGCGATTTCATTTACATTACCCGTTTGTTACTAGCTTTTTGAATGTTTACAAGCTAATATGGTCACAAAGACCCCAGAAAAAATAAATTTATTATATACATTTAAACTTACCTATACGCCATTCTGATTTGTTCGCCATTCTTATACCAGATAAGTTGGGCTGGTGGGTTTCCACCACGACTTCTGCAGACCAGCTCTAAGCTCTGACCTCGTCTGACTGTCTCTCCTTCTGCATAACCTTCGATGTAGGGAGCACCTGGCGGATCTAAAAGAAAATGTTGCATTAATTTTTAGTACTGAATTTTCTACATACTCATATTATAAACGTTAAAAACAATATAAGTTTGTTTGTTAGCTTTCAATACGCTGAACGAACTTCGGTGAAATTTGATTAGAGCATTGATTGTAATATGGAGATAGATATAAGCTACATGCGAGCAAATCCACGGGTAAAACTAGTTATTCTTAGACTATTAATGATATATTTATTTAAATTATAAAAGTAAAAAAGGTCCATACAAATTTTGGCAAATTCCTATCGCTAGTAGGGAAACCCAAAGGTAGACAGATTATTGTGATGCAATGTCAATTTACGTATTAAAAAAATATGTCCATTGTAATTTATTGAACTTTCGTTAGTAAAGTACGCTAGACAAAATAATCCCACACCCCATAAAGTAACCATAAAAATTAGAGATTACTAAAATGAATATTCGGTTGAAACAAAACAGGGAATAGAAATTTGAGGCGAACCGTCTGGTATATTTGGAATTATAGCGACTAACTAGCGAGATTGTTTCCCTATACAAACTTGCCATACCCATTTTCATCCTCTTAAGGGATGATTTTCGGGATAAAAACTATCATATATCCTTCTTAGGGTCTCAAATTATCTCCTTACCAAATTTAATCTAAATCGGTTCAATAGTTTCCGAGTTTATTCGGTAGAAACAAACAAACAAAATCTTTCCTCTTTATAATATTATTACCTATATATAAATCCCAAGACCGTCTTTTCGTAAAATATCAAAGTTACTTATTGCTAAAAAAAATCAAAACATCTATCTTTTTAGAATGTTTCAGCTAAAAACAGTATTAATCAGACTGATTCATAAATACCTAAATTAAGTCTGAATAGAGTAAAAAAATTCAACAAATAAAGTCAAAGGAATCTTTGATCTACAAAATATCCACAAAGAGATCGAGTAAATTATGAACATATTAACTAACTACAGAGTAAAAAGAAACTTAACGAAAGATACTGTAATAGAAATAAAATAAATAAAATACATAGTTTACAGTTAAATGTAAAATTTTAAATTACTCTCGTAATTGCAATGCGCTTGAAGGCAATATCATTTTTTATCAAAGAAACCCAACTTTTCCAAGTGAATGTACTAGAAGATTGTTGCCGTTGAGTCTAATGTAGATATCATTTGAACATCGAAATTGTAAAAATTGAAAAACTACCATTTTCGTATGGATTTGTTCTTAATTTATTTTTACTCTTGTACAATTTCAAAGAGAATATAGTAAGATCACCCTGTTTTACTGTATTTGAATATACGTGTATATCGCATCCCGAACATTATGTCCTCCCGAGCGATTTCGGCCACGGCGGTCAATCTCATTGAGATTAGCCCACTACGAGAGAGATATTATAGTATAGGTGTACGTACAGACACAAGTGCACTCTTTACACCTTTCACCCTCAAAGTTTGATGGGACGTCAAATTAACATAGCTAGTGAGAGATCAGACGCAGACGCTTTACATGCACTCCGAGGCACGGGGGTGAAACACCGCCAACTTCCTAACTCCGGGCTGTTACTGAGACTTTCTTAACAGAAAGATTCGATAACTAAACTTGGCACAACCCGGGACTCTAACCCAGGACATCCGGCTGCACAGCCGTATTACAAGCGACTAGACCACCGAGGCCATCGACTGATATAATATATTGGAACATTAACACCATCTAGTTCCACGGTCAGTTACGAGGCTTGTGTTATGGCTACCAGATAGTTGATACATTACACATATATCACTTTTGATATATAAATATTATAAATATATATATATATATATATATATATATATATATATATATATATATATATATATATATATATATATATATATATATATATATATATATATATATATAAATATTATAAATATATAACTGCCTCGGTGGTGTAGTGGCTAGCATGTCCGGCTGCACATTCTGAGGTCCTGGGTTCGAGTCCCGGGTCGGGCCAAGTTTAGTTATTGAGTCTTTCTGTATAGTAAGCCTCAGTAACAGCCCGGAGTTGGGAAGTTGGCGGTGTTTCACCCCCGTGCCTCGGAGAGCACGTAAAGCCGTCGGTCCTGCGCCTTAACTCTCACCGGTCGTGTCGAGTAGTCGTCCCACCGGAGTATGAGAGTGACAGGAATAGAGAGTGCATTTGTGTCTGCGCGTACACTTGTGCACTATAATATCTCCTGCGCAGTTGGCTAGTCTCAATGAGATTGGCCGCCGTGGCCGGAATCGGTCAGGAGAACATCAATATTATAAATATAAACACCCCTGACTGGAGTACAAGCATTTGTGCTCATCACTTAAATGAATGCTCCTAGTAGGACTCGAACACGCGACCGCTGGCACAGTAAGTAGCGTCACTACAAACTGAGCCAAACGTGTCGTCAAACTGTACATGAGTAATTACCACTTAAACAAACACACATTAAGAAATATAGGTTCAAAGGTAGGTTCATATATAATTTATAATAAACGAAAACAGATGCTACTTCTTATGAGTCGGTTAACACTTTCCTTTCATTATAAAGCTATTTTCCGCTATTCACGAATCTGACACCACATGTGTCTGAGTGATGTTTTTATTTTAGCATAGCCCTCTTATTATAAGTGATGTGTGTTATCGATAGCTTGTTATCGATTGTTAGTTAAAATATAATTAAATTGATAATTATTAACTTTGAATAAAACACAATATATTTATAATATTAGTAATATTATGAATGTGGAAAATATTTGTTTTGGTTTCCTTTTTTTGGGCATCTCAAAAACGGGTCTGTTTCATGTAAAATAATAAGTGATAGGGTGTACTAAGTATAACTAATGAACATATAATATTAATGATTAAAAAGATATGAGTGAGGCAAGGAAGCATAAGCTAGTGTGAAATAGAAAAAAACTTAACAAAAATTATATTTTGGAACGTTACATGTTTTTTAACCTATTCGATATATTTATCCTCTTCATAAATTCACCTCCCGAACTCACTCCCGCTACGTTTTATTTATATTTGGTTATCTTATGAAAATTTCTAGCTTTTATTATAAGAATTTCCTTTTATAAAGATAGCAAATTTTGTCAAATTTATAGGTATTGTAGAAAAATATGTATGTATACGTGCTAAGCATATTGATTTTTTTAAGTCTTTTAGCTATTTTCTTCTAACTGACTCATAGGTTATATAAAGTGCCTTAGCCGCATTGGAAAAGTACACATTATGTATATATAGGTATGTATGATAATACAAATCGTATGCTTGGTTAAAACAAATCTACATACGTCAAGAATCGAATCTACACCTCAGATATAATAATAAAAAAATAATAATTATCGATATTATTCACTTCCCGTCATTACGTAACCTGAGTATAGGGGATAAGAAAACACAGTGTGCGTTGTAATTATACTGGCTGATGGAATTCTGGAACACCCTGTATTTTGCACATTATTACACTAATATAGCAAGTTGTTATTTTAAAAAAAACTTGACATCACACGCGGCTTTGTTTCGTTTTTATTTTTAATTTATACAATACTATAATTTACATATATTATACTCATCTAGGATATAAACTATCTCTATTATGAATTTCACTTAAATTAGTTTAGCCGTTATAGCGTGATGAAGTAACAGACATACAATATATACTCACAGCATTATGCAATTTTAAGATTAGTGACGTTGCCTAAAATAAAAGTTATATTAAAATAAGCTCAGCCGTAAATTTAAATAAATAGACAGACAAAGAAGTATATGATGATGATATTAATGTAATAACTATTTTGAAATTTTAGACATACTATAATTTTACTTGTAACTATAAACTATAGATATAAATTTCAGGATAAAGGCGGCCGCCACGTGCTATGTCATTCATGGCATCTCGTTAAGCCTATGAGGGTTTTGCAAGATTTTAGGTTACAACGGCTTATTTAGTAGATGATACCTGCAAAACCAGGCTTAGACAAGATATCATTCTAAAATCTTTGAACATAAATCTTGAAAATTGTATTGAAATAACAAATTTAATACTTATATCATAGAATCGTAATATGTCGTTACGCGTTACCATATGTGCTTTAAAATCGAGTGAAGATGGTTTAAATCCCGGGTTTCACAACTCTGATAATTTCATGTGTGAATCGTTTTCAATATAATTGAAAGTTGTCTTACTGTGAAGGAAATCATCGAGAGGAAACATGCATGTCTGGGAGAATCTAGTAAGTATTTGAATGACATGTGAAGTCCGCCAACCCATCTTGACCAGCGTGGTGGACTCTGCCCTGATCCCCATCGTATTGGGAGGCCCACTAGCAGAGGAACGTTAAAAAGGGCTGAATACATATTTTTTGATTTCTCATGTCCCATACATGCCCCATGTGTTGATGGTGGAAAGCCGAAGGGAAAATGTTAATGTTTATCAAGACATTTTCAAAAATTAAAAATTGACCTGCCAGCAAAAAATAGATCCTTTCCATTTCTTATAGTGTATTATGAGTGCGTCATCAACATATCAAATTTCAAGAAGCGTTTTGTATGATATTTGTGGAAACTGATTTGTCAGTTAGTTAGTCATGACACTGTTATATTTGATTTTATTAATAGTAAGGCATGTCCGGTGGGTCTATTTTATTTTACTTCACCAAGCAAAATATATTGTTTAGAAAAGAAAAAATATTGATAAAATTAAATGTTTAGACTAAGTATACATACATATATATATATACATATTTATATGTACGTTCTTCTTATCTTATCTACGATTCGTTTCTGTTCGCATGCTCATATCTCGAGAACGATTAGATCGCATCTTGAGAAAACCATAAGACAGATTATGATGAAATTTGGTATGATGCTAGCTGGTTATCCGGGTCAACATATAGTATACTTTTTATTAAGGTAAAATATCTCATCTCTAAGAAATCTATACTAACCGTTAAAACGTATCTATAGGGACAAGTTACATATATTATTATTTTGTTATACTCCAGATTACCTATGGACTAATTCAAGTGAAGCGAAAGTGTATTACTTGTTACAAATAAACAAAGGTAAAAAAAGGTAAAGTTTAATTTTATTTTCATTAGTTAAACTTACTGCTTGAACTTTGTTTTTCGAGCACCCTTATACAAAATGATATACATTTTGTGGTTAAGAAATAAAAAGACATATGTACACGAACGAAGTCTTAAACATAAGAGAAACCGCTGGCTATAAACAGTAAATTTAAGTCATACACTATCAGTCTATTACTGGAGGATTATCGCGGATCATAAAATTACATGAGATTAGACTTTCAGTATTTCAGCATAAAACCAAGAGCATATTTTTATTTAGTTGCACACTGTGAATACGTGACTACCTCGATGGTCCGGTACCTAGTATGTATGGCTGCAGATCGGAGGGTTCTGGGTTCAAGTTCTGGTTCGGGCAAAAACAGTATCTGGTTTTTTTTTCTGTCATAAAGAATCGAGATTGTGTCTAATTTACGTCCCACCGGTGTTTAAAATTAATCGATCGTCTTCACCAAATTGGTTTTTTTTGTGTTTGTTATTATCAGGACAAGCTTTATATAGAAGAAAATTAAAAGAAAAAAAAATACTATAATAAGTTTTAAATTTCATCATTCGGAATTCATCCCTTAATGAGGTGAAAATGGCGATTAAAGTTTGTATGGGGAAGCAAGATAGGGACGAACCCGAGCGGAGCGAGGGTGAGTCGCTAGTTAAGAATATTAGAGTTATAATGTATGAAAAATATATTACTTTACATAAGTTGGAATTTAACCCGTTACAAAATAAAAAAGGTTTAAATTTTCTACTAGAAAGAATTAGAGGCAGTAGTAGCCCAGTAGTAACGCGCTCGCTTGGGTAAATGAGTGAAGCGGATTCAAATCCTGGGTCTCGCAGCTCTGATATTTTCATGTGCGAGTCATTTCTAACATGATTCCACTTGTCTTATGGTGAAGGAAAACATCGTGAAGAAATCTGCATCTCTCTGAGAACTTAACAAGTTTTCGAATGACATGTGAAGTCCGCCAACCCGCACTTGGCCAGCGTGGTGGACTATGACCTGATCCTCCCCATATTGAAGGGAGGCCCGTGCCTAGCAGTGGGACGTAGAAAAAGGCTGAATAATACTCGCAAATTTATGTTTACCACACAGGCAATGAAATAAAATGTATTTTTCGATGTTAAAATCCCTAAGGGAACAAAGACAACATTAGACTTGAGAATTAGAGAAGATATTTTGCTATAATCGCATTAGGGTAGAAATCCTACAAATTGCATTGAAATAACAAATTGTAGCATCATGTTAGAGAATCAAAATATGTTATTTTTATACAGTTATATTTGTATTAGTGAACTATACTATTTTTTATTGCACTTATATGCAAAATACAGAAATTAACAAACAATAAAATTAGTGGGCAAAGGTGGACTCATCTCTAGAAGAGATCTCTTCCAGTCAACCTAAATAAGTTAGAGAAATAGTATTTAAAAGCAGGCTAAAGTGCAGTTACTCAAATATAAATAATTAAATAAATAAATTACATATAAATATATAATAAAATATTATACATACTATATACCATAGCATATGTACATACTACTACATATACAAATACATATCTATATAATGTAATACATAATAATAGTAGTTAATATAATTGTGGATTAACTTGCGTGAGAAGGTGCTAACTATTGTAGAATTTATTTATTTATTTATTTACCAAATACAAAAAAAAAACATTTATACAAAACTAGCAGAACCCGCGTCGTCGCTCGCACTAAAACTACAAAAAAATCTCTTAAAAAGGTAGTTTCATACAAACATTCATCCCCTATTTTACCCCCTTATAGGATGAATTGCGAAAAATGCTAAAACACGTATTTAGTATTTAATTTTATTGAAGAGCATTAATACGAAGTTTCAAGTAATTCTGATCATAAATATTTTTTTGGATTGTATAATAACGTGTTTTCTCGTGGGAATTAGATAATCTCCCACGGTAAAAAGTAGCCTATGTCACTCTCCAACCCTCAACTATCTCCACACAAAAAAAAACACGCCAATTAGTCATTCCGTCACGTGAAAGAAAAACAAACAAACAAACACACTTTCACATTTATAATTGGTATTAGATATAATATTAGACTAGTATGGACTTAAAACTCGTACTACAGGAACTTTATTGCAAGCGTCTTGATTTCCCATGTTGAACAAAATACAATGAATACCAACATAATATCACAAATCTTCTGAGTAAAATACAATGAAATTTTGTCTAAACACCAAGGAGTATCAAGCTTTAAATAAGCGATGCTGGGGCAAATGGCTAGTGCAGGAATAATCGTGTGCAATTCCGCAAAATGAATACTTTATAAAACCACTTTTATTCATACAATTTAAACAAATCACATACAACTAGTTCTTATTAGCGACTTCGCTTGTATCGATAAAAAATGACATATTATATTACTAAGGGATGGGGTTGAATAGCTGTTTATTAGTAAAAAACATATAAAATATACACCATATACAAAAATAACAAGACATCAAATGTAAATATAAATATGAATATTTTCAAGAACAATCTCGAACCTATTACTTATTTAGCACATTATATAAATGAAAATCGCGTAAAAGTAACATTACAGAGTAAGGTAAATACGCTGTACCCGAAATAATTAATAATTCATAGAGGGCACGACGGCTGCCCGAATAGGAGGTTCATTTTGCAATTCCTAAATTTGTTTGCGAAAGGCCGTACACACTAACCTTACAGCTGGCTGTATTTTTAAAGGATTCTGGCTGGATTTTACATAGTTAAGTATGATATAGTATTACACGAGAAATAGTGGCGGTAAATGAGTCTTTATTTGAATTAGGGAAATGCTTAAGCGGCTTTTATTCGATTATCTTATTGTTGGCAGAATGAGTATTTATTTGAGCGGTTATTATTTAAGCGGTTTTTATTAGATTTTTTTTTTAGGTTATAACAAAAATAATTTACAATTAAGTAGTGAAAGTTTTATTTGTAATGTTTTTTTTTTCTATTTTGTTCCGTCTTCTACTTAACTAATGTATGTTTATTTGTATGGTATCGTTCTATTATGCAAACATACTTTATAAATTGGATAGCTAAATACACTAATTATTAACTATCGTGTTAATTAATTAGTGGGTAACATCAGATCGAAGAGAAGGCGAGATATTAGTTTTTATTGACTTTTCGCGAAGGCGAAATACTATTTTAAAAACAGTTTCAGAAAATTTCACACCAAAATCGATCTAGCAAATAAAGCTCACGAAACTTAGATTTCATAGCTTGACTTTGAAACTTTCAAAGATAAATTTGGTCGCTTCACTAAAGTCAATAGTGGACAACGTCAACATTTACGTAAGCTTTAAATGGGATATTAATAATGCATGTCCCGTTGCTTGCGTTCTGGATTTTCCAATGCGATTCTATGAAATGTGGGCATGATTTTAGTACTCAAAGCTAACAACGGGGTTCTAGTTTAATATAATGTTTAAATAACTATTATTCTGCCTCGGCTTAGTCTGCTTTTTAAAACATAATGGTTGATAGGGGTAAAATTTAAATGTACGATCTTTGGCACTAGTACGTCCCATGGGGGTTGCTTCTGGTAATTCTCTGACAGCAGACTAGACTGTAGGAGCAACCCTATGGTTATTATGGTCTGCTTCGGTAGACCTTCCGTCAGGGCGTCGTGGTTAAGTACGTGAGGCATTTTCTGTTGGGTTTTAGTAGGTATTACTGGCCTTTCTAGCCAGTGAGTCCATAACCATGTATGTATGCAGGTGGTATGCGTTAATACATTTCCCAACAAAAAAAGGCACTAGTATACTAAAATGCTTGAATATAACTCAAAATGCAACATTATTATAACAATTTTTCATTCATGCTGCATTCTCGTAATAAAATATATGATTTAAAACAGAGAGCGTGTAAGCTGACGGGTAGAATGCGCACAATTTTTCATAAATTCGTGGAAGAACAAATGACTCAAGTTATAAGTGTCAGGATTATCTCCAACCATTCGGTTCTAAGACAATTACGTATTATAAATCGCAGTCATGCAGACATTTGTTTGGATTTCGCTATTTTTTATAGGATAAAATGTTCTTGTATTGTACTAGAAAACCACCCTGACTACTTTCGTAGGAAGATTTATTTTATTGTATATAATAACTAGCGAGTTATCCTTGCTTCGCTCGGGTATCTCTAACCTATTTTTTATTATGACATAGTCCATATGAAAGTATTAAAATCAAATAAAAAATACTTTATTCAAATAAACTTTTACGAGCAATTCTGAATCGTCACTTTTAACATTTTCAAAATTTTATTTAGATGTCAGTATATATGTCCGTGCGGAACCACCGGCTCGGAAGGCAGTTCTGCTGAAAAGAGCCGGCAACTCAACAGTTGCTCTTTTAAAATAATATTTGTTTACAATATTGCAATACAATAATTATCCACGTATCCTACGTGAGACCCAACCAGACATTATTCCCACACATTGTCATCTAGAAAGTACTCGTGTATTAGGATGAATAGGATAGGAACGAAAAAATAGTAGGCGTTACGAACGGATAAACTTAAATTATTTTTTATATATATACTATCTGTGAAAATAAATAAGTTGAGAATAAAATAAACATGAGCATCTTAGTCTATGAAGGCACATACAATATCGCTTCTGTGTAAGCTGCGATGGATTTTATTAACGGATATCTAGGATTTTATTCATTTGTATATATAAATCTCAAATCTGGCTACCACTAGCTCAGTGGTAACACGCTCGCTTGGGAAACAGAGTTAAGCGGTTTCTAAGCCCGGGTCTCGCACATCTGTTATTTCGTGTGCGAAGCATTTTCAACATGATTACCACTTGTCTTGCGGTGAAAAGGTTAGGAAAACATCGTAAGGAAATCTTAATGTCTGAGAGAACCTAGCAAATTTTCGAAAGACATGTTTAGTCCACCAACCCGTACTTGGCCAGCGTGGTGGACTATGGCCAGATCCCCCCTCGTATTGAAGATAAATTACAAAAACTAAAATATAGATATAAATAAAGGTATAGTAAAGATTAATTATAAGCATTAGAAATCGAAAGCCATCATAAAACCCTTGATAAATCCTATTAATGCTCGGATACCCCCGCGTTTAACGTGATGAGATCATGATCGAGGACTTAACTGCTCGGGTAACCGGCAAATTAAACTTGGTTAGACTACAATTTATGATGAAACTGTACGAAATCAATATTATATACTCTTTCCGAATCAGTATTTCAGTGATATTCTAGTATTTCTAGTTTTTTTCAGTCTGTATTACAGTCATTTTGTTCTTGCCGTTAGATTTAAAAAAAATAGTTTTTTTTGTAGTCTTAATCTACATGACATATATCAACTTTTTATTATACTAATTATAAATTTGAATAAATGAATAAATGAACATTAAACCCACAGCAACATCTACTTCTCGTGCCCATGTTGTGGATACCAGATAGTTGATACACTACACATATATAACTTTTTAAATACATACATATTTAAAATATAAATATAAACACCCACGACTGGAGTACAAACATTCGTGCTCATCACACAAATGAATGCCTCCAGCGAGACTCGAACCAGCGACAGCTGGCACAGCAAGTAGGGTCACTACAAACTGAGCCAAACGTGTCGTCCATACACCTATACATCCAGACATTCATACATCCTCACAAATTTATAATATTAATAAGATTAGTAGGATTGAATAAATTATAATTTGATGTGTTGCATTAATTTCTATACGACTACATACAAGTTAAGTTTTTTTACAAACACAATAAAAATGTCAGACAATGATCGTTCCGGTAAGATGTATTGGGGAGCAATATTTCTCATTCCCTATTGAATATCACAAAAAGAAAACTAAAAGTGGTCGGAAAAGAGTTGTGCTTGATCGGCCTTTTCTATTATTTGGAGAATCTATCAGTTTGTTTTGCAAACATTTTTAGATTATTTTCATCAAATGTATAGGAATGGCTTTAAATTATTTATGTTCTAGTTTTTCCAATTAAATAAATTCAGGATTTGATGACGTTTTTTAGTAATTTAAATATAAAATTAGAATAGATTTCATTTACTTTGCTTTACCATCAAATCTTTCTAGTTTTGATGTTAGAAATGTCTTAGAAGAGTGGTAGTAAAATGAATTTGTGCATACAAAAAATAACTTATATGAATCCTTAAATCACTACATAGTATAAAACAAAGTCGCTTCCCGCTGTCTGTCTGTCCCTATGTATGTTTGGATCTTTAAAACGACGCAACGGATTTTGATGCGGTTTCTTTTAATAGATAGAGTGATTCAAGAGGAAGGTTTGTATGTATAATACATGCATATAATAGTACAGAACACCCGAGAAATTCAAAGATTTGTATTTCATACGAACCGTTAAAACGTACATACCTAGTGACGAAACCGAGCGAAGTGAGGGTGAGTCGCTAGTTGATTTACAATTAGTAACCAATTAAAAAAAACGGTTGACAAAATGTTTACCATCTTAAGTTTTAAAAGGCTTAGAGGCTACAAATATAAATGAACAAAACCACTGACAAAAACGAGTGTTAAATTGAAGTATTAAAAATTAAAAG
This sequence comes from Argynnis bischoffii washingtonia, assembly GCA_033884665.1. NCBI lineage: Eukaryota > Metazoa > Arthropoda > Insecta > Lepidoptera > Nymphalidae > Argynnis > Argynnis bischoffii. The sequence goes on from JAEMGE010000029.1 coordinate 844,802, forward strand.
ATAGTTGGAAACTTTATTATATAAAATATGATGCAAGCTCTTTTACTACATCGCTAAGGATATTTGTGAGGATCTTAAAGCATTCTTCATTGAAAGTTTAAAGAAATTCCTAAAATAGTCTAGGAGCTGCTATCTCAAACGGTTAACAATTTAATTTTGTCACAAGCGAATGTAAAACGTAAACAAGTAAGACAAAGTTTGTCTTAAGTTAAACACTGGATGTCTCATTGTTTACAAGAAACTAGAATTAATTGTTTTTGTCTTTTAAATTTTGTTTATTTTGTTGCCACAATAGATACTTACTTGATACAATTGTACATTTAGTAAATATTTACTAGTATATTTATTGTTTGAATCCACACATAATCCATAAATATTGCGCGTTTGAATCCATACTTACATATAGAGACTGAAGAATTTTTGACCCTTGTTTACTAAAGAATTTTGCATTCGCAGTCACAACACACGCATGCACGCACTCACGCACGCACGCACACTCTCACACACACACAAACACACTCACACTTATATCACTATTATCATATCGTTATTCAGGTTTTATAAAATAGTTCAGATATTATACGGAGGCAGGCGTTGATATCTGCAACGCAATTTATACTTTTGCCTTATTGTCGTAGCCAATTGTTACTACATAAATATACTTCACTTCATTTCATACATTATCGTACTAAGGTCAAAAATTATAATGAATATTTTTTTTAAACGCAGTAACAATAATGCGTCAAATGAGAAATTTTGTAAAGATTTTTGGATGTTTTTTACATAAGCACATTGTACGGTGAACCGATATCGATAAAACTTAACACATAACTACATAAATATTTGTATATTCGTCGATTTTTCTTTTGTATATTGTTAAAAAAGAGACTATAGTCCCGCTGAGTTTCTTTTGACAGTTCCGGATGGAAAATAAAATTTTTGACATAATAATTAATATATATCTAATAACAATATTGAATGATGATTTTAATTTAGACTTAAACTATGAACACACAGGATTCATAAAATAAATAGGATAAAATACCCATATGATAATAAATCAGGCTTTTTTAATTTTTTTTAAATCAATACATAGCGCTGTTCAAATTGAAAGATAAATAAAAATTATAATGTGATAGAAACCGCGGGATGAAAGTATGTCTATCAATACTGACACTGGATATATGTAATAATAAAAATATATTCTAATGGTTGTCTGATGTGCCCTATATACCACTCAGCGTGGGGCTCCTAATCTTACGCTACAGTTTTTAAAATACGCGACGTGGGAGAAGTTCACGCCAATTCTGCTTCATTATATGAGTAATGTTTTCTTAACCAACTTTGAAAAAGGAGATTGTTGATACATTTTTGTTTCACTTTTTATCAAAAAGGCTATATCTTTAGAGTCTCATTATAATTTAAAGGAAATTTACATATTGACTTTTATATGATAAATTCAAAACTTGTTATATTTTGTGCATTTAATTCCTTAATTATCAATTTTTATTAGTGTATGTATGTCTTTTTGTTACTACGTATGTAACGTAGTACAACTATCGACCTAAGCTATATGTGTTTAAGCCTGAACTGTAATTGTGGAAGGTACATATATTTTCTAGCTTATTACATAATATTATTATATCGCCATGAATAGCTCAGAGGAAATTCTCTAACGATAAAAAATGATAATTTATCTCAATTATCAGAGTCTAAAACAGTCAGAAGAAATTAACGCTAAAACAGACAAAAACAGTAATTTTACTTTATACAAACAACTCACCCTCGCTCCGCTCGGGTTCATTCCTAGGTACGTTTTAATGTTTAGTATAGATTTCTTAGAGATGAGATATTTTCCCGCAGTAACAAAGTATCCCATATGTTGACCGGGATAGCCAGCTATCGTCACACCAAAATTTCATCACAATCTGTCCAGTGGTTTTCTCGTGATACGTTCCCAGACAAACATACCAAAATTCTAAAAACTATAGATTCTACCTCTGTATCGATATTAATGACTATTTCAATAAGATTTTCCAAAGAATATCTAATGTACAAATATGACTCAAAATCAGTTAGATTTTTATTATATGTATAGATATAGACTAATACAAGGTATATGAAAATTAACACACTTTTCGTTAAGTTACGTTTTTCTAAGTAATTCTCAGTAACATCCTTGAATTCCTATGTTTCGGAGGGCACGTATAGTCGTCGGTCCTGTGCTTCAACTTTCACCGGTCGTGTCTTGATTTCATCCCACCGGTATATGACAGTGACGGATATAGGGTGTACTTGTGCACACATAGCTTGTTTCAGATAGACAAGCCATCGGTAGCCATGAAGAAGACATTATTATTATCATAAAAGTACAAGTACTTACATAATACACTAAGTTGCACGGTACTTCGCATCGGCATATCCCGCTGTAGAGCCTCGTGTCGAGCTTCACAAGTGAAATCTGCGTAGTCGTCATCAGCCATCGCTTTGAAGTGAACTCTGTTGATAAAACAAATGTGTTATAGAAACTATATATTAACATCATACTCTTGGGCTACTATCCATATTAATATTATAAATGCGTAAATACATCTGTCTGTCTGTCTGTTACCTTTTCATTCTTAATCCACTGAACTAATTTGGATGTTTAATATGGAGATATTTTGAGACCCTGGGAATGACATAGGTAGTTATATCCCGGAAGTCATCCCTTAAAAGCTTGAAAAGGGGAGTGGATATTTATAACGGGAATCAATCATTTCTCAAGTAAGGGATATACATTATACCTATGTATATGTATACATATAGTTTATATTCCATGCTAACCACTAAAACGTATATAGAGGCGAACCCGAGCGAAGCGTGGGTGAATCGCTAGTCAAATATATTTTCGTAACTGTACCGCGACATACATTTGTATGGTCCATACAAATATTTGCTGTATCCGAGATTCCAACTCACTGCGATGACTGAAGTAAATCTACATTTCCTTAATTAAAACCATGCAAGAGCTAACGCTAACATTTAATAACGTCATTAAAGCTATTATTATAGGTACTTGTAGCAAGAATGTGAATACCACACTTCCAAGACTGCGATATTAGTGCTTAAGTTTATTAGCTCAGTACAGTAAAAGGCGACATTGCGAAATTTCAAGCTGTTTCATTTCTATGGGAAGGTATACTACGATGTATACTGACTCGTAGGCGTATGAAGTAAATTGATCTGTAAGAAAAAAAGAAGGCCAAGTGCGAGTCGGACTCGCGCATGAAGGGTTCCGTACCATTATCTATAAAAACGACAAATAATCGTGTCTGTTGTATGGAAGCCCCACTTAAATATTTGTTTTATTCTGTTACTTAGTATTTATTGTTATAGCGGCAACAGTAATACATCATCTATGAATATTCGACTGTGTAACAGACAAAAATTGTAAAAAATGTAGTTTTGGTATATGTACTGGGTATACATCCATATGCGTTTAGTAAAAAGCGATTATTTTAATATTACAAACAGACACTCCAATTTTATTTATCTGTATAGACGTATATAGAAAAATCTAGAAATATATTAAAACGACATGTCTGTGACAAGAACGTATAAACGGATAACAATAAACTGTGACATAACTAAATAAATCAACGTATATTTGTTTGGAACATCAATTTGAAACTTTGGTAGAAGTTTTATCCTGTGTCATACATTTTGAGTTGATATATTTTTAATGGAAGAGGCCTTATTAAATGTGTTTTATGATTAAATGACGACACGTTTGGCTCAGTTTGTTGTGACCCTACTTGCTGTGCTAGCGGTCGCGTGTTCGAGTCCCGCTGTGGGCATTCATTTGTGTGATGAGCACGAATGTTTGTACTCCAGTCATGAGTGTTTATATGTGTAATATGTATACATATATTTAAAGTTATATATATGTAGTTTATCAACTATCTTGTATCCATAACACAAGCCTCGTAGCTTACCATGGAACTAGGTGCTGTGTGTTAAAGTCCCAACATATTTATTTGATATGACTAGTCCATACTAATATTATTAATGTGAAAATAACTCTGTCTGTTTTTTCTATCTAAAACTTGAAGGGGGTAAAAAAGGGGTTGAAAGTGAAGCACAATAAAACAGTGTATCTTATCATTTTAGTTAGAAATAAAGAACACTTCCGCTTTTATAACCAATCAAGGTAAAATAGGGGATTAATATTTTTTTTTTTAAAGCACTTAACTATTTTCTATGCGTATGTATAAAAAGTCTATTTCAGACTAACCGTTAAAGCGTACACGCATGTACGTCTACTACATAATACATTATAATATTATGTATTTAAGTTTTATTTTCAGTTTTTTTTAGTTTTTAAGTTTGATTCCCCATACAAACTTTCATCCCCATTTTCACCCCTTTATGGGATGATTTTCGAGATAAAAAGTATCCTACGTCTTATCCAAGGTCTCAAACTATCTTCTTACCAAATTTCATCTAAATCGACTCATATTATCCACAGATATTACCCACTACAACCTCAGAAACTCACAAACTTTATCTCTTTATAATATTACTTTAAAACACGTTTTCTTGCTTTTTATTTGAATTATATTATACATAAAATATTTAACAAATTTCAATAAAGTTTGGCGTAACTTATACATGGTCAAAGAATATATGATTTAAACAGAAGTGCTCTACCAATGTTAATGATGTTTCTTCTTCATCATTATCGTATATATAATAAATAAACTATCTATATTTTTACAGCCTTACTTAGAGAAAGTCACGGTTAAAGCTTACATGTCAAAAACCACCAAACCAAATCACAACGAGTTTCATTTTATAAGTTAAGCTCTGTATAATGTATTGGCGATTACTCGTCACCCCGAATTGTATTGATAAGTAGATTACAATCCTTGGAAAATTCTACCACATGTTCTATTGTGAGGGTTTTTTTAATTTTAAGTGGTTAATTTTATCGGGTAGATCTATTGCTTAAGACCCCTCAAGGGATACCTTGCTTAAGATCCTTTATGGGATACCTTGGTTAAGACTCCTCAAGGGATTCCTTGCTTAAGATCCCTTAAGGCATACCGAGGTTAGGACCCCTCAAGGGATTCCTCGCTTAAGACCCCTCAAGAGATGACACGTTTAAAAATACAGAATACATTTTTTGGCACAAGCATCTGTATAACGAGATTTAATACATAAATGAATATTCTAAATTTCCATGTTTTATGCAGAATATGCAAACGAACTGCAATACTTTCAGGTGTATTTTTAAAATTACTGCAGTTTTTTAAATGTATATATAATATCTTATATTGTCTCGTTATACAGTATTAGTCTTATTTATATAATAATCATGTGAAAACAGTTACAACAATAATTAATCCATACTAATAAGCTACTTACTTATTCCCAACTAGCGACTTACCCTTGCTTTACTCGGGTGCGTCTCTAGTTAAGTTTTTTTTAACGAGAACTTAATTATTTTTCTAAAATAAAAGTAGCCTAAGATACTCCTTATAATATCAGCTATCTACCAGTGAAAGTTCCGTTAAAATTGATCCAGCCGTTTCGAAAATTATCCGGAACGAACAGACAGACAGACAGACAGACAGACAAAAAAAAATTTGTTTTTCTTATAAGTACCGTATATAATTCCATATGCATTTAGTATAAAGCTGTTATTTTGACATTACAAACAGACACTTCAATTTTATTTATCTGTACAGATACATGAAATAATTCCTGCGGTATATTACAAAAAAAATACACACAGACGAACATAGAAACTCCTTTTTGGAAGTCGGTTAAAATAGTACTAAGCTACGGCTTAATTGAACTAAGTGGCAATATTATAAGATTTTTTTAATTTTTAAAATTTACTTGTTCAGGAGGAATTTAGTACAAAGATGAACTATGACCTAGTGTAACATGTAGGTTGGTGTTAAATACCCAAGAACCCACCCGAGTCAAGCGAAAGTAAGCCAGTAGTTTAAAATTAGGTTTCATACACAAGTACTAGTCCAAAATAAATACACTATATTCTTAAAACTTTTAGTACGACTAAATTCAACTAAATTCTAGTTTCAAAATAGATTAATATTACATGAATTTCAACTAGACTTCAACTAACACTTCTAGTATCCTACATCCGTTACATTCATCACCCGTTACATTTCGCAAAGCAATTTACATTTTGTCTGTGCGTTTGTTCATACAGAACACCGTTTAAACTTTATTCATATTTTAATATCAACTTTGCTTCCTTGTTTATGACAGCTATTTCAATTTATAATTTTGATTAAATGTAACTTTTGCAATGTATACTACTAATACTACTTTTATTACGCGAGTTTATTTAAATAAGTACAAGTCTAACTCACACTTCAAAAGTTGCATACCTACTACTAATTTTAATATTACACAGGTTGTATCTATACTAATATTATAAAGCTGAAGAGTTTGTTTGTTTGTTCGTTTTTTTTGTTTGGTTGAACGCGCTAATCTCAGGAACTACTAATCCGATTTGAAAAATTCTTTTTGCATTAGATAGCCCGTTAACTGAGGAAGGCTATAGGCTATATACCATCCCGGAAAAATGTACGGTTCCCGTGGGATAGATTTGTTTTTGTCTAGGGACGAACCCGAAGCGAAGCGAGGGTGAGTCGCTAGTGTCTGTATATGGGAGTCGCTATACCATATTTGATGAATCTTAAATCGGTGGTGGAAAGTTCCACTATACCCCTCCTAGTTCCTCCTGATTTTACTTATTTACAAAGTTTAAATTAATACAACCATAAATGGGCCAAAATTGATCAAACCTAATATTATAAACTTAAAAGTCTTCCCCAAAAAAGCAGAGTTTGGGTTAATTTCACAACTACTGTATAAATTTCCGTACAGCTTTCATCAATAGAAATATTATCTAGAAAGGTTTATAAGCTACTGGCGACTCACCCTCGCTTCGCTCGTGTTCATCCCTAGGTTGATTCTCATACAAACTTTCATCACCATTTTCACCCCCTTAAGAGATTATTTTCGGGATAAAAACTATCCTATGTCCTTCCCAGGACCTCAAACTAACTTGTAACCAAACTTCATATAAATCGGTCCAGTAGTTTTAGAGTTTACTCGTTACATACGTACAAAATTACGAATTATTCCTCTTTATAATAGTACTAAGTAAGTAGAGATAATTTATGGTCATTTTGCGAAAATAAGCTGCCCTTATGACGAACATTGTGATTAAACTTAGAAAAACGTCCCCTCGGAGAGCTAGTGTAATATTATAAATGTAAAGGGAATCTAGGGACACTGGCTCACTAATGTAGCATATTTAGGGTTATTTTTACTTGGGCGACAGAGCTTCGATCGTCATTTTTGCCGAAAGGATATAATGATTGCGTTTTTTTTTTTCAGAAACGACACTGATATAGATATACTAAAAAAGCAGTCTTATCTAAACATAAAATTTCATCTAAATCAGTAAAGCCGTTTCGGAGATATACATAACATAAAATAACATATAATCAAATAAGGAATTTGTCAACTAAAAACAAGAAAGAGCTAAGGGCCTACCATCATTTACCATGTTTTTCGATTTCCCAAACACATAGCCAAAAGCAATAGAGAGTAATATATAGTGATAAAATCACGGACATACGCATCAAAACTAATTCGTAGGACAATCTGTGTCACTTTTGATAAGGGTCTATCATATTGAGAATATAATATGCCCTAACGCTTTGGGGTGTAATGTGTTAAATATTAAAGCAAAATATCTTTCACGGCCCACTGCTGGGATTTAATTGTATGATTTGAATAAATATACACAAACTTTCATAAAGAATGATACATAAATATTAGGGGTGAAGCAAAAAAAAACCCACAATTTTTTTTTCGTGTCTCGTATGAAAATATGTTAGTTTTTCATGTTTCAAGAGCCTTCTTAAAAAAAGCTTTTTTTTTATTTTATTTTAAATTTCCTACATCGTCAAAAATGTTTTTTTTTTTTTAATTTAAAAAATAATTTTACTTTAACCTTAAAAATATTCACTTACCGTGATATTGTGGTATATCTCGTAGATTTTGGGTTCCCATTCGGTCCTTCTACTTCCTTTATATCTTCACTAGACACTGTAACAAGAGAAAATCAATTAGCAAAACTAAATTTAAACCTAAGCTATCAATAAATATTTTATAAAGAAAAATGAATTATAATAATAATAATAAATATGTTGGGACATTAATACACAGCACCATCTGGTTCCATGGTAAGCTACGAGGCTTGTGTTAAGGATACCTGATAGTTGATACACTACATATATAACTTTAAATACATACATACATGTTATAAATATAAACACTCATGACTGGAGTACAAACATTCATGCTCATACACAAATGAGTACTCCCAACAGGACTCGAACCTGCGACCGCTGGTACAGCAAGTAGGGTCATTACAAACTGAACCAAACGTGTCTTAAATGCGTTCCTAAAACCATTGATCCGATTGTGATGAAACTCTAGTGGATTATTCTGTAAAGACCTGTAAAGGTTTTCAGCAAAATAATAATTTCTCTTTGGACGTTCAAAACCTTTTTTATGCGTTCCAAAACCATTTAAGCTTAGGGACTCACCCAAGTCTAAATTAAGTCGCTAATAAACCATAAAAAAGATTTTATATTAAACTAACAAGTAGAATGATATTTACGAAAATGAATGGGAGTATATGATACTGCGTTACAATTAAAGCAATTTTAGAGTTACGTGTCTACTTTATTTCTAGCATTTGCATAGTAAAACTATTAACTGGTCTCAGTTAAAACTACCAGAGACATTAAACGTGGGCCACAGACCGAATTAAATTTAGACATGTAATTTTAATATGAAAAATATTTAACTATCCTTTTTCGTGGCTTCGAGTGCAATATTTTAGGTATATCTAATATCAACATAAATGATCTTCGATTTATATTGTACTGGTGACTTACCCTCGCTTCGCTTCGGGTTCGTCCTTAGACAAAAACAAATCATCTCACGAAAACAGTACATTTTCCTGGGATAATATTATAAAGCATATAGCCTTCCTCAGTTAACGGGCTATCTAATGCACAAAGAATTTTTCAAATCGGGTTTTCAAAACAAACAAACTAACAAAAAACAAACAAACTCTTCAGCTTTATAATATCAGTATAGATAACTATAATGAGTAGAATATTTTTTTGTAAAATTAGTAAATTATAAGGTTATTTCTGAAATATATCTAAATTAAAAAAAAATGGAAATCCAAGTATCAGATCTTGAGTGAAGCGCAATTAAATAGAGAAAGAGTTAAAATTTTTAAGCCCCTTTTTTTGTTTCAATCCGAAATATTACTAGTTTTTATAATGTTAAAGCTAGTGACCCACTTCGTAAAGTGGAAAACGAATATTTCTTTGCGAGAGTTTAAGAGCAGATTAGATTAGAGCGTTTAACCAAACAAATAACATGAGCTTTATACTATATTTAAATTTGTAAAAATACATAATTTATTATCATAATAAGTGAAATTTGTTTAGTTAGAGTTCAAGTTAAATCGTAATTTCAGTGAATTTGAAACGTCGTGTCTACACATTATTTACTCTACCAAAACCCTAGAGATGTATACTGTTTAATTTCAGCAATTTAGGCAGAACATTCCCTCAGCGAAATAAATAGAACGTCTCGAGACGAGTGTAAAACTATGTTTATTTACATTATATTATCAGTTAGTTAATATAATAGTTAAACGTTATGTAAAACAATGTTTATTTTTAATTTAAGCGAAAGCTGAATTTTCAAATATATTAGGGTTCCGTGGTTAAAAGGTAAAAACGGAACCCTTATTTATGTAATGTCTGTCGGTCCGTTTATTCAAATATAATGGGAGCCTCCCTTTAATATGAGGGTAATCAGGTCATAATCCACCACGCTGGCCAAGTGCGGGTTGGCAGACCTCACATGTCTTTCGAAAACTTGCTAGGTATTCTCAGACATGCAGGTTTCTTCGCGATGTTTTCCTTCACCGTAATGCAAGTGGTAATCAAGTTAGGAATGATTCGCACATGAAAATTTCAGAGGTACTAGACCCGGGATTTGAACACTGAGCTACCATTGCCTAATGTATGGAAACACTTTGGTGAGTCTAGTTTTTATGTACCAGTTGATAATTCTGCATTTAAATTGCTGAAAAAAATTATAATAGTGGCTCTGATAGAGAAATCTAAGACATGAAAAAAGCGAGTATCTCTGGAAGTCTTTAAAATTAAAATATGTGTTCTATTTTGTTCAAGCCAAAAGATACCGAGTTATGTTTCTAAAATCGTAGACATTGTGATTGCGATTAAATAATTCAACTTCTAATAGAAATGCTATGAAATATAAATGTATTTTAACAGTCCAAAAATGTATTATATTTGATTTTTAACGTAACAAATTACGTATAAGAAAACATAACATTTTATTGTTTCATGCTGCGGAACCCTCGGTGTTCGAGTTCCTCGCACTTGCCCGTTATTTGTGTTTATCCATTCAGGAATTAATTCGACAAATTATTTATTGGTACCAAAAAACGTGAAAATTTCAATATGATAACAGGTACATTATCAAAAAAAGTTTTATTTAAAAGGTTTATTTAATTCTATTATATTAAAGTAATTTTTATTAGTTAAAATTATAACCAGTGGTTTAGACTAACTGTTAGTTTTCATAACTAAAGTAAACTGCAAGAATGTACTATCTTACATAATATTAATACAGTACAAATAATTAGCACTATTTATGTTTCTGATCTCACTTGGTTTATCTAAAGCTCTTGCAGCGAAATTGCTTGAATTAAGCTGAATACCACTAGGGTGTTGACAGAGTAATTAACAAATAGAGTTAGTACTCATATTTATCTATATGTATATGGGAAGATACGACTGTTTGTGTAATATGTTTATGGAAGGATTTGTCATACTTTTTGTTATATAATAAATAAATATAAATAAATATGTTGTGACATTAACACACAGCACCAGCGTTTATTAATAAATGTTGTTCTCCCAAACATTTTGGACAAGAATTTGAACCCGCGATATCTGTGACAATAATGTCTGCCAAAGACATTCATTTTTCTCATAACTCAAAAGCTCCCGTAATCAAAAGCAATGCGAAATTCAAGAAAAAAAAATATAAGATTTTATTTTTAGTAGTCCTTTGAAAACTTTAATTAGTTATAAAGTCTTTCCCAATTCGAGAGACTAATTAAACGATATCAGAGGTTCCAAACATTCGTGAAATTCGAATCTCTATTGATGTCTGGAGCACGATTGGCTTTAATTTTTCCTTAATATTTTCTTATCGAATATTTTGCCTATAACAGTATAACTGTCTAGAAATATAAAATTGAATTATAATAAAAAAAAAACATTCCCTAATGTTTTAGCCCACGAAGGGATGTTTAACGTTGTGGGAAGAGTTAATACTATGGGGTATACGCAAATTTACCGGTGGTAGGACTCTGTCAAGCCTGAGGAGTCCGACTGGATGGGTACCACCCCCTTATCTATTTCTGCCGCCAAGCAACAATGATTGCATTGTTGTGTTCCGGTTTGAAGGATAAGGTAGCCAGCGCAATTACAGGCAAGAGGCATATCATCTTAGTCCTCACAGTGACAACGCACCTGTGGTTCTGCATTTTTGTTACTTAAAACCTAAGTGCATGAACCGTAGGTGTTATGGGCGACAGGTACTGCTTTCCATCAGGTAGTCTGTCTGCTCGTTTGTCACTGAATCTTATAAAAAAAAAATATAAAAAAAAATATGTGCCCACTACAAGAATTGAATTTAGGAACTCCCCGAGAAATAAGTAACACCTAAAGACAAGCAATTGACTGTGCCTGAATATTATTGATTGACTGTGTGAATGACAGCAACTCATACTGATTTATTTAACAACACCAACTAAATTGGACTATGAAACCGCCAATAGAATAAATAAACCTCAAGCTCATCAACACAATTTTCAACAATCAAAATGTTTGCCGTGTAGCGCCCGGCTTAGAATAGGGCTAACCCATCTTCTTCTGTAGGTGTCGTAGAAGACGACTAAAGGATTTAGGAACATCGCACCTTAAGTCCTTTGCTCGATTGCTGGCGAACTACACCATTCTCAAAGAGGGTTGACGTCAGGCAGCGGCCGGTTGGAAATTTTTCCGCCACATCTAATAAGCAGTATGGACGTATTGCGCCGACCCTAATTAATTTGGAAAATGGGCAAGGAGATGATGATGATGTTTTAACCCATGAAGAAAACGGTAAATTGATATAAGTAACAAAAATATAGTGTAGGTTGTTATTAGAGCATTGATCTTAATATGAGATAATCTGGTGAAAAATAAGAAGCCCTTGACAAAGGAATAAGAGCTATAAGCTGAAAAGTTAAAAAGATTTGTAAGAAGCAACAGCTCTACATTTAGGATTATTATAATTAGAATTTAAAAAAAAAAAAATGTTGGGACATTAACACACAGCACCATCTAGTTCCATGGTAAGCTACAAGGCTTGTGTTATGGATGCCAGGCATCACGAGAAAACCACTGGACCGATTTTGATAAAATTTGGTATGATGATAGCTGGTTATTCGGGTCAATATATATCCGGTCCGGTTATATATATAACGTAAGGTTACGAGAAATCGCCTACTCAGCGTAACGATGGGATAGTTATTCAAAAATAAATTCAATCTTTATTTAAAAACAAACCAACCTGCTCCTTAAAAACGCCCAAACAAAAGGATTCTCAAATAAAATATGATTTGTGGTAATATAAAAATTAATGATTCGAAACCATTGCAATTTTTCAAAAGGAATTTTCCAGTATCTTAATACTCGTATCTATCCGCGGTGTAATGTGTTTTGAAATACTTTTCCTGTAACGTATTTTTTGCCTCATTGACTTAAAGGGGAAATGGTAACAATTACTATAATTCATTTTATTATTTGCTCCATCTTTAAACAGTTTATAAAAAAAATCGATAGACCTATATTATTAAAAGGCAGCTCAAAAAAAAAAATTAACTAATGACTTATCCTCGCTTTGCTCGAGTGCGTCTAGATAACTAACAAAAGCAAGTATTACTCCAGGTCATGGACTATCTGTGTACTAAATCTCATCCAAATCTGTCCAGCCGGAGTAACAAACATACAAACATACATGTACACACACTTTCTCATTTATAATACGCGAGTCCCCTAGGGACATCCATTTGTGCGATGAGCACGAATTTTTGTACTCCAGTTATGGACGTTTTATTTATAATATGTATGTATTTAAAGTTATATATGTGTAGTGTACAACAAATATATAGATATAATATGATTATTTCCATGAAAATCGAATCCGCACCATCTAAAGTGTAAATAACTAAAAACTTCTTATATTTCTTATAAAATTCCAAGCCACGGTACAATTATAAGTCATTAAAAACAACGGTTTCTTACGGAAACGAAACCACAAGGGCTCTTATAAACAACGACGCATACACAAGCGCCCTTAGCTACCGAATTATTTCGGCTATAATGATAATTTACTGGAAAAAATTACATTTTATTTCCTTTTACTGGATATTATTTTGAAATTGTTGTTTATGGTTAAGCGAAGCAATGATTGGTGTTTGCTAGATGGGTGACCGGTTACAAATTAGTGTAATTTACGACTGATTATTATCATGTTAGTCGCAGGTTCGATTTCTACTGAGTGAATTTTGGTTTTTAACATTAAAATATGTAATATACAATCCATGTCAAGTGAGTCAGTTTAAGTTAGTCTAATTGAAAATTGAGGCACATACTTAACCGTAGTTTTTACATGGGTGAAAATTAGCACAAGAATATCTAAATATCTATATATATATATAAAACAAAGTCGTGTTAGTTACTTCATTTATAACTCAAGAACGGCTGGACCAATTTTTATGATATTTGATTTTTTGGATTTCTCTTAGTCCGGAATAGGATAATAAGTATTAAAACATTAGAAAAATTAAAAAATAATTTAAAAAATTATGTGGTTAACGCTAAAAATAACTATTTTAAATATCTATGTAAAACGTACCTAGCGATTCGTCGCTAAATACAATGCACCGAGCGAAGCGAGGGTAAGCCGCTAGTCTCAAATAAAGAAAATGAGATTAGAAAATCGTTTTTTAAAATGCAATCTTTAGAAGTTAACCGGTAGAAACAAAAATTTGAAAGTTAGTCGTTTTTGAAGTTAGATATGAATGGAAGTTGATGAAATGCGTGTGTTAGTTGAGGGGAAATCCCCTAGAATTAATCAATATATACAATATAAATCATAAAATATAGACGTTTTACGGGAATCATACCGATAATATAGTTTTTATATACAAATTTCAATTTATGTATAATAAATAATATTATTAAAAAGTAATTTTTCAGGATGTAACATTTTATCGGCTCTAATACATTAATCTTTGGTAATAATTTTTGCACAGGTCCTAATCTGTCGTGACATTATTATAAATTACCTTTTACCTCATATCGGTACAAATAAGCTATACTTTGAATTACCGCGGTGGTCTAGTAGCTAGCATGTACGGCTTATATACAGAGGTTCTGAATTCGAGTCCCAGCTCGGGCCCATTTTATTTACTAAGTTTTACTATTTTTTTTTTATTTTTTTTTAAGGCTTTTATGTATGTATGTACAAGAAATAAATACCATTTTAAATTTATTTAATATATTTCATGTGTATGTTATTATTTCTAAGTCAATTGGATAACACATAGTCCTACTAAACCTATTAATATTATAGATGCGAAGGTTTGTGAGGATGTATGGATGTCTGGATGTATAGATGTATGTATGTTTGTTACTCTTTCACGCAAAAACTACTGAATAGATTTTAATGCAACTTTACAATAATATAGCTCATACATTAAAATAACACGTAGAGTACTTTTTATTTCGAAAAAATAAACGGTTCCCGTGGGATAGATTTGTTTTTGTTTTTCTAGAGCCGAACCCGAGCGAAGCTAGGGTGAGCCAATAGCATGCACATAAAATTATATTAATAATGTTTAAATTCAAGTTAGTTATATTCCGACGCAAATAATTTATTTCTGCTTGATATTGAATAATCTCTTTTGTTTATATTGTAATAATAAATAAATAAATATCCTCCTTTACATTACACAAATTATCATACGTCCTCGATTCTAACCTTAGAACTTTCTAGTATATCTTTATTGATTATTCAGTTAGTACTATTCTGCCAAATCTATAAATACCCTACAAAACTGGATCGAACACATGATTTCCATTACTACAGACATTGCCATATAACATGACACCACCACAGTCCATTCCTGTTTCATTATACATGTAAGCTATACAGTAAAAATCTCATCAAATAACACCCATTAATAACGTTCCAAAGTTCATTTCGCGTTTACCCATCCAATTATGAACCTCAACGAACGTCACTTAACGCGCGATGTGTCACCACAGACAGAACCCTAATTACAGGACCCAGTGTTCATAAAACCGTGTCAGTCATACATTCGAGGCGTGTCAACGTCAGTCATGTCAGATCATAGCTACTAGATAAGCCTGGTTGTTTTTGAAAATCAAATATGTTATGTATATTATTATAAAGAAGGCAGTGGTAGCCCAGTGGTACTGCGATCGCTTGGGAAAGACAGTGAAGCGGGTTCAAATTCCGGGTCTCGCATCTTTGATGTTTTTTATGCTAATCATTTCCAACATGATTATGACTTGTCTTATGGTGAAAAAAAACATTGTGATGAAACCTGCATGTCTGAGAGAACTTGGCGAGTTGTCGAAAGATATGTAAGGTCCGATAATCCGCACTTGGCCAGCGTAATGGAGTATGGCATGATCCCTTTGTAGTGATGGGAAGCTGTACCCAGCAGTGGGGCAGATAAAAAAGGGCTAAACACAATTATTAATAAAATACCGTCATAGTTGACTTTGACCCACGTTACAAGGGAGAGGTACTTTTAGTATGTTTTTGTAAACAAAATTGATTTATTTTGTTTCATTTTAATATATTTATTACACTTCAATAGTACCTTAAATCCATACTAATATTATAAATGTGAAAGTTTGTGAGGATGGATGGATGTTTGTTACTCAATCACGCTAGAACGGCTGAACGGATCTGGATGTTTGTTACAAAGATTGATTATAGTCTGGAATAGCACATAGGTTACTTTTTCTCCTGGAAAAATGTACGTTTCCTGTGGAATAGATTTTTAAATTTACATTATATGATACTAATATTATAAAGAAAACAAAAACAAATTTATCCCACGGGAACCGTACATTTTTCCGGGATAAAGAGCCTATGTATATTTTCATCATACATTTCATCCAGATCCGTTCAGCCGTTCTGGCGTTAAAGAGTAACAAGCATCCATACTCACAAACTTTCACATTTATAATATTAGTTAAAAAGAAATTATTATTTGTAAGGAAAATAGAACCTATAATACCTTAATCTCTGAAAATAAAGCCACATCTAGACGAAAGAGTCTACAATATTTAGCGATGCATCTAACCAATATCGACATGTAATATCCCGCTATGGATTTCGGAGTCTGCAGATACTTTGGCATTTTTCTATTAAAGCTCTTATAATATCTTTTAACACAAACGCTTTGATGTAATAATATATATATTTTGATAGGATGTAATTACAATGGAATGTTTATCCTTCTAAACTAATATTATACAGAGGATAGATTTTTTGTTTGTTTGTTTGTACCGAATAAGCTCTGAAACTACTGAACCGATAAAGATGAAATTTGGTAAGATGATAGTTTTGAGACCCTGTGGAGGATATAGGACAGTTTTTATCCCAGAAATCATCCCTTAAGGAGGTGAAAATGGGGATGAAAGTTTGTTTGGGGAAGCAACCTAGGGGCGAACCCGAGCGAAGCAAGTCGCTAGTTCCTGATAAAATTGTAATTTAGCTATCTATTTCCGTACGGTTCACGGGTTCGATTTTTGTTAAAAGTTTAAGATAAATATATGGTGGTGATTTAAAACATTTGTTAAGATTTGATCTTTGCAAATACTTTCATCTTATATTTTTATAGAGGGGTAAAATTAGCTTGATACATTATCTCTGAGTAATAAAAACATATTTATGAGCGTACTGTGACCGAAAGCAGCTTCACCATTTTGTGGGTAGTTTTCATTTGTTTTTAAAGTAATCATACTATCAGAATTTTATTATCGTTATGTCTTCCCTTATAAAATAACTAGTATGTCTGTCTGTCGCTATTTTCTACGAAATTATTTATGTTTAGTCGTAATATGAAAAAAATTACAGAAGTATGGATACTAGTGTTCCCCAGTATTGATTGAAATTTGACCATAATCATTATTGAAGGAACACATATGTATAAAATGTACTTATCTATTCGTATAGAAAAAAGTAACTGTTTCCATTTTTTTTAACAACACTAAAGCTCGTCAATAGATACTACAGAAAAAAAAATCGGTTGACAAACAGAGGAGATAAAAGTACTGAACTGTTTTGTCTTTGCCTATTTGAGTCCCTGGGTTGACTCCCCTTACAAATTTTCATCCCTATTTTCACCCCCTTAAGGGATGATTTCCAGGATAAAAAGTATCCTACGTCCTTCCCAGGGTCTCAAACTATCTTCTTACCAAATTTCATCTAAATCGTTCAGTACAACCAGAGTTTACTCTCTACGACCTCACAAACTCACAAACTCACAAACTTTACCTCTTTATAATATTAGTATTGATAAAGCGTAAGTAATAAAGTTCATTTTTGTATTTATCCGATCTAGTATATATGTATGGATATGATAAAATTCTAACTGAGTCGCATCTGTACATTAAATATTTTTTTGGAAAATCTTATTAAAATATTCATTATCGATACAGAGGCTGAATCTATTTATTTTTTTTTAATTTTTGTCTGTCTATCTGTCTGTCTGTGAACGCATCACGGAAAAATCATTGAAGGGATTTTGATGAAATTTAGTATGGTAATAGCTGATCGTTCGGGTCAACTTACAGGATACTTTTTACTGCGGGAAAATATTTCACCTCTGAGAAATATATACTAAATATTAAAACGTAACTAGAGACGAACCCGAGCGGAGCGAGGGTGAATTGCTAGTATAATATATAATCTTGTATTTTTATATAAATAAATAGTAGATTCTTAAATCTTTTCACTTATAGCATTAAAGTACACGATTTGCGGGGAAATTATTAGCATTTTGCCGGTTAAAGTACAAACTGTAAAGATAAAAATATATTAAAAGGCACTTCAAACCGGAAGCTCAATTTTATGACACATTCAAATATTTATCCGTCATTTCCGTTCTGAACGATTGGAAAAATCGATTTTATAATACGATAGTGAATTTTTCATTCGCAATCAAAAATATCAATGTTTTTTTAATTCGGCTAAAATTTATTTTCTTTAGTCTTGATGAACAGACATATGTGTCTTAGTCTATATAACTGAATCGGTCGTCTAGTAGCTAGCATGTACGGCCGCAGATCATAAGGTCCTGTGTTCGAATCCCGGATATGGCCAAGTTTAGTTATAGAGTTTTTCTATTAAGGTATTCTTAGTAGCCCGGAATTGGAAAGTTAGCAGTGTCTCACCCCCGTACCTCGGAGAGCACATAAGCTGTCGATCCTACCTCGTAATTCTCACCTGTTGTGTCGACTATCGTCCCATCGGACTTTGAGTCCGAAAAGGAATTGCGAGTGTATTTGAGTCAGCGCGAATACTTGTGCACTATAATATTTCCCGTACAGTTGGCTAGACTCAGTAAGATTGGCTGCCGCGATTGAAATGATTTTTAATAACAAATTGATTGATTATTTTTGAAGTAAAACTTCTTTACTCACACTTGACTTGGGGGGTAAGCCGGTGAATGCGTAACGAAATAATGTACGTACGTTCGTTGCCATGGTAACCGTTGTTATTGTCTGACAAATGATATATAATATTATATTCTTTCCTTAAATGATATTCTATAAATATATCATTGTAATATGCCTAATATGCGTTATTTTTAGTATCTCACCTATCCTAATTATATAAAACATAAATTGAATTTCATAAAGAGTACGGATAACCTACAGAAGTTTTACTTCTTGCGCGTGTACACATTCATACACGCACTCTTTAATTTTTTTATTTTATATTGTGCCTCGGACAACACAAAAACGCGTAATGACAGTTGGAACAAGATGGCGTGGTGGGATGTCGCTAAAGAAGTTATTTAAAAAAAGGAATACTTTAAACTAGGTTTTTTAAGAGTAAAAGCTTTAAAAAAAATAAAGATTTAAAAGTGTGATTAGGACACCATCAATCTGGCGTGCTGCTGCATGTAAATGTAATCATCTTCGGTCAAGACACTCGTATATAGAAATCAAACATCACAAGGTAAGTTCGTTTGATTCAAATTATTATTTTATTTGGTATTCATAAGAATACGATCGTGATTAAGTAAGATTGAAAGAGCAAAATGAAAATTTTATCAGAGTTAAATACAGTGAATTAAAGCAATTTATAGTAATTCGCGAGCAAAACCACAGTAAAAATTTGTATGTAAATATTACACAAATCAAAAACGGATCGATTCCACCATTTAACAGAACAATGCAATTGTTTGCTAATTGAAACCGAAAACTTCCTTAATTACAGACTGCCAGATAGCATCAATTAGTGATGCGTCCAATTAACGTAGAGCGTCACGTATCAACTGCGAGTAGTTTCTAAGATTTTCTTTATCAATTTATATTGATTTTGACTTTTGATAGTGAATTCGTACCTAGACATTATTTTATAAATACATTTTAACGTTTATTATAGATTTCTTAGAGATGAGATATTTTTTAACACTTAAAAAGTATCCTATATGTTGAACCGGATAACCAGCTATCATCATACCAAATTTCATCAAAATCCATCCAGTGGTTTTCTCGTGATGCGTTCCCAGACAGACATACAGACAGACAAAAATTCTAAAAACTGGAGAATCGGCTTTTGTATCGATAATAATGATTATTTCAATAAGATTTTCCAAAAAAAATATTATATGTACAGATTCGGCTCAGTTAAAATTTTATTATATTATGTATAGATGTGTTCCTTAGAAGTGGAAACTCTGTATCTACTTAACTGATAGAAATAGAATATTAAACTACTTAAAGCAAAAGAATAGGAGAGATATAAAACTCGTAGCGAATGACAGACAAAATTTCAAAACTATATATTTAACGTTTTTTTTTATGTTATAAATATTGCTAGGAGAAGTCTCTAAAAACATTCACCAATTAGACAAAATAATAAAAACATAATGACGAATCTGCCATAAAATCTTATACGCTGTTTTATCATATGTATACTCAACTAGCGACTCACCCTCGATTCGCTTGGGGTTCGTTCCTAGACAAAAACCAATTTATCCCACGGGAACCGTACATTTTTCGGGATGATATATAGCCTATAGTTTTCCTCAGTTAACGGGATATCTAATGCAAAAAGAATTTTTCAAATCGGATTAGTTCTTGAGATTAGCGCGTTCAACCAAACAAACAAACAAACTTCAGCTTTATAATATTAGTAAAGATTCCATTCCATAAACTATTCTTCTCTGATGCACTAAAAAAAGACAAACAAATATAGGTACGTAAAAAATTTATTTCACTTTCTACATTTTTTTTAATTTTTTTTTCTCCAAAAAATGTCGTAGCCTAATGCCAGATAGCGTATAACCTTTCCCAATTACTAATCTATAAAATATAAAACAATGTTTTAAATCGGATTTGTCATTTCAGAGCTTAGCGCAGACAAACAAACAAATTTTTATACATTAGTATAGATAAAAAAATAAATGCCACGAATTCTATAGGTACGTATAAACATTTCGCAAATGTCATACCCATTAATTTCCAAATGGCTATAATAGAAAACTTTCTATTACTACCTGGTAATATTTTATTGGGGCGCTTTTATTTGATTTTTCTAACCACCTAACGACGCAGAACGCCCGTAATCGCTATCAAATTGAATGGAATCATCGCAGATATTAATTCCTGACTGCAATCGCTTCAGCACTTTTTAATTGTTATATTTTTCCAATATTTCTTGAAGTTGTAAACTTTTGCTTCATAAAAAAGTAATCTGAATGTTAATGATTGATTTTGATTTGATTTACTTTAAACGTCAGATTTGGACATCTAAATACTGTAGCGAAATAAGTTAAATGTAACTGCTTATTCAAATTTAGGCAAGATTTACTATAATATGTTCAGCAAATACGAAGTGAGAGATGTCAAGGTCCAATTGTAGGATTTGCTAAATCTAGATCTATCTGTCTAGGTCTTTCTAATGGTCGTTTTGTGAACTAGATTTTATTTTAACGTCTTAGAAGCCCTAAAAAAACGATATACCGATTAGCGTTAAAGATTAAATGGCTGTTAGATCACGAAAAGCCTAGGCAGATCACGATTTGGCAAATTTAAGGATCGTTCTTTGACAAAAGTGAAGCGAGGCCAAATGTTTAGATTTTTTATTATTTATCGAATCATAGGGCGTGTTACAAAAAAAAAAGTTATATACGTAATTTTAATACAATCAATAAAGACAAGACAAAGTACAATGCGTAGATTTTACCGGTGGTAGGACTCTGTCAAGCCTGAGGAGTCCGACTGGATGGGTACCACCCCCTTATCTATTTCTGCCGCCAAGCAACAATGATTGCATTGTTGTGTTCCGGTTTGAAGGATAAGGTAGCCAGCGCAATTACAGGCAAGAGGCATATCATCTTAGTCCTCACAGTGACAACGCACCTGTGGTTCTGCGTTTTTGTTACTTAAAACCTAAGTGCATGAACCGTAGGTGTTATGGGCGACAGGTACTGCTTTCTATCAGGTGGTCTGTCTGCTCGTTTGTCACTGAATCGCATAAAAAAAAAAAAAGATAATACTTTAACGTAGTTAATTTTAAAAGGTTTACGCCAATATTTGACACTAGCGGCTCACACTGGCTTCGCTCGGGTTCGCCTCTAGAAAAACAAAAACAAATCTATCCCTCGGGAACCGATATTTTTCTGGGATAAAAAGTAGCCAATGCCAAGCCAATTATTCCAGACTATAATCTATCTCTGTGCCAAATTTAATCCAGATCCGTTCAGCCGTTATGGCGTGAAAGAGTAGATAGCAAACATCCATATTCACAAACGTTCACATTTATAATATTTATACAGATTACGCGAATATTTCTCCCATGATCATTATTACTGTAAAGCATAAGAAACGTCGGGAACCAAAAATCAAAATAAATCCGCGAAAAAATCTGAAAAGATAGTTTTATTTAATTATAAAAGACACAATGTACATGTAAACAAAGCCAAAGGCATAAATTACTATATTTATATATTCTGTAGTTAAGACCAGAAATGAAAGGAGAATATGGAGAAAAAAAAATAACGGAGAGCACAAGGCCTTGTTTTCCTCACAAAGGAGAAAACTTTAATTTACGTCTAAAAGTGTTATCCAATGATTTCCAACTTCAAAAAAATATAGCGAGCTTTTTATATAAAACACTGCTCACGAGCTTTCCGCCTTGAATTTCCAAACTAAAAGTTTAACCATTATCAGCTTAAAAGCTTCAAATTGCGTTACAGCACTGCTTATTTACAAAATAGACCTGAACTAAAAATGTAAGAACTTTGTTTGCTAATTATGGGAAAACGAATGAAGACTATTTTTTCAATGGGATAATTAACTTTATGTATGTCTTTTTTGGTGTTTTTTAATTATTTAACATCGTACTTTAACTGGCGTTTTTAGGTTACCCACGTTCCTTTAGAACAGCTATAATATAATAAAGTACAGCAGGATCGCTTAGGTTATTAAAAAGCCTATAGGTATTTCTTTGGTATTACCTATCATGAAAATCGCAATTCTATATTTATTTTTCACTTCAGAAATAAAAAGGAAGGCACATACGATTTTAAAAATATGAAATACTAGCCTTCACGCGTATGTAAATGTCTCTTTTGGTCTTCAGAGACCTCAATTTATATTTAGGTTTTTCGCTTATAAATTAAATACTTACGTTAAATAAAGAAAGCATAACGTATTATGTTTTAATGGCAAAAATAAATATTTATGAGAAAGTAAATATTAAAAAAACGGTCAAGAATGTATGGAATAATAAATAATCAAAAAATCAAATATTAAATAGCCAAAAACCATCTACAGATCATCCTGCGTCGATTGGTCAAAATCCCATACCGATACGTTCAGTAGTTTTTACGTAATGGCGTG
The DNA here is from genome assembly GCA_033884665.1 of Argynnis bischoffii washingtonia. Classification (NCBI taxonomy): domain Eukaryota; kingdom Metazoa; phylum Arthropoda; class Insecta; order Lepidoptera; family Nymphalidae; genus Argynnis; species Argynnis bischoffii. The sequence goes on from JAEMGE010000029.1 coordinate 868,189, forward strand.
ACAAAAAAAATCGCTTTTAACAAATAAAAAAGAACATATATATATATATATATATATATATATATATATATATATATATATATATATATATATATATATATATATATATATATATATATATATATTCATACAGATTACAACAATTCCTCCCACTTCATTTCTATTTTAAATTTACACAACATTCTAAAACGTTTATCCAGAAATTATTACTGTCAAAACAAATTGTCAGAGCAAAAATACCATTTTTACATTAAAAAAACCATGTCAATTAAAATACAGCGCTTAAACTGACAGTTTGCATCAGACACGTGTCCAGAAAAATATTTTTATCAACTCGATAGTCGGAATGGCCGTGACATATCATCGATTTTCAGTCATTTTTAATCTCGACCGAAATTACTTGAAAAAGATTTTAACATTTTAACTAAAAGCATACAGTAGTTTATTTTTATTGCATACTAGTTAGGTACTCTCGCTTCACTCGGGTGCATTGATATGCGGATTTAGCTCACAATTTTAAGGGTTTTAACTTTTTGGCCCGGAACCCTAATTATTCTTCTGTATATATGTATTCAGCCCTTTTTAATGTCCCACTGCTGGGCACAGGTCAGGCTGGCCAAGTGCGGATTGGCGGACTTCACATGTTTTTCGAAAACTTGCTAGGTTCTCTCAGACATGCAGGTTTCGTCACGATGTTTTCCTTCACCGTAAGGCAAGTGGTAATCAAGTTAGAAAATGATTCGCACATGAAAATATCAGAGGTGCGAGACCCGGGATTTGAACCCGCTTCACTCGGTTTCCCAAGCGAGCGCGTTACCACTGGGCTACCACTGCCTTTTATTCTTCTATTATGATTTTTTTTATGAAAATTTGGGTATATGTTTAGATGATGCATGAAATTGGATGAAATTTGGCACAAAGATAGACCATGACCATGACTAAAACATAGAATATTATTTGTATTAACGTCCATGGGAAATCAGCTCAAAAATTGTTATTTTAAAAAAGCTAAATTAAACTTATCAATAGATGGCGCTGTAAATATAAGAGAAATCACTTTAAACTCAGGCATAACATATAGTAATACTAAAAACATACCTTTATCCCCTTTCATTTCTTGGTTCCCCCTATACCAAACAATCTTGGCAGCGGGCTTGGCGTTCTTCACTTGGCATTCTAGGACCACATCTTCTCCTTCTTTTACTTCTAGTTTTGAATTGTGAAGGTGGTTTACAATTTCGACGGCATTTGGTGGTGCTGGAACAAAATGAATAAGATTTGCTAATATAATTCATTTAAATATATATTTTATAATAATGAACTTTATTTTTGCCCGCGTCTCGGCTTGGATGGTAAATTAATACGAATAACGTTTTGTCTTTGCCTATATATATATACATATATATATATATATATATATATATATATATATATATATATATATATATATATATAATGTTGATATGTTTTAGAAATAATATGATGGCAATAAATATTTTTCTTCATAATCTATTAGTAATTTCATTGCAAAAGATGTCACTCAGATCCAATAAAGTTTGGTAAGCTTCACACGTCTTTTGAAAACCAGTTAGGTTATCTCATACGAGCAAGTTTTCTCACGGTGTCGTATTAGCAAAGGTTTAATCATGTTGAAAATGATTCTCAAATGAAAATCTCGAAGGTGCGAGTCCCAAGTTTGAATCCGCTTCACTAGACTTTCCAAGCGAGCGCGTTACTAATAGGAGCCACTGCTTTAACTTATTAAATACAACTACTTTTACTATATCCGTATTAATATTATAAATATTTGTGAGTATGGATGTTTGTTTCTCTTTCACACCAGAACGGCTAAACGGATCTGGATAGAATTTGACACACAGATAGATTATAGTCTGGAATAACACAAAGGCTTCTTTTTATCCCAGAGAAATGTACGATTCCCGTGTGATAGGTTTGCTTTTGTTTTTCCAGAGGTGAACCCGAGCGAAGCGAGGGTAAGACGCTAGTACTACATTTCAAGTTTTTTACGTTCAGAAATCGAACTGGCGACCAACTGAGTAATCACAAAACGATACTTTCAGACCTATTAATTTGCAGTACAGACAATTCAATTTTTAAAGCATATTTTTGATATAATCGACAATTTTAAAAGGTTTTAATTTAATTTTAATAATACTCGTATCTGGTCACTTTATAATGAAGCTTGGTATATTTGGATGAAATATTTAATTTAATGTTCTTTTATCTCAAACAGGACGTATCGATTCATATTGTATTTAATATGATTATTTTGAATATCCTGACGACGTCATAACCAAATTGAATGCTGCATAAGGAATTGCTATTATAATTGTTAAAGTTTATATGTGAGTTTGTGTATGCTTGTTACTCCTGAAACGGATGTGGATGAAAATCAGTGGATATATAGGCTATTTTCTGGGCAGAGCCCTATAACGAGAATAAGCAAGTCTTAATATAAATAAGATAATGTTTGTTTGTTGGTCCTTGTTTAACGCATGAAATAACCAGTCGGATTTTTAACATGAACATAATATATGAGAGTGTGAAACTACTTTTCATCTTAAATTTATTTCGTATAAACATAGTTATAGTTTAAATATTGTGGATGTTTTTACCTCTATAGGAAAATTATAAAGAGGAACGTGTTTTTTGTTTGTTTGTACCGAATAAGGTTTGAGACCCTGGGCAGGGCATAGAAATTTCCGGAAATCATCCCTTAAGGGGATGAAAATGGGGATAAAAGTTTGCATAGGGAAGCAGCCCAGAGACGAACCCGAGCAAAGCGAGGGTGAGTCGCTAGTATTCTATAAAGCAGATCTCTGAACGCTACATATCGCCTTCCTAATTTTTGACTTGAGCCAGAATCGAACCCATGACTGTATATCGTATTGCTTTTAAGTAATAAATATTTACTAGATATTCGATAGTTTTGAAGCTATACCTTAATACGTAAAAATATTGGTAAATAGGAAATTGATGTTGGAAAAAATTTGAAGTGGAAAACTCAATTACATGTACTAAGCTGCGGGTCACTGCGTTTCAATAACATCAGCAATTTTTTTATCTCGATACTATTATAAAATTAATCGAGCAGTTACAAAATCATTTATTCACTAGTTTTTGCATGCGATTTTTGCTGGACTTGTATTTACGTTGAATAAAATAACCTATATATACTTCACATTGGCTGTTTTTATTGAGAAATTATCTTAAGGTCGATGTGCGAAAAAGTACTGTACCTAATATAAATTTTAATACTATTATTTAATACTTTCTTAAATTTACGCAAATATTTGACATTTGCAATAAAACTATTTTTACGGATTATTTCGCGTATTTATTTATTTAAAGAGATAGTTTTATCGAAAATAATATTATTTAGTTAATTTCTAATTTAAAGAGCCAAAATATATCTATATTTATATTGCGATTATCAGGTATTTAATAATAGCTAACAAAAAGTTCCTATCCAAAAGACGCCAGTGCTGATTACTGGTAAATAATCTTCTTAGCTCCTTCTAGTCGCCTCTCACTAAGGACTAGCGCTGTGAAAACAGAAGTGCACTCTCTATTCCTGTCACTCTCATATTATGGGACGACACGGCTTTGCGTGCTCTCTGAGACAAGAGGGATCAACACCATCAACTTCCTGTTGTCTGTTACTAAGATTTTTCTAATAGAAACACCCAATAACTATACTTGACCCGACCCGGGGCTTGAACCCGGAACCTCTGGATCTACAGACGTACATACTATCCTAGACCTATAGGACTAGTAATAGTACACACGTACACTAAAAGGTAAATTTTATTGATATAAATATAACAAGGAAAGTTTCAACGCTTTGGAATCTATCGATTTATCAACGGATGCAATATTACAATTGTTGTGAAAAAACATCGCATGCTCGATAAGAATACGCCGCAACCTATTTTTCAAACCCCATTTACATTGTGTAGAAACGACTAGAGAACGATCGGTGTTATTAAATTAGATTCATTTTATGTATATAGATGTTAAATGTTTGTTTGTCTATTGCTAGATAATTTTTTTGATTATTTATTTAATACTATTTATAGTATTGTAGTACGATGGTATGATATATGGTTTTTTTAAGTACTTACGTAGGTACATACTTTGTTTTAGTAGAGACTTACTCTCGCTTCTCACGGGTACCTCCTTAGATGCTGTATTTATATGTATAATATTATTACTACATTTAATTTATTTTTAATTTAATCTGTAAATTGATTACACACAGACGTTTAAATTTTATATCAAAGTTATTTATAGTTATTTTTGGTATCAAACATAATAATTATTAAAAATATAGATATGATTTCAAACGATTGTACTCGCGATGTAAACGGGTCACGCGAAGGTGATATCAATATCATGGAAACTAGATGTCCTAGTTTAGATTTCTAGGGTTATTGCATGCATGTTTTATTAAGTGGAAAGAGATGATATGAGTTTTCATACAGAATGTTATACACATATAATTGTATACTAGCAACTCAACCTCGCTCCGCTCGGGTTCGTCCCTTGATACAGATTTATCTGAGAAGAGATATTTTACCGCAATAAAAAGTATCCTATATGTTGATTCGGGTAACCAGCTATCATTATACTAAATTTCATCAAAATCTGTCCAGTGGTTTTTCTGTGATGCGTTCCCAGACAGACAGGCAGACAAAAATTTTAAAACAGACAGACAAATTTTTTTATAGATTCGGCTGCTGTATCGATAATAATGACAATTTAAATAAAATTTTTCATATGTATAGATATAACGTTTCCTGTGAATTGTCTTGTATTATAGGATGAATCCATTTATTGTATGTATATCAGAGCCAGTGGGATGACCCATAAACAACGGTATACACTATACATATATCGAATTAACGTCTAAGCCTAGAGTCCTCCTACCTTCATGGCTAATTCCATGTCAAATCGACCAATGGTTGGAATAGATCCCTTTAAATTTCGATGAAATTTGGTTGGAAGTTTTCTTTTATCATGAAACTAAGTCCAAAGGTTTTTTTTGAAAATGAAATTAGATATACCGAAAAAAAATATATTACGATTAGCCTAAACAACTAGGGTTTGTCTAGAATGTGGTTAAGTCTAGATAGGTCTGAGTCTGGGGACATATGTATCACTGGGCACCTACGTAGCTACCTAATTCATACTCAAGAAGAATAAATAACGCTCTAACACTTTAAAACAACTTTTGAATAAAAACCATTATCTTAGTGACCCCAAGTTTAATTTACGAAGCGTTTTCTTTGTGTAAATTATGAAATGCATTCCCTCAACCTAAATCCTTATAAGATAACTGCCAAGTCATTAAGAAAGTTTCCAAAAGCGTTAACGCTGACCGAATATCTTTAGCCAGTGCTGAGACGTTGTATTTACCGCGTTTTGCTTTGTTTTGTGAGGTCAAAAATAAAATGATAGCGGGTTTGAATACTGTGTATTTTTTTAATTAAAAATGTTAACCGTTAGAATTAAATTCTATAGATATCTACGGATATTTAAGCAAAAAACAATTATTAAATTTTTTGTCATCTGTTTGTCCCGGCTAATCTACGAAACGGCTGAACCGATTTTGACGGAACTTTCATTGACTTTCATAGCTGATGTTAAAAGGAGTAAATTAGGCTTACTTTTATTTTTTTAAAAGAATCAGGGTTGCATGCAAAAAAATCCATGAAATTGTGAACAAATCCGCGTACCTAGGAGTGCTTTTTACTTTTGCGTGTGCTTTTCGATTGAGTGTTTTATTCTTCTTTCACTTTTAATGAAACAAGGGTTAAAACAAATATTTTGTTGAAGGCCTGTGTGAAATACTGCGAGTCTTTTATATTTGTTAAAGTTTGTGTGTTTGTTTGTACGTTTGTTACTCCTTCACGCTTTAACTGCTAAACGGATTAGGATGAAATTTAGAACAGAGATAAATAATGATCTGGAGTATCACATAGACTACTGTTGAACAGTTTTTACTCCGCCGTGTCTATCTTTTTGTCTGTTCGCGATAAACTCAAACGCTTAAACCCTTTGAGATATAACAAAATAATGTATGGTGGAATTGTGTATCTTATATCGGTCTACAGAAAAGTCTGCGATGACATATGTTTACCTGTCAAGGATAACATACTATATCCATTTTAATACTTTGAAAAATAATAGTTTGTATTGGGAAGTAAACTAGGGACGAACCCGAGCGAAGCAAGGGTGGGTCGCTGGTTATTAAATAACAGGCATACATACTTAAATATCTTCACAAATTTTCACATTTATATTATTAATAGTAAAAGTTACATGAAATTTCGCTATTATAATCGCGAACTCCTATACTTTATAAGGTAGGTAACAGGATATTACTGTCTACAGACAATGTTCTATTCGCTGCTTTCATACAAAGGTGGGAAGTTTGGCTTTGTGGCCAGTTGTCAACGTTAGGTCATTACTTTTTGGTACTGTTTTTTATTATTATCATCGCACTTTTTCTTTATTTTACCCCTCATTATGAAAATATTCGCCCGCTCAAAGCTCTCTATTGCGAGCTTTTCTATAAAATTGTATTGCTTGGATTTTTATCTCAGGGTTATACTTTACTATTAATATAAAGTTTAAAATAGTTTTATATCTAGTGCGATATTCGTTCTTCACTATCGGTGATTTAATTTAAATAATATATAAATGAAATTAGGCAAAAACTAATAAAAGTGAAGGTATCAGGGACCATATACAATACAAAGATTAGCCTTATATGTAACATATGTATACCTATACATATTTATTTCATACACATATATTTATATCAGACTAACGACTCACCGTCGCTTCGCTCTTGTTCGTCCCTAGGTTGATTTCCCACACAAGCTTTCGGAGCTTGTTTGGTACTAACAAAAAAACAAAAAAATCTTTCCTCTTTATAATATTATAGTATAGAAACGTTACGTTTTGTAGTATCATATGTTTTAAATAACATGTGATAAAGGATAAGTTTAGTAGTCTAATGGCGATTTCCGATTAGTTTTCCTTACTAGCGATAGAAATTTGAGATAATTTGTATGGAGTTTGAACCTGAGATAGATACGTTTTAAAGGTAAGGTAAGGTTCCATGGTAAGCTACGAGGTTTGCGTTATGGATACCAGATAGTTGATACACTACATATATATAATTTTAAATACACGTATATTATAAATATAAGCACACATGGATGGAGTACAAACATTATTGCTCATCACACAAATGAATGTCCCCAGCGGGACTCGAACCCGCGACCGCTGGCACAGCAAGTACAAACTGAGCCAAACATGTCGTCAAATTTATTTTATTACTTTGGTTTTCATAGCACCATCTTCATTATGATTTTTAGTTTTAGTTATGTTTTCTTTTCACATCATTACGGAAAATATTTATTTTGCAGCTATAAAATTTTTAAATATGACTAAAAAGTTGTAAGCTGTAACTGTTTTTCATTTTATTATATGTATTTTCAACCTTCTTTTGAGCATAAAAGTGAGCTTTTTTAAGGAAGCAAATAGATAGAAAATAGAAATTTTTATTACCTATTCTTACATTGTTATGTTATAATAAAACTAGTGACTTACACTCGCTTCGCTCGGGTGCGTCCCTAGGGACGTACATATAAAGTTGCTACAGTTTAATAGGTCTTTTTAAGAGCAATAATCCCGTAATACATTGTTATCATATAACTCTATTGGTTTTCGCGAACACACCAGTAAACTCAGTCGATATGATTTTTCCGACATATTCAACCATCATCGTCATATTTCAGTTAATTTACACATAACCTTAATGAATTATACATTTAAACCTTCCTCATGAATCACTCCTAGGTTTTGGTAGTTTTTGCGTTAATTGCGTTCAGACAGACAGACGCGTCGGGGGGAACTTTATTTTATAATATATAATCTTACCCTCTTTTCATTCAGATACATATCTAAGTGCCTAACAGTAACTGTTCTTCCAGGTCATAATCTATCTATGTACAAAATTTCATTCAAATCTGCCTAGCCGTTCCAGTGTAAAGGAGCAGACATATATATACATAATATGTAGTTCGATGTAAAGAAAACTCGTTGATTTTGTATCAAATCACAAAACGACGCAGTCCTAGTGACTGTCTCTTTATAACCGTGTAAAATTGTGAATGCACCAAAGCTCATGCCTGTAAATTTAAAAGCTCAAAGATTAAAAAATACTACCTTTTTCCACAAGCAGTATAATAGGGAACGAGAAACAATTTAAAATTAAAAAAAAACATTTTATGTACATATTTTACGTATACTCAAAGTATCGTATGGACGAAACTTTACAGTCGGCATGAAATGCGAATGTCATGATATCAAAACTTTTTAATTTGTGTCACATTTTGACCTACATGCTTTACTTAAAGTTTAAAATTTAAAATAATTCTGTATTCGCTTACAATTGTCATATTACTGGGTGTGTTTTTAATAAATTATTCTGGGTTTTATGAAAAAATCTCAATTGAAGCCTGGAGATGAGAAAATGGGTGTTGCTCTTTGTGAAGAGTAGAGTATGTTAAGATGTCGGTATTGTATTCTCACCGGTTGGAAAAAAAATCTAAATAAATCAGCGAAAAGTCCGAAAAGATAGTTTTATTTCAAACTAGCGACCCACCCTCGCTCCGCTCGTGTTCTTAGTTAGGTTTTAACGTTTAATATAGATTACTCAGAGATTAGATATTTTCCTGCAGTAAAAAGTGTCATATTTGTTGACCCGGATAACCAGCTATCATCATACCAAATTTCATCAAAATCTGTCTAGTGGTTTTCTCGTGATACGTTCCCAGACAGACATATGTAAATTTTAAAAACTATAGATACAGCCTGTGTCGATAATAATGACTATTTCAATAAGATTTTCCAAAAAATATTTAATGTACAGATTCGACTCAGTTAGAATTTTATTATATGTATAGATGTCAAATATACGCCTAAATCTAACAAAATATTATGCGTTTGAAATTTTACAAATGCAAAAGAAAACAAGCACCCTGACCGAGGTTACATCACTAGTAGTTCTAATAAATTAGTTAACAGTATCTTGTATTTGTTAAATCTTAAGATCCTTTAAATTTATATATCGACGACACATGAATTAATAACTAGAAAACTGGTTGCACCATGTAGGCGTAGAAACAACATGGGTTCCTGTTATGCAACTCATCTATGTACATAAGTATGGTACCGTTATTAAACTGGTTAATAAAGATTATTTTATTTTCTATACATATAATAAAATTGTAACTTAGCGGAATCTGTACATTAAATATTTTTTGGAAAATCTTATTGAAATAGTCATTATCGATACTGATGTCGATTCTATAGTTTTTAGAATTTTTGTTGTTGTTGTTGTTGATTTTACTACTTCTAGGTTTAAATGATTAATAGTAACATACATATTTATGAAAAGTAATGAAATCGATTTTTTTAAACAAATAGCTAAGTGAAGCCAGTGCGAGTCATATTTGTCAAAAGCACTTAAGGTCGAGCGAAACGAGGGTGCATCACTAGTATCGATATTAAGTACCTAATAGTTTGTTCTGTACATAAGAGCCTAACCTAACTCAACCATCACTTTTATTCTTCTTCTTTTTTGCCCTCCCTATTTCTCCAGAAAGGAGAACTCTATATTTCACTCCCTAAGGTACTATCGAGTGATGTCTAATATTACGATTATATACCAATTTGTTACTTTTAGTACTATAAAAACTAAATAAAAAATGCAAGCAAATTCAAAGTATAAGCTAGCTTTAAATAATCCAATCATTGTTAACCTCTCTTTATCATAATCCAAACCTTTGTCCGTCTGTTTCGTGGAAGTTAATCAAACTTCTCTTTGTAAGCAGTCGTTTCGCAACTATCCTCTTTAGTTAAAACTTTTTGACTGAGAAATTAAGATGCTGCCATTTTGTTTGTTTGTAGTTTTTTTTTTGTCCTTATTTGGTATTAGTGATACTCATACATACATACATACATACATCTATTTAAAAAAATGAATGTTGCTAAGCGCAAAACTTGAAACCCGTTTTTTTTTCGTATGTTTCTAAAGGTACACGGAAAGTTTTAATAAAGAAATAATGGGTGAGTCGCTAGTTTATGTATACATAAGGGTTATTGAAAGACTAAAGTATTTTGTTTTAATTTAAATTATTTGTAGGTAATAAAGTATAGTGTTTAACCACTACATCATTTAGACGTCATTCAGGATAAAATTAGGGAATAGCGGGATAGGGATTGCGGTTCTCAACTCTGGATCCAGGATATATGGAGGTAGCCAGTTGTGAACTCAAATGAATATTTAACTAACTTCAACCCATAACTTCACTATGAAATATGCTTTCTTTCTTTCAATGTTTATAAGCGCCATCTATTGATAGGTTTAAGAGTAATTGTTTCAAGTATTATTAAAGTTAAACCACCTCACGGAATATAAAAGTATCTATTGTATAATGTGAAAAGTTTAATCGAAAAATGTTGAGCCGTGATTGAATCACATATTTTTTTAACAATTATTATGTTCTAACTGCCTAAAAGTGTACTAACCGCTATCTATACTCTAGTTTTTCGATATCAATGAAAAACAAAGTCTCGATATCGTTATATTTTATGTCTTCAACTAAAAATATAAATATTTGATGATTTAAAATATCCCCTACACACTCCTGTATAGAGTATGTAAATTGTCACATTGGCAAAAAATTAGTAATAAATCAGCAATTTTGATATAACTAAAAGATTTTTTTTATTGATACCAGATGTTACTATAATTTATTATTCAACACCACTCGAGGACATGTTTTCTCACATTCCCCTACAAATAATGTTTACCAAAAAAAAATCCAATAAACTCAATAACATTATAAACACTTTCTTCTACCTTATTTCCTGAAACTTCCAACGGAATCCAAACAACGACAGTATCTACGTACAACCAGCCACATAGAAACACATAGAACTAGTACTTCACCAACATAAGATGTAAAAACAAAGAGGAACGCTGTACAGTTCAGAACTTGCTCAGAGCAACCATTTGCATTACACATTCAAGCCGTATAGCCAGAAAACTTTTATTTGAAGGGAAAACAAAACGTTGGAAAAGTGTTAATAAAGCACTTTTATGGTGATAGTGTAGTTGAAGGTAACCATCATTTAAGTATACTAAAGCTGAGTAAATATGTTTGAAAATTCAATTGGTTTTGTTCTCAAACGATCTATCTGACAGTAAAAATGGATGTGTCAAAGGTCACAGGTTCTATTTCAATCGGCGTTAGAAAGAACTTTTTGTAGGTCATTTGGGTCAGTGTGTAGTGACCCTACTTGTTCTGTCAGGTCACGGGTTCGAGTCCTGCTGGGGGTATTCATTTGTGTGATGAACACAAATGTTTGTACCTCAATCATGGGTGTTTATATTTATAATATGTATGTATTTAAAGTTATATATGTGTAGTGTATCAACTATCTGGTATCCATAACACAAGCCTCGTAGCTTACCACGGAACTAGATAGTGCTGTGTGTTAATGTCCCAACATATTTATTTATTTATTTATTTATTTATTTATTTATTTATTATTATAACTTTGTCAATTTGTGTATTTGTGTATGTACGTTTGGTTATATCTATGTTTATTATGAATCGATATTCATGATTTTTTTAACATGAAGAAAATATATTACACCCTTATAAGAGGACAGTTACTTTCGCTTAGATCTAAAAACTACTTGAAGTATAGTTTTTGACGTTGCATATATTTATATACTTTCTATATATCTTATACACTTAAATCGAGCTTTGTCTCCTGTAATAGGCCAGGTATTAAAAAACGTGATACTCATACAAATTATCATCAGAAATATGGTTTTACTAAAATACAATAGTAGTACCAGGAAAAGGTAGTATTTATAAAACATATTTTTATAAAGTTACGTCGTTTGAAACAATAGATAAAATGTCAACCTCAGTTAATTTTCATGACACCCTCTGAGATGGAAAAATGCCATTTTAACGAAGTTAGTATGAATTTCATACAATACCAATCTCAGGCAGATAGCTAAAGACAAAAGGGTCTGTGTTGATGGAAGTGCTATAATGTAATTAGAAGTAGTACTTAGTGAGTAGTGTTAGTCATAAGCGACAGTGGAAAATCAGAAGCGTTCGCGGATTTTTCAATTATCCTTGTTCTTTACAGTATATAGAAGGCAAATCATTTTGGAAATTTCTAACATGAATATATGTATAGCTGCGGATAATAACTAGTCGCACGTATACAGATAAATAAATTTAAAGTGTCTATTTGTTGTCGAAATAAGTAAAAGCTTTTTACTAAATGCATATTAAATTATATACGGAAAAACACAAATTTTTAATTTTTTGTCTGTCTGTCTGTTGGTTCTGGCTAATCCTGGAACGGCTAGAGACTGATTTTGACGGGATTTTCACTGGCTATAGCTGATTTTATAAGGAGTAAGTTAGACTACTTTTATTTTAGAAAAACAATTCGAGTTCAGCTTAAAAAAAATAAAACTTATCTAGGGACGCACCCGAGCGAAGTTAGGGTTAGTCGCTAGTTAGTATTATAAATGCGAATGCTTGTATGGGTGTAAGTTTGTTACTCCTTTACTTCTCAAACGGCTGGACGGATTTGGATGAAATTTAATATACAGATAGATTATATCCTATAGTAACAAATAAGCTACTATTAACAATAAAATTTAGTCAAATTAAAAATATCATATCCAGTAATGGGAAACGTTGTAGTTCTCTTCAATTGGTTTATTAATGTACTTACTAATTTTATGGGATAGTACTTAAAACTTTAAAATTTCAACAATATTTTCATTTTGAATTTATGAACTTAAAAAAAAACAGTATATGGTTAAAAATACAAGTAGATATAATTATTTAAATTTTCGGGCTTCGTGTTCTTTTCCGTCCAATAAATTAATTATAAAGAAATGGAAAATCTATGTACAAATTCATGTTCTATTTTCGAGATCATTTTTCACATCAGATATAATGGTTTTTATATTGTACATCAAAACTATCATATCATAATGTATTATATGTATATAATGCATAGAAAATGAGAAGAACAACAAACGATGGAAATACTGTATTTTGATTAACTTAACAGTTTGTAGGTTAAGCTCATAAGGTGTGCTTTGATTTGTATTGGCTGGCACCGACTTCGAGAAAATCTGATCTTAAGTATCTATTCTAAATGAAAACCCCCGTTTTGTTATTTTTTACTTTTCAGTGCCTTGAAGTCGGTTTTTTTTTTAAGTTTTTAATTTTCCATTTTTAGTGTAGACGTATCATCAATACAAATTAATCAAGCCCAAACACCAGGTAATTGCTGTAAATCGTCGAGGAGTTTCATCGACTGTCTTTCGGGTCCATCATCAGATTGACTCCAGACCTTCACTAAATAGTAGTGCTTTAAAATACCTAATGAAAATGTTAACAAACGCACTAGTCGCCGCTACAATTTTCGAAAGTTCCCCTCGATTTCCCTGGGATCCCATCACCAGATCCTGGTTTCCTTATCATGGTACCACTCTTAGGATATCTCCTTCCTAACAAAAAAAGAATTATCAAAATCGGTTCATAAACGACGAAAAAATCCACGAACAAACATAAAAAAATATATATATATACGGTCGATTGAGAACCTCCTCTTTTTTTTGGAAGTCGGTTAAAAAAAACTACAGCTTTCGTGTTGTCAGCTTTTCTATGAACCTTAGTCTCTACCTTGACTATTATTGTAAAGCATTTTAAACGTCGCGAACCTAAATTTAAAATTAAACTGCGACAAAACTGGAAAAAAGTTTTATCTAAATAGATTTAATGAAAATTCTTAACTTATCGACTTCGCACAGGAATAAAACCCGCTACATCCAAGCTACGGTTAGCACTATCACTGTACCTTTCGCTAATTGATTTATTTATTTTAGATTCACTCACTGTTGACAAAAACATTGATTTGTATTATATTAATGGTTTTAATTAATTATTTAGCTTTCAGTGAACTTCATTCAATATATTTTGAGTACAAAAGAACAATTGAAACAGCTATTTTGGTTTTCTGTTATTTTGACATTTGATTATAACTTTAAAATAAGTATTTCTCCGTTTCTCTATCTCTCTTTTTCTCTCTTATATATACTTTAATTATATACTTAAGAACTAAATTTCCTTTAAGAGCTATTCCTTAAAGATGAATGAAATGCGCATAAAGTAGAAGTAATCTGATGTGTTCCTAACCGAAAACCGATTTCACTTTCGACAGCCAATCTCACTGAAACTTGCTTGCTAAATTATAGCTATATATATATATATATATATATATATATATATATATATATATATATATATATATAAATGTTTGTCTATGTATTTGTAGATCTGTTTAAGATTGTTTGCTGCTCTTTCTTCTCTTTCTCGGATTCATAACGTTTTCTGTAACACCAATTTTATAAGCTATCTGATTTTTATAGAGAAAACTGATTTTTCTTAGCCTAAGCCGATAATCAAACCCAGGACCTCACGATTGTATTATTTTTCATTATTTCATAGACTTTCAAATTCTTAAATTAGTTGACTAAACAGAAATAAAACGTGGGCAAAATTGAGGCAACGGTTAATTATCAGACAATACCTATACCAATAAAACACAGTTTGCGATCCCTAAATAAAACTTGGCAACGCGTTTTAATTTGATCTTCCTTATCTGACTTCGACAGGCTTGGGGTGGAAAAGGCAATCATTATTTTAACTAGTGGTCAGAAGAACTCCTTTGGATGCGAACCGATCTACTGTTGAACTTAAAGAAGATAAATAGTTTTATTTTCTTATAGTACTGCAGTTCAATTCTAGTTTGAAGCTGTTTTATTGAAGTTCTACCTTAAGCTAGCTTTTTGGATGACTTCAACACGAAAGAAGTTTTCATTTCGGCAGTTTTTGTGCTTTCTTAAACTTTAAGAAAAAAAAAACTCTTGATCGTAGATTTTGAAGTTATCATTATAAAATAAAACTATCTTTTCGGATTATTTCGCGAATTTATTATGATTTTTGGTTCCCGACGTTTCGGGACCATGATTGCTGTAAAGCAATCGAAACGTCGGGAACCAAAAATCATAATAAATTCGCGAAATAATCCGAAAAGATAGTTTTATTTTGAAATGTCAAATATTCGCGTAAATCTAAGAAAGTATTATCATTATAATTTAAAAAATATTAGCAAAAAAAAGCAATATCTTTAACAATATAATTTCCTTAATAGTACTGTTATTATTTATTACTAAGGAACTAAAAATACATACATACTTATTAACTTCTGTCATTCCATTAATCCCATAAATGCGAAAGTTTGGTTGGATGTTTGTTACTCAATCACACCAGAATGGCAGAGCGTATCTGGATGAAAGGCACAGAGATAGATTATAGTCTGGAATAGCACATAGGTTACTTTTTATACGATAAAAATATACGATTCCCGCGGGATAGATTTGGTTTTGTTTTTCTTTAGGGACGAAGAAGAAGCGAGGGTGAATTACTAGTTTTGAATATGGAGAAAAAAAAACTAAAATATAATTAAATCCCCTTTAATTCTATACATCAAGCACACTTATCGCATAATTTAATATTGTAACGACTTCACTGAAGTTGATATGAAGTCTCCTAATTCAAATTTGACTTCAAAATCAAAAATTAAAGTACATAACGTGCTATAATCAGCAAATCTGAAGCTCATGGCGACCCAAAATGTCAACAGCCACTCTTTATGGAATGTCAACTGAGCGGGGTTTGACCAAATGTTAAAGGAGGACCCACAATAAGCTTGCGTCCATTGAAAGCGCGATGCTATACTATATTATATATGTATGTTCTAAGTTCTAAAGGCACAAATTTTTCAAGTTTAACCGACTTCAAAAAGAATGTGGTAAACCAATCGAAGGTAAGTTTTTTATATGTATGAATTCGATATAATATCGCTTAATACCTTAGCAAATTATAAATTTCATGATCATTTTGCCTCGATACAACACGACACGTTTGGCTCAGTTTGTAGTAATCCTACTTGCTGTGTCAGTGGTCGCCGGTTCGAGTACCGCTGGAAGTATTCATAAATGTTTGTACTCCAGTCATGGGTGTTTATATTTATAATATGTATGTATTTAAAGTTATATATGTGTAGTGTATGAACTATATGGTATACATAACACAGGCCTCGTAGTTTACCATGGAACCAGATGGTGCTGTGAGTTAATGTCCCAACATATTTATTTATTTATTATTTATTTTTTAATAAATAAGAATTTCAAACGTTTATACATTTTTTTTTTATGAGATTCAGTGACAAACGAGCAGACAGACCACCTGATGGAAAGCAGTACCTGTCGCCCATAACACCTACGTTTCATGCACTTAGGTTTTGAGTAATAAAAATGCAGAACCACAGGTGCGTTGTCACTGTGAGGACAAAGATGATATGCCTCTTGCCTGTAATTGCGCTGGCTACCTTATCCTTCAAACCGGAACACAACAATGCAATCATTGTTGCTTGGCGGCAGAAATAGATAAGGGGGTGGTACCCATCCAGTCGGACTCCTCAGGCTTGACAGAGTCCTCCCACCGGTAAACATCAACATTTCAAGAAATACTTCCATCTCGTTATTAATAAGGGATTTCATATAACTTCACTAATTGCAAGCAATTTTTATGGTTTTATTTGACAAAAACTTAGTTCTTATTATTAACGAAATAAATTGATTTAAATACGTGCGAATCCAAGGTAATTAGTTAGTTATTGAATAAAAATTACTTAATATGATGATACTATGCTATATAAAGCTATATTTAATGGAAGCAAGTCAAAGGGTCAAATGGGGGTCTCAGCAAACAGCAAAGGTTTACACTGCAAAATGAGCGGCCGAAAATTTGACGCTATTTTCGGTCGCCTTAACTAGTTTTGAACTGCGGTTTTACTTGTTCTAAATATTATTGCTATATAGTAACATAATCTATTTTAAATAAATATCAAGGAGAAAAACAGATTAAAACAATCTTTATGATATTATTATTAAAAATAAAATAATAAAAGTATTCACGAGAATCGAACCTGTAACTTTTATATTTAAAATGGTTATTAGAGTGCATATGAAAAAATTTAGTCTTTTATTACATCTGCACCAGTGATTTCGAGATCTTATTACACTACAGTATCACAGCATCCCAAATTTCATCTCAAGTAAAACTATTATACCATTCTACAATTTTAAGTTCGCAAATTACTAACATTGCTTAACAAACGCTATTCTAGTCCTTTAGGAATGCACTATAAAACTAATTGCTTAAGTGTTAGTTTTCACGACAGACGTTGGAAGTAATTGGAATTCTTGTATCTGTTTCTGTTTATTACTTTGTATTGATATGGAACGTTGGTTGGATGCTGTGAATATGGAGATACATGCTGGTTCAAATCTGAAAGTTTAAATAAAATTTTATTTTACAATCGCTGTATATTTTAAAATATCGGGTTAGTGCGAATTTAACTCATACACAGAGAGTTCCGTAACCGTTAAACATGCATTATGTTTTAAAAATAAAATATTTAGCCATCTATAATGTTGATTTTATCAACTGCAAATATAAAATTGTGTTTCATAGTATTTCTATGAAAAACAAAGTAATGTTTACGGCTAGATAAGTAGGCCCAAAAATATTTGAGAAATAGTTTATGCGATTTTCGACCTAATACGTTTTTCGTATGAAAACTGTTTAGTTTTCTATGATTAAATGTAGACTATGCAGTATTTCCAGTGAAAGTTCCGTTTCAGTGATTTCTGAGGAAAACGCGTACAAAAGCACAGATATTTTCGATTTCTTCGATTTTATATATTCATTGAGATAAAGATTATTCATTGCTTTTAATTAAGGATCTAGAGTACACAGTGACATGGGTTTACCAACTTCTGAAAAAGAGTTATATCCTTGGCCGAGATATGTTTTCTTAGCATTCAATAAAATGATTCCCTTAAACATTATATATATATATATATATATAAAGTATATTTCTTTGGTCATAGCACAGATAAATAATGTCATTGTAACGCAGCATGCCTTAATAAAAAATATTATTATGTGAAGAAATTAGGATGTTTGTTACTCAATAAGTAAACTGTTGAACAGATTTAGATTAAACATTGTATACAGATAGACTGTATAATTAATTAACATATGAGATTTTTTCTCCATAAATCTTCTAATTTTGTAATGTTATCAATAGATGGCGCTGTTCAAAACCATTAAAGTAATATAAAGCAATCAGCGTAATTTTTAAGAATAATTTAACGTTTAGTATAGATTTCTCAGATATAATATATTTTTCTGCAGTAAAAAGTATCCTATATGTTGACCCGGATAAACTATCATCGAAATCTGTCTAGTGGTTTTCCCGTGATGCGTTTAAAGATAGACAGACAGGCAAACAAAAATTTTTAACTCTATACATTCGGCCTTTGTATCGATCATGATGACTATTTCAATAACATTTTCCAAAAAATATTCAATATATAGTTCCGACTCAGTTAGAATTTTATTCTATGTATAGAATACAGTCCAGTGACAAAACGGGGCAAGAGCTAATTTTAGTCAAATTGATTTAAACATTTTAATATTAAAACCATAACACATTGTGCATACAACATTATCACAACTATATATTAGCTGTGGGATGTGATATAAAGCAAAATGCTATATCTCTAAATTTTCAAATTTCAATTGTCTGTGCGCCATTAATATTCCTTTATGTTTTATTATAAGGGCATTGCTCCACTTAGTATGTAGCGCAGTCACATGCTATATACAAGATAAAAATATTAATATAATATAAAAAAAACGTTAATTTGTACATAACTTGTTCTTTTGGAATAATAAATTATAACCTTACTGAATAGTAATCATAGAAATTGGAGTAAATAGTTACAGGTTCGACCCCCACTTGATGTATACAATATTTGAATTCGTTACATTTGTGTCTTAATTCGGACGGTTGTTATTAAGTAAGCTGCTATAGCACATCAATGTGCTTTTGATTGGGGATCGTGTTTCGTACTTTAATACTTCTTCTTGTCTTTCAGCCATTAGACATATTATTTGAAGCTTGTAAAAAATATTTTTAACTAAAAACGGTTATAATTTAAAAACACGCTTTTTTAGAAATCATACCAATAGAATATTTATTACTATATAACAAGATAATACCATTGATGTAAAGCCTGATCATTAAAAAAATCCAATTTGTTTTTCTTAAAGTTGGTCAAAAATCGCCTTCTATTGTGTTATATATGTTCAAACATCCAGGCTCTTCATAGAGTACGAGTAGCTAACGACGCGTTTCTACCATCTTTGCCAAGAGTCGCAGATATGCATCAAACTTAATAGTTCTATCTTGGCAGCAACTACGATGTATTGTTTAATTTTTAGTTTTATATCCATCGTTGGATTTGGCTGCAGTTTTAGTATCGATTTTCTTAATCCTACCCTCGTATCTTAAAATCAGTTAGTTTCATGTACAAATGTGACTACTATATAGCGCTTTATTAGAATATGTTCAGTCATTATGTAGGTTTATGTGCTATTGAATTTGTGGGCGCGTATTTTGTTTTTATAGCTTTCGGTGTGTTTGTTTGGGAATTAATGCACTGGTCGGTTGTTTGTCTAGTTTTTATAGCTGGTCAAAGTTGTAAGCTTAATTATATGAATGTACCGATGCTTGATTATATTTAAAATGTACTAATTAATTAGTTAATTTTATATATTTTATTTGATTAAAAAACCAGTGGTGGCATAGTGGTAACGCGCTCATAGGAATCCGAGTGAAGCGGGTACAAATCCCAGGTCTCGTACCTCTGATGTTCATGATTCTGTTATGTCTTACGGTGAAGTAGAACATCGTGAGGACACCTGCATGTCTGAGAGAACCTAGCAAGTTTTAGAAGGACAAGTGAAGTCCGCTAACCCACACTTGGCCAGCGTGGTGGACTATGACCTGATCCCCTCGCCTTGACGGGAGGCTCGTGCCCAGCAGTGCGACGTTAGAAAGGGCTGAATACAATTTGAATAAAAAATACATGTATATTTGCGATGTAGTGGACAATTTCTTCAAAATGATTCGATAAATTTTACCCACTACTACTAATCTCATACAAGATTAAATGAAAACAGTTACATATATGTGAAATCACAAATATTTTCTAATTTGTTTAAAATTTCAACTCAGCAGAAATCGAACCTGTGACCATATCTTAAGATACAAGAAGCGAAGCCAATTTTTAAGCGACTTTATAATCATATTTTTATATTTCTATGATAACTTTAATCTCAATATCATACTATTCCAAATTATATATCTAACTAGCTATTGCTTAACTAGGACGCAGCATGCATCGTAAACAGAATTTACGACGTTCACCATTTTTATGTTGAAGCAAAGGACATAAATTATACATATTATTGTAATATGATGAGGAAAAATATTACCATTATTATTTTAAAGATTTTATGACTTCGTATAACTTGGAAAAATAAAATTTCCTGCTCAGTTACTCGGTTCGATTCTCGGTTGTGACAAAAATTAATACAAGCGACTTAATACCGCCCGGGCGAAGCGAGAGTAAGCTAACCAGCTAGCGTAAGTTTTTCTAATGAGTATGAAACATATCTTTGAAATTGTATGTGCTTTTTTTGATCTCTTTATTTATTTTGCTGTGATATTGTTTTGTATATATTAGAATATATCTATATATTATATTTACATAGGTATGATGAGTTTTGTATCCCTCACTCGGGAAATGATTGATTCTCCATACGAAATTTCATCCTTTTCTTCACCTTTTCTACATTTCCGGGATAAAAACTATTCTTTACCCATCACAGAGTCTCAAACTATTTTCATACCAAATTCCATCTAAATCGGTTCAGTGGTTTAGTTTATCCATAAGCACCAACATACGACCATACAAAAACAAAAACATTTTTTTCTCTTTATAATAGTATAAACAGTAAAACTCCTTGCATCGTCCTTAATATTTCTAAATCACATATTATGATTTTCTTATTCTGCTAGGATATTATTACTAGAAAAAAATACGAATCGAATTGAGAACCTCCTCCTTTTAGAAATCGGTTAAAAATAGCACGAAGCTAACCTTAACACTGGCTAAAACTACACATACGTTGAACCGATTTCGTTAAAATACTGTACAGAGATACCAACTTATAGACTCGGTCATATAAAGACATTAATGCTTTTTATGGGCAATGTATAAGTACGTTTTTCCAACAGAATCTATACTAATATTATAAAGTTTGTTTGTTTGTTTGGTTGAACGCGCTAATCTCAGGAACTACTGATCCGATTTGAAAAATTCTTTTTGCATTTGATAGCCCGTTAACTGAGGAAGGTTATAGGCTATATATCATCCCGGAAAAGTATACGGGTCCCGCGGGATAGATTTGTTTTTGTCTAGGGACGAACCCGAAGCGAAACGAGGGTGAGTCGCTAGTCCCATATAATTTAAAATCTGTTCTTAGATATGAAACTACTTGTTTTTGCTCAACGGTTAAAATTCAACTTTTTTTTTATTGATAAAGACAGATAAAGAAGATACACTAAAGCTCGTCAATAGCTAGCTATTGGAACAAAAAGAAAAAGAAAATCGGTTGACAAACAGAGGAGAAAAAGGTATTGAACTGTTTTGTCTTTCCCTATTGATATCTATACTACTCGCTCCGCTCAGGTTCGTCCCTAAGTACATTTTAAGGTAGGAATTTCTCAGAGATGAGATATTTTTTCGCAGTAAAAAGTATCCTATATGTTGACCTGGATAACCAGCTATCATCATGCCAAATTTCATTAAAATTTGTCCAGTGGTTTTCTCGTGATGCGGTAACAGACACACAGACAGACAAAAATTCTAAAAACTATAGATTCGGCCTCTATATCAATAATAATGAATATTTTAATAAGATTTTCCACAAAAATATTTAATGTACAGATTCGATTCAGAATTTAGGTATCATAAAGTTCATATATCACCATACTTCAACATTTTACTGAAAATTTCACTCAGTTTTTTCTAAATCTAAGGACAATGTATTCAGTATATTTATTTAACAGCTTCACTCAAATGAATTAGCATGATAAGAAGTTACTTTACAATTTAAACAAGATCTTGAAGAATTTTAGTCGTACTTCTATATACATACGTACAGTTTTGTTTAAATCCTTCAAATATTTGTCTAACTAGCAGGGCGAAAATTTCAAATTCGACTCAGTTAGAATTTTATTATATGTACAGATTAAAAAAAAAAAGTTAGACATTTACGACTTCAAAAAGGCAAAAATTTCGTTTAAGTTGTGTAATTTTTGCGTATGTTATGAGATATCTCTGCCATTAGCATTCTTTGAATCGAAAATTATTCTTATTGAATACACACCTTTGAAGTACTTAAGGGTAGCTTTATATAAAGAAATTGCTCCCTAAGGGTACAATAATTGATGTTGTGTAAATAATTAATGTGTGGTGTATCAAATATCTGGTATCCATAACACAAGCCTCGTAGCTTACCATGGAACTAGATGGTGCTGTGTGAAAAATAAATAATTATATATATATATATATATATATATATATATATATATATATATATATATATATATATATAATCTTTTGTGTGATTTCAGTTTGTAATCTATGTCCTTGCTAAATTTTATCAAAATCTTTTCAGCGGTTTAAGCGTGAAAAGATAACAAACTGTTACATTCACATTTATAATATTACGTATAGATTATTACTTTACTTCTGTTGATATTGAGATAAATTTATACTACCGGTGGTAGGACTCTGTCAAGCCTGAGGAGTCCGACTGGATGGGTACCACCCCCTTATCTATTTCTGCCGCCAAGCAACAATGATTGCATTGTTGTGTTCCGGTTTGAAGGATAAGGTAGCCAGCGCAATCAATTACAGGCAAGAGCCAAATCATCTTAGTCCTCACAGTGACAACGCACCTGTGATTCTGCATTTTTGTTACTTAAAACCTAAGTGCACGAACCGTAGGTGTTATGGGCGACAGGTACTGCTTTCCATCAGGTGGTCTGTTCGTTCTGTTCTACTCGTTTGTCACTGAACCTCATAAAATTAAAAATAAATAAAATAAATACGTTGCGACATTAACACAACACTATCTAGTTCGATGGTAAGCTACGAGGCTTGTGTTATGGATACCAGATAGTTGATACACTACACATATATAACTTTAAATACATACATATTATAAAAATAAACACCCATGACTGGAGTACAAACATTCGTGCTCATCATATAAATGAATGGATCCAGCGGGATTCGAACCCGCGACCACTGGCACAGCAAGTAGGGTCACTACAATGAGCCCAACGTGTTGGCCCACATTTTATTTATCCTTAACCGAACAAAGAGGTACATATCGAAGAAAATAGATATCGATATAGTATACTATGTACGAAAACATTTTTTATTTGGTTTCCATATATGAAAGATCAAGACTAATACTAAGCTTACATATCTGTCCATCTGTCTATCCTACTTTGGAGTGTTGCATTTTTTCATTATATTACAGACAAAAACGCGGAATTTAACTAGTGTTGTACATTATAATCATTCAAAACATAAAAACTTATTTCAAATTAATGATTCAATAAATTTTCTCATTGAAATTTTTTAAAAGAATTCACCCTAAATGTACACTCTTAAATATAAATTTAATATTCTTTTATAACATGGGGCGTATAAATATTTCAGAAGATCGTAATTTTAATATAACACTTGACCTCACTGAAGTGCCGCCTAAAATATCAAAAGTCAACTTATATCGGATCCACTCAAACATTTAATTTAATATAGGTACATATACGGCTTAGGCAGTGGTAGCTCAGTGGTAACGCGCTCGCTTGGGAAACTGAGTGTTAGGTTCAAATCCCGGGTCTCGCACCTCAGATATTCTCAAGCATTTTCCAACATAATTGCCACTTGTCTTACGGTGAAGGAAAACAACGTGAGGAAACCTGCATATCTGAGAGAATCTAGCAAATTTTCGAAAGACATGTTAAGTCCGCCAACTCACACTTAGCCAGCGTGGTGGAATATCGCTTGAAGCCCTCTCGCATTGAAGGGCGGCCCGTGCCCAGCAGTGGGACGTTAAAAAAGGGCTGAACACACACACACAGACATATGGATTTGTAAAATTGAAGCATATCCATGATAAGTAAATAATGCTAATATTATTTATATTAATATCGTAAAAGGATAAGAAACTCCATCGAGTTTCGAAGTAGGTACTAGTATATATATATATATATATATATATATATATATATATATATATATATATATATATATATATATATATATATATATATATATATATATATATATAAATAATAAATATGTGGGACATTAACACACAGCACCATCTAGTTCCATGGTAAGCTACGAAGCCTGTGTTATGGATACCAGATAGTTGATACACTACACATATATAACTTTAAATACATACTTATTATAAATATAACACCCATGACTAGAGTACAAACATTCGTGCTCATCACACAAATGAATGTCCTCAGCGGGACTCGAACCTGCGACCACTGGTGCAGAAAGTAGGATCACTACAAACTGAGCCAAACGTGCCGTCAAAATATATATGTATATATATTGATACATTTATACAAACAAAGTGACATAGTGACCCGTTATTAATGTATGTATAATTTAGTTAGTCCAATCCACCTCATAGCAAATTAGCTTTTGGCTTATGGTCACATTTAATTAATTTCACAGCACTAATTTTAATGTAAATTTATTGGTTATTTGTATCGTCATATAAGTGATTATTATAACTTACTAACTGATATCTCATCTGCTTGTTTTTTTCATGAATGCAAGTACTCGTAATGAAAAATATGATTAGAGTTTCTAATTCTTAGTTTTTCTTCAATTCAATTATTTTGTTCTTCAATTCAATTGTTCTGTTCTTTAATGCAATTCTTTTGTTCATCAATTCAATTGCGTTGTTTTGAAATGCTACTTCTAGAAATTGTTTGGGGCACAAGTTATTCGCCAGCGTTGTGTATGGACACAGTTTATATATAGAATAACCGGTAAAAAAAAGAAAGCACTAGATCTGAAAATTCTAGATGCCTAACAGTAGCCTATGTATGTATTAATCCAGATCTAGGTACTAAATTTCATCTAAATACGTTCAGCTGTTGCAAAGTAGAGTTAATATAGCGTGATGAAAGATAGCCCAATAATTGTGCTTACATTTACAATACGCATTGTATTAGAGAGATAAATTAGAATGTTTTTTTTTCTTTGTTGACATTGTCTTAATATCCTTTTGTTTTTCGTTCTTTTAATTCAATTATTTAAGGCTTACAATAAAGTGTATATAAATCTATATATAAATAGACAAAACAGTTCAGTACCTTTTTCTCCTCTGTTTGTCGACTGATTTTCTTTTTTGATTTAAAAGCAATCATCATTAAAGAATGATTATGATCGAATTTTGACCACAGGTCTTTCTTTGGAACCTTAAATGTATATGTATAAATTACTGTTCTTAAGAAGCTTCAAAAAGCTTTTTTTATAGTGTGTGATCCCCGTTACGCGGAGTAAAATATGTATATAACTAACGCTAATAAATTATAATATAAAGTGTAACTTGAATGTGGACTTAGCCGTGGAAGCGTTGCCGGGCCCGGAATCCTTAATCCTGCGTTGGCACTGATCACTAGGGGTGTTTGTGTGTATGTAGTGTATAAGCGTATGTAGTATATAAGCTCATAATTAATGCGACCGAAAATACTTATTTTACTTTGTAACCGACACAATTCAAAAGAGGAGCTCTCGTCACACCGACCGAACAAAACCGACTCCAATTGACAGATATCCGAATCTGTACATAAAACATATTTTTAAAAATCTTACTGAAATAGCCATTATTATCAATACACAGACCGAATCTATAGTTTTTAGAATTATTGTCTGTCTATTTGTCTGGGAACGCATTACGAGAAAACCACCTGACTTGATTTTGATGAAATTTGGTATGATGATAGCTGGTTGTCCGGGTTAATATATAGGATACTTTTTACTGCGAGAAAATATCTCATTTCTGAGAAATCTATACTAACATTGAAAATTTTCCTAGGGACGAACCTAAGCGGAGCGAGGGTGAGTCGCTAGTTGTCTATAAATCATGAGTAATGCTTTTCATAGAATACTATAATGGACCATACACACAAACTATTCTACTAAGGGATAATTATTTTAACTTGTTCTATCAGCATTCTATGCGAATCATTCTTCAATGTTTGCTATACCCGGATCCCCGGGGCACCGTTCAATGTAACTCAATTGCGCGAAAAACCTACTGATGTCACTGGAAGTGGTAATGATTTATGTATTGATATTTACTAGAGGGTTGTTTAGAAAATGTACCATTAGGCTGTGAAGGTTTACTTTAAACGTTTGTTTTTATTGGTATACTTATCTATACATATAATAAAATTGTAACTCATCGCTGTCTGTACATGGAATATATTTGAGAAAAACTATTATTGGGGATCTTTATTAACGCAATAGAACCCAAAATGATGATTTTTAGTTTTTTTGTCTGTCTGTCTGTGCGTTTGTGCGCGCTAATCTTAGAAACGGTTTAACCGATTTGGGTGCGGTTTTCACTAATGTATTGTGGTAAGCTTCACTTAACATTTACTATTTGTTTTATTTCAATCAGTTCCTGAATAAAAAAGTTATGTCAATTTAAATAATCATCTAGGGGCGAACCCGAGCAAAGCTAGGGGGAGTCTCTAGTGTATATATAAATAAACACAAAACAATTCAGTACCTTTTTCTCCTCTAGTTGTCAACCGATTTTCTTTTTTTTTTTGTTCAGTAGTTTAGAGCTTTAGGATTGTCAATTTTTTTTTAGAAACAGTTAGTTTTTTTATATAGATAGGTAAATTCTATTCGTATATGTTTTCTTCAAATTTTCAATAATGATTATGTTCCAATTTCGACCACTGGGCGACACTAAAACTAACCAATTGACATTTTATAAACTGAAAAATTGATCTATATTAGTATTTGTTGATGATGCAGTCCTAGATGTAGTGGTAGTAATATTCACATCCAGCCCTTTTTCACGTCCCACTGCTGGGGGTAGGCCTTCCTTCAATACGAAGGGTATCAGGCCATAGTCCACCACGCTGGCGAAGTGCGGGTCGGACTTCACATGTCTATCTAAAACTTGCTAGGTTCTCTCAGACATGCAAGTAGTTGCAAATTTGATCACTCAGTATTTGTTAATTATTAAATCCAATATCCAATTGAAAATTAAGCTATTATATTACTTAGCTGAACTTAAAACAATACTTTTTTACACAAAAAATGTAACTATATCTATTAAAATATGTAAGACTAAGGATGTTATTGCAAATTTTTGTAATTATACCAGAGGTTTATTTTCCATACATTGTTTTCATTATATTACAACCGTTTATGACGCGCATTTCGATAAAAAGACCAAACAACAGTATTTTGCATACACTTATTATACTAATAATACGTAGTTTGTATTAGTGCTAGGGTAATTTTTAGTAAAAATCTTTGCTGTAAAATGCAGGTCATAATAGCAAAAACTGTATTCATACTGTCTACACTAATATTATAAAGAGGACAGATTTGTATTTTTGTATGTTTATAACAAATAAACTCAAAAACTACTGGATTAAGACTAGTTTGAGACCCTGGAAAAAACATAGGGTATAGGGTATTTTTTGTTACAGAAATCATCTGTTAAGGGGGTGAAAAAGTGGATGAAAGTTTGTATGGGGAATCAATAAAAGTAGCACGCATTTGTCAGACATACGCTTTTTGGCAACTTTTTTCCATAAGTATATATATACTGGAGTATCTCAAGTAAAAACTAGCAAAATATAAGTAGGTACATCCTGTCTAAGAATTCTAATGAAAAAAGAAGTAGTTAGTAAAATATAAACATAATATTTTTCTTAATTTCAAATGCAATCTCTACATAAAATCTATATCGAGATAAAAAATTGTATTAAACTATCACCTTTTGCTATTTTCATAAATAATATATTTTTATTATAAAACAAATCGGTATAAACATTTGTATGGTTCATTCAAATGATTGTTACCGGGAACCGAACCTGTAACCATCGTAGCAGATACACGACACTAGGAAATAGTAAAATAAGCACATCCAGTACTTATTATATCTAAAAGCGATCGATTAGGGTTTTGTGACGGTCTGCAACGATGGCGCGTTCCGAATTCTGATTAAATACTAGTTAACGAATACGGTTTTATATGCTGCTGATGCTGTAACATCATGTTTTGTAAGATTGCACTCGAATTAATATAGAATCTTACTAATATTGTAAATGTAAAAGTTTAGAGGGATGTTTAGATGTTTCTTACTCAATAACGCCAGAACAGCGAAACGGATCTGAATGACATTTAGCACAGATATAGATTATAGTCTGACACATAGGTTAGTTTTTATCCCGGAAAAATTTACGATTCCCGTGGGATATATTTGTTTTTTGTTATATTTCATATACTCAACATTATTTTATATAATTTTTTTTCATATTGCTTTTCATATACTCAAAACCTCTATACTGAGCCTAAAATGCAAACAGATTTCCAAACAAAGACTTGCCATTGAGTCTTATACCTATTAGTAAAAATCTCATTGAAATGGGATTAGCCATGTCAGAGATAAACAGAAATTAACAGATAGAGACAATTTTTGGAAAATAAGTGGACATTTTTAACGTTTCTTTGAACTTAGGTCATGCGAAAATAACATCTAGATTCTATAAAATGAATATTTTGAAATCCTAGTGTTTATCTACTTAATCTAACCTATTTCAAATCAGAACTTATCATGCTCTGAATGAAGGTTCATAAACCAATAAATACTTGCCTTTTCATATGGTTTTAGGGATAAATAAATCGTACATCAATACTTAATATTATAAATGTGAAAGTGTGTTTGTTTGTCCTTCTTTCACGTCGCAACAGAGTGACGGATTGGCGTGATTTTTTGTGTGGAGATTGTTGGAAGGCTGGAGACTACTTTTTACCGCATTATCTCATTCGCACCGGAAAACATGTTATAATACAACCCACAACAACTCATCATACCTATGTATATTGTATATATATAGTAAAATTATATATTCCATACTAACAGCTAAAGTATACATAGCAATGAACCCGAGCAAACCAAGGGTGAGTAGCTAGTTTTTATATAATTACAGCTATTTCCCCATCATATCGTTCATAGAAAAAATATGTTAATACCCCAATTTCAAACTTGGGCCATACAATTGCAGTCGTATTGAGTCACAATGCATTCGTTACAGAGTTCTGGCTAGACTCCAGCGAAATATATCCGAACGGCTTCAGAATAAGTTAGCTATTTTTTAGATACTGAATTGATAATCATAATAACGTAGCATATTTTCTTTTGAAAGTTTTCATAGTACTATTACTACTTTTCACGACACGTTTGGCTCAGTTTGTAGTGACCCTACTAGCTGTGCCAGCAGTCACGAGTTCGAGTTCCGTTGGGGGCGTTCATTTGTAAGATGAACACGAATGTTTGTACTCCAGTCACGGGTGTTTATATTTATAATATGTATGTATATGTCTGTATGTATGTTTATTACTATATGATGATATAATATATCCTGATGTGGCATAAAGGATATTGTGAAGCACCTCAGGACGCTCCGAGCAAATTTAGGGTATGCCGCTAGTGTTATATATTTTTAAAAATATTGTTCAAGAGATGCTTGTGATGTAATAGAAATAGTTTTTAAGATTTTTGTCTGTCTGGTACCTATTCAATCTCTCAGCGTTTAAGCGAATTTCATTTTTTTTTTCAAATAACGAGCGAGGGTAAATGTGGAAAAAATAAAACTACCGGTCCCTATCTTAACTTAACTATCTTGTAACAAGATCAAAGTTCAACATTCAATATTATATAAAATTTTTAACTAAACAACATAATAAGAGGGGGGATAGAAAGCTAGGAAAATGTTACATATTTGCCAATTGCATGCTCATAGTTAAAATG
This sequence comes from Argynnis bischoffii washingtonia, assembly GCA_033884665.1. Lineage (NCBI taxonomy): Eukaryota > Metazoa > Arthropoda > Insecta > Lepidoptera > Nymphalidae > Argynnis > Argynnis bischoffii. The sequence goes on from JAEMGE010000029.1 coordinate 898,497, forward strand.
GCTTAAGTTAGTAAAGTTAAATGTCACAATGAAGGAATGAAGACATCCATAGACAGTAACAAGTTCATAATTTATGCGTAGCCTGGCTATAATTATATGTACATATGTATATATATACTTGTTCTTAACCCCACTCACGTGATGAATAATACTTACATATCTATACATATACTTAATAAAATTGTAACTAATCCGAATCTGTATATTAAATATTTTTTGGAAAATCTTATTGAAATAGATATTATTATCGATACAGAGGCCGAATCTATGGTTTTTAGAATGTTTGACTGCCTGTCTGTCTGTGACCGCATCACGGAAAAACTACTATAGGGATTTGGATGAAATTTGATATGATGATATCTGGTTATCCGAGTCAACATATAAGGTACTTTTTTCTGCGGGAAAGTATCTTATCTCTGAGAAATCTATACTAAACTATAAAATATAATTTTAAAACGTATTTTTAAAACGTATTTATCAAAAACTTTCTAGAAACAAGATCTTTTTATTTACCAGCCAAATCTACAGCATCACTTTTAAGAATTGTCTTGGAAGAATCAATATTAAGCTTCACATCTAACAAGCCAAAGGTGTTTCAGCAAATATTTGTATTTACTTTAAAAGATAAACTATATCGACATTTTTAAAATCTTTCAAAGTTCTAAGAGAGCTTTAACGAAAAAGTATCTAGATTACAAATTTTGTCGATTGTTATTTTGATACATTTTATACTAGTTAGTGATTGCGATTTAGTTTACATATATATTAAAACTAGAAACAAACAGTAACGCATAAAAAGTAACGCAGTAAACATATGTTACGCTATATCTTTACCTACAAAGAACCGATTTTGATCGTATTTTAATTAATAAACTATTATCGATCATATTTTGCGTAGAATAATGCAAAAGAAAACCGCATGAAAACTCGAAAACACGCGTTTCCCAGACATGAGACTAATTTAGATCGAATATTCGCCCCCGAAAGCCCCTACATACTTAATTTCAGCGAAATCGTTAGAGCCGTTTCCGAGATCGCTGGTATAAATAAATAAATAAATAAATAAAGATATAAATATACAAATATACAAGAATTGCTCGTTTAAATATATTACATAATTCAAGGGTTTTCTTATACAAACAAGACTACTTTTCACCTTAATAGATAAAATAATTAAATTTAAGTTGATTTTGTAATAAAATAGAGTTTTAAAATAAATTTGCTACATTAAATTATATATTATCAATGTAAACCAAAACGGAATAACTGAAGGTAGTATAACATAGCAAATCAAAAGATTCAACTTAAAAGCTGCGAGAAAGCTCTATTTGAGATCGGAACGTCTCAAACCTCAGACTCTGATTATCTAAGATATTTGAATTTTCATTTATATTCACGTGGATTGGATTATATTACTTTTGACAGTTGTAATAAGTTATACAAACTTCTATAAATAGCTGTTAATATATATCTATACAAATAAAATTCTGAATCGAATCTTTACATTAAATAATTTTTAGAAAATCTTATTGAAATTATCATTATTATCGATACAGAGGCCGTATCTATAGTTTTTAGAATTTTGTCTGTCTGTCCGTCTGTCCGGATGTCTGTCTATGACCACATCACGAGAAAACCACTGAACAGATTTTAATGAAATGTCATATGACGATAGCTGGTTATCCGAGTCAACATATAGGATACTTTTCACTGCGGGAAAATATCTCATCTCTGAGAAATTTATACTAAATATAAAACGTAACTAGGGCCGAGCCCGAGTGGAGCAAGGGTGATTCGCTAGTATTAAATAATATTTTCATAGGATTACGCGGATATTTGACATTTTTAACTAAGCTTTTTGAATTTCTATTTGAAAGCTTTACAGCGAACATGGTTAAGGATGAGATCTCCCGTGACCATATTGAGAGACGTCATTGATAATAAAACGGGTTAAAATTCTCTTAATTGAAATAGCGAAAAAACTGATTTAACTCATTTAAATTTTTTGAATATTAAAGTTTGCGAAAAGGTTTAGATATTTGTTACTCAATGATTACGGTACCACTTTAGCAAGAGATCCCGCGACCACTATCTTATTAGAGAAATCCAAACAAAAGCACAGTACATTTAAATAATAAACAATAATAAATGTTTTGGGACATTAACACATAGCACCATCTAGGTCCATGGTAAGCTACGAGGTTTATGTTATGGATACCAGATAGTTGATACACTACACATATATAACTTTAAATACACGTATATTATAAATATAAGCACACATGACTGGAGTACAAACATTTATGCTTATCACACAAATGAAAGAAATGAAATGATAGCCCCAACGGGACTAAAAGCCGCGACCGCTGCCACAGCAAGTAGAGTCACTACAAACTGAGCCAAAGCCACAAGAGCCCTATTTAAAGGGACATTTCATGAGAAAAAATAGGAAAATTTAAACTTACTTGTAAAAAACAGGTTTAACCTTGCCCACTCGGGTTCATTAGAGATATAAAGCTTTTGTTTAATTTATCCTTTGAAGAAGTAATTTTGTACATTTTTAGAAACAATTCTGGCAGACCCTCGGAATTTCAAGCACAAATACACTGAGGCCAACCATTTTCCTTAAATTCAATTTTTTTTGGGCTCCAAGCTAATCATAGTACTCGTAATATTACAATGTAAGTTTGTGGGTTAATTGTTTTATACGTTTTAGGTTTTATTTATTTTGTATTTTTATCTACTAATAAATATTAATATACGTATTTAAATGTAAAATAGAGCTAAAGAAAAATGTTAATTTTAACACATCATTAATATTTACATGGTCAAGCTAAATAAAAATACCCCTTGTGGAAATCGAACCTGTAACGTGATTTATACTAATATTATAATTATAAAAAGGAAAGTTTTTTTTGTTTGTTCGTTAATACCAAATAAGCTCCGAAACTACTGAACCGATTTAGATGAAATTTGGTAAGAAGATAGTCTGAGGTCCTGGAAAGGACATAGGATAGTTTTTATCCCGGAAATGATCCTTTCAGGGAGTGAAAATGGGGATGAAAGTTTGTGGAGGGTAGCAATCTAGGCACGAACCCGAGCGAAGCTAGGGTGAGTCGCTAGTCTATCAGTATAAAGTCTTTGACAAGCATTTGACGGAGGTTATTGAGTCTTACAATTTCGGCATTTTCTTTCTGAAGCTTATACCTCACATACCTATACGAATTGGCGAAAGTAACTCAGAGTGGGACTATTGATATTACAAGTTTATAAATAACCTTTTTTCTTTAACTATAGTTTTGCCGTGGTTCCACTTGTGATAGAAACGTTGATAAAAACTTATTAGTCAGAGATCCGGTCGTACAGTAAAAATAATGTTCAAAATGATTCCCACATGACAATATCGGGATACGAGATTCGAATCCGCTTTACCTGTTTATCTCTGTTTAACTTAGAGCCTATTTATTAAGGAATAAGTACTACCTTACATCATATATATATATATATATATATATATATATATATATATATATATATATATATATATATATATATATATATATATATATATATACTTAAGTTTATAAAATCAGGATACACCACACGAACACAAACACCAAGCGAAACCGCGCGAAGACGCTGGTAAAATAATAAACCTAATAAATATTATAATATAAAATTACTATAATATTTATAAGTCATTGTCCTGAACAAAATTTACCAATCAAATATACATACATAATAGAATTTTCTATTGCAATATTTAAAAGTAAATATAATCTCTAGTTTCCGCCCACGGCTTGTTAAGGCTTCCTTCCTTTAATCAGAAAATAGCAAACTACGGCAAAATACGACAAAAAACACTATTGAGCATCTTATAACGAGAAGTACTGACATTTTCTACATAATGCTAATAATAATAAAAAATTATTACTTATTTCTTTACAAGCGATTTACCCTCGCTTCGCTTGTATTCGATCCAAAAAAAACCCTGGTAAAAAACAAAAACAAATCTATCTAACCGTACATTTGTCTGGTATAAAAAATAGCCCATGAACTATTCCAGACTATAATCTATCTCTATGGTAAATTTCATCCCGAACCGTTCAGCCGTTCTGACGTGATTGATTAACAAACATCCACCATCCAAACTTTCGCATGTATAATATTTATGGGATTTATATATATATATATATATAATAGCAAAATAATACTCAGTCGTCGACTAACTGACTGTTTAACTAGAAAACTCAAAAGCTATTGTACGATTAAATTTCAAATGAGAGTTGATGTGAATGCACAATATATTTTTTTAAGCAGAGCAGAGCATTGTAAAGATCGATCGAATCGGGCACAGTTAGTCTAGGTCTAGTATCTGAATTAATGTATGTATGTATGTATGTTGGTCATAAACGCTGAAATATTCTTTATTTTTCAGTCAAAACTAAAGAGGTTGGTCAAAAGTAATTTTGACTGCAGGCTTTGGTCAATAGCAGTTTTGACTGGCGTATTGGTCAAAACTCTTAGAAAGCTAAGGAGGTAAGTAGGTTGAAGGGTACTCAGAATCCTTTGTTTCTTTCTAGGTTAGGTTTGGTTAGAACAGAGATCACAGAGCACGAGCCGAGCGAGCGAAGTGAGCTCGCCGCGGTAGCGGCCGGCGAATGTCATAATTTTAAGAGTTTTGACCGATATGCCAGTAAAAACTGCTATTGACCAAGGCCTGCAGTCAAAACTACTTTTAACTGTTTTTGTCAGTCAAAAGTAGTTTTGACCACGAAAGAGTTCTGACTGTAACATATATTTCTCCATAACTTAAGAAACGATTTGTTCCCAATACAAACTTTCTATCCTATTTCATCCCTTTTATACCCTACCCTTCTCTATACTAAACTTCATCAAAATTGGTTCAGCGATATGGGCATGACATATATAGACGTAACAGACAGACAGAGCTACTTTCGCATTTATAATATTAATATGGATGATACTACACCATTAGTTATGACAGCCTTGCACGTTATCACCATGTGTTACAGTCTCATAAATATCACATGTTAAATGTATCAAATAAAAATATAAAACAGAATAAATATTACTAGAGATTGGAATTGAGTCACTTTAGTTCATTTGTTCATAATTAAAAAAATAGAAAGAGATTTCAAGTTTTTCAACTTTTTATAGATATAGGATGTCAAATTCTTATCTATATTAATATTATACAGAGGAAATATTTTTTTGTTTGTTTATTTGTTTGTTTGTTTGTACCGAAAAGGCTCCGAAACTACTGAACTGATTTAGATGAAATTTGATAACATAGTTTTAGTTGGAAAGGACATAGGATATTTTAAACCCGAAAATCATCGCTTAATGTGGTAAAAATGGGGATGAAAGTTTGTGTAGGGAAGCTACCCGAGCGAAGCGAAATTTATATTAAGATTTTATTTACCCCAAACATTTTTATTTCGACATATGAAATATATGTATATGTATAAAGATGCTACAATTTCTGTCGTCGTCTGCACAAAAGCTCATAACTAATTAATTAAAACAACATATTTAGCTAACTTCACACATGTTTTACCAAAATACACCTGTTAAACAAACTCTCATAACATAATGGAATGAACGCGTGTGTTGAAAGCAGAATGCTAACAAATAATAATGAAATAACATTACGTCTACAATAAAGCTCCCTCGATAATTAAAAAATAAAGGCAGATAAAATAAAAGCTCGCAGAACAATTAGTGAACCAAATGTCGCGTCATTGGACTGAAGGGTACATCTCATAACAGATAGCGGGTGTTTACTAACTAGCGAGTTTCTTCTACTTCACTTATGCTTGTATTTTCCACCTGTAGATTAAAATATCTGCCTGCACTATCTATGTATACATATAATAAAATTCTGAGTTGAATCTGTACGAACATTAAATATTTTTTGGAAAATCTTATTGAAATAGACATTATTATCGATACAGAGGTCAAATTCATAGTTTTTAGAATTTTTGTCTGTTTATCTGGGAATACATCACAAGAAAACCACTGGTCAGATTTTGATGAAATTAGGTATAGTGATAGCTGGTTATCCGGGTCAACATATAAAATTCTTTTTACTGCGGGAAAATATATCATTTCTGAAAAATCTATACTAACAGTTAAAACGTACCTAGGGACAAAACCTAGTGGAGCGAAGATGAGTCGCTAGTACTTTATATATGTAAGTAATATACCTGTCATTCAGTTAATATTAGTCTATGTAAAATAATAAGTGATGTAGGTACCTATGAATGATTGTCAAAAGAGTTTTAACTAAGAATCAAACGCATAGCTTCCAGGAAAAGCTCTACCAAATGTATTTTTTATATAATAATTTCAATCGAGAAAATAAAGAAAAATATTTACTTTAACTAAAAAGGGATAGCGATATCAAAATATCATTAACTGTTATTGCTATGATTTTAAGTGAGGAATTATTTATCGTAGATATCGCGTAACAAATAAACACTCACAAAAATACATCTGAATTGAGGACTCCTTCTTTTTGAAGTCGGTTGAATATAGGTCTATGATTTGATGAACAAAGTCAAATGGATGGATCATGTTGAAATAGACTAAGCAATTTACTTCAAATTAATAAATGCTGAAAAGTTCATTAACATCTATCAGAATAATGATCTGCGTAATATGGAGGTTGGTGGCGGTACGAGTGACAAGCGAATGGTGTTCAATATCCAATAATATTTTTGAAGTAAAACTTCTTTAGAATCGTTGTGATTTGAAACTCGATGAAACGAAAATGCGACACTAAAAAGAGACAAACATATAAATATATAGGATTAAGACGGCGAGAGAATGAGATAGAATTCATTGCCATGTAGCCTTGGTAACTATTGTTATTGTCTGACAAATATATTTTTGTAATATGCCTAATATGCGTGATTTAATTTTTGTCTTAATTTAATTGCGATATTTGTCAAAAAAGTTTTTAGTTTTTAGAAATTTGTCCCTTGAAGGAGCAAAAGACACCTAGGAATGTATTGAAGCGAAGCAAAGGTAATAAATATTACTAGATATATAATACTAAAATCAGAATCAATTATACTTAAGTAAATTAAAAATAATAACGAGGTTTGTACCATACCACAAATTACGGGGATTGTTACTCTCCCCATACAAAGCGACACTTAACATAGCATCTATTTCAAAGGAGTAAGGTTCAAAATCGTTTTTAAAATACTTTTTAACTTTTTTGCAGAAACGTCAAATGCAATTACCATTCGGCCGCTCTAAATCGTTGTTTAGCTCACATAGATTAAATTTGATTTGAGTTTTTAAAAATGTAGGCGTAAATCATTTTGCTTTATAAAAAAAACTATGTCAAACTACATAAATAGACAAAGATAAATTAATTCAATGCCTTTTTTCCTCTGTTTGTCAAACAATTTCCTTTTCCTTGTTGTTTAGTAGTTATTGACGAGCTTTAGTGTTATCAATAAAAGATATACATATAAGCAGTTAGGGTTTTATATACACATGTATATGGGTAAATTCTACTCATATATGTTTTCCTCAAATTTTCAATAATTATTAGGGTTTATTTCGACCATCTTCCACTAGTAGGAATAAACTGAGCATTAGTTTTAAATATGCACTAATATTTATACTACTTCGAAAAAGGTAAATACTATATATGAGTGCATAATTTTTTTATATATTACTTCGCTAATTGATAAATTTGATGTTTATTTAACATCAAGACTGATTGACTGTCATAAATTTCAAAACTTTCAGCTCTAAGCTCACAATAATTACTTTTAGTCCTTATGAAGTCGATGTGCTCTTTTATTTAAAAATGTAATGAGGAAAATATATCATCATATTTTTATGATTGTTGTAAATTATCTAAAGCGACCCTTAGAATCCGAGCTATTAATAAATAAGCTTTGCGAACCAAGTCACTTGTACACGCTAGTCAATACACAGTATAAAACAAAGTCGCTTTCCACTGTCTGCCATTATGTATGCTTAGATCTTTAAAACTACGCAACGGATTTTGATGCGGTTTTTTAATAGATAGAGTGATTCAAGAGAAAGGTTTATATGTATAATACATACATATTATAGTACAGCAAAGCCGAGAAATTCAAAGATTTGTATTTCATACTAACCGTCAAAACGTACCTAGGGAAGCGAAGGGAGGGTGAACCGCTAGAATATACTAAAATCGAACCTACAATCACCTTAGAGCTTATGTGTTTCTTACAAACGTTATATATTAACACTAGCGACTAACCCTCGCTTCGCTTCGGGTTCGTCGCTAGACAAAAATAAATCTATCCCACGGGACCCGTACACTTTTCCGGGATGATATATAGCCTATAGCCTTCCTCAGTCAACGGGCTATCAAATGCAAAAAGAATTTTTCAAATCGGATCAGTAGTTCCTGAGATTAGCGCGTTCAACCAAACAAACAAAGAAACAAACAAACTCTTCAGCTTTATAATATTAGTATAGATAACATAATTCACTAAATAATAACTGAGAATTCAATTCTTGAGTCTATAATAACGTAGTAATTCATAAAAGTAAAGACACAAATATATGAAGAACAATGAATAGATAATGGCTTTTTAGTCTACACAAATTTTATATAGTCACATTCGCGACGTCGAGTACAATTTTTCAAACGTATTCAACTTCTTTTCATGCTTTTTCCACATTCTGTACGTTCATACAATGTTGTAACAACTAAGCTCTGAGTTAATGGACTGACAAATATTGTAGTATTATATAATGTGTATTAAAAATAAAACTAGACTTTTTAGTCCTTTCATATACATCGGAATTACCTAAAAAGGCTAATTTATAATTTTAGTACATGTAATATAATTATAGTGCAGATTCGATTATCACTTGATGTAAATTATGTATTCCGTAACAAAAACCGAAGAAAGGGTTGTGAGATTTTTATTCTCTACATGAGTAATAGGGGTGGTATAAATAAAATATTATACACCGTACCTAAAATTCGGCTGAAAAGCTCTCTGCTTGGAGTTGAGCCGGATCATCTCATATATAATTATCGCAAACATACTATTAAATTTTAAATTTAATTTACTTAAGAGTGCAATTTACTTGATTTTAAAGGAGATTATTTATTTTTATTATTTTGATTAAGCAGTGGTAGTGGTAGTGATGGCAGTGGTAGCCAAGTGGTAACGCGCTCGCTTGGGAAACCGAGGGAAGCGGGTTCAAATCCCGGGTCTCGCACCTATGATATTTTCATGTGCGAATCATTTTCTAACTTGATTACCACTTGCCTTACGGTGACGGAAAACATCGTGAGGAAACCTGCATGTCTGAGAGAACCTAGCAAGTTTTCGAAAGACATGTGAAGTCCGCCAATCCGCACTTGGCCAGCATGGTGGACTATGGCCTGATTCCCCTCGTCTTGAAGGGAGGCCCGTGCCCAGCAGTGAGACGTTAAAAAGAGCTGAATACATTTTGATTAAAATAGCAGTGATAACCTAGTGGTGACCCGCTTTGAAAAACCAAATTAGCCGGGTTCAAATCTCAAGAATCATTCAAGTTTTCAAAAACACATAATTTTTCTCATTATATCTTCATACACTCTATAGTAATATATAGCTCTTTTTAATATCCCACTGTTGGGCACTGTTCGACCTTCAATGTGAGAAGGATCAGGCCATAGTCCACCATGCTGGCCAAGTGCGGTCTGATTGAGCATGTCTTTCGAAAAGCTAGGTTCTCTCAGACATGCAGGTTTCTTCACGATGTTTTCCTTCACCGTAAAACAAGTGGTACTCATGTTAAATACCATAATTTATTAATTTGTTTTATCATCATATCAAAGGCAAATAAAGAAAGGAGATGATACAATCTTACCAAGCCCCATCTAGATGTACTTACCTGAAAAAATAGAAACAAATATTAAATCAATTGTATGGCTGTGTTTGCAATATGAAACACTATTGAATAGCACTATTGGTATTCGGCATACCGATGCACTGTTGTAGCTTCTACACATTTGCAACAACATAGAACAACTGACAACAAAATTGAGTTGTTTTATTTGAAGTACCTAAATATGTATATAGAAGCAGTTTCAGTGAAGTTGTTTGAAAACCTTCCTCTCCTAGAGGTCGTAGGTTCGATTATCGATCGCGACGTATGTTTATGTTGAACATACATATGTATAAGTGTATGGTGCGTATGTGTAACTGTCTATTATGGATATTTTTTGTTTGTAAGTTTTTGTTTAGCTGATTAGCTTAATAGCCTGTGGTTATATCGTAAGTACATCAATAAAAGCAGCATAGTTAATTCAGTATATAAATTACCTCTATTCTGAATTTCGCTATCCTTTAAGACCTTACAGCGGGAAGAAGTAAATATGTTGGGATATTAACACAGCACCATCTGGCTCCATGGTAAGCTACGAGGCTTGTGTTATGTATACCAGATAGTTGATACACTACACATATTTAACTTTTAAAATACATATATATTATAAATATAAACACCCTGACTGGAGTACAAACATTCGAGCTCATCACACAAATGAATGCCCCCAGCAGGACTGGAACCCGCGACCACTCGCAAAGCAAGTATGGTCAATACAAACTGAGCCAAAAGTGACGTCAAAAAGTAACTAACATAATCAATAAAAACTATAGCATATATAGTATTAATATGTACTTCCTAAAATTCAATATAACAAGCCTAAAATGTTGTCATTTTCCGTGAAAAACTGCAGGTAATACTTAGTATATACAATAATTTTCCTATAAGTCCCTTACTCTATGTTACAGTTAAACAATGAAATAGGGTGATGCCGAGGTCAGCAACGGTCAGGCGCGTTTAGACAAATACCTATTTGTATTGATTCAGACTTTGTTAGCTACTTCATTTGCATGCTATATGTATACTATATTATACTATCGCATAGTATGGGGACTTAAAACTATATCTATATATAAAAAGAGTATAATGAGTAATCTATACAGATAAATAAAATTGAAGTGTCTGTTTGTAATGTCAAAATAACTGCTTTTTACTAAATGAAAGTATATACGGAACTAATAAAAAAAAAAATCTTTTAAAATTTTTGTCTGTCTGTTCCGAGTAATCTAAGCAACGGCTGGACCGATTTTGACGGGACTTTCACTGGTAGATAGCTCATGTTATAAGGAGTAACTTAGGCTACTTTTATTTTAGAAAAAGAATAATAAATTTTGAGAACATACTGGTACCTATGCACCCGAGCTAAGCGGGGGTAAGTCAAAGTCACACTTCTGTTATAAATGGGAAATATGTGTTTTTTAGTCGTTTAGTCTGAAAGAACTGAACGGATTTGCATGAAATTTAGTATATGGATAGACTATGATCTGGCGTAAAATATTAGCTATAGGAATAAAATTTTCCAAAATATAATATTATAAAGAGGCCGAGTTTGTTTGTATGTTTGTTTGTTTGAACAAGCTAATCTCATGATACTAGTACGATTTGAAAAAATCATTTTGCAATATATAGTCCGTTTATTGAGAAAGGCTATATAGGCTATATATCGTCATGCTACTACCCAAGGAAACAGAGCAGTAATCATAAACGTCAAGAAACCAGGCAGACTTCCATACATTATTGTAAAACTTTATATATTTTATATATCTATAATAATATTATAAAGCTAAAGAATTTATTTGTTTGTCTGTTAATCTCAGAAACAACTAAACCGATTTCAAAAATCTTTTTGCATTAGATAGCGTGAACTGAGGAAGGCTATATATCATCTCAGAAAAATGTACGGTACTCGTGAAATTGATTTGTTTTTTCTAGGTACAAACCCTAAGCGAAGCGAGGGTGAGTCGCTAGTACATTATACATAGGGACACACCCGAGCGAAGCGATAGTGAGTCGCTAGTAATATTATAAGTGCAAAAGTTCTTAAATAAATATATACACATATGTCCTTCTATATATTTCTGCTTTTTCACCAAAAAAAGTAAATAACATATTAAATTGGACCTAATTTTGTGACACTTCTACGTTTTTACTAAAGTTGAATTCGCATCTGTACATTAAAAACGCGCTTAAAAATAATTTTCCGTCAACACAGCAGCGCTCTAATTATCCCTTTTCATGAAATGCGAAAATTTCTGGGATAAATACTCTCTTTAGTATAATTTTTATTTAGTTTTGTACAAAAGAAAAAAATACTGAAATTGTGCATATATGTACGCTGTATACACATAAGTATGTTTACTGGCGACTCACCCTTTCTTTTCTCGGGTACGTCCCTAGGTCACTAATTGAAACCTATATGTTCATTTCAGATTATAGTCAATTTGTGTACTAAATTGTATCCAAATCTGCTCAGTCATTTCAGTATAAAAAAGTAATAGACAAAATTTCGCATTTATATAGTATTCTGATATATATTTAGATATAATTTGAATGACTGTTTCGCTGTTCTAACAAAAATGCCAGATTTTAAGCTTGATTTAGCTAAAGCTTTTTGTAATGCAAGTTTTTAAGAATGAAAACTCAGACCGTGAAAAATAAATTAGGCAAAGTCCTATTTTTGGACTTTGCCTAATTTATTTTTCACGGTTTTCAGTGACTAAGTCAACGAAACAACTAAAAGCTCCGGATTTGAAAGCTTTTGCTCCACAAAAGTGTTTTTCAACAGTTTCAACTGAATATTTGAGAAAATAATTGAAAGCAATGGCCATAATATATAATAATTTAGGAATTATATTAGCTTACCTATGTATATCTTTTACATCTTGCATAGTTATTTATCGACTTGTATTTCTCTTAAAATGTATAATATCAATATAATATTTGTATTATAATCAAATTACAATGATGATTAAGCTCTTTTCCCGTCCCACTGCTGGGCAAGGGTTTGCTCAATATGTGGGATCAATGGTCCACCACCACAGTAATCATAAACGTCAAGAAATCGGACAGACTTCTATACATTATTGTAAAACTATATATATTACATACTAGCGACATACCCTCGCTTCGCTTCGGGTTCGTCACTAGACAAAAACAAATCTATCCTACAGGAACCGTTCATTTTTCCGGGATGACATATAACCTATCGCCTTCGTCAGTTACGGGCTATCTAATTCAAAACAAATTTTTCAAATCGAATTAGTAGTTCCTGAGATTAGCGCGTTCAACCAAACAAACAAACAAACTCTGGCTTTATTATATTAGTATAGATATAGATTGGGATAAACCCGAGCAAAGCGAGGATGAGTCGGTAGTACTAATATAAATAAACGCCCAAAGCCAGAAAATCACCACTAGTTTTCGTAACCATATCCTCTTATTCAGTGACGCTTAACTTATAACTTAGTTGATTAGGAACAAGTAATTACACCGGAAGTTCTAAATATACGTAATACGTTAAACCATAAGATTTCGCAAACAAGAATCTGACTTTAAAATTCGTTTCGTAATTGTTCTGAAAAGCGGAATTTTGATTAAGAGTTAATTGAATCCTTTAATTAGGGCTGTGTAAGGATGCGTAAATAAGTAAGCCAGTCGAAATAATCCCGTGGGATTGGCCTGGGATACACTTTACAATTTTAATACTTTAATTTAATTGCTTGCTATAAGTGAATAGTTCGGGAAAATATTACTTAACTAAGTATATAAAGCTTTTTTTATAGTAAAATTTAAGAAATAGCTTTCTCCATAAAGGATAAAGCTTTTTTTATTTTCTTACGTTTTTAAGTAATTACTGTGAGAATTTCTTTTTTAAAGTTACATTTTAGTATATTTTCATTGTAAGTACATTTAAAATGTAATTTAAATTGGACTGAACATTTTTTCCTTAATGTTTTTTTTTTAATTGGTATAGAAAAAGAGAGAGAGGGAGAGATAGGGTGAAAAGAAATCTAATTACTATGAACTATTTTTTGATAGAAATTGCTGAACGATTTTTCACTATTTTATATTAATAACTTGCTAAAAATGTATCCGTAAAAATACATTTTAAAATATGTTACCTATAATTAAAATCTTTAAGGTTTCCAAACCCTTTAAACCCTATCGGAAGCAAAATTCACTTTTCAGAACACTTTGACCAAAACAAAGGAAATTGAGTTAACCCAGAAAGGAAGTTATAAATACAATTATTATACATAAAAAAAACCTTTGTTCGATCAAAATATGTATAGCGAAAATATCATTATATTTTATATAAGAATTTATGGTATAGGTTTGTACTATTTAATTGTAACTCAAAATAATCCAAATTCAATCTTATTTCGTAACACATAAAGTGTACTTCAAAATGCATGTGGAACAAAAAAATTTTCCTGCAAAGTAAGGTAATAATCCAACTAAAGGTATCTTATAAGTACGGTGGGCAAACAAGTAAAATATAATAGGGAATTTTTTGCCTTATTTCTAGAGTGTTAGATGCGAAAATCGCATGAAAATCGGTTCAGTATATAAGCATAAAGAAAAACAAATCCTTATGACAGTAACAACGAATGTTACTTTCCTCGGTAGCATTTTTCTTGAAATAATACGGAGAGAACTTTTTAAGGGCAATATCTTTGTAGTAAGCGGAAGCGGAAACGGAAGTGGAAGCGTGATATACATATGACCAAAAGGGATATCTTTTTGGTCGCATATTCGATTATCATATATGACAAGTAATTAACAAAAAAAATTTTATTGCTAAATTATTATTTTTTTTATATTTTCCATTTTTTTTAGTCTAATTTAAAAAGTGAGAAATTTTGTAAGTGTGAATTCTTGTCAACTTATTTACACTAAAGGGCTTGAAGGATTTTAGTGAAAACAATGAAAATAGCTCACAGTTTGGATTAACGTACTAGATTATTTTTACTTAAATAGATGATCCCTTAAATATCCCAGCAATAAACTTAGGCGGGACCATGTTTCAATTACAATACTTTGATAACAAAAGCAGTTAAACATGTGTAAAATCAGTTGAAAATATTCAAATTATCTCTATAAATAGTTAAAATATATATGAAATGATAAATTGGAATCCCCTACCCGCTCCGCTCATCTCAAACCCCTGCCGACCCCGTTCAGAAAACATAATAATACGTCATATTTATCTCCGCGGTCGCTAGCATTATGGCCTGTGCGTACCAACATGCCTATTCTTGATGGATAGAAGAGTAACCTATCAGACGTAACTTGTAAGTAGGGCAGTATGAAAACAATGTTTTGGTTCAAATAAACACATTATTATGCAGCTTATTATGCATAACATGAATGTATGTAATTTTGGTGTATATATTCAATATACAGACATGATAGCTTTTATATATTTGAAACATTTCCCATACAAACTTTCATCCCCATTGTCACTCCCTTAGGGGATGATTTCCGGGATAAAAAGTTCTATATCCTTCCTAGGGTCTCAAACTATCTTCGTACCAAATTTCATCTAAATCGGTTCAGTAGATCCAGAGATTACCCCCTACAACCTCACAAACTAGCAAACTTTATCTCTTTATAGCTATATTAGCTTGCGATAGGGTTCAAAGAGATTGAAAATTGTATTGGTATAGATGTATATTGACTTAAAAAAATACTTAAAAAATATTACTCTATTCATAAGGATGAAAGATTTTTTTGAAATTACTATCACTATTTGAATATAGCCTGTTTATATTTTCAAATCATAAAAATTTCTTCATTAGTGGCGATGATACCATGTAACGAATGACATACATACAAATTGAATAGCAAAGTAAATAAATACGTTGGGATATTAACACAGCATCTAGTTCCACGGTAAGTTACGAGGCTTGTGTTATGTATACCAGATAGATGATACATTACACATATATAACCTTAAATACGTATAGGTATATTACAAATATAAACACACCCATGACTGCAGTACAAACATTTGTGCTCATCACACTAATGAAAACCCCCAGCGAGACTCGAACCCGTGATTGCTGGCACAGCAAGTAGTGTCACTACTAACCTGAGCCAAACGTGTCGTCGTAGCTATCTCCTTATTTGAGAAATTGGATAAATAATATTTTAATCTTTTACATCTAACAGCTCATCCAATAAAAATGTCTCCCAAAATAATCCCATTTTATTGTATTCGTGTAATCAGCTTTCTTTGTTGTCCTTCATTAAATAATGAAAGATATAAAATAATCCATACAATAAAATATTATAATAATAGGCTAAATGAAAAAAATTGATGTAAATGAGGAAAATATTGTAGAAAAACTGAAGACTTTTACTACTGATAGTAACTTTTGTGTCACGATCTAGTCTATCTATTTAATAAATTTCATCAAAATCAATCCAGCCGTTTCACTGTGTAGGTAAAACAAACATACACACAAACTTTCGCATATATAATTCAAGTTATTTTAACAGTTTCTACAATTTTTGTCTGAATGTATATTTAAGTTTTTGTTCAGTAAGTTAAGTATATTTAACGTTTGGTTCAGTTTGTAGTGACCCTACTTGCTTTGCCTGTGTTCGCGGGTTCCAGTCCCGCTGGGGGCATTCATTTGTGTGATGAGCACGAATGTTTGTACTTCAGTCATGGGTGTTGATATTTATAATATGTATGAATTTAAAGTTATATATTATGTGTAGTGTATCACTATCTGGTATCCATAACACAGGCCTCGTAGCTTACCATGGAACTTGATGGTGCTGTGTGTGTTAATGTCCCAAGATATATTTATCATGCATTAAACGACTCAATGTATTGAAATGTTCAAAGCCAATGATAATCCTTTTCAATAATTCTTTTCAATTAAAAAACATAGGTTTGATGTTGTGAGAAATTTCTAAAGACTAATATCCTTTATAATAAAGCAGGAGCTGACATGAACAATTTATTTTGACCCTAATTATATATATAGAATTACATGAATGTCTTCAAATTTCAATAGAACAAAGGTTTGTCTATCCATCATTACCATAATAATTACTGGACACGTGTTTATTAGATTTTTATTTTTATATAGAGCATTTTGGGGATATATATATATCGACATGTATTATTTAGTTTATTTGTTTCATTAAAAAAACAGCTTTCTGTTAAAATAAATTGTATGAAAATTGCATTGCTCGGAAATCGAATTGGTTACATCCATTCAGATGGCAAAACACATTCCCATAGATATCTATACAGATAAATAAAATTGGAGTGTTTATTTGTAATATTAAAATGACCGCTTTTTAGCTAATGCATAGGTATCGATGGATACCCGGTACATATACCAAAACAACATTTTTTACAATTTTTGTCTCTCTGTCTGTTTGTTCCTTTTAATCTCTGAAATAGCTGGACCGATTTTGACGGGACTTTCACTGGCAAATAGCTTATGTAATAAGGAGTAACTTAGGCTACTTTTATTTAAAAAAAATATGGTCCCACAAAAAAAAAACAAATTAATTAATTAATTTTGTTTTAAGAAGCAACTTAGGGACAAACCCAAGCGAAGCGAGGGTCAGTCGCTAGTTACTAAAAAAATCAAAACAAACTATAGAAATTAATCTTTTAAACAAAACGGTTTAAAATGAACGCTATACTTTTTAGGGATGGAAAAACGATTTTACTCAACCGTAGAATCCGATCATTTAGTTAAATTTATTCCTGTAATAAATAATGGTGGTAATGGTTAGTATAAATTAAACAGTAAATAAATTAGTCCAGCTTTTTAATGAAAGATGCTACCTGAATACGAAATCAAAGTTTTGTGGTAACACATCATATAATACAGTAAACTAGACAGTGGTAGTTCAGGGCAACGCGCTTGGGAAACCGAGTGAAACGGGTTCATATCCCGGGTCTCGCATCTCTGATATTTTCATCATTTTCAATGTGATTAGCACTTGTCTTACGGTGAAGGTCCTCGAAGTAACACTAGGTTTATGCAGAATTCGTTTACTGTACGTGCCGCGACCCTTTGGAACAATCTTCCTAAAGTTATCCAAATGAGTCCCTCCATCAACGCTTTTAAAAAACGATTAAAGCAGTATTACCTCGACACAATAATATAATTATTCATTTGTCATCATAATAAATATATTCATTTACTGTAATTTTATTTTTTTATTTGTATATCTATTTAAATATTATCATAGTATGTATGTATAATTGTATATGTGTATTTTTTGTATATAAAATATATAGTCATATTATACTTGTAAGTTTTATATATGTAACAGTATTTTTTTTTTTTACTCTTTGATATATCTTTTGGCACTTAATGGACCTGCTACCTAACACTTTCTTTCACATCCATGGGTTGACTGGAAGAAATCTCTTTTAGGGATAAGTCCACCTTTGCCTTTGTTTTCTAATATGCAATTACAATATTTTGTTTTATAAGTGCAATAAAGGTAAATATTATGAGGAAACCTATAATATGTCTGAGAGAACCTAGCTAGTTTTCGAAAGACATGTAAAGTCCGCCCCGCACTTGGCCAGCGTGGTGGATTATGGCCTGATCCCTCTCGTATTGAAAGGAGGCCCGTGCCCAGTAGTGAGTCGTTAAAAAAAGCTGAATACATAGTTTTTCTTTAAGTAAGTATATATTATTATAAGAAATAGTAGTCTACGTTTATTTTAGTACCTAATATTTCTATAGTACTAAATTTCACATAGCTCATTTAAGTAAGATTTTCCAGTCTAGACTTTTTGATTATTCCTATTTTAATATACCCTATACATTCGTGTTATCAAGATGAACCTAACCACGTTTAATTCATTAATTCATAGTGAAGTAATAGGGTAATCTTATATACTGGTTTTTGTATCCTAGCTATTGATATAACAACTAGTGACTCACCCCAACTTTACTTGGGATCGTCTCACAGATGGATATATATACATATATATATATATATATATATATATATATATATATATATATATTCTATAGGCTTTTTAAAAAAGTAGTATATGAGATAGCGTTCAAACAAACAAACTTTGCCTCTTTATAATATTAGCATAGATAATACCATATCAAAATCATATTAAAAGGCAAAAGGATCACTAGCTCCATTCCTAAGCACTTTTTAATGTGATTAAGACAATATCATCATTTTGTAATTTAGTACGTGCTTTGTACTTCAAAGATAGTCGCGAGGTCATTTCTTAGAAACGGAGTAATTACTCTGCCGCAACGAAACATCGTGCTCGCTTCATTTTAAGGTCTTATTAATGAAAAAGCTTCATAGACAAAGTTTATGTAATTAAAACTGTAAAACCGTGCTTATTTGAAAAATCTGATACTATATGCGTTATATTATTTGTGGCGAGGGAAATTTAAGTTAATTCTTGTAACAAACTACATACATATATCTATCGATCTATACATATGTATAATAAAATTCTAACTGAGTCGAATCTGTTACCTTAAATATTTTTTGGAAAATGTTATTGAAATAGTCATTATTATTCATACAGAGGCTGAATTTATAGCTTTTAGAATTTTTGTCTGTCTGTTTGTCTGTCGCATCACGAGAAAACTACTAGACAGATTTTGATGAAATTTGGTATGATGATGGTTATTTATATCAACATATAGGACTTTTTACTGCGGGAAAAAACCTCATCTCTGCAATCTAGATGCTAACCGTTAAAACGTATCTAGGGACGAACTCGAGCGAAGCGGGGATGAGTCACTAGTACCTTATATTTCTTTCTAGACCTTTAGGAACATTTTAATTGATTTAACTCAGAACTGAGCTCAATTCATTCAAAGGCGAGGATTCGAATGTTTTATAATAGCAAAATGTTCTTTTATTTCGCTTTCCTTCCTCCATTGTATTTTCCATTTGATTGAGCAAAATGCGGGGTATTTTAACGTCTATTTTGTTTAAGCAAGCGACTTTTAGATGAGAGGTGGCAAAGCTTACCATATATACATAGATATCTGTATAAATATAATGTGAAAATTTTTGATTATGGATGTTTGTTACTCTTTCACGCCAGAACAGCTGAACGGATCTGGATGAAATTTGGCACAGAGATAGATTATAGTCTGGAATAACACATAGGCTACTTTTTATCCCGAAAAAATAACGGTTCCCGAGGGAAAGATTTGTTTTTTTTCTTCTAGTTAGTAAAGTAAAAATTTTTCCTGGTGTAGTTAAAAGTTAAGCTATAAAAGCCAATTAGGGAATACTTTACAATAATTTCATGATAATTTATCATAATCTACCACCATCGCCGTAAAGTCAACATATTAGAGATTATATTATAGTATCAGCAATCGTATAATATGAACGTACATTACATGGAGTTAAAATATTAGAAATTGTTGAAGCCATTTAATGTTTATCTATACTAATATTACAAAACTGAAGAGTTTGTTTGTTTGTTTGTTTTTTTGTTTGTTTGGTTGAACGCTCTAATCTCAGAAAGTACTAATCCGATTTGAAAAATTCTTTTTGCATTCGATAGCCCATTAACTGAGGAAGGTTATAGGCTATATATCATCTCGGAAAAATGTACGGTACCCGTGGGATAGATTTGTTTTTGTCTAGGGACGAACCCGAAGCAAAGCGAGGGTGAGTCGCTAGTAACTTAACATAAAATTGCAAAGTCCTTATAAAATCCGCGTTGCAATATAAAACGAAAAATCTTGGTAGTATTAATTATTTGAAATAAGCCGTCTATTTATAATTTGGTATTCATCTGGCTTAAATCGTGCCGGAGTTACGTGAAAATTTATTAATTTCATTAAGTCCGCATCTACGATGTTTTCCGATTGTGAACAAATCCTTTCAATTTGTATGATGAATTTCCAGTTAGTCTGTGAGAGCTTAATTTATTAGAAAATTTTAAAATCTTCACTAAGCTTTGATAAGATAAAATTTTTAAAGCTTTCCAAAACTAATGATGCGATAAATTTTTAGTATTAAATTTTCAACTAAAGGGTTCTGTATGATTTATTTACCATATATATATTTTATTTAGGAGAAGCTTTTGCCTGCGACTTTGTCTGCGTAAAAGCTCGAAAATATTTTCCATGTGTACCAATTTTCATGGTTGATAGCAATCAGTTACAAAAGATGAAGTTATTACAAAATGGACATCATATAAGCCTCTATATACAATAACCCTTAAACATGTAAAAATTACAAAAAACTTTTGGAATGCATGTATTACATAACATAACTCTACTATTATAATGGGTGCACTAATTTTGTATCTCTACATTAGTTACACTGTTTGAAATGATACTTGTTTTTTTAATTTAATCTATACTTTTTAATATTATAAAAAGGCAGAGTTTGTTTGTTTGAACGCGCTAATCTCAGGAACTACTAATCCGATTTTTTTCTTTTTGCATTAGATAGCCCGTTTGTTGAAGAAGGCTATACGCTATATATAATATTATATATGGTCTTTCTACGCTTGTCACAAATATGAACAGAGAAAAAAAAGACTATTATTTCAATTTATTTCCTTCAACTTTCTAACTGTGATAAATATGTATTGAAAGCACAATAAGCAGTGTTAATTGCCTTTGTATTTCACAAGCCAACATTAAATACGTCAACACATTATATATAAAATTTTCGCCAACGACTCAAGCCGTATAACTTTGAACGGTGAATCATTCTTTGGACACCTACAAATTTTTCTTAAAGAAATATTTAATAGAGATACCTTGTCAAAACATTAGCCGGGCGAAGGTCGGGTAACATTCAACTAAGGGTCGGAATGATTTATAAAGATAGCCCTAAGGGTTGTTGGGAAATCTTAGCGATAAAATTTTAAGTTATGTAAAGTAAAGTAAGGAAACACTGTTAATTATAAATGCGATACTCCTGTGGGTATACGCATTTTTACCATGTTTTCATGGTAAAAATGTTTAAATTGGCGGAATTTATCTTTAGTGAGTTATAGACCACCTAGAAGCCTTAAATATTACAACCTAAGTTTATCGTGAGACTGATCCCACAGAAAAACAGAAACTGTGCAAACAGTTTTGTGGGTCCACTTATGTAAAATGCTGTATAAGTACATACTGTAATAATCAAATAAATAAAAAATAAAAAAATAAAAATGAGGGCTGATTTTTCAATTTAATTCAGTTTTCTTGTTAATAATGTCTTCAAAGCGTGCCAGTTAAACGCAGATTACTTCGCCAATGACACGTAGAATGGTCAAGACACGAAGGAGACTAATTTTTCAATATATATCTACAATAAAAACTCAACTTATTTAAATGTATTTTTTTTTGATTTGCCTATTTTTAAAATGTTCGTATTGATTAGAGAAAGGCTTTCAAAAAAAAAAACTGATAAAATAAATTTTTATCGTGGATGCAAACTTTGAGTTAAAAAGGTTCCTGGTCCGAAAAAGAATTTTTCTTTGTATGATTATCCTCTATGCGGTCCTAAACAATTTATCCCTTGGCATGCAACCGAAAGAAATGAAGTAGAATGCTAGTATGAAAATAAAAGAAGACATAAAAAATGAAAAAGCTATACATATAATAAAACATCAAAGTAATAGTTTTATTCCATAACTAGCGATTCTTTAAATTGACATTTTTTATTTATTTATGAACCGATTGAAATAAAACAAATATTAATTGTTAAGTGAAGTTTACCACAATACATTAGTGGTAAGCCGTTTCTGAGATTAGCACAAACGCGTATATAAAGACACAAACAGAAAAAACTACAGTTTTATTATATGTATAGATTACAGACATATCTTTTGACAAAATAAACATTAAGCTTTTCTCATACCAACAACTTTGCACATAAAAATAGTATTACGAAAACCTAACATCATACCATCTATTATTTCATAACCACTAAAACGAGAGGTCAAACTAAAACATACAAAACGTAAGAACATTAACATACGTTCCTCGAAAAGCTTCGAAAGCTTCATTAGATAGAAATTCAAAAAGATATGGATCTTTGGATAATGGACAAAGTTGTATACTTTGCTCGAACTTTATATCTCAGTAATAACTCGCGGTCGGAATTTTATGTAAGTATATAATGTAAACGTATTTGTATGAGTGACTAGATGGTTTTTTCTTTGAAAAATCCTTAAAGTTCCAATATCAATCATTTAGGTGGTTATTTATAAACGAAATAATGGTTCTTTATAGCAGTTATTAAATATTTATTGTCTAAGTTGTAAATTTATTGAAAAAATTATCTTTAAGGCTGATTTTTATTTCCTGCTAGCGGCTTACTCTCACCTCGCTCGGGTGTCCTCTTGCCTAACTAACTTATGTATTATTTAAGCACATAGTATACTTATGTACTAAATTTCATCTAAATTCGTTCAGCAGTAATACTGTTAAGGAACAAACATACAAACACATATAAATTTTCCAACCTATAATAGAAGCCCGAGACATCATTCGAAAATAATTTTTGGTAATAGCTGCAGATGTATGAAGCAACGTTTCACACTCATATACCACTAAATTAATCTTGATAAATTGACAACTGTATGGTAAATGAAAAGTCTTGAAGTTGTAATAGTCTAAGATCTTGATCTATGTGGTGTAACCCTAATTCTTTTTCCAGGCGAAACATATTTTTTAAACAATGAAACATATTAAAAAACACGACCCAGGGACCCCTCTAAAAATAAAAAAGTATGCTCCAGACTATTTACTAAAATAATAAACTAGCGAGATTGCTTCCTCATATAAACTTTCATCCTCATTTTCACTCCCTTAAGATATGATTTCCGGAATAAAACTAGCCTATGTCTTCTTCTTCTTACCAAATTTCATCAAAATCGGTTCAGTAGGTACTTTTGGAGCCTATTCAGTACAAACAAACAAACAAAAAAAATCTTTCCTCTATAATATTAGTATAGATCATAAAACATTAAAAATATTTTATTATTTATCGTTATTTTTTATGACACTTTAAAAAAATCTTTTAGAAATTTTCTATGGAAAAAGAATCAGGGTTCCGCGAAAAAAAATTAAAACCCATGAAATCGTGAACAAAATCCGGGTACAGCGTACGCACCCGAGCAAAACGAGGGTAAATCGCTATATAATTTAAATGAATATCTTAGGAGTAGCAAGCTACTATTTATGTATATCTAAACATAGCTAACCGTGAAAACGTACCTAGGGACGAACGCGAGCGAAGAGAGTGCGAGTCGCTAGTTGATAACACTAAAGCTCGTCAATAGCAACTAAATAAAAAAAAAATAATCACAAACAGAGGAGAAAAAGGTACTGAACCGTTTTGTCTTTGCCTATTTATATAATACGATTATCTTGTATATAATAACAAAATACATAAACGTGTTTGTGCTATCATTAAGTGTTATTTATGTACAATGAATTACTTAGTAACTTCATTGTAAAGCTAAAATCAACACGTTTTATAGAAATTCTGTACACAATAATATTTTGAAGTAACATCTTACTAAATTAATATCTAACATTCATTGGTTAGAGAACAATAGCTCTTACACCCTTAAAATTAGCTACGTCGCGCTAAATATTCATAAATGATTTGAAAATCGAACCCACGGTAAACTTGTGTGTATGTTTGTCGTATATCTGTTACTCCTTTACCCTAAAGCGGCTGGACTTTGAATGACATACACATAGGCTATAACGAGGTACTTATAGACGCAAGCAAAACGGGGGTAAGTCACTAGTAGTAAGATAGACAAAGCAAGTCAACACGTACTTACAGCTACTAAAACTCGGTGGTATTCCAAATTCGTTTAGCCCATCGTACGTCGCACTGCAGAGCGTCTACTTTAATGCAAAACACGAACTCAAACCTCGTTAAAGGCGAGATCGGTTTGCAACCACGCCATATGTTATGTGGAACCGTGGGTAAATCTGTACATTTTCTTTGCGGACGGTGCCCTAATATATTCAGCGATCGCGATTCATAAATCAGAATAACCCGCTTCCACATGTGTTGGGAATTTCTCTAATTTTCTCTTTTGATGTGGACCTAATGTTTTATTTAAGACTCGCGACTTTCCCTTATTTTGCTCGGGTGCGTACCTAAATTTAGGTTCGTAAGTTTATCGCATAAAAGACAAACGCCCAAAGAAATTTTTTTTACGCCAGGGACCTTCCTAGACGTATATAGAATAGCCCACCAGAGTTTCGTCACAATCGGATCAATAATTTAGGGGCGCGTAGAGGACAAACATATGAATATTAATTTTTATTTATATAGAAGATAGAAATCAAAATATGAATGATAGATATAATTATCTATTATTTTTATTTCTTACTATTCAAGTGCTATTCATACAATCAATTGAAGTAGAATTATCAATACATAATGTTTATTTTATTTTATTTAGACAGGTATTCTCAAAAACTCGCATTAAAATAACGTATATTTTGATAGGAACAACTTAATGAACCCTTATAAAAAGCCTTCGACCCTTTCGAGATTATCACGATTACTAAATGAGATTCATAGAAATGAAGAAGCTTAAAGAACAAACTAACAAGCAAGCTTATTTTCACTTTAAAAGCTTTAGTTGATTATATATATTTAATCTAATAAATTAATGCAGATCATTTTCAGATGGCCAAATATTTTATAATTCAAAACTTTATATTTTAAAAAGTCCTTCAACCTTTTAAAATAATTTATTTACAGTGTTAATTAGTTACTAGCGGCTCCCCCTCGCTTCACTCGGGTTCGTCCCTAGTTACGTATTCATGTTTAGTATAGATTTCTTAGAGATGAGATATTTGCCCACAGTGAAAAGTATTCTATATGTTGACCCTAATAACCAGCTATCATCACACGAAATTTCATCAAAATCTATCCAGTGATTTTCTCGTAATGCGTTCCTATACAGACAGGCACACAGATAAAAATTCTAAAAACTACACATTAGGCCTCTGTATCGATAATAATAACTATTCCAATAAGATTTTCCAAAAAATATTTAATGTACAGATTCGACTCAATTACAATTTTATTAATCGACTTCCAAAAAAAGAAGGAGGTTCACAATTCGACCGTATATATATATATTTTTTTTTTAAATGTATAGACTATAGACTACTAATATATGTATATTAGAAAACTTTGTATAAAATAAAATTTCATTTACCTAATTATCGTTACTATATGATAATGACCACATGGATTTCCTGTCCATCTTTTTTATCATCAGAATCTTGGATTATACGATGTCTGATGGTTTTTCGGTCTCTTTTAAGTAATCTCTGATTTGCCTAAGAGACTGCTTTATCAAATTTATTCTACGTTAAAATGTTTAAATCGAATTAGGAGTTGTATTTGTTACACTTCTGAAGCATTCTTATAAAGTTGGTAAAAAATTTTCGATTTGTTGTTGTATTCGATAGATAAACTTTGGCTCTAAGCCTTATTTCTAAGTAGATTTACTAAATGTAAACGCGTATCTTCTTATCATGGTCGTTTTTATGAATTGGATCGTTTAAGAATTCATTTTAGTTCAGTTACAGAGAACAAAATTGGTAAATAAAATAATATATAACTAAAATTATGATAATGTTACATCATTTACTTCGGTTATTGTCCCCGAGGATATTGCCAAAAAAAATGAGCATACTCTTTAACATTCGCAATTTCGTATCTGTTCATTTCATTTCAATGTACCGCCGTCACAAAATGTCTCATCGCACTAACTGCTATCTGCACTTGAATTCATTTGAGCTTTCCAACAGTTTAACTTGGTAGGTTTCCAAGGATTTAGGGCTTTGAATAAAACTAGAGAATCTCAACTAAAATGGTTTTCTTAATTCTTTTTAGATAGTATATTACAATTGCCGCATTGCGGGCCCAAGTTTGACTATAACCACACATCCACAAGAATTCGTACGGTTACGCTTCTAGATATAAATTTGGGGAGTCTGTTAAAGAATTTCTTAATTGGATACGCTTGGTCGTGACACTGCCATTGGGAAGTTCCACTTTTCGAAGCAAAAGCCCAAATTAACTCACTCGAAGATTGAAGTCCGTGGATATAGTGAAAACTTGGGGGAATTTATCTTTCCCCGCAAAGTTGGATTGAGCACTTATAGATGGCCCCGATTTGAATTTGTGGCTGCGTTAAAGTTATCTGACACCGACGGAATTATAATTATTGAAGTCATTTTTGCGATTTCCGAAGGTAATATTGACGACGGGAATTGGAATTGTGAATTGGATAATTTGATTACGTATTTTATATTAATGTAAGTTAAAATTATTTAGTATAAAATAAAATTTCAAATTTAAAACGATAGAAAAAAGTGTATATAATATCAGAATAGCTGTACCAATCTAACTTCTACTGATTAAAGAAGACGTTCTAACATTACCATTTATATAAATGTTCCAAAACTCGTGAAGCGTGCGTTGAATTTTCATTATGAAGACTACTAAAAGCTCAAAATAATATATACATAGCTCGTGACTTTGAACAGAAATACAAATTCTAAATAGGATTTATTTTAGTTGAACTGTAAACTCTGTGTAAATTACCTGAAATACGTCTTCGAAGAACCATCTTAACAATTCATATAAACATATTTTGATAACAAATATTCAACTTTACAAGAAACATTGAGCACATTTAAAGATATAACTTCGTAAATTAACTTATCGAGTATATTAAAACAAAGTTTGTTTGGAAAAGTTGCCGAAATTCTGATGTTCATACGATTAAAAAAGTAACATTCTGATCAAATTTGGCTTCACATAACATCTTAATGAGGTGAATTTTTGCCTCACATATAGCCGCAGTTATTAAAATTACCTATTACTATAGTGATCAGTAAATAGAATACCTAGTTTAAAAAATTATATCCACAAGGTATCTAAAAAAGCTCATCATCCATATCTCCGAATTGAATTCCCCAATATTCTAAACATCTCAAAAACCTATAAGGAAATGAAACATCCATATACTAATTCATTAAACCAAAAATATTCAGGTAGAAAATTATTTCGCTTTTCAATAGGAATCAGGGTCGCATTCGATGAGATAACAAAATGAAATTCTAAACGACCTTTCAATATTAAAGTAAAATACCTGCACAAATAACTCGAGGGACGTATCACGAATATTTGAGCAGGGGGTGACTTTTGACGTGGCGGGGTCAGAAAATATTCCCTCCAAGTGAAACTGTGGTGGCAATAGGATCAATGTTACAACTTTTATGGGAATCGCGTGAACTTTGATAAACGGTAAAAAGTAATTTTTGGTTTCATTACATTTACATTCTTGCTTTTCAAAAACATATTTTAATCAAAATTATCAATATTGAAAACTTGCCATAAACGTGACTACCAATTTGATAATAATATAAGACAAAAGTATTATGAAGAAAAAGACTTTTTTATAGATTGCAATAAATTTTGCTCTCGTTTGTTCCGCCTAATCGATAGGCACGATGCCAATACAAAAATTATAGCAATGGAAACTACAGTACGCGAATGATAAAATTTAGAATATTTTAACCCTGGCTTAGTTAGAGCAACAATTTTTATGGAAATCGACAAGTAAATCCTGGTTAAAATAGATAACTTTGTGATTGCTACTAGCGATGTTTTTGCCGAGTGTAGAAGGAAAATTCTGCAAAAATTAATAAGCTATTGTTTTTGTTCAATGATTTATATTTTCCTTTTATCTGCATCTCCTATATCTTTCTTAAGGAATAGCTTAGGGTATGGTATCTAAAGTTGGCGAAAAACACCCATGAAACCATACCGACTGTTATTCAGAACACATTTATCACATTCAATATGATTCACCTTAGTAATTCACGAGTTGGCGAATGTATCTTAATTTTATAAATTTGTGTTTCTGCTGTTATTTAATACTAGGTTTTGTCTGCAGCTTCAATCGCTTATATTTATTTTAATTAGTAAAACCCATTGAAATTCGGTCCTGAAACACCAAATTCCTAACTCCGGACTACTATTTAAAATTTCTTACCAGAAACCCTCAATAACTATACTAGAATCGACCTAAAATACGAACCCAAGACTACCCGATCTGCAACCGTACATGCTAGTCTCTAGACCAGTAACTTCTAAGTCTCAATTACTTTATAAGTGTATAGGAATGCCTAAATTAATTATTTTAAGCCCACGACCCAAAAACCCACAACACTAGACCACTCTTGCATCTATCATTTAGATTATAATAACCCCACAGTATGATACTTAGGCTCCATTATATTAATTGAGCGGTTGCAGCCAAATAGACGGCTTATGTAACAAATGTACTGGGGATAAACCAAACCACACGGTTAGGGTTTGGCATATCTTGTTTTGAAATTGATAACCGGATGAGGGGGTTCGATGTCAATATGTGGTAGCTATGTATAGTTATGTATATGTATATGGTACTATAACTACCGTTCGATTTATGGCAAATGTAATAATTTACTAGTAATAGCTAAAAGTTTTTATGAAGTCATTTTTAGACAATCTTAGATTAAAATTAATAAATAAATGTTGTGACATTAACACACAGCACCATCTAGTTCCATGGTAAGCTACGAGGCTTGTGTTATGGATACCAGATAGTTGATATACTACATATATATAACTTTAAATACATACATATTATAAATATAAACATCCATGACGTGAGTACAAACATTCGTGCTCATCACACAAACGAATGCCCCAGCGAGACGCGAACCCGCGCGCGACCGATGGCATAGAAAGTAGGGTCACACAGACTGAACCAAACATGCCATCTTGTAACTCAAGAATACCGTTAATGTTAAATAATAGTGATATTTTCAATTAGATTAGTCAGTTTGCTATAAGAAGTCCAAAAAAAGTAAATTTATCCGTTTTCAGCTATTGTATTACAATTATGTTTTATTTTCTTAAAAACTCTGTAATAGACAGGCAGTGGTAGCCTAATGGTAATATGCTTGCATGAGTCAAGTGAAGCGGGTTCAAATCCTGAAAAGACACATCGGCTATCCCACGGGGACTACAAAGTATACCGGGATTAGTACTTCTGCATGCTTCCTCACACTTATAATCCAAATTTTATATTAAGTCAAACAAGATTGTTTACGTTACGTTCAAAAGATTTAATTTATTAAAGTCGTTGATTTGCTCTTTTAACATGTGCTGCCCTCAAATGGTTTTAAAACAAAGCAATAAAATGTATGACAAAAAGACTAGTATGAAATAACATTATGCATGATGTAATTAATTTTAAAGTGATTCAGTACAAGATTTCCGTGCTACTTTAATTTACTAATCTTCCGACTTATCCTAAAGCGTTGGATATAAATAAACAAAGGAAAATTAAAAGTAAACAAGGACTGTTTCAGGCAAAATTTTAAGAAACTTATAAAAAATAATGCTATTTCATATTTTATATAAACTCGGGATGAGTTCCTTTAACTCTTTCTAGACGACACGTTTGATTCAGTTTGTGGTGAGCTTGCTTGCTATGCCAGCTTGCTATGGTCGCGGGTTTGAATCCTGTTGAGGGCATTCATTTGTGTGATGAGCACGAATGTTTGTACTCCAGTCATAGGTGTTTATATTTATAATATGTATGTTATATATGTGTAGTGTATCAACTATCTGGTATCCATAACACAAGCCTCGTAGCTTACCATGGAACTAGATGGTGCTGTGTGTTAATGTCCCAAAATATCCCAACATATTTATATCTTTTCTAAAATTCAAGCGAGGGCATAATTTGAAGGCTCGAGAGTGAAAAAGATAGAAACAATAACCACAATGAATGGTCCATATGGCAATCGAAGTGAACTTTGAACCTATTTAACTAAAATCTAAAGCGACGTACGTACTAAATATTCTGTAATATTCCAGGTTGCAGCTAGCTATCTTAAGAATGTAGCAACAAAGACGCGAAAATTTCAGGCTATGAAATACATTGTAGTATATCTCAGTAAAACGTAAGGAAGATAAGTGTTTTCTTGGAAGACTTTGTAACTTTTTTACATAATAGGTATTGGATTTTTTTACGCTCGCTATTTCCTGTGACAACCTGAGATAGTTATTGTGGTTATTTTGGTTAGCATATATGGTTGTAGACCTCAAGGTACTGGGTTTGAGACAGGGGTCGAGCCAAAACCATTAGTTTTATCTGTCAAGAAATTTTGACAAAAATTCTGAAGTTGATCTAACCCATTGAGAGGCGCAGACACGCCGGCGTGTCAGTTAACAATTGATTTCTTAGAAATTAACCAGGAGTTGTTAAAGGAATTCTGCCTTGGAATTAAAGTTAAAGTTTATTTGTCAATATATAAGAATAGGTGAGATATTTCTAAAAATACATTAAAATATGGAAAGTACTTGTACTAGCGTGCACTATAATATCTCATGTACAGATGGCTAGTCTCAATGAGATAGGTTATTGCAGCTGATATCTATCAGGTGGACATTATTGCTACTATTTTTAGTTGGCGGAAAATTTAATTTTTTTTTCTTTTACTCGACTAAAAAGCACTAAATTATTAAATAAAAACTATAACAACCTAAGTTAACGGGAATTCTTTATATAATATTACTATTGCTTTTAAAATATTTTTTCCACAAAACGTATTTATGAACAATTATACCAAAAAACCTGTAAAAATCAAACTCGTGATATTCGAAAAGTAATTCTTTATATATTACAGATTCTAAACAGCATTATGCCTTTCAATTAAATATTTTTAATCTAATTATTTTAAGAGCAAAAAGCTCCATATAACAGCTTTTGAAATACTTTTTTTAAATTAAAAAGCTTATTTTCAAAAGATTTTTTTTTTTCCAAAATAAATAAAAGTAGCAAATACGTCAAAAGTCAAATTATCGAGGCGAAAATTTTACGATCACACCGAAAGTTAGCAAAAGTTTCCACATCGTAAAACCCTGACCTCCATAAATATTGAATAAATATCCATACAGTTTTATTCCTTTTAGTTAAATGTACAATATACTTTTCTCGTAAATGCTAATTGATTTGGTTGTGAATGTTTTATTTAACTATGCTTTATATTATATGTTTGACGACACGTTTGGCTCAGTTTGTAGTGACCATACTTGTTGTGCCAGCGGTCGCGGGTTCGAGTGCCGCTGGAGGCATTCATTTGTGTGATGAACATAAATATTGTACTCGAGTCATGGGTGTTCATATTTAAAGTTATATATATGTAGTGTATCAACTATCTGGTATCCTAACACAAGCCTCGTAGCTTACCATGGAACTAGATGGTGATGTATGTCCCAACATATTTATTTACTTATAAAATTAAAACATTTACCGTCTTTAATATTTTATTTATTTTATATCCCATAATATGGGATAGTATTTGATTTGAAAATTCACTAAAAACATTATCAAATTGATTCCCAATCAACATAGCATACGCGTGAAAATCCAAAACCGAATTCAGTACCTCTCCCTTTGAAAGACAGTCAAAATAGGCCAAAAGCAATACATCATCGGAACTCTGTACACGTTTTTGCCTTTATTTGAATAAAATGAAATTCACTTGAAAGAACAACAACAAACTTCCTTTTTGATGAAAAATATATGTATTTTATTCGTAAATATTAAAATCACCCCAAAACTTAACTCAGGAAGTGTAAGCTCTATTGATTGATAGATCGGTGTTTCTTTGTAACTTTTCACATATTGTAATCGGTATATTTGCTTTGGGAACACACGGTCGTATAATTTGTCGAATATCAATCATACTACTATTAAAAATGCGAATGTGTATATGTTTGTTACTCCTTAACGTCAAAAAGACTAGACGGGTTTCGGTAAAATATAATACATATAGATAGATTATAATTTGGATAATATTTTCCAATTTGCTGCCTAAGTCGCCTACGCCTACGAAGTGAGGAAAAGTCGTAGTATATACTGTATTATGTAAAACTCGATACTAATAAAATAATATTAAAGAGATTGTATGTTTGTTTAAATACTCTTATCTCTAGAACAACCATTGTTATTAAAAAAAATGTTCATGAATTTTATGGGTTATCCCACTTATTAAGATTTAGGCAATATATAAGGGTCTCTACACAAATAAACACACAATTTTGCTGTCAAATTATTAATAGATAGACTTGCCATTCCTTCAACCTCTATACCTTGGGGAGGCTAAATCATCAATCTTAAGGCTTGCTTGCTATCAACTTTTTGCTTTAACTTCGAATGAATAGGGCATTGTATGAGCAATATTGATTTTAATAAAATCTTATAATCATCGAAAAATTATTAGGTTTAAATAATATACATATACAAAAAAATATACATAAAGACTGACATTTGTTAGAACTATCATTGCCCTTTTCACCCCCTTAAGGGATGATTTTCGGGATGAAAACTATCCTATGTCCTTCTCAGGGTCTTAAACTATCTCTATCCCAAATATCATCTAAATCGGTTTAGCGGATTAAGCGTGAAAAGGAGTCAGACAAACAGACAGACAGAGTTACTTTCGCATTTATAATATTATATAATATATTAAATATATAATAAAATAAATGATCAAATAATAAATAATTAGTAAGTATGGATATTGTGATTTCTGAAACAATGCATTGAAAATATAAGATAACAATTCTGTGAACTGCTAGTTTCGCTCCAATAAGTTAAGACATTGTTTTGTTTATTCAAGTATTTGCGACTTATTCTCGCTTGACTCGGCCGTACCTAGGTACCTATAGTAGGAAATCCCGATCTATGTGCTGGATACCTCATTCTTTTTCCAGGCGAAATATATTTGACGACACGTTTGGCTTAGTTTGTAGTGACCCTGCTGTGCCAGCGGTCGCGGGTTCGAGTCCCGCTGGGGGCATTTATTTGTGTGATGAAAAAGAGTAAGGGGTCCACCACATATATATAGACTACTAATAGTAACCTATATGTTATTCAATGTCACAGTCTATCTGTCTACTAAATCTGATTTAAATTAGTCCAGCTATGAACCTTTGCAGATATATCCTTTATCTATATATTTGCCAAATTTCATGCAAATCTGTTTAGTACTTTAAACTTGAAAGGTAACAAACAGACAGAGAGTTACTTTCACTTTTATTATATTAGAATTGATAGATACACGTTTAGTCTAGTACAAATATATCACAGCGAAACCTTGAAACCACAAGTAGTTTCACACTCGATATTGCGTTATTACTAGTAATCACATTTAACGAAACCCAACAATTGTGAAGTATTAATTCGAATCAAAAACATTATTGGATTTACCTGTATCCAATCAGAACAACAATGTTGTTGAATACTGCCATCGGCTTTTTATTGATCATATTCTTATGTAGCCCAGTGGTAACGCGCTCGTTTGGGAATACGTGTGAAGCGGGTTCAAATCCCAGATCTTTCATCTGTGATATTTTCATGTGTGAATCGTTTCCGTCATGATTAACACTTGTTTCACGGTGAAGGAAAACATCGTAAGAAAACCTGCATGTCTGAGTGAACTTAGCAAGTTTTCGAAATATGAAGTCGGCCAACCCGCACTCTATTACTGGGATAATCTTTTTTTCTAGTATTTTTTGTTTTGTGAACGGCTGAATGGATTTCGATAGAGCTTTTATATTGTACATAGAAAAATCTGAGGATTCACAAAGTGTGTAGGACGTACATGAAGATAGAAGATGGAAAAGAGATACATACCTATGTTGCACTTACCATACCGTTCTTATCCTCTCTAACAAAGCAAAATATACAGACATAATATGTCTATGTATATATAACAATACATATATACAAATATACCTAAGAATCATTTCAATCAGTCGAAAATATAAAAAGATACATAATTAGCTTTCCGAAATCGAGAGGAAAAAGAAAGCAAGGATAACTTAATGTTTGTTAATTAAATAGAACCCGGGTGAAAGACACTAGTTAATTTCATAATAAAAGCTATACTAAAGGATTTAGAACTTTTCCACCAATAAAAATAAATATAGGGCACGCAATCTAAAATAAAATAAGAAAGATATTACAAATCTCGCTTCTCAAGGGATGTTCGTGTATTAGTTGATATGTTTTAGAAAAAAAATACAGAGAAAAACGACCAAAATGTGGGACATCAATGTCAAAGTTTATCACAAAAGATAACGTGTGATATGACGGCGGAAAAAAATTAGATGCCTTCTTTTAGGCAAAATTATTAAGCGTTTTCGTCTGAGTACAATTTTCTTAAAAGATTGGATTTTTTCGTCCATACCCATTGGTGGAGGATTTATCTCGAATTGTTAACCCTATACCTATATAATATACTAGCAACTCACCCTCGCTTCGCTCGGGTACGCCTAGTTATGTTTTAACGGTTAGTATGGAATATACTATAAAAATTATAAACATAGGTAAATATGATTTGTTGAGAGTTGTATTATGTATATGTATGTATTATGCATGTTCTCCCGTGTTATTTGGTAATTTCTCGCAGTAAAAAGTAGTCTATATCACTCTCCAGCCCTCCAACTACCTCCACACAAAAAATCACGCGAATCCGTCGCTCCGTTTTGACATTAAAAAAGGACAAAGAAACAAACACACTTTCACATTTATATTATTAGTATGGATTTACATATATTCGAATATAACACTTTTTTCCGACTTTACGTTTTTCCTTAACATCCTAAAGAATCACTATTACATCCGATCCATCTCTACATTTTCTAAATGCATCATGATTAGACCTTTCTTACATAATTATATCACCGAGAATCAAACCTATATCTGATTTACAAAGGAACAACAACATGTACTATAACTGAAATATAAATATTGTACAGAGGAATTGTATTCAAGAAAAGATTTTCTCTTAGAACTAGAAAAATAGTTGGACAAATATATAGAAACTTATATTTTGTGAGAGCGAGTGTTTCAGGAAAAATGCACCTGTGTTGTTAGATTGGTCTCTATTTTAAAAAAACTTTAAAAATATCAAATTTAATACCTCAAATATTAGGTTATCGCGACCTAAATACTAGATTTTATTATACTAGCTCCCGCCCTATGGTTGAAATTCGACGATAATCATTATTCAAAATATGAGAAAAACATATGTATATGAATAAAATTTAACTGTCAGTGTCTATATAAAAAAATGTGTCTATTTTTTTTTATTGGTAACACTAAAGGTCGTCAACAACTAAGCAAAAAGGAAGAAGAAAATCGGTTGACAAACAAAGAAGTAAAAAGGAACTAAACTACCTAGGTTTTGCCTATTTCTAGATTCCTTACTAAAGAATATGATAATAATAATTAATTACCTTTTTTAGGCATATATCATAAGTATATTATTAAAATGCACAAAATATGAAAGTGATATATATTATTGTAAAATATTTGCAATAAAAAAATTAACAGTATTTATATTAACAGTTTTGAGTTCTATGTCCCATGAGGCGGCCCATCTCGATGGGCGTGTACCACGCTGTGGGCTGTGGGTTTAACCCCTTGGATGTAGTGGTCTGCCTCGACAGGCAGCATTCGGGGCGTCGTGGTCAAATAGGTATGCGATTCTATGACGTAACGCTGTATTAAGACGGGGTTCTGTAGGGTTTTAGTGCGTACTGGCTTTTCTAGCCCATGAGCCCCACATTACCACCTGTATGTTTGCAGGTGGTATGCGTAAACTCATTTCCCAACGTTAAAAAAGTGTCATATTAACTTGGTTAAGACCGCAAACATTAACTAGCGCGTAATATAATATTTTAGTCATATTTCGTTATTTAATGACATATTTAGAATACAATGTGAGTTCCAACAAAGGAGATATTAAGAAATACAAAGCCTTTATGTAGCTACATGACGATTTTATTACATGTTATATACACATATGGCTTTGCTTTTATTATGGAAAATCGGTTTTTGTTTACGTACAGACAAAAGGTAGGCTTGGGACAAAATGAAGTATTATTTATGTATATTATATATATATAAATTAAAGTTTGTATGTATGTATATGCATATATGTTAATCTTATGCTATCTTATGTCTATGTATATATGATTTTGATGGAATTTAGTATAGAGATAAACTATGACTGGAGTAACACTTAATTACTGTTAGACCTAGGGACTAAGTGATCCAGGGTAAGTCGCTAGTAAAATACAGATATATAATAAATAATAGCAGAACCGCTTGCGCTAAAGCTACAAAAAAAACTCTTAAACAGGTAGATTTCATAAAAACTCATCCCCTATTTTACCCTCTCATGGGATGGATTTTGCTATGCTAAAACACGGGTTTATTTTTTTGTATTGAAGAGCGTTAATACCAAGTTTCAATTAATTATAACAATAAAATATGTATGTATGTATCTATGTAAGTATTTATGTATGTCTATTTATATATGTGTATGTTCATATAATATAGATATAATTGGTGTTTGTAGTTTGTACCTACACCGCACCTAATTATTATTATTCTTTTCTCACGCTCGAGGGTTTCTGGTAGAGATCTGTTAAAGAGATACGTCATCCTTTGTAAACATGGTTACTATTTGCTATTTTACATGTATTTTTTTTTTGGTACATAAATAAATAAATATGATCATAAATAATCTTTTGGTTTGCACATATTATAACGTGTTTATTATGGTAAGTTGTCACTCTCCAGCCCTCCAACTATCTCCACACAAAAAAGTTAACCCAATTCGTCACTCTGTTTCGAAGTGAAAGAAGGACAAACAAACACACTTTCACGTTTATAATATTATAAAGTAGGGATATAAATATAATCTGTGCTCAACTAGCATGTTTAAAAATCATAACAAAAAAATTAAATGTCAAATCGTACATAATAAAAAATATATGAGAATTGTCACGAGTAAAAACTGAAAGCTCTGACAATGGACTCGAAAAATCTGTCAGCACTGTAAGTTATACGTGTTAGTTAGTAGTACAAGTTAGAAGTTCTATATAAAATACAATTGTTTGCATTGTTATAAATGAAATAACTATTATACTTAATTTGATGATGTTTTAACTTTTTAATAATCTATAACTATTACAAATGCATGGTATATAGTTATAAATGTAAGGCAGTAGTATCCAAGTGGTAACACGCACGCTTGCGAAACCGAGTGAAGCGGGTTCAAATCTCGGGTCTCGCACCTGTGATATTTCATGAGCGAATCATTTTCACCATGATTACCACTTGTCTTACTGTGAAGGAAAACATCGTGAGGAAACCTGCAAGTCTGAGAGACTCTAGCAAGTTGTCGAAAGACAAATTCAGTCCGCCCGCACTTTGCTAGCGTGGTGGGCTAGGGCCTGAATCCGTCTCGTATTGAAGGGAGGCCCACGCCCAGCAATGGGACGTTAAAAAGGGCTGAATACTATATTATAAACGTGAAAGTTTGTGTGTGTATGTTTGTTATTACTTCACGTTGAAACGGAAGGACGTATTTGGATACATTTTAGCATACAAATAAACTTTGACTTGGAGTAACACATATACATCTAGAAACACCCGAGCAAAGTGAAGTCACTACTTTTACACCTATGTATTATGTATATAAAAATCTAAATGTTTATCTATGTTCCCTACGAATTCTAAAACGACTGGAGCGATTTTGATGAAATTTTCAGGCAGTCTTCAGCGGTTCTATGAAGTTTGGTAGCGATCGGAAGTTTGAACGCGGGGGAAGCCGCGAGTCCTGCTAGTATATTTTATATTCGAAACCACTTGAGCTATACACCATAAGTTTATTATTTAATATGCGCATACGCATTAAAAATATAGTTAATAATAAAACAAAATTACTAATTGTAAAGTTTTTGTTGCTTTTATACGAACGAGGCGATCTAATCCAATTAGAATTACGAGGCGCGTGCGATATGCCACTTAGGTGATCATCAGAGCGAAAAATATACGTAATAACTTTAACTGAATGTTATTTTATGGTTTAACGCCTTTGAATATGTATATTATTATTAGGGCAGATTCACGTTATATTGTGGAATACAGTCTGTTGTCTAGTTTTAGGCACTATAGTGTGGATCGGGCCTTATTAATTTAGGTTACGTTTTCTATCAAAAAGTAAAAACCTTAGATTAAATGTAGAAATCTATACATATAATAACATTTTTAGAATTTTTGTCTGTCTGTTACCGCATCAAGGAAAAGTCACAGAAGGGATTTCAATGAAATTTGGTATGATGATAGCTGGGTATCCGGGTCAACATATAGAATACTTTTTATTACGGGAAAATATCTCATCACAGAAATCTATACTACACGTTAAAACGTAAGTATGAACCCAAGCGGAGCGACGCGAGGGTGAGTCGCTTGTCTAAAATTAATTACAAAATTGCTGATCTACAAGATCAACAATCATACTTAACCATTTATTATATTAAGTATAACAATATAATATCCCATGGGAACACGTTAGATCACATCAATCTGTTGATACGTTGCTACGTGAAAGGACATTTTAATATATAGAATTACCGAGAGAATAATAATAATAAATAGTGTTCCTAGTGATAGAAATTCAAACATAATCATTTTTTTTATTGCTAACACTAAGCTAATAGTTACTAAACAAAAAAAAAGACTAAAAAAGACTAACTACATATATAAATACGTACAAACAATACATACACATGATTTGTACGTATTTATTCGGTTCGATGCCTGCCTAAGTGGCATATCACAAGTTCCTTTACATTATTAATAATGCGGTCAATTTACAAATGGATGCGCTTTTTATTTAAGCTCGTTTAAACGCGAAAATGGAAATTGTTATTATTACATTTCAAAAGCTTTTCAAGTTAACATAAGTTTAATTTATGAAAATATATTCTGTATTACCCTTACTTAATATTATACTGACTTTTGCCAGCGACTTCGTCTATATATATAGGCAAAGGCAATACAGTTTAGAACCTTTTTCTTCTTTGTTTGTCAACCAATTTTCTTTTTTACAGTTAGTTTTTTTTTTTTATATTTAGATAAGTAC
This sequence comes from Argynnis bischoffii washingtonia, assembly GCA_033884665.1. Taxonomy (NCBI): domain Eukaryota; kingdom Metazoa; phylum Arthropoda; class Insecta; order Lepidoptera; family Nymphalidae; genus Argynnis; species Argynnis bischoffii. Next base: position 938,483 of record JAEMGE010000029.1, read on the forward strand.
ATATTTATCAAATTTTCAGTAATGTTCCACAGTTTATGACTAACTAGGAACTCACAATCGCTTCGCTCGGGTTCATCCCTAGGTTGATTCCCCATACAAACTTTCATCCCTATTTTCACCCCCTTAAGGGATGATTGGTATCTTATTTCTTTTCCAGGATCTCAAACTATCTTCTTCCCGAATTTCATCTAAATCGGTGCAGTAGATCCAGAGATTACCCCCTACAACCTCACAACCTCACAAACTTTACCTCTTTATAATATTATATTAGTATAGATAAACTTTATATACAAACATATAAATATCACTTGGTTATCGTTTTATAACTGACTTTTGCACGTGGCTGCGCTTATACGATACTCGTATACATAAAAAGTAGTATAAGTCCATATGTTACTTCAGAAATCATCATTTCAGTATAAAAGTTACACATTTCTATTCAAAATTTCAATTAAAACAAACTTTTACATTTAACCCATCAGTAGGATATTAAACGACTACTCAGTCGCTATAAGAAATATTTTTTTTTATATCTATAATAATATATAAAGCTGAACTTTGTTTTCAACGCGCTAACCTCTGAATCGACTGGTCTAATTTGATATTTTTTTAAGTTTTACATTTTATTTATTAAAGAATGCTACAGGTTATCTTATATCATACATGTATTCAGCCCTTTTTCACGTCCTACTGCTGGGGGTGGGCTTGCCTTCAATACGAGGAGGATCAAGCCATAGTCCACCACGCTGGTCAAGTGCGGGGCAGACATCACCAACTAGCTATATCTTACTACGAACTATTTAACAACGCAGGTAAAGCCAAGAGAAAACGGTAGTATATAAGTAATTATATATATATATATATATATATATATATATATATATATATATATATATATATATATATATATATATATATAAGTAAAGCAAGGAATCAAAGCTAGTAAGTACCGCACGAGTCACTGCAATCCCCGGCGATACCAATCGATTAGGTTTGCTTCACAGAATACTCGGATCTCACTAATTTTTATCCACTTTATTGGATCCACTCAAATTCATATAATATTTTTAAACCATAACTCGACTCGCGACTTTATATTTTAGAATTTAGATTTAATGATCTAGTTTTTATTTAGAACTAGAACCTGGAAATCGATTTTAAACTAGTTTTTTATGAAGTCGATTTAAAATTGTGAATATAATATGAAACATCGATATCAAGCTGATCTGATGATGGGAGTCAGGCGGTAGATAGTATTTTTTTTAATAGCTTCTACAAAAACTTTTGAGTTTACGGGACCTGATACACACGACGACACGTTTGACTCAGTTTGTAGTACTTGCTGTGCCAGTGGTCGCGGGTTCGAGTCTCGCTGGGGGCATTCATTTGTGATGAGCACGAATATTTCTACTACAGTCGTGGGTGTTTATATTTATAATATGTATGTATTGAAAGTTATATATGTGTAGTGTATCAACTATCTGGTATCCATAACACAGGCCTCGTAGCTTACCATGGAACTAGATGGTGCTATGTGTTAACGTCCCAACATATTATATAATATTTTTATTTTGTAAATAGTTACTTAGTTTAATAAACATTTTGCTGTTTCATGCAAACAAATAAACAGTTTTATGCTACATCCGTAGTTCTGATCTACCCTCTGTTTTCCATTTTCAAAGGGAAAAGTTGAAAATGACTTTTTATTGCTTTTGTTACTGCAAATATGAAGCGTTAGCTGTGTGTCAATGTCCCAACATATTAATATTTATATTAATAATAATTAGTCAAAAAGTTAAGGAGAAAGGCTTTTATTTTTTTTTAAACTATCATTTTTATCTGTTGAGGGGTTGCAGCGTGAAGCAATTACTAACAAATTTTCGCCCTAGTAGTTATGCAAATATTTGAGTTATTTAAACAAAATTGTACATCTGTATATAGAAGTATGACGAAGTCTTCAAGATCTTATTTAAATTGTAAAGTAACATTCTCTTATCATGCTACTCGTAATTCATTTGAGTGAAGCTGTGAAATAAATACACTGAATACATTGTCTTTAGATTTAAAAAAAACTGAGTGTTTTCAGTGAAATGTTGAAGTATGGTGATATATGACTTTATCTATACACATAATAAAATTCTAACTGAAGCGAGGGAGAGTCGTTAGTAATAAATATAATGGCTATTTAACTAGGCCCTATTGACGGTAAACTTTTACACGGCAAAGCTGTTAAAGCGATTTATCGAAATATCGATATTTAATACGTTTTAAAAATGTATGGAAATATTTGAATTTATTTCTAGTTTCATTTTAATATTCACGCTCAACTGTTCGGTCCTAAAAATATCTATTTTAGTTTGAAATATAGTAAATTTGCAATATAAAGTAAAATGAATGGTACGCAATCAAAGTTCTAACAATTCACAATCTGAGCGACTCAACAGTCAGTGACACGCGATGCTTGGATTTTACTAATTGATATCGATTTTGTCTAGTACTGTCGAGGAGGAAAGCAACTATATTTTTAAATTTAAATGTAACACACACTGTGATTTTTTTGTATGTTATACAATATTTTTTCTAATATTAAACCGATTATCATGATCCTTATTTTAATAAATAGGCTATTATACCTAATGCCAAATCCCTTATAAATCATAACAACAATTCTACCCCTGAGAGTAAAATAATTTATCTATACATATAATAAAATTCTGAGTCAATTCTGTACATTAAATATTTTTTGGAAAATCTTATTGAAATAGTCAGTATTACTTATATAGAGGCCGAATTTATAGTTTTAGAATTTTTGTCTGTCTGTCTGTCTGGGAATGCATCACGAGAAAACCACTGGACAGATTTTGATGAAATTTGGTATAATGATAGCTGGGTACATAGGGTAATTTTTACAGTGGAAAAATATCTCATTTCTGAGAAATCTATACTAAACGTTAAAACGTTCCTAGGGAAAACCCCGAGCGGAGCGAGGGTGAATCGCTAGTTTGATATTGAATAAACTTAATTCAATATATAATTTGCCCTCCTGACTGTTTTTCTGATAAAATAAAGTACTGTAAGTAAATAAGTAACATGAAACTCTATTGATTTTGCAAATTAACTAACAAGTATTTGTCTTACATAAGCAAGTTAATATACGTGTTGTTCACGATGTCTCCATTAAATGATCGATATACGATACAATTAGGATCGGTGTTACTGATTGACCTGAAACACAATATTCTGCCTAATAACTAGAAGGTTAGATGTTCGAAGTTAGCATGTTGAAGAGATATATTACTAGTTAATATTTATTTTGCAGGTAGGCTGTCTGTAACAACTATATAATGCCTTTGGAACAAAAACCTTAGTCTCTCCCGTAACTATGATTGCTGTAAAGCATTCGAAACGTTAAAATTCAAAGTAAATCCGCGAAAAAATTCGAAAAGTTTTATTTTATTTAAAATAATATACTGGCTCTTGTGTGTGGCGACACCTGCGTCTGTCCATCCACTATAATGATCTAAATCGGTCTAAAATTCAACTTTATCGAAAAAATCTATGTGCTAATTCAATACAGAACAGTAAGACCCTGGCTGACCCAGTCTCGCTCAGAATTTTTTCGGGAAAGACACTATAGATAAACATAAAAAGCAAAACCTTATCTAAATACAAATTTGATCCAAATCGTTAGAGCCGTTATCGAGATACACTAAATAAACTTATTCTATATACGAGTATGTACAAGAATTGTTCACTTAATATTTTAAGATACGTAAATAAAAAATTTTTTTGCTCTCTATGTACCAAAAGTACCAATATATGTAATAGTTACAACATGTGTACGTTATAATCTATACAGATAAATAAAATTGAAGTGTCTGTTTGTAATGTCGAAATAACAGCTTTTTACTAAGTGCATATGAAATTATATAGGGTACTTATAAGAAAAATATAATTTTTAAAATTTTTATCTGTCTGTTTCTTCCGGCTAATCTCCGAAACCGCTGGACCAATTTTAACGGGACTTTCACTGGCAGATAGCTGATATTATAAGGAGTAACTTAGACTACTTTTATTTTAAAGAAAGAATCAGGGTTTCGTTCAAAAAAATTAAAAAGTACCTAGCGAGCGAGCGAAGCGAGGGTAAGTCGCTAGTTACAATATACATTATATACCGTTACATTTCTGCGTAAAAGTGGAACAAAGCAACAAACATATTTAAAAAAATAATAAGTAAAAAAAATATTTTATACATATTTGAACTAATGAAAGTTATATCTTTCTTTAGTATATATAAATTAATATAACAAAACATTTTTTAAATTTTCATATAAATTGTGTAATATAATAAATATGTTTAATTTAATTTAAAGTTTATTTTTTATTTTTTAGGTATTTCCTCGTATTTTTGTCATCAAACCCCTTTAATTTGATATCCATATCATGGGGGTGCATAAAAAACATAATCCACCATCTTTGGAAGTCCGCCATTTTGGTTTTAGAATGACATCACTTAGCTCACTATGTATTGTCATCTAAACTAAACAAGTATGCAAAATTTCAGCTCAATCGGTTGACAATATCTGTTTTAAAATTCAGTTGCAAGATTTGACCCGAACAAACACACATACAGACATTACAAATTAAACAAAAGCTTGTAATCAAGTAGAAACTATGGAAGACACATAGAAAATATTTTTATTCCAAGAGATGCAAGACACTAGATGCACTTTTTGCCTCACATACAAATATTTGTACGGCTCTATATAAAGAGTGAGAGCTGAATTTGAATAATACTGTTTGAAGTCGCCATTTCCTTTTGAAGTTGAGATTTTAGTGACGTTCTTAGCTTAATAAAGTGTTCTAACATTTTTTTTCATGTAATTTTAAAGTTTGTGGTTCAGAATTACATTAAATTTAATATCTTTCACTAATACATACATATATATTATTAATATAAACACCTATAACTGGAGTACAAATATTCGTGCTCATCACACTAATGAATGCCCCCAGCAGGACTCGAACCCGCGACCGCTAGCACAGCAAGTAGGGTCAATACTAACTGAGCCAAACGTGTCGCCAAAGAATGTAGTAAGATTTTTATTATTAATATTTTACTCTTAAACGTTGTATATTAAATTAATCAACACCTTTATAAAATTTTCCTTATTCTTTAAAGAATGTAAACAGTGTATGGAAAAATCGAGTATAGTAGCATAAACAGTACATCACGCTACTATTTTTGACTTTGACTTTTATTTTGGCGGACTCCGTTTACATTATATATTTTTTCTGAGCTTACAGCAAACACAAAAGTCATTGTGACTACAGTCGAAAAAGGAATACATATAATAAAAATCTAATTGAGTCGATTCTGTACATTAAATATTTTTTGAAAAATCCTGTTGATATAGTCATTATCATCAATGCAGAAGCCGAATCTATAGTTATTAGAATTTTTGTCTGTCTGGAAATGCGTCACCAGGAAACAACTGGACAGATTTTGATCAAATTTGTTATGATGATAGCTGGATATCCAGGTCAACATATAGGATACTTTTTATCGATATCGATACAGAGGCCGAATCCATAGTTTTAAGAATTTTTGTCTGTCTATCTGTAACCGCATCACGAGAAAACCACTAGACAGATTTTGATGAAATTTGGTATGATGACAGCTGGTTACCCGGGTCAACATATAGGATACTTTTTACTGCGGGAAAATATCTCATCTCTGAGAAATCTATACTAAACGTTAAAACGTAACTAGAGACGAACCCAAACGAAGCAAGGGTGAGTCGTTAGTTATTACATATAATAATATTTTTATTACCTACGTTTTCAAATAGTTTCATAAAAAAATATATTAAACGTGACCGACTATATCTAAATACCAATTTGCAGTAAATTCTCAATCTTTTTCTAACTTTAATTTCCATAATGTTCTAAATGTGAAACACAAATGTAACAGTGACTAGAAAAAAGTACAACATATACAACCCTGTCAAATTATATAACTTGATTCAACTTTATGAGCGAGACGGTTATAGTGTGTCGCTCATGAGTGAGCGAGACAAAAAAAAGGTACGTTCATATTGTCACGGCAATATTCGAGATTAAAAGTAACGCCTCGGTTGGCAGCGAAATTCCAGGTACCGTCGCGTATAAAAGTGCCTTTTTTATTTTTTTTCACATCGCTACCTCTTTTATGTTTGATGTAACGTTTTACATCTACAAAGGCTTAATTGATATTTTAATTAACTTCATTTTTTTATATTTTTAAAAAGTTTTTAATAATATAAAAATAATGTCATAATTAATAAAATTAAATAAATAATTAACTGTGCAATTATTAAAAAAGTTCAAAACATTTGTAGAACACGGATCTGTAGATATATTTTTAATATCGCACTGTCTGTTTGTCAATAAATGAAAAACAAAAAAAAACATTAATCATATATTAATACTAATATATAAATAACATCGTTTCCCTTCAGTCAATAAGACATCGAACATTATTATTTGTTTAGATATATTTTATTTGCCAGTAACATAGCCACTTTCACCTTAGTAGTTCCCAAAGGATATTAACATACGTCATAGACTTACTAAAAGTCGTGTAGGGTGTAGTTAGAATCGCTAGTTTAATACATTTGAAGACAAGTGACATAGTATACTCTTGTCTAAAATATTTCATGTCAAGCTAACTTATGATATGGCCTTATTTTTTATTAACATTTTATTTCCAACTAGCGTCTCACCCCGCTTTACTCGGGTTCGTCCCTAGCTTGGATATAATAAAATGGATATAGTATGTTATCCTTAAGAGATAGACATATGCCATCACGGACTTTTTTGTAGACCTTTTTAAGGTGTACAATACTGTAGTACATTATTTTTATCTATCTCGTAGGGTTCAGCCAGCGTTTGCAATGTAAGCGCAAAAAAATGTGTTTATTTGCGACATCATATTAGAAAACTCTAAAATTATCAGTGTTTCTCTACTATATTATGCATGTATTAAACATATAAACCTTTCTCTTGAATCACTCTATTTATTAAAAAAATCGCATCAAAATCCGTTGCGCAGTTTTGAAGATCTAAGCATATTATAGGGACAGACAGCGGGACGCTACTTTGTTTTATACTATGTAGTGAAGGACAATGAGATAAATATTACTTTTAAAACACCCATTGTGTCTGTATGTTTGTTAGATGTTTAGTTAATATGGCTTATGATTATAAATAAAGTCTAAATAAATATTAAATGTAATAACTAATTGTTTTCATTCAATAAGGGAAATTAAATTTAATATATAAATTGGATCAAATGAATATGTAAATAGAGTGAAATATGAAGGTCTCGATGTTATTTATGTCTATTATTGGTAAAGTTGTTTGCTTTTCTGTAAACAACTCCTACTAATGAATTTTAAACGGACAAAATCTTATCAACGCGTCATATCATTTTGACATTTGATAGATGTCATCTTTGGTCTACCCGGGATGGTATCAAATGTCATCCTTTATATCTACACTAATATTATAAAGCTGAAGAGTTTGTTTGTTTGGTTGGTTGAAGCGTTAATCTCAGGAACTACTAATCCGATTTGAAAAATTCTTTTTGCATTAGATAATCCGTTAACTGAGGAAGGATATAGACTTTATATAATCCCGGAAAAATGTACGGTTCCCGTGGGATAGTTTTGTTTTGTCTGGGACAAACCTAAAGCGAAGCGAGGGTGAGTCGCTAGTACCATTATAAATGTGACAGTTTGTGAGGGTGGATGTATATTTGTTACTCTTTCACGCCATGACGACTGAACGGTTTTATATGAAATTTAGCACAGAGATAGATTATAGTTTGGAATAATACATATGTTATGTTTTATCCCGAAAAAAGTTATGGTCCCAGTGGGATAGATTTGTTTTTGTCTAGAGATCAACCCGAAGCGAAGCGAGGGTGAGTCGCAAATCCTTTACATACTATGAAATTATTTTAGACATTTTACAGTTTACTAATTATTTTTCAATAAAAAATGATATTATTATTGTCAAAAAATACCAAATTCAATCATATTTGCTTTAAATATAAACCAGAAACCAATTGCCATTAAAATTTGAAATCAAAACCTTTATTTCTATATCTTAAAATTCGTTAAATACCTATATTTTTTTTCAAACATTACTGTCTCCACAACAGTACTTACAATGTACATTCCGATATAAGGCTTACCTAAAATACCTAGTATCTAAACTAGGGTTTACCACGCCGCTAGCTTGACGAAAAATTCTTTGTGTTCGCAGATTTAGGCGTTGAAGCAAGACAGCGTGCAACTTTTTAACATATATGTTTTATTTTTAGGCACAGTATAACGTACTTTCATTTTTACTGGCGAGTTTAGTATATTATATTCTCTTGTTACATATTTAATCAAATTTATCGATTTTAAAATATTAAAACAGAAGTATGTGAAATCCAGATGACAATACAATATTTTGTTTGATACTATCAACATAATTTGATGACACAGCACGAAGGTGGATAGTGGAATAGTAAAACTTTCGAGTGTAAGCTTATTTTTTACTATTAATTCGTTAAAGAGTCAAAACTATGTTTTTTTTTTAATATTTATCTATAGTAATATTATAAAGAGGTAAAGTTTGTGAGTTTGTGATGTTGTAGGGGGTAATCTCTGGATCTACAAAACTGATTTAGACGAAATTTGGTAAGAAGATAGTTTGAGATACTGGGAAGGACATAGGATACTTTTTATCTCGGAAATCATCCCTTAACGAGGTAAAATGAGAGTGAAAGTTTGTATTGGAAAGCAAGCTAGGGACGAACCCGAGCGAAGCGAGTGTGAATCGTTAGTAAACAATATATTAAATAATATTAGTACATATTGATAAAATTATAAACGTGAATATATATAATATCTCGGTGTATAATTTATAGTCTATACATATAATAAAATTCTGAGTCAAATCTGTACATTAAATATTTTTTGGAAAATCTTATTGAAATAGTCATATTATCGATACTGAGGCTGAATCTACAGTTTTTAGATTTTTTGTCTGTCTGTCTATCCGGGAACGCATCACGAATAAACCACAGGACAGATTTTTATGAAATTTTGTATGATGATAACTTGTTATTAGGGTCAACATTTAAGATACTTTTTACTGGGAAAAAATATCTCATCTCTGAGAAATCTATACTAACGGTTAAAACGTAAATGACGAACCCGAGCGGAGCGAGGATGAGTCGCTAGTCAACAATATAAAACACTGTACAAAACATGATTTACATCTGCGATTTAGACAACTATAGTAACATATACTTTGACTATCTATAACCACTAAACTCCATCAAAATAGATTAAAAGATAAAAATCCAGCACACAATTTGCTGCTATGCTCAACTAGCTTCTATAGTAAAATGAAAAAAGGATCAAGTGAATAAACTATTCAAAGGGTGTTTTAAATGAAAACATGGCCAGGTGCTCTTGACGTCAATTTTTCCTCAATACACTCTATATAGAATAGAAAAATCTAAATATCTTTCAACGCCTCTAAATACTAAAACGTTTAAGCTACTGCAAGGGTTATTCAATCTCACAATTGAATTGGCCTCTTGATTTTCGTTTTAAATAATAAAACCTAAGGATATTATTACCGCCAATCGGTTATCAAAATCTATACTAATATTATAAATGTGAAAGTTTGTGAGTATGGATGTATGGATGTTTGTTACTCTTTCACGCCAGAACGGCTGAATGGATTTGGATGAAATTTGGCACAGAGATAGATTATAGTCTTGAATAGTACATAAGCTACTTTTTTATTTTTTATCTCGGAAAAACGTAAGGTTCCCGTGGGATAGGTTTGTTTTGTTTTCCTAGAGGCGAACCCGGGCGAAGCAAGGGTGAGTAGTACTATTGTAAATGGGAAATTTTATATGTGTGTATGTGTGTTGCTCCTTCGCTTCCTTAAAACGGCTGAACAGATTTGGATGAAATTTAGTTCTAGATAGCCTTTAGCCTGGACTAACGCATAAAGAATTAGGCATATAAATCTACTAACAATATTATAATATGAGGAAGAGATTATTCATAAATATGACTTAGGTACATAGTTTTGAATCCAGAAACTCTATCAATATTAATTTTATAAAGGGGAAAGATTTTTTTGTTTGTTTGTACCTAATAAGCTCCGAAACTACTGGCCTAGTTTTAACCATTTTTTCACCAACAGAAACCGACATTATTAGAAAGTAAATAAGCTGTAATTTATTAAAAAAAAAATTGGAGATCCTAAAGAAAATTCCAATAATATAGTAGATAAAATTATCTATAAAATTAATTATTTGGCGTGCACTGAGTAAACTATTGATGACATATAAAAATTATAGTGTATCTATTTCATACTAAACGTTAAAACGTACCTAGGGGCGAACCCGAGCGAAGCAAAGGTGAGTCGCTAGTCTTTACAGATAAATAAAATTAAAGTGTCTGTTTGTAATATTAAAACAACCGCTTTTTACTAAATGCATATGGATGTATACACGGTACATATACCAAAACAACATTTATTACAATTTTTGTGTCTGTCTGTCTTTCTGTTTGTTCCAGCTAATCTCTGAAATGGCTGGACCGATTTCGACGTGACTTTCACTGGCAGATAGCTGATGTAATAAGGAGTAACTTAGACTACTTTTATTTTAGAAAAAAATGTAGGGTCCCGCGAATAAAAGTTAAATACAAATTAAGAAATAAATTTTGATTCAGGAAGCAACGTAAGGACGAAACCGAACGAAGCAAGGGTGAGTCAATAGTGTAGAATAAAACATCACAACTCAAAGACAAAAGCTGGCATTATAAAATAAATCCAAGTAAATTCGCGTATAAAAACTAATAAGTTACAGGTGATATTATGTCTCCCGATAAAACTTCTGTTTGACAAATGTCGCACATTACGCTGTAGCAATCTAGCGGCTAAATAAATAATATAAAATGGCGCTTCACTTATGACGAAATTACTTTCAATGTTATTGTTTGTTTTAATCACTATATAGTATAAAATATAGTCGCTTCCCGCTGTCTGTCTGTCCCTATGTATGCTTAGATCTTCAAAACTACTAAACGGATTTGGATACGGTTTTTTTTAATAGATAGAGTGATTCAAAGGGAAAGTTAATGTGTGTAATACATTCATATTATAATACAAAAAACGCCGAGAAATTCAAAGATTTTGATTTCATACTAACAAACTGACCAAAGCGAGGGTGAGTCGTTAGTTTTCTATAATTTATAAAAAAATGCATTATTTTTTTTATAGCTATATTTTTTTTTGTTTTATCCCTATTTATAATATTTACTAGCAGAACTTCGCTTGCTCTAAAACTCATTCCCTATGATTTGGGATGAATTTTGAAAAATGCTAAAACACGTATTTATTTAATTGTATTGAAGAGCATTAATACCAAGTTTCAAGTAATTCTGATCATAAATCATTTTTTTGGGTTCTATTATAACGTGTTTTCCCGTGGGAACAAAAAAAATGGAAGTAAAAAGTAGCATATGTCACTCTCCAGCCCTCCAACTATCTCCATACAAAAAATCACGCTCCTAAAAATTACCTTTAAAAAGGTGAAGAGCTGAAGAGTTTGTTTGTTTGTTTGGTTGAACGCGCTAATCTCAGGAACTACTGATCCGATTTGAAAAATTCTTTTGGCATTTGACAGCCCGTTAACTGAGGAAGACTATAGGCTATATATCATCCCGAAAAAATGTACGGTTCCCGTGAGATAGATTTGTTTTTGTCTTGGGACGAACCCGAAGCGAAGCGAGGGTGAGTCGCTATCTTAAATATATAAACTAAAGCCATACAATTTTTGCATAAAATGTATTACACCAAACAATTGATCCAGTAATAAAGTAAATGTTTGAATAAAGTAATTTATACATTACCACCATTTCCTTTTTATATGTCGTAAAAAATAACAGGCGTTATTCTGTAACGCGTGAGAATTCCAGTGTAATTTTATCGTGTTTTTTTGTCTGCGTTTCGCAAGTGATGGACGATGTACTTAGTTTTTGAATGTAACAAATTTACCTACGTACCTACTGAATTGTATGATAGCTTTAAACGTACGTTATTTACATTGCATGTACGTTGTATATAATCAGCGAAGGGAGATCCTCTGCAAGTATATAAAGCTTTTTGTTATAAACTTTCCTGAAGCTTTCCTTATGTATGTTTCGTTGATTACTATATCTTGGATTTTGAATCTTGTTATCATAAAACGACACGTTTGGCTCAATTTGTAGTGACCCTACTTGCTGTGTCAGTGGTCGCGGGTTCGAGTCCCGCTGGGAGCATTCATTTGTGTGATGAGCAAGAATGTTTGTACTCCAGTCAAGGATGTTTATATTTATAATATGTATGTATTTAAAGGTATATATTATGTGTAGTGTATCAACTATCTGGTATCCATTATGTCGTACGTAGAGAGGACATGATTTAATCGACTCTGTTAACTTTAAATTCGTTTTCATGTATAGCTTTCTTAAAAATCCACGAGTAGCGGGTTCAAAACCGGCTATGGCAACTCTGGCATTTTCATGTGCGAATCATTTTTCAACATGATCACCATTGCTAATACGGTGAAGGAAAACTTTTTGATTGTGAGGAACCTGCATGTATAAGAGAAACTAACTTTCCGAAAGACACGTAAAGCCCACCAACCTACACGTAGCTAGCGTGGACTACGGCCTGATGATCTCATTGAATGAAGCCCATGCCCAGCAGTGGGATGTTACAACTGGTATATTTTCTTAGGTATATGCGAATATTTGACATTTTAAATAACACTATATTTTCCGTTTTTTTTTTTTGCGGATTTATTTTGATTGTTTGGTTCCCGACGTTTCGAATGCTTTACAGCAATCATGGTCAACGGACAGACTAAGGTTTTAGATATTTCGAAGATATTTCGAATTATACAGTTGTTACAAACAACATACCCACAAAATAAGAAAATGAATTCAAAAAGTCCGCAGAATTTTATTTAGATTGAAATATTATTAATATTTATCACTAGTATACGCTCACTTTCAAAATTCGACCATAATTAGTTTTTACTTGATAAAGCTTGTCAATAGATAATAAACAAAAAAAAAAAAAAAGAAAACCCGTTGTCAAAAAGAGAAGAAAAATATATTAAACTCTTTTCTTTTTATATAGATTTCTTACAAAGTCTTCTGAATAACCATAGTTGTTAAAACATATTACAATCTTATTTTTCATTCAATAACATTTACAGAACTAAGTTATTCATTTTATTACCTACAATTTTCATTTATAAAAGAGGATATTAATCTTTACATATAATAAAATTCTAACTAGATTGAATCTGTACATTAAATATTTTTTGGAAAATCTTATTGAAATTGTCATTATTATTGATACAGACGCCGAATGTATAGTTTTTAAATTTATGTCGGTCTGTCTGTGACCACATCACGAGAAAACCATTGGACAGATTTTGATGAAATTTGGTATGATGATAGTTGGGTATCCGGGTCAACATGTAGGATACTTTTTACTGCGCGAAAATGTCTCATCTCTGAGAAATCTATGTAAACCGTTAAAATGTTCCTACGGATGAACCCGAGCGGAACGAGGGTGTGTCGCTAGTATAATATAAATATACTTTAAATAACAAACCCTTTGTCGAAATAATCGTCGATTCATCAACAACGAATTTCATATCGTACGTACAGATATATGTTGTAATATATTATTATGAGAAATTTTCAAACATGCTGAAGACGGCTTTATTAAAAATCACCCTCTGAATATAATGTGTATTATATACAATAAAATAGTATTAGGATATTGTATGCATATTAAATACATTTGGAAAGATTCAAGGTTTTTTTGGGGGATGAAATACATGTGAAAATAAAGATATTAAGGGATGAAAACAAGGTGAAATTGTTTTTTTGCAAATGTTTTTATGGTATGCATAATGATACATGTATGTATTAGATGATTAAAGATCTAAAGGTCTTAGGCAGTATAAAGTTTAAGATCGATATCAGCTGAAAATACCATCTTTTTCAGTATAAAATAATTTAAACTAACAACAAAAAAAATATTTACATATAATAAATTACATTTCAGTTTGTTTGTTCGTACTGATCTTTGAAATTTCCATACGATGTTCATAAATAAAAGCTCCTTTTTACTATGCATTATCATTATTTATAATCTCCCATTATCTAGGAAAAGATATTTTTTATAAATATAAATATTTTATAAAATAATCTACCGGTATAATGATTGATCATGTATATTTTTCAATGAATTCGAAAAATTTCAACTCAATCGGACACTCGTATCTTCTAGGAGCGTAACAGAACGGAGAAAGGGTAAGACACTAATTTATACCTATGGCACTAGTTTTTAAGGGTTGTAAGATATTCAAGGTTATATTTTAAGGGTGGTCTTCTGTGAACAAGAAAATATGTATTGACTAGTCTTTGTCCGCGTCTTCGCTGGTGATAAGCGGGGCAGGGATCAAGGGTAGCTTATGTCCGATTCCAGGATGGAATCTATGTTCTTGCCAAAATTTATCAAAATCTGTTTAACGGCTTAAACTTGAATAGGTAACAGACAGAGTAACACATTTTCATATTAGTATGGATTAACGATAATATATATATTACTATGGATTTTAAGTTAACTTTTAATTCAATTCAATTTTTTTGTTTTGTGACAGTTTATTTCTGTATTTTTTCTAATCTCCTAGAAGGCATTGAACATAAGAATTGAATTGAATTGAATCTTTTCTAATGTAATTCCAGCTTACAAACTCTTCTTTCAGACTACAAGTGTTGGGTAAATTATATTTTTTTTACAAAAGAGAAATTTAAGTAAAATTTAACAAAGGACATTATAATTTTATCCAAGAAGGTAATGTTTCTGTCACGTCGCCACCCTTAGAATGAAATATGCGTTGGAAGCTTATTGTAGACGTTGTTCGAATTATATACTTGGGGCGAATTAATTATGCTTTTGTACGGCCTTTTTCTATGGTGTTATGTAAATTTTAATGGTTATCCGATAGGTGAAAAAGGTAGAATATTTTGTTATAGAAAATCTTAATATATCTATTTCAAGCGTGATAATTTAAACATACGTTCGGCTCAGTTTATAGTGAACCTACTTGCTGTGCCAGCGGTCGCGGGTTCGAGTCCCGCTGGGGGCATTCATTTGTGTGATGAGCACGAATGCTTGTACTCCAGTCATGGGTGTTTATATTAATAATATATATGTATTTTAATTAATATGTGTGTAGTGTATCAGCTATCTGGTATCCATAACACAAGCCTCGTAGCTTAGAAATTGTGAAAGTGTGTTTATTATAATATAAAAAAAAATATTTTAATTAAACTCGTACGTACGGACATCATAATTCTTTCTTTTTTTTGACTAGCGGTTCACATTCGCTTCGCTCGGGTTCGCCTTTAAAATACAGAAACAAATCTATCCCACGGGAACCGTACATTTTTCCGGAATAAAAAGCAGCCTGTGTTATTCTGATGTATGAGATATTATTGTAAAGTTTCATTAAAATCCAATCATCTAACCATTTTGCGTGAAACAGTAACAAACATCCATACATCCAGACATCCATACATCCTTACAAAACTTTCACATTTATAATATTACTAGGATGATTTTTAGCCAGACACAATCAATTGAATAAACCAAGTAAAGCTTGAACAAGACGTTTGTTAAGATTAGCTTTAAAAATATTATTAAAAAAATCTAATAATAGTTGCAAAAATGTATAAAACAGTACTATCATTATATGTATGTAGAATCTGAGATAATACGAAGTTTTCTGAGTGCCTCTTAAGTCCCTCGAGAGCAAAGCTCGAATTGAACAATCATAATGTTACTTAGCTCAACGTTTTTCGTGCTGTATTAAAGTCTTATTATTATATTAAAAGTGTTTGTCAAGACGTTTGTAAATTAGTTACGTGTATTAATTTACTAACTGACCTACTATTTTGATTTGTGCCAGTTTTGCAACAATATCACCAAAAATAATATTTAGAACATTTTTTTTACCAGAGGGCAAAACTTTATCTATACTTATATTTTAAAGAGGAAAGATTTGATTGTTTGTTAGTTTGTTTGCATCGAATAGGCTCCGAAACTGAACCGATTAAGATAAAATTTTGTAAGAAGATAGTTTGGGACCCTGGGAAGGATATAAGATAGTTTGTATCCCGGAAATCATCCCTTAAGGGGGTGAAAATGTGGATGAAAGTTTGTTTGGGTAAGCAAGCCAGGGACAAACCCGAGCGAAGCGAGGGTGAGTCGCTAGTTTACAATAAAGGAATATACTTAATTATATATACAAAACAAATATACTCTAAATTATTGCTGTACAAGTCATGTCAGTGGCAAGAATGCTAGCCGCATTCCCCCGTTAAATGGCAATGCCGATTCTTTGGGCGAAAAATGCGCCAGCTCTCCTGTCACCAGTAGAGACGATAAGACGAGGTGTTGTCTTTTAAGAAGTGTTTAGCATTTTGACTCCATAGGCCAAGGATTTCTATAGCAAATGATATAAAATTAAGTAACACAGAATATTTTAAATTCGAATAATATCGACTGATAATAAAATGCATTTATTAACGTGGAATAATTGTAACATCGGCAACAACAACACACCATTGCGGTTTTTAGATGTTATATTGTATTTTTTCCTTGTACCCTAATTTCACATCTCCTTTATGTCAATAAAATTTTTACCCCTTATCCTGTTACCCTTATAGTTAGAATAATAAAATGTAAACTGTATCCTTAAAACTCTATCTGATAGATAAAGTATGTCGTTCAATGGATTTAGATTAAACTAGCGTCTTCCCGCGGCTCCGCACGCGTATTTCAATAGTATATCTTTAAAAATTATAGCCAATGTGTTACTCTAATGTATAAACTATATTACTAAAAAGTTTCATCAAAATCCATTCAGTAGATTTTAGGTGAAAGTGTAACAAGCATCCATATCTTCAAAAACTTTCGCTTTTTTAATATTAGTAGAAAATAAGATAGGATTCAATGAAATTTCGCATAAAAATCATATCTAGTAATTCTTTTTTGTTAGGAGAATGGGATTTTTATTTTGAGTTCCTACGGTATAGAATATAAAATCTCATCAGTTTGTAACATAAACTTCAGTGAGGGCGCACGTGCTTAAACACAAATCGAACCTACGACCTTCCAAAATAAACACTAGGACAATAACACAACACCGTCTGAGTTACTAAATCAAACATCTATGAAGACTCTCGAGCTCCTTTACATTCCAAAAGCGTAATTTTACCATATTTCAATCCATTGTCATTACTAAAGGAGCAGTGAATTTATAACCGTATCTCGGTTTAAAGCGAACGAATCATCAATTCGAGCCATACAAAGGAGAATAATATATCTTTTATATAATACATTATCTTTATCTATCTTTTGTACCTTATATAAATATCTTTTCTATAGTTTCATTTATTTTTAGTTGAAGTTATCTTTTTTTTATAATTTCTAGTATTACTAATCTATACATATGGTAAAATTCTGAGTCGAATCTGTACATTAAATATTATTTGGAAAATCTTATTGAAATAGTCATTATTATCGATACAGACGCCGAATCTATAGTTTTTAGATATTTTTTTCTGTCTGTCTGGGAACGCATCACGAGAAAACCACTGGACAGATTTTGATGAAATTTGGTATGATGATAGCTGGTTATCCAGGTCAACATATAGGATACTTTTTATTACGAGAAAATATCTAATCTCTGAGAAATCTACAATCTATATAACATTATACTTAACGTTAAAACGTAACTAGGGACAAACCTGAGTAGAGCTAGGGTGTCGCTAGTACTAATATAAATGTGAGTTACTCACTATGTTCCTTCTTCACGTTTAAACCGCTGAATAGATTTCGATAAAATTTGGCAAGGATATATATTTCATCCTAGGGACAGACATAGGTTACCTTTGATCCCATCACACTTACACAAACGAAACCGCAGGTTAAAACTAGTTAATATATATTTTCTTGTTCACATGAGACCCTTGAGATATAACCTATTCATTAAAACAAGATCCATGTACCCGATGTTCACATTTGGCGAAGTTAAGGATAACTTCGACAAAGAACATCGGTTTAGTATTCTGTATGTTACAGGAGTAACATACACAATACTTGAGTATTGTGTATGTTCTTGCTTTCGCTACTATTTTAGATAACAAATAAATAATAAATATGGAACATTAACACACAGCACCATCTAGTTCCATGCTAAGCTACGAGGCTTGTGTTATGGATACCAGATAGTTGATACACTATCATATATAACTTTTAATAATATACATACATATTATAAATATATACACCCCTGACTGGAATACAAACATTCGTGCTCATCACACAAATAAATGCTCCCAGCGGGACTCGAACCCGCCACTGCAGGCACAGCAAGTAGGGTCACTACAAACTGAGCTAAATGTGTCGTCAAATATACTCGTATATTTGAAATGTTAAATAAAAGTTTCAGCGGTTTTGATTTTGATTTCGATCGATCACGTTTCGAGTACTTTAGAGACAATGTAATCTAGAAGCGAATCATTTTCAACATGATTACTGCTTGCGGTGAAGGAAAACATCGCGAGGAAATCATATCTGAGAGAAACTAGCAAATTTTCTAACGACATCCCACACTTGGCCCACATGGTCGACTATGGCCTGAGCCCCCTGAAGCGAGATTCATGCCCAGCAGTGGGACTTTAAAAATGGCTGAATACATACATAAATAATACTACATTATCATAGTATATAAAGATCAAAATCTGAATCAACTATAGTACATAATATAACAGTTAATACTAACGGGCGCGATGGGAAAACAAAACAATAGCCCCCATTTACTGTGGGAGAGTAGTTTCTAATAATGTTGCTAATATAGAGTTACTGTGTATTAGAAATTATCTATACATAATGTACATTATACACAATATTTACTGGAACTGAACTGGTTTTGATACTGTTTTATTACTGAATAATGGTAGAAATAAAATAGAAAGTACGTGAAATAAATATTTTATAGGGAATACGCAATGAAACGGACGCGTTAGGAAGCGGACACTATCGATATCTTAAAATTTTGAACAAAAATATTCATGTCATTTGTTCTTTGGCAGCACTGATGACCATAGACAAACCCACAATAATGACAGCTTCCGGCAGCTATTATTTTTGTTTACTTTTTCGCCGTTCTGAAATCACTTAATTTTTGTAAAAAATATCGTATATTTGATCGGACATCCGTCAAATAATTTATGAAACCTTGCGTATTTATGTGGCCCAAAGTATTTGCATTGGTTCCTGTCCGTTTCATGATACTTACTGTCCGTTTCAATGCTCCCTGCGTCATGAAACGGACATTAGTGAGTTAAAAAAAAACATTATATTTCGTTAAATAATTTTTTTTCTCCTAAAATATTGTGTTTTACTAATAGTATGAATTTCTTAATGACGGTTAACAAGTTTCTAAGTTTTTAAGTACATAACGTAATAATACTCCAAAGTTAAGTGTTATAATCCATACTAATATTATAAAGACGTCAAGTTTGTGAGTTTGTGAGGTTGTAGGGGGTAATCTCTGAATCTACTGAACTGATTTAGATGAAATTTGGTAAGAAGATGGTTTGAGACCCTGGGAAGGACATAGAATACTTTTTAATCCAGAAATCATCCTTTGAGGGGGTGAAAATGGGGATGAAAGTTTGTATGGGGAATCAACCTAGGGACGAACCCGAGCGAAACGAGGGTGAGTCGCTAGTCGTATATATTTCTATGTGTGTAGCTGACGAAATGACCCAATTAGTGGGACTGATTAGTATTGTCTTCACGTTGAGAGGTCACGATTTCATTTCCATAGTTTCTATACTGGTACCTAACTAATTATGAGACCTAATAATCTGGCGTGATCGGCATTAATCACAGTGCATCGTTAAAAATTTAGTGTTACGACGTTAGATATATTGGATTAGATCCTCTTTAAACGATAAGAAATACTGGGATTATAAATAACCTATAAGATACTAAATGTTTGGGCAAAAGAGGGATAAACTAGCATACGTAATATATATTAGTTAATATAGATGTCATTCTTTTCTAAATAGAAAAATCTATTTTAGAAACAAAAAATATTATATTCACATTGTTTTCGACACTATTACCTCTATTTCCGAACCGGTAGTTCGCAATACGCTTGATAAAATGGCTACCGGAAAGATTAGAACTAATATTCTCATATATTTTATATCATATTTTATCATAACATCCTTTACATGTGTTTGCATAAAAGAAAGTTGCTGGTGGCCAAATCTGTCTGTATGTATGTACACACTAATCTCGAGAACTATTAAACAAGTTAGGTAATTTTTGTTGTGAAAGTTATTGCTGGTATCACCTGCAATTCTACCGGAAAACTTACATAGGGATAAAATTTGTCCTATATAATATATGATTTGGTTATAAACATCAGAAGAGAAAGAAAAATGAAAACATATAACGACACGCGCGCAGCTATATATGTATATTAATTTTATTTTTAGCTAAATATACATATAGTATCTAGATTATATGGCAGTAGATCATGACATAAGTTGGAATCCCGGATGGACCAAAGGTGTCTTAAATCTATCAATAAATAAATTATTATAAAGAGTTTGTTTGTTTGTTTGAACACGCTAATCTCAGAAGCTACTAATCCGATTTGAAAACTTATTTTTTCATTAGATAGAACGTTTATTGAGAGGTTATAGGCTATATATCATATAATATATGACGAAACGTTTGGCTCGGTTTGTACTGACCTTACTTGCTGTGCTAGCGGTCGCGGGTTCGAGTCCCGCTGGGGGATTTCATTTGTGTGATGAGCACGAATGTGTGTAATCCAGTCAAGGGTGTTTATATTTATAATATATATGTGTAGATTATCAACTATCTGATACCCATAACATAGGCCTCGTAGCTTACCATGGAACTAGATGGTGTTGTGTGTTAATGTCCCAATATATTTATTTTATTTATTTAACATATAGTCTACCTATTCCAGACTAACCGTTAAAACGTACCAACGGACGAACCCGAGCGAAGCAAGGGTTATTCGCCTAGTCTATCAAAGAAATTATCAGTCATAATCCGGAAATGCTAATTAATGGTGTTACACTTTCTACACCTCAAGGCCTTACTTCTGCGCTTGATTAGTTAAAGCATTCCATTGGCTTATTAAAGAAGGGAATAGAGTTTCGATACACTGTTACTACAACACCTTAATAGAGAGAAAATTTCAATAAAATTGGTCATATTTTTGGAGAAATCGACAAATTTCCCTATTAAATGTATTTTTAATAATATAATAGTAATTTCGTAAAGTCGTTATAAAAAAATTCTATATCCCAAACATTTATCTTATTTTTCACCAAATGCAGATGCAGATGATAACTAGCAAAGAATTGTTTTTTTTTTTTAATTCAATTATGTTTCATTGTACAACCTGCAGAACCTGCGGCTTCGTTCGCGCTAAAACTATAAGAAAAACTAAAAAGGTAGGTTTCATACAAAATTCCATCCCCTATTTTACCCTGTTAGGGGTTGAATTTTAGAAAACGCTGAAATACGTAACCAATTATTTTTGACGTACTCAATTCATACGAAATTTCATGCAAATATGTCCAAGGAATAAAAAGTTTCTTTTATCCCCTATTTCATCCCCTTGCTTTAAGAGTTTGGCCTGTGCGTTGATACATCAGTCAAACACCTTTGCCTTTTATATATATAGATATCATAATATAACATAAAATAATCTAAATAGAAAAATGGAGATCAAGTATGAAAAGTCTGAATCTTCTTAACAACTTTAATTATGTTACCAAGAATATGAACATTAACTATACGTTTCTCAAAAGAAACTTTTCTATACAAAACTTTGAAATTTTTCAAATAATTCTAAGTTAGCTTGTTATTTATTTCGAAGTTATTAGAAAATTACAATAAAACGACGAGCTAAGCACTTGAGACCTCAGGGAAATCTAGGACATACACTCTAATACGAGTACAGTGTATCTTACATTACATTTATATTTAAAAGTGCATTGCAATGTATTTTATCTTGCTACCTATATTTTTCGGATAAATTTAGAGCAGCTTTGTAAATACGTCTTTAAAATCAATTTGAAAACATCTTCTATCTTTAGAAGAGGAATGAAATTTGTATCAGACCAACCCTTACGATATATCCACTAGCAGCTCACCCTCGCTTCGCTCGGGTTCGCCCCTAGATGATTCTTTGAACTGACATAACTTTTTTATTTAGGAAGTGTAGCTTACCACAATACATTAGTGAAAACCGCACCCAAATCGGTTAAGCCGTTTCTAAGATGAGCGCGTACAAACGCACAGACAAACAGATAAACCGACAAACAGACAAAAAAAACTAAAAATCATTGTTTTGGGTTTTATTGCGTTAATAAAGATCCCCAATAATAGTTTTTCTCAAATATCTTCCATGTACAAAGAGCGATCAGTTACAATTTTATTATATATATGTATACATTAAAAAAAACATTAAAATCGTCCCATACATGGGAATATACGTAAAAAACTAAACACTCCCCAATTTGGATCCCTTTTTTAAGAGGTCATATTTAACGGTCTTAAGCTGCCTGTATAAAAAGTAGCGATCCGTTCTAGATAACTCTGAGGGCCAGTCGCAATTTATTTTCATTTTCCATTACCTCCTAAACTATATGGCCAAATGTGACACTATAAAGGGCACAGGGCAAGATACCATTAAGGACATTTTCATATATATTCAATAGATGTGTCCATAATATGATTTATTTTTTATTATTCATATTTTACTATTTATATTTATATTTTGACGACACGTTTTGGCTCAGTCGCGGGTTCGAGCCCCGATGGCATTCATTTGTGTGATAAGTACGAATGTTTGTATTCCGTCATGGGTGTTTATATTATATCAAGCATCAACTACCTGGTATCCATAACACAAGCCTCGTAGCTTACCATGGAACTAGATGGTGCTGTGTGTCAATGTCCCAACATATTTATTTATTATTTATTTAGCATACAACGTACAACAGTAGTAGTGTAATGGCAAGACGCTTTGGACACCAAGTGGAGTGTGTTAAATCCCGAGGCTCGCACCTCTGATATTCTCATTCGTCAACTATTTTTAACATGATTACGTTACACTTGTTTTATGGTGAAGGTATGGTTAAATGATGGGAGTCTGCATGTCGAAGAATTGAAAGACGTGCGAACCTACACTTGGCGAGCATGCTAAACTATAGCCTGAGCCCCTTAATTTTAAGGGGAGGCCCGTACACAGCTACGGGACGTTAAAAAGGGCTGAATAAACAAAAGTCAAACAAATTAGATTACCTGACGTAGCAGACATCTTGTGACTTATTTGTACCAAAGGAAACGCTTTGTGAAGTTTTGAGGTATTACAAAATGGATGGCGATTTAACAAAGGAGTTACAAACTATTCTTAAAGTATCATGTCAGTTTAATTTTTCCTCTTTCATATGAATCCTCGTGTATTCCTTATACCGTGAAACTTCCGTTAAACACGTACTCTAAGTGTTTTCTTATAGATACTAGTTTTCGCCCAGTGGTCGAAATTCAACCAAAATTTACTGAGAAAAAAACATATATAAATAAAATTTACCTATCTATATAAATAAATGAATTGTTTCAACATTTTTTTTTTTTGATAACACTAAAGCTCGTCAATAGCTACTCGACAAAATAAAACTAAAGAGTGCGTGTATGAATGTGTACACGCGCAACAAGTAAAACTTCTGTAGGTTATCGGTACTCTTTATAAAATCCAATTTATGTTTTAAATAATTAGGATAGGTGAGATACTAAAAATAACGCATATTAGGTATATTACAATCATATATATTTTATGGAATATTATTTAAGGAATGATATTATATATCACTAGCGACTCACCTTCGCTTCGCTTCGGGTTCGTCCCTAGACAAAAACAAATCTATCCCACGGGAACATTACATTTTTCCGGGAAAATATATAGCCTATAACCTTCCTCAGTTAACGGGCTATCTAATGCAAAAAGATTTTTTCAAATCGGATTGGTAGTTCCTGAGATTATCGCGTTCAACCAAACAAACAAACAAACTCTTCAGCTTTATAATATTAATATAGATTAGTATAGATTTGTCAGATAATAACAACGGTTGCCATGGCAACAAATGTACATACATGTTTTCGTAACGCATTCACCAGCTCACCCCCCAAGTCAAGCGTGCGTAAGGAAGTTTTTTTTCAAAAATCAGTTGACAAACAGAGGAGAAAAAAGTACTGAACTGTTTTGTCTTTATCTATTTATAATTTTTGGTACTTTACTAATAACAATTACCTCAATAACAAAAGAACTTAGATATTATTAATAATAACACAAATTAATTTTTCATTTTATTTTATTAATCAAATTATATTTTAAGGTAAATTTAACTCGTTCGCAAACTTTAGTAGTTTTTGAAGTGTAAAACAAGTATACAGTGTCCGAGCGCCTTTGACGCCGGCTTATAACTATTTCAATTAAAATTTTCAACTTATACAGAATTATATTCTGTTATTAAATTTGAGATTTGGGAATTGATTACGTTGTTATTGAAATTGTTGGTTGAGTCTGTAACATTTGTAATTTAGTTAGCTATAGTTTGTATTAAATACTAATATCGGCTTATGGCTTTACTTTCGTTATTAATATTAATATTATAAAGCTGAAGGGTTTGTTTGTTTGTTTGGTTGAACACGCTAATCTCACCAACTACTTATCAGATTTGAAAAATTCTTTTTGCATTAGATAGCCCGTTAACTGAGGAAGGCTATAAGCTATATATCATCGCGGAAAAATGTACAGTTTACTTTAGATCTACTAAACCCACTAAAACTCGCTATCTAGGCCTAGATGGCAGTAGCTTAACTATTCCATAGGTCATAGTCTGTATACTAAACTTCATCCAAATTAGTCCAGCTGTTTTAGCACACGCATACAAACTTTCACGTTCATAATAATAGTGTGATACGTAAGTATTAAAAGTATAAAGCTTCTGTACATATTTTTGTTGAAAACTCGAGTCTATTAGAGAAGAAAGCACCTGGATAATGTGGTATGAGGAAAGTAGGTCAATTTGTGTTTAAAGGCAAATAATTGTACAAGCGCCGAGGTTAACGAATTCAAAAGATATATAGACTTTATACACTTACTATTATGATTTATTACGAAATATGTACCTTTGATTTAATGCCTAGATTAGGAGATTGCCTAGATCTATCTAGATTTGGATTCGTGTCTCGGGTCGGTTTTTTTTGTAACAAATAACTTTTATTTTCCAAGTATCAGAAGCAATCTCACTTAAGCGGACTTTTAAGACCATTTCCGATATAAGAATAAAATTTTAATAGAACTTTTGCAAAATCTTAAACAGGATATAAAAGTGACTGTTTACATTTATAATCACGACAAAAATGGAAGAGCTTTAAAAAATATAATAATATATTTGTATGGTTTTCAATCAAAATTAATGTCAGTAGCAACTTGAAATAGAAGGATTGTCGTGAAAACTCGTCACGATTTTACTTATGTTATAGACACTATACTACTCAATTTACCATTTTAGTTAAGGTAGAATAAAATTAGACATGTAATTCCATTTTTTTTGCATTTAATATTTTCAATAACTTTAAATTAACTTTTGTTATAATAATAATTCGAGTCAATTAACACAGTGTGATACAGAGTCTGATGCAGCAGTTTTTCTAGTCATTTTAGATAGCAAGTTTTTTATATATGACTCAATCGCTCCTCTCGGGTGCCTAGGTACGTTTTAACGGTTAGTATAGATTTTTTAGAAATAAGATATTTTATGCAGTAAAAATTATCATATATATTGACCGGGAAAACCAGCTATCATCATATTAAATTTCATCAAAATCTGTCCAGTGTTTCTCGTGATACGTTCCCATACAGACAGACAGGCGAAAATTCTAAAACCTGTAGATTCGGCGTTTGTATCTATAATAATGACTATTTCAATAAGATTTCCCAAAAAATATTTAATGTACACATTTGATTTGTCCGTCTGTACAGCATAATTTTACTTTAGCCCCAAACGACATCTAAATGCACACTAGACAAATCCATACCAAAAATAAGCTTTATTTCGTTTGTAAGATACATATACAAAAAAAGATATATATTAGCGTTGTAGAATACACTATGAGTCCAAATAAAAGGACGTATCCATATTTCTTGTACGAGCCACATTGATAGAATTTAGTACGCCCTTACCATTATTGCTTGGTTATTGTTGAGTTTCTTTATTATCTTATTTTGCGTCTTTATTATTTGTATTTTGTTTCTAGTGTTTGGTATTATATTGTATACAGCTATTTATAGGATTTCTTATATTTACGGGTTTATAATACGATTTTTGACTTCACTTTTTGACTTTAAAAATCTGACACAGTTATAGTGTTATTGAAAGCCCTTCACAATTCTTAATGAATTTATAAGTAATAAATAATGAAATAATTGCTTTTAAACTGATTTTAAGTCGATGTACTTTTTTGATTAAATTGAAATTATTTAGTGAGGTTTAATGTGGTTTCTTTTCAATGTATAAAATACCTGTCTGTTACTACTTCGTAGGGTGAGGGGTTCGATTTACACGCGTAGCTAAATCTCGTTCTACGGTTGACAGACTGATAGCATATCAAATGGTTTCCGCGATTATATTCGATTTATATTATTTTAATATGAAACAGGACACCTATAACTTTTACGCTTTTCGAAATTCCCGTAACTTGAAACGAAGGGCTCATACATTCTAATTGCTCTTACACAACTTTGTAATATTCAAAAACACCATATTAACAAGCTACCATGAAATATAACAAGCCAAAAACTATGGAATGAATAAGCAGAATAGACGCCTTAAAAGGTATACCAATTGAAAGGTTTCGTTAAAACTTTTCTCATATACCCTTAAAGTTGCGTCGAAGTGAGTGTATAGGGAAGTATACTTAGCTACTTCTTATTATGGAATTGGTTGTTTGAGAGACATAGTGAAATGGAGTCTTGCTTGATATGGTAGCTTATTGTGTAATATATATCTTAATTAAATTATAGTAGAGTTCTTTTTTGATATATCGTATTTTTTAGATTAAAAAAAAACTAAAAACTTGAATAAATACTTTACTTGGTATCCGAGCGGAACCCGGACACCTATGATTGTCAATCTTGCGCCTTGGCCGCTTGACCACGGTGTTTATGCACGAACGTAAGAAATTAGCGACTATGTTTTGCGTGGAATAATGCGAAAGAAAACCGCATGAAAACTCGAAAACACGCGATTTCCCAGATATAAGACTAATCTAGATCGATTTTTGTCCCCGAAAACCTCCACATACGAAATTTTAGCGAAATCGATCGAGCCGTTTCCGAGATCACCGGTATAAATAAATAAATAAATTTACAAAAATTGCTCGTTTAAAGGTATTAGATTAGTAATCTTTAATTTTTAAGAAAAAAAATCTTTTCTTACGCCAGGATTATTTGCAGGCGTATAAAGAATAACTCACTAGAGTTTCATCACAATCGGCTCAATGGTTAAGGAACGCATAGAGGACAAATATACGAAAATACAATTTGATTTATATATATATTGACGTTACATATGCTTTATAGCAAACTCGTCCCTAAGCAAAAACAAATCTATGCCGCGAGAACCATACATTTTTCAAGGATGATATTTAGCCTATAGGCTTCCTCAGTTAAAGGGCTATCCAATACACAAAGAATTTTTCAAATCGGATTAGTAGTTCCTAAGATTAGCGCGTTCAACCAAACAAACAAACAAACTCTTTAGCTTTATAATATTAGTATAGATATGATGAAGAAAAACGAAACTCCCAACACAAATCGACCTACCAATATAAATGTGTGTAGTAATTATAAGCTAGATATGTATCGGGTAAGTAATATTTTGTTTATTTCTTTATCACGCTAAAACTGTAGAATGGATGTGGATGAAATTATTAAACAGACTTTGACTTAAATTAACACTACTGTTTGATACCTCGGGTATAAGAGCAATGCCAGTGTAAGTTACTAGTTATTTTCTAAAAAGCACGACAATGCAAAAAATAGATGAAAAATCTATACTAATAAAATAAAGAAGTAAAGTTTGTGAGTTTGTGAGGTTGTAGGGGGTAATCTCTGGATCTACTGAACCTATTTAAATGAAATTTGGTAATAAGATAGTTTGAGACCCTGGAAAGGATATAGGATACTTTTTATCCCTGAAATCATCTCATAAGGGACTGAGAATGGGGATGAACGTTTGTATTTTGAAGCAAGGTAAGGACGAACCCGAGCGAAGCGAGGGTGAATCATTAGTAATATTAATATGAGTTTTCATTTCATTTTCCTTTATAACATTCTTACAGTAAGTATGAACAACAAAACATCTAGTAAGCGAACAATCCATGTAACTCAGACCATTCTCAAACTTTGCCTTTGAATTTGTTAGTTTCTTTAAAAAGAAAACACTTTTATGTCACTACATGAAAGTTTATAGAGAAAATTACTCTTCATAAGATATGTTGACAATGCGAATGCTAGTTAGTTATTATTTTATATTACAATATATATATATATATATATATATATATATATATATATATATATATATATATATATATATATATATATATATATATATATATATATATTGTGATATAAAATAATAACTATGTGAGTAACATATACAGTAACATATTTTGGTTTTTTTTTTCATCTTTTAACCTTCCTCTTTTTTTTGTTATATGGTATAACCCAATATAACCCCGTATAAATAAAAAAATGCAGAAGTATTTAGAAAAATTATGGAATTAAGTATTTCTAAGTCGAGAAAGCTGGACCAATTTTTATGATATTTGGTTTTTTTTCATTTCTCGTAGTCCGGATTACGATAATAAGTATTAAAACATCAGAAAAACTAAAAAAATATAAAATTTATATGGCTGGCGCTCGCAAATAACTATGTAAAACGTACCTAGCGATGAAACCGGGCAAAGCGAGAGTGAGCCGCTAGTCTATATATAAATAGGCAAAGACAAAACAGTTCAGTAAATTTTTCTCCTGTTTGTCAATTAATTTTCTTTTGCTTATTAGCTATCGACGGGCTTTAGCGTTATAAAAAAAAATTTGCAAATCTATACATATAAAGAAATTCTAACCGAGTCGATTCTGTACATTTTTTTATTGAAATAGACATTACTATCGATACAGAGGCCGAATTTATAGTTTTTAATTTTTTTGTCTGTCTGTCTGTCTGTCTGTCTGTGACCGCATCACAGAAAAACCACTGGAGAAATTTTGATGAATTTTGGTATGATGATAGCTGGTTATCCGGGTCAACATATGAGATATTTTTTACTGCGGGAAAATATCTCATCTCTGAGAAATCTATACTAAACGTTAAAACATAAGTAGGGACGAAACCGAGCGGAGCGAAGGTGAGTCGCTAGTTTTTATATAAATAGGTAAATTCTATACGTTTTCCGTAAACAATAATGATTAAAGTCTAATTTCGATCACTAAACTAACATAAATAAATATTATTCCAACCATTCCTTGCATACACCTACCTAATCGTACAACACAGCTCTAAGTAAACAAAAAGGGTCGTCATCACTCACAATGACCCTTTCAATCAATTGTAACCCCCTATCTCCGAGTACCTTTACTCGTATTCATCCCATGCGATTTTATAAATACTTAAAAAAAAGGTAGCGTTACTTTCTCTTACAATCTTTATGAAACAAAATTACGTGTAGAGATGGAAATAGAGGGCTAGAGTCGTGTCTGAGAGAGAGGTTGAAATATAAAAGAGCTTGTAAAAGTTCATTGTTATTACATCTCCCAGAATTAAGACGGTGGAATTTTTGTATAGGATTTTTAAAAACAAGCCAATTTTAGGTTTTTGTTGGTGATTGTACTTACTTCGGAATGTTATTGTGTAAGTAATTATTTCCGCTCAAATTACTGTAATACGTTTGTAAGATATTTTGATCTCGTTACACTGAATTTGGTGAATTTTTTGAAATGAAAATGGGATGGTATTATTGATTTGGCTTACTTATACAAGGTTTTGCTTGCGACTCCACTCGCATTGTAAGCGGGGATGAAGAGCGAGAGTTGATGTTCTTGCTAATTTTCATCAAAATCTGTTCAGCAATTTATCAATGATACGTTACAGACAGATACTTTCACATTTATACTATTAGTACAGCTTAGTATAGAAGTAGAATATTCCATATGAGAATACCTCATGACATTAATTTATGTATACAAAACAAATAATAGGTTAAACAAAACATGTGTTGGTATTTTTATCTACATATAAAAATGAAGGTAATGTTTGCTTTTTCGGTGAGATTTTGCTGTCTGTACAGTTATTTAACATACTCCCATCAAAGTACGTTAGAGCATATGCAAAACGGCCCTTATTCAGCCCTTTTTAAAGTTCTATTGCTGGGTACGGCCCCTTCAATACAAAGGGGATCAAGCCATAGTCCACCACGCTGGCCAAGTGCAGATTAGCAGACTTCACATATCTTTCGAAAACTTTCGTTGGGTTTTCTTAGACATCCAGTTTTCCTCACAATGTTTTCCTTCACCGTAAGGCAAGTAGTAATCATATTAGAAATGATTCGCACATGAAAATAACAGAGGTGCAAAACATTTAGTATAATTCAAAAGTTCTCAAAGATTTGTTAAATTAAATATAAAAGATGTAAGTAATTTAGGTGTATGAGTGCATGTACTGTATAACATTATACATAGACCAAGCCAGAAAAAAATAGTAGTAAAATACAAAAAACTGAATCCTCAGTCCATCAAACAACTAGAAAAGCTCTTTCACATCAAAAATTCAACTACCCTAAATGGCCATCTTTTTTAGAAACTTCCGCTCAGTTAACTTTCAACATGCCTTAGTTTATAAGTGTGGATATTCAAATGTAGGAAATCTTGACAATGCACCGGCAAAAGTTGGCGGTAGTTTTCAAGGTTTTGCAACCACTGGCTTTTATATCGTGTCCCACTTTCTGAAATTACATTGTTAGTATTAAAAAACTATTTTAATTACCCACCGTTGGGCAAAATACTGTTTTTTTTAAGATCTATGCTGTGGAGTCTGTTTGTTCTGCTTTTTAAATTATTCTATTAAAATATTAAATGAATAATTCTTATATATACATTTGTTACATGTATCTCAGAAACGGCTCTAACGATTTGGATCAAATTTTGTATTTAAATAAAGTTTTGCTTTTTAAGTTTATCTATATGTGTATTTTCAAGAAAAACATAATTTTCATATCTTTTCCAAAACAACACTATTTTACAAAAAAAACTATATAACGCCGAGCGAAGCTCGGTCGCCCAGGCACTTTGTTCTTGTATTTTAAATGCTTAAATAAAAGCTTAAAACATAATATTATTACAGCGTTTAGTCTAATGTATAGTAAAAGAAGCTAAAATACACGTATATTTAGATTTCTATTTTAGATATAAATTTTTTATTTGCTCTTTACCAAGTTTAAATAATTTAATTCGAAGTATTAGTAGTAACATCAAAAAATTAAAATAGCCAAGGGTGAGTGGGTCTTGCGTTGGAGATACAGAGTCACATACATGAGTAGGCCAAACAAATACTAATCTTATCAATAAGCTTATCAAAACTATCGACTTACCCTCGCTTCGCTCGGATGCGTCCCTAGGTGCGTTTTTTTTGAGCGGAACCCTAATTCTTATGTAAAATAAAAGTAGCCTAAGTTACTTCTTAAAACATCAGCTATCTGCCAGTGAAAGTTCTACCAAAATCAGTCCAATCGTTTCATTAGCCGGAACAAACAAACAGACAGACAAAAATTATAAAAATTGTGTTTTTCTCATAAGCACCATATATAATTTCACATGCATTTAGTAAAAAGCTTTTATTTAGACATTACAAAAATACACTTCAATTTTATTTCTCTATTAGATAACTCAAACATGTATATATATATATATATATATATATATATATATATATATAGATATATATTTTCGTGTATAATTTTAAAATATATGTATATATATATTTTAAAATTATACACGAAAAAACTCAACGAGTTTCAAATAATCGAACCCGCAAACACCTACTAAGATAGTAATGTAGTGAGTAAAGAAAACTTAATGAAAAGTTTTATTAAATAAGATTCAGCCAAACAAAAGAGAACCTTACAAACGCAATACTTGTTAGGGTCCAGAGAATATATCAGCGCTATTGCTTATTGGAAACGGAACTAGCAAATTTGAATAAAAGGTCGTCGTAAAATAGTCACCATCTTATTATTGGATAGTAGGGATGGACGTTTATCGATCATTTTTCACGACTTATACGAAATTTTACATTTGTATGCATTAGATTTAGATTTTTTAGTGTTAAAGGGGAAAGCTATCATAGATTCAATGCACATCACTATATTTAGTGGAAAATATGAAAATGGTTCAAAAAGAAAAGTACGCATAATGAAAACAAGTAAACTCTCATGGAAAAATCAAATTAGTCCGATTTTACTGTAAGTTCTATATAATTTGTGGCCCAGTAGTAGCGCGCTAACTTGGAAAACAACGTGAAGCAGGTTCAAACCCCAGATCCGGTACTCTGATATTTTAATTTTGTGCAAATCATTTTCAACATGAGTACCACTTGGTAATACGAGAAGAAAATGACGATTGCGAGGAAACCTGCATGTCTTAGAAAACCCAATTAGTTGTCGAGCGTTTGAAGCGAAGAGGCCTTAGCTCAACAGTGGGAAGTTTAATTTACTCCAACCATATTAGACGCTATTTTCGTTTCTATTATAGAATACATATAATTTTGTCTTACAGGTTATTTTATTTCACACTATCTATACTAATATTATAACGCTGAAGAGTTTGTTTGTTTGTTTGTTTGGTTGAACGCGCTTATCTCAGGAAGTACTAATCCATTTGAAAAATTCTTTTTGCATTCGATAGCCCGTTAACTGAGGAAGGCTATAGGATATATATCATCCCGGAAAAATGTACAGTTCCCGTGAGATAGATTTGTTTTTATCTAGGGATGAATCCGAAGCGAAGCGAGGGTGAATCGCTAGTATCTTATAAAGCAAACAGGATTAAAATTGGCATATTGACTCTATCCTAAAAATCCTATCCTAATCCTATCCATACAAAGTAGCATTGTATCGCTATCCCGTTGCTAAATTAAAGGAAGGTTACTTAACTGTAAAATAATGTAACATAATGTATTTATTCTAACAACGTCCACAAAAGTTGTTTGTTCTTCTAATGAAATCTAGACAAAGGTAAATAACGATATGTAAATAAATATATTTTATTATCTTTTAAGTTGATTTTTTTAATCTATACCTACAGATAAATAAAATTAAGGCGTCTGTTTGTAATGTCAAAATAACAGTTTTTAACTAAATACATATGAAATTATATACGGTACTTAACACAATTTTAAAAAAAATTGTCTGCCTGTCTATCTGTTTGTTCCGGCTAATCTCCGAAACGGTTGGACTAATTTTGATGGGACTTTCACTGACAGATAGCTGATGTTATAAGAAGTAACTTAAGCTACATTTATTTTAGAAAAAGAATTAGGATTCCGCTCAAAAAAATTGAAACGTGTCTATGGACGTTACATACTCTGGTATTACATTATTAACAGTATGTATATTAAACCTTTAAACATTAATTTTGCGTCAACCTCAAAATATTAATATTTAGTTAGGATTCAAAATTCGTGACGCAATCCGTGTACTACTGACACGTTTCTCACCATCAACAAAAAATCGAATTGTAGTAATTTACATCAGTCGAAAAATCAATATCGATATTTAGACAGCCCTTTGAAAGCTATCACAGCCCTTCATGGTATAAACCGAGATCTTAGACATATCTGACCCGGTTGATATATCTTGGGTTAAGCATTCATATAAAAACGTTCTTTACGCATTTTCCGAACAAGATTTTGCGCTTAGGTAATGCTTATTGAGTTTTTTTTTTCATTCTTCGCCTATTTTTCATGTACGAAGTGTTTTAAAACTTATATCTGACTGGCGACTCAACCTCGCTCTGCTCGGTTTCTAAGTATAATGATTCACTAATATTGATTTACATATCATTTAATTGCTCGATTACACAGTTTAAAAAAAATATTATAGAATACTTGTAATTATAATTTCATTTAGGTCAATAATTCGTTTTTTTAAGGTTTTGTAAGTTTTTTACTGCTTTTTCCCTCTTTTTTGACTGTTCATTAACATCATATGTATATTAGGACACTTTATTGACGTGCGAACTATCTTTTATGTATTTTCTGTAAGTGTTTTAAATACTGTTTGTTTCCCAAGTATATATAAAATAAAAAAAAACACAGGTATTACAATTAATTCCCCATGACTGTTTTTTTTAAATCGGTAAAAAAAAAGAATTACTTACATATGACTGTTAGTGAAGCATTAGCACGTATAACTTTGTGCATTTGAGCAGGACCCACTTGACATTGATACTCTGCGTCGTCTTCTAGTGTCACGTTCACTATACGCAAGTTGTAAACCCCATGACGTCGATCACCGAACATCGTATAGCGGGGATACCCTGGTATTACTGATGAGAAACCTGCAAAAGAAAGAATATGTTAGAAAATTAAAGTACTATTATAAAGTATCTGGGCGACCGACCGTCGCTCGGAGTTCTTTTTTGTTATATTATGGTATACAAGCGACTCACGCTCGCTTCGCTCGCGTTCGTCCCTAGGTACGTTTTCACGGTTAGCTATGTTTAGGTATACATAAATAGTAGCTTGCTACTCCTAAGATATTCATTTATTTTATATAGCGATTTACCCTCGTTTTGCTCGGGTGCGTATGCCGTACGCGGATTTTGTTCACAATTTCATGGGAGTTGATTTTTTTCCGCGGAACCATGATTCTTTTTCTAAAATAAAAGTAGCCTAAGTTACTTCCTATAACATCAGCTATCTGCCAGCGAAAGTCCCGTCAAAATCGGTCCAGCCGTTTCGGAGATTAGCCGGAACAAACAGACAGGCAGACAGACAGAGAGAAAATTTTTTAAAAAAATGTTGTTTTGGTATATGTACTGTGTATACATCCATATGCATTTAGTAAAAAGCGGTTATTTTAATATTAAAAACAGACACTCCAATTTTATTTATCTGTATAGATTTTAGATCTTAACTTGAATAGATACAAAAAAAAAACAAAACTAAAAACTTTGTTTCCAACCGGGAATCGAACCCGGACACCTGTGACGGTCAATCTTGGGCCTTGGCCGCTTGAGTACGATGCTTATGCCTGCCCGCCCGAGCGTTCGGAATTATAGACCATATTTTGCGTGGAATAATGCGAAATGAAACCCCATTAAAACTCGAAAACACGCATTTTCCCAGACATAAGACTAATTTAGATCGATTTTTCGCCCCCGAAAACCTAACAAATTTCAGCGAAATCGTTAAGAGCCGTTTCCGAGGTCGCTGGTATAAATAAATAAATAAATATACAAGAATTGCTCGTTTAAATATATTAGATTAGATTAGATATGGTGGTGTATGTTTTAAATAAATATTAAATTAATAATACTGTAAGGTACTTTGGTGCCTTTTTATATTTTTGAACATCATTGTATAATTTTGTAGGTACTTTTAAGACGCCTAAAACCTTAGTCCCTCCTGTGACCATGATTGTTGTAAAGCATTCGAAACGTCGGGAACCACAGATCAAAATAAATTTGCAAAAAAAGTCCAATACTTTTACTTAAAATGTTAAATATTCGCGTAAATATAAGAAAGTATTGCGTGTATGTTTGTTGCTTGACGCTGTAACGACTGCATTGATTTTGGTGAAAATTACACAGATAGGCTATGGCCTGGAATAACACATAGGCAACTGTTAGGTATCTAGTGTGCATGGAATAAGTTCAATTCCTGGATCTAACCAAGAATAGCTACTGGAGTTTTCTGTAAAGGAGTCATTAGTAAAATAATTACATTTAAAATTTTCCAGTGTTCATACACTATAGTACTTTTAGAATTTAAAACTATAACCATCTATAGTATACAAATAAAAACAAATACACTAAGTCACTTCAATTAGTGTCTTAAACAAGTAATCTTTACAGAAATGAAAACCAAACGTTTGAGCTTTCACCCCGTTACGCTTTAAAGGTAGGGCGGACCAATTATTCTGGTTTTGTCCCATTTAGAGCTTTCATGAGATAAATTAAACTCCAACTAAAAGTTAAAATACACGCACCGTTGCTCAAAACGTTACGAAGAACCACAAAAAATAAACGGATTTTTAACTTCACTGTAAATGAATACCTGAATCGCGTAGAGCGTAGCTTTAAGCGAATACGAATTCTCTTGATGTTGAAATCTTCTTCCTAAAATATGTTGGTATGTTCTCTGTTAGCATGAATTTCCTGTTTGGAACTGATTTAATAAGATTTTATATGTAGTTTTTTATTAAGTTGGTTTATTTATAATATTAAAGCTACCTATATATAATATCTATACAGATAAATAAAATTGGAGTGTCTGTTTGTAATATTAAAATAACCGCTTATTACTAAATGCATATGGATGTATACACGATATATATACCAAAACAACATTTTTTACAATTTTTGTTTGTCTATCTGTCTGTCTGTTTGTTCCAACTAATATCTGAAATGGCTGGACCGATTTTGATGGGACTTTCACTGACTGATAGCTGATGTAATAAGAAGTAACTTAGGCTACTTTTATTTTAGAAAAAAAAATAGGGTCCACGAAAAAAAAACCAAATTAATTAATTTTGTTTTCGGAAGTAACCTAGGGATGAACCCGAGCGGAGCGAGGGTCAGTCGCTAGTTACAAATAAATTTATAATGGTTTTTTGATTATTTTTGACACATACTTTAAAATCATTATAAGTAAAACTTTCACTGATACTAGGTAAAACTTTATTCCCATCATGTTTGCTGCAAAGCATTTGAAACATCGCAAACATAAATTTAAAAAAAAAAACACTCAAAATATATAAAATCGTGACAAATTTTCCAGTGAGAATAACCAAATGCCAACATTTACCGTGTCGGAGAATCGAACCTATATCCAATTTCATCAAACAGCCATTAAAGTACTAATTAGACGGAACATTAGTATATCCGTTGTAAAAAATATATATGCATAATTGCCTAAGATTGCAATAAAATCTTTAATGGTTTGAATAATTTAACGCTTTGTTGGTGAATTAAGATGGAATGTTGGAAACGTTTTTGCACATATTACCTTGTATAGGTTCGATATGAATTTAGCACTAACTAAAAGATCAGGGGCAGTGGTAGCCCAGTGGTAACGCGCTCGCTTGAGAAACCGAGTGAAGCGGGTTCAAAGCTTGGGTCTCGCACCTCTAATACATATTTTCATGCGCGAATTATTTCCAACATGATTACCACTTGTCTTATGGTAAAGGTAAACATCGTGAGGAAACCTTACAAATTTTCGAAAGGCATGTGCAGTCCGCCAACCCGCACTTGGCCAGCGTGGTGGACTATGGCCTGATCCCTCTCGTATTAAAGGGAGGCCTACTCCCAACAGTGGGACGTTAAAAAGGGCTGAATACATAAAAGATGAATGATAATCTAAATGAGTAAATATTTTCGCTTCGCTCGGTCCCTAGGTGTCTTTATTATTTATAACTAGCGACTCAACCTCGCTTCGCTTAGATTCGTCCCTAGCCACTAGGTATGTTTTGACGTTTAGTGATTCCCATACAAAATAAATAGTTCTGATCTTTTCGATTTTACATCTGTTATTTTAGGTTTTCCCAATTGTTTTTATACTTGAACCACCCCTGACACACCCCTAACAAAAGATAAAACAAATATTCAAATCGGTCCAGCAGTTTTTAAGTTTTAGCAAGACTAACGAACAGCAATTGGTTTTGATATATTGATATTGTAGAAGTAAAAATTTTTATTACAATCAGTAAGTTTGTGCTATTCCAGATCACAATCTATTTATATACAAAATTTTATCAAATTCAGTCGAGCCGTTTCAGCGTAAAGGAGCAACAAACATACACATTACACACAAATATAAATCCAACTTTTTTATTATATTATACTAGCGACGTACCCTCGCTTCGCTCGGGTGCGTCCTTAGGAACGTTTTAATTTTTTTGAGCGAAATCCTAATTCTTTTCTAAAATAAATGTAGCCTTAGTTACTCCTTATAATATCAGCTATCTGCCAGTAAAAGTTCCGTTAAAATTGGTCCAGCAGTTTCGAAAATTAGCCGGAACAAACAAAAAGACAGACACAGGCAAAATTTTAAAATTTGAGTTTTTTTTATAAGTACCGTATATAATTTCCATATGCATTTATACTAATAATATTATCAAGCTGAAAAGTTAGTTTGTTTGTTTGTTTGGTTGAACGCGCTAATCTCAGAAACTACTGATCCGATTTGAAAAATTCTTTTTGCATTTGATAGCCCGTTAACCGAGGAAGGCTATAGGCTATATATTATCCCGGAAAAGTGTACGGGTCCCGTGGGATAGATTTGTTTTTGTCTAGGGACGAACCCGAAGCGAAGCGAGGGTGAGTCGCTAGTTAAGTATAAAACTGTTATTTTGACATTACAAACAAACACTTAAATTTTATTCATCTGTATAGATATAATCTATCTTTTGTATTTATTAATTATGTTATATTTCATTAGACAAAAGTATATTCAATTAGACAACAAACACTTCATTATATAATAACGTTTTTTATACATCTTCGTATTATCAAATTCCTTTGACCTCGAAGACATTTCGTCAAATTAAATAAAAAGCAGAGCTTATTTACTTAATTCTACTTATTAAGCATCCTTCAGCTGAAATTGTTTGAAATAACTCATTTTTGTGTTTTAACAAGCACTCCGTCCCTTTAGAAGCTTATCTATACAAATAAAAATCAAATGATGTTTGTTTGTAAGTACATCACGTGAGAACGGCTGGACTTTTAAAATTTTCGTAGTTTTATGATAGAGGTTTTTGTATTGTATTCAGCCCTTTTCTAACGTCCTACTGCTGGGCACAGTCTTCTCTTAATGAGAGGGATCATGCCATATTCCACCACGCTGACCAAGTGCGGGTGGTGGACTTCACGGTCTTTCGAAAACTTGCTGGGTTCTCACAGATATGGAGGTTTCCTCACGATATTTTCCTTCACCGTAAGACAAGTGGTAATCATGTTGGAAAATAATTCACACATGAAAATATCAGAGGTGCGAAACCCGGGATTAGAACTCACTTCACTCGGTTTCTTAAGCTAACGCGTTACCACTGGGCTACCATTGCCTAAAGGAGCTTAGAGTTAAAAAATTGGGAAAGTTGCAATACCTGCTAATTAATTCCTCCTACATTATTTTCTTTATTGACAGTGAAATTACCTAACAGATTAAAAAATGTCCAGTTAATTAAAAAAACTTGTAAAATACTAAGTTCGGTTTTAACTTTTACGGCCCCGTCTATAAGCGTTTCCATAAAACAGCTCTAATTTATGACCACATAATAAAGCACAGTGACAAAAACCTATTTTGTAATTTTTCACTATATAGTGACACTAGCGACTTACCCGTGCTTCGCTCGGGTTCGTCCCTAGGTTGATTCCCCATACAAACTTTCATCCCCATTTTCACCCGCTTATAGGATTATTTCCGGGATAAAAACTATACTATGACCAAATTTCATCTAAATAGGTTTAGTAGTTCCAGAGATTACGTCCTCCAAACAAACTCACAAACTAAAAACTTCACCTCTTTATAATATTAGTATGATTTTAAATAAAATATCAAAACATCTTTTAAAAGTGATCATTCCACTCTCAAGTATGTTTTTTTTCATAAAATTCATTATATTCATTAAAAAAATTATCATTTGACTAATTACGAAGATACGTAACAAACACTAAAACAAACAAACATAAAAATTGAAAAGTAATTATTATTGTAGTCGGTTAAATACCTACATCCAGGTCAACTGGACTACTGCTAAGCATTTCTACGATATTCAGTATCAGTCAACATCTGGAGAACGTCCGACATGACACTACGTACTCTGCTACGTTGGAGTAACAATACAATTATTAGAATGTCAATACAAATATTTGACATAAGAACTAAGCTTTTGATTAAATTATTATTATAATATATTTAAACGAGCAATTCTTGTATATTTATTTATTTATTTATTTATTTATTTATACCAGCGATCTCGGAAACGGCTCTAACGATTTTGCTGAAATTTTGTATATGGGGCCTTTCGGGGGCGAAAAATTGATCTAGATTAGTCACATGTCTGGGAAAACGCGTGTTTTCGAGTTTTCATGCGTTTTTCTTATGCATTATTCTACGCAAAATTTAATAGCGACATCTATACAATTGTCTCAGTAACACTTAGTCACTTAATGTAAAATTATTTTTAAGCCAAATTAAAAAGAAAATTGTTCTTATCGCGACATCTATACAACTGTCTCAGTACCACTTAGTCACTTAATGTAAAATATACAATCTTTCAAGAACTCCGAGCGAAGCTCGGTCGCCCAGGTACTTATTATAAACTAGCTACCGACCATGTATTTTGCTGCTTTTTTCTTTTATGTTGTCGTTTAGCGCCATCTGATATGTTTAGAAGTGAATATGAAAGTGTGTTTGTTTGTTTGTTTGTCCTTCTTTCACGTTGAAACAGAGTGCCGTCACTCTTGATTGGTGTGAATTTTCGTGTGGAGATAGTTGGAGGACTGGAGAGTGACATAGGCTATACATATATAGTATATCTATTCCATACTAATAATTAAAACGTAGTATGTTAATATAATAAAAGTCATTTTGAAGCCATAAAGACACTTATTGTATTTTTAAGCATTGTTTATATTCATATATTTTCTCTTCCGAATTATTGTTCGAAATTAATGTTTTTTGTACAATTTTAATTATTCTATTGATTACGATGAAACTTTGTTGATATCTTGTGTCCATGTAAAAGCTTTTTTATAAGCTCTATTAACGTATAATAGGTGACGTGTGACTTGTATGGGATAGTATTAAATGTTTTGATATAAATACAATAGAAACAGATAGTAATTGAAATAATATATGTATGTATGACAGGAGTGTATGTTACATACATTAGTAACTTAATTCTTGTTAGGGCTGAGGTGTTTTATTACCGAATTAATAATAGAAAGAACCATAGCGAAATCTATACATATAATAAAATCCTAACTAAGCCAAATCTGTACATTAAATATTTATACAGAGGCCGAATTTATAGTTTTTAGATTTTTTATCTATCTGCCTGTCTGTCTGTGACCGCATCACGGAAAAACCACTGGAGGGATTTTAATGAAATTTGATCTGATGATAGCTGATTATCCGGATCAACATATAGGATACTTTTTACTGCGGGAAAATATCTCATCTCTTGAAAAATCTATATTAAATGTCAAAAAGTAAGTAGGGACGAGCCCGAACAGAGCGAGGGTGAGTCGCTAGTGGATAATATTTTTGCTAATGCACACTTCTGACTTCACTTTAATTTTAAACATCTAAAAGAAAAACACTTTAATAATAAAAAACTCATAACTAACTTACGTATAAAACATATCTATTGCTATTTATATATCAAAAAACAATTAATTATCGACGCCATGATATTTTACTCAATCGAAAACAAGTTTTTTCGTTATTTCCAACCTGATTCGAATTCATCAATGACGACATGTTATATTTAATATATGTACATATATTAATATTATTTTTCTTAAATAGTTCGACTAGATTTTGAATATAGGTAAAAAGTTTAAACACCTAGTGCCAAACGTCTTAGAATTTCACGCGCGCATCTCATATTCAATTCTATACTTAATATTATAAAGCTGAAGAGTTTGTTTGTTTGTTTGGTTGAACGCACTAATCTCGAGAACTACTAATCCGATTTCAAAATTTCTTTTTGCATTAGATAGCCCGTTAATTGAGTAAGGCTATAGGCTATATGTCATCTCGGAAAATGTACTGTTCCCGTGGGATAGATTTGTTTTTGTCTAGGGACGAACCCGAAGTGGAGCGAGGGTGAGTCGCTAGTATTCAATATGATAACCAATTAACATAGCGAAGAAAAAATCTATACTAATATTATAAATGCGTAAGTAATTCTGTCTGTTTGTGTCTGTTTATTACCTTTTCACGCTTAATCCGCTTGAATTTAGATGAAATTTGGTATGGAGATATATAGGATAGTTTTTATCCCGGAAATCATCCATTAAGAGGGTGAAAAAGGTGGTAGTTTGTATGAGGAATCATTTCTCAAGTAAGGGATATAAAACTCATACCTATGTACGTATATATAGTCTATCTATTCCATACTAAGCGTCAGAAGGTACCTAGCGACGAATTCGAGCGAAGCGACACTGAGTTACTAGTTTCTAATAAAACCTGTATTCCTTTTCGGAAATTCCGGACAACGTGCTGGTCTTTAACTCCCTCGCATAGAAAGAGAAAAACGATAAAATTATAGATAACTGTCGCTAGTTAGCGTCCCTAGGGTCCTTATATGGCCTTGGCATTTACGATACGTAAGTTCTCAGAAATTTTTTTTCCGATCTAATACTAAAATACCTGATACCTTGTTTTTGCGATATTACTTCCTTGATAGTTTCTCTTACTATTAGTCGAAACCGAATTAAAATCAGTACTGTAGTTTCCGACTTGTACCCGAAAAAACAAACTCAGCGCAGCTTAACATTAGCAGCATATCACTTATGTATTCCACGATTTCTTAATGTGTTTCTTTTAAACATCCATTAAATCGTATCACGAATATTTTGATTATCTGAAATAATTATCTTTGTTGTGTAAATGTTGAATTCTATGACTATAAATTATTCTATAAATACCAAAGTTCGTGTATATATATCCATATATATGTATATATATATATATATATATATATATATATATATATATATATATATATATATATATATATATATATATATATATATATTTATAAGAAGTACAAGAAAATCCTAGCTATCTAACAAAAGTATGAGTTATAAAAGTCCTTTTTTACAATTTGTAAATAGATGTGGTAAGAAGATAGTTTGAGACCCTGGGAAGGATATAAGATAGTTTTTGTCCAGGAAATCATCCCTTAACAGAATGAAAATGGGGATGAAAGTTTGTATGGGAAGCAACTAAAAAGTATTTGATACAAAAAAAAACTCATAAATATTCACAAATTAGTTGAAAATTGGCAAAAACATCGCTTAAAACACAAAGACAAACAAACTCTTCAGCTTAAAAGTCGGTCAAAAGGGTGTTAAGAAGATATCAAGTAAAGTCGTGGAAAACGAGTAGTATGCTTGATACAAGCATCGGTTTGGCATCTTGTCCTCAAAACGGTCAGTACATTATAAGTGCTGTCGACCTACTATACATATAATTTCGTGCTTAAAATGTACAATAATGTTGACCCAATTCCTTTCTTTCTCTTTGTTTTATTAAGAGATGTGTTATCTGTTTTAAAATAGACTGTTTTATATTTTCTACTGTATTTTAATGGGTTATGGTCTTAATGTTAATAATATATACAGATAAATAATATTGAAGTGTTTATTTGTAATGTCAAAATAACAGGGTTTTACTAAATGCATATGTAAGTATATACGGTACCAATATGAAAAAAAATAATAATTTTAAACATGAAAAGTGAATGAGTGAAATATTTTTCATCCCGAAAATCATCCCTTAAGGGGTGAAAATGGGGATGAAAGTTTGTATGGGGAATCAACCTAGGGACGAACCCGAGCTGGGCGAGGGTGAGCCGCTAACCGTACTTATCACACGAGTGAAGTCGCGCGCAAGAACTAGGAGGATATAAGTTTTAATTCTAAACAATTCATGCAGATGCTGGGATTTATTTCATTTGAAAGCAATTCTGACATAAAATTAATCACTGTTTTTTTCTCTACATCTTTATTTCATTCTACACTCCATGTTCTAGTATTTAATGGTATCGTAGGCTTAATTATGCCTAACCTTTAATTATTTCAACTCAATATTTTTTATTTGTTTGTATGGGAAATGTTAATTTTTTTTTTAACATTTCCCATACAAATAAATAAAAAAAATACTACTATACTACTACTACATGGGAAATGTTAAGTTTTCTTTTTATAAATACATTAACCGGAAAGAATCCTAATAACGTTTAACGGAGGTCGTTTCAAGCAAAAAATATACAAAAGCGTCTTTTACACAGGAAATAAAAATTTCTAAGACTTCATATAAATCTATATCTATAAAATTGTGAGTCAAATGTTTACATTAAATATTTTTTGGAAAATCTTATTGAAATAGTCATTATTATCGACCTATACTTTATGGAATTTTCGTTTCTCTATCTTTCTGTTTGGAAACGCATCACAAGAAAACCACTAGACAGATTTTAGTAAAATTCGGTATGATGATAGCTGGTTATCCGGGTCAACATATAGGATACTTTTTACTGCGGGAAAATATTTCATCTCTGAGAAATCAAAAAAAAAACGAAGAGACGAACCCGAGCAAAGCAAGGGTGCGTCGCTAGTTAAAATTAAGTAGAAAGCAAAATTATTGGTAA
Organism: Argynnis bischoffii washingtonia; assembly: GCA_033884665.1. Taxonomy (NCBI): domain Eukaryota; kingdom Metazoa; phylum Arthropoda; class Insecta; order Lepidoptera; family Nymphalidae; genus Argynnis; species Argynnis bischoffii. Next base: position 983,477 of record JAEMGE010000029.1, read on the forward strand.
AAATAATCATTTATGTATGAAATATGATGAATCATGTATTAGCTAATATTAGCGTAGCTTCGGAAAACTTCGAGGTGTTTTAGAGCTTAATCATCATACAAAAGTTATCCGACGAAAAAGTTATAATCTGACTTAATATAAAAGTGAATATGTTTAACTATTTTTCTCACATAATTATTATTTTTAATTCGTTTACATTATACTTTATATATATATATATATATATATATATATATATATATATATATATATATATATATATATAAAGTCTAGTTACACCATCTTTAACTCAAAAACGGCTGGATCGATTTTGATGATCGTTGATTTGTTGGATTTAACTCCGCCCCGAATAACAGAATAACTATTAAATCATTGAAAAAATTCACGAAAAAAAAATTATTAAAATTTAATTGGCTTACGCTAGCTAATAACTATGTATATTTAAAACGTACTAAAGTCGCTAGTGAATAATAATCTCAAAATGGGTAACCGATTTTGAAAAAACGTTCAATAGAATATAACATACACCTAACGTTTGATACAAAACAATTTAAGTTAATAATAATATGATGTCGAGAAGAAAAACATAAACAAGTAAATTAAATAAATCAACCCAAAACCATTAGTGAAGAGGAAAACATACAGAAATAGAATTTACCTATTTATATCAAAAAAAACCTAACTGGCTCCAATATCTTTAATTGACAAAACGAAAGCTCCTCAAAAGCTTCTATACAGAAAATCGAAAATCAGTTGATAACAAGAGAACAAAAAGATAATGAACTGTTTTATCTTTACCTATTTATATAAAGATTTTCCAAAAACTTTCGTCTCTATGGCAACAAATTATCAATTATGCCGTCTAACTTAAATGAACAAGGTTGTTTTCAAGGGTACAGACTCAGAAATTTCCATAATAAGTACTTTGTTGTAATAACTACTTCTAATTAGCTTTAAGCCACGTGTAATCAGTAACTTGGAATGATTATTATATATTAGACTATAATGTGCCAAATTTATCAATATTTTATTACTTTAAAGACAGTATCTGGGCGACCGAACTTCGCCAGAGTTCTTTTTTGTTGTATCGTATTTTTTAGATTAAAAAAAACTAAAAACTTGAATAAATACAAAAAAAAAACAAAAGTAAAAACTTTGTATGCGACCAAAATTCGAACCCGGACACCCGTGATTGTTAATTTTAAGCCTTGGCCGCTTGACCACGATGCTTATGCCCGAGCGTAAGAAATTATCGCCTATATTTTGCGTGGAATAATGCGAAAGAAAATCGCATGAAAACTCAAAAACACGCGTTTTCCCAGACATAAGATTAATCTAGATCGATTTTTCGCCCCCGGAAACCCTCTCGTAGCAAAATTCAGCGAAATAGTTAGAGTCGTTTTCGAGATCGCCTGTATAAATAAATAAATATACAAGAATTGCTCGTTTAAATATATTATTAGATTATTTTGAAAGAAAAGTCAGGCTGAGCTTTTCTTACGTGATCCAAATTGGAACTTCAACCATAGATCCATAGAACCTGAGATCTGAAGCTAGTGACTAGACCAAAGTTACAATTACTAAGAAGGCTGCCAACAGTAGAGTCCTCCCAACCGATTTTGACCACGGCAGTCAACCTCACTGAGACTAGCCAACTGCGCAGGAAGATTTTAGTCCACAAGAACACAACCAGTGAGAGACCAGGCGCAAGACCGACGGTTTTACGTCCTTTCAAAGCTCGGGGATGAAATAGCGCCAACTTCCCAACTCCGTAATTGTTACTATGAAATTCTTGACAGAATAACTCAATAACTAAACTTGACCAGACCTGGGTCACGAACCCAGGACCTCCAGGTCACCACCCAGAGCCATCACCGTCCCAATGAGCTACCGACATAAATAACATAACTTGTAATTTATCCTTTTTTGGCAAAGTAAGGCTTATACCAATTATGTATTATATTTCTACAGAATGAATAGAAACATGTCCTCTTGATTTTTATGGCTTCCTTCTTATCACAATTAGATAACATTTTTTGCTTCTTACAATCTTTTATAGGTATTTTTATCTTGCGAAATATCTTTCGAAATTTTATCTTTTGAACGTCACTCGTTAAAGCTTTTGACACTTAATTAATCAAAGCCATCCTCTATTTTTATAGTACTGTAATTAATACTGCATTTTAAATACGACACGTTTGGCTCAGTTTGTAGTGACCCTACTTACTGCGTCAGCAGTCGCGAGTTCGGATCCCGCTGGGGGCATGGCTGGCATTCATTTGCCCCCAACGGGACTCGAACCCGTGTGAATGTGATGAGCACGAATGTTTGTACTCCAGTCATGGGTGTTTACATTATAATATGTACATATGTATTTAAAGTTGTATATGTGTAGTGTACCAACTATCCGGTATCCACAACACAAGCCTCGTAGCTTACCAAGGAACTAGATAATGATGTGTTAATGGCCCAGCATATTATATTATTTAATTAATGAATAAAGTTTGGCGAATTAACGGTGTACGAGTACGTGATTGGTGTACGAATTTTGTCAATTGTAAAATACATACGTTTTTTATGTTTGTATTGATCACTACCAAATTTTCAAAGGATAGGTGTAAATGTTTTCGGTTTGTTTTTATTTAAATATTTTTAAATCTTTGATTGGATTTTATTGAACTGATAGTAGAAATTTTATGACTTTCATATATTTTAAAGATAATTTTGTCGTATTTAAAGTAGGAATAATCTGAAGTTTTAGAAGACAAGCTTTCTGGCAAGAGTTTCACATAACCTGTCCACTTCCAAAGTCCTTCACCATACGCTTTTTCCACAAAAAAGACGAGCGTAACAAATTATTCCTGGTGCACAAAATTTTCCTTAATAAGAATATATTCAAAAAATGACTCACCAAGAGCAAATCCATCCTTAGCCCACTGAACTTGTCCAGCTAGATTTGCGACAGCACATTCCAATACAGCTTCCGAGCCTTCTTGTACTCGAAGACTTCTAGGAGGTACCCTGAAGTACTGTTGTTGGAAGCACTTAGCTGTGGTGAAAACTGCAACAAGAAAAGAAAATGTTTAGTGAAATATCTATACTAATATTATAAAGATACAGAGTTGTTTGTTTGAACACGCTAATCTCAGGAATTACTCATGTGATTTGAAAAATTCTTTTTGCATCAGATAGTCCGTTTAATGAGGAAGGCTATTGGCTATATATAGTCCCGGAAAAGTGTAAGGTTCCCGTGGGGCAGATGTGTTTTTGTCGAGTCTATAAATGATTGGAAAAAGCAAACAGTATTAAAACGTACAAAACTATGTTAAAGTTTGTATCAAACTAGGAGAGTTGTTGAAATTTTTAGTTTTTTGAGCAGACCAAGTTTTTCAACTACCATTCTTATTCGCAAAAAATCTCTTGTATCTCATAGCCAATTTACTGAAATTTATGTGTATGAAATTTTGGCTTTAAGAAGCGAAAAAAGTCATAATTATAAGATAAAATATATGGACGGACCTACAGAAAATGTTAGTTTACATGAATATAATTAAAACAATTATTTGATACAAAAAGGGATCAATCCGGTTGCTGTCATAAAAGCTAAACTCAATAAGACTTCCAGTCTTAATTTATAAACTTCATCAGAAATTATGATTTATATAGAATCATCCATATTATATAAAATTATAAATATCAAAGCGTGTTTGTTTGTTTGTCCTTCTTTCACGTCGAAACAAAGTGACGTAGTGGTGTGATTTTTTGCGAAGATAGTTGGAGGGCTAGAGAGTGACATAGGCTACTTTTTACCGCAGGAGATTATCTCATTCCCACGAGAATACACGTTATAATACAACCCACAACAACTCGTCATACCTATGTATATATGTATATGATATTTACCATACTCTATATTTTCCATAAATAAAATTAAAACGTACCTAGAGACGAACCCGAGCGAAACGAGGGTGAATCGCTAGTGTATTTATAATATGTGAATAAATCACAAACATGGAATGACAGCAATGGACTTGCACCGTTATCGATCGAGCAAAAAACATGACAGCCCACTCGTCGCCAGGGGAAGTTCTACATTACTATATAGTTTTGTTTTATTTTCTTCTAACGTTGAAATATATTTTAAATTAAAACAACATTAAAGTCATATTTACAAGAAATTTGATTTCACTATTAAATACGTGTGGATACATTTGTTACTACTTGAAGTAATGACAGTGTGAAAGAGAAACAAACATATACGCACATATATAAACTTACGCAATTATAATAACAGTCCAATTAAAAAAAAATCTAAACCTAAAATATAAAAAAAAATACATGTGTGTGTACTTATGTATGCGCTTAAGAAGTTATACTTCTTTGGCGTAACAGAACAAAAATAGCTTAAGATTTCATCCCATATGTCACAACTATCTGTTTGTAAAAGGAATGCAGCTTCATCATATCGCTTTCAGCTAACTTCATCATGTCGCATTTTGGCTGTCGGTGTGCGCGCGCATCGTAAAAATTTTACACTCATAATTTTTCCAAACGTGCCAAAACAAGTATAACTTCAAAAATAATAATAAATAAATAATCACTATAAAGATAAAATATTAAAAGTTGACCCGCCCAATATTAAAACGTCTTAATATTCGCGTATAAAATTATTAAATTCATTTGACATCACTAAAAAAGTACCACTAGCACTGAACTACGAGAACACTAAGACACAAAGGCATTCGAGATGAGTTTACATCGAACAATTGAAAATCTGCCTCCAGGGACCGATCGCACACATCCAGTGTTGATTGGATTCAAGACTGATTCAAAATAATTGACCATTTTATATTACTAGTTTTATATTAGTAGTATTTTATATTACTAGTATTCATGTGCTAATCATTTTTAACATGATTACCACTTGTTTTACGATCAAGGAAAATATCTTGAGGAAACATGTCTGAAAGAACCTAGCAATATTTCAAAAGACATGTATAGTCCGACCCGCACTTGGCCAGCGTGGTGGACTATGACCTGATCCCCTCGTATTGAAGGAAGGCCTGTGCCCAGCAGTGGGACCTTAAAAAAAGTGCTGAACATATCAATAGTGTCACCAATTCTCTCATGCTTGACTTGATACTTGTTACATCAGAGTAACACATAGGTATAATTTTAATACATAATTTTAATTACTATTTATCATAGAAATCTGATGCGATGAATGTTAAGTGAATCTAAAAAAGACTAAAGAGACCATTTTAAGCATATTGCTTAATACAATCAACAAAACATTTATTCATTTTCCGAAAATGTTCCATTTTAAGGAATATGATCGATTGCAGTCAGTTTTCTAGTACTAACTAAACATTTCTACATATCATTTGTTCAGATTATGAAAAATCCCCTTCATTATAATGTTATGCCATAATTACCTATCCTATATTATTCAACCAATGCAATTGTCAGATGTGGGACAGGGATAAGTCTGAAATGAATAAGGATAGAAAGCACTTTCATATCCTCAATTCTTGATGATTACTTTTTCACTACATAAAACGTAGTAACAACGCAGCTTCCACAGGATTTTTTGAAAAAAATGTCAGTTATTTTTTAAATTAAAGCATATGAGCAATTTGCCCCAATTTGTCGAGAATATTCAGTGAGCTGGGATTTTCCATCGGCAATATAAACAAAAGTTTAAACTTTAAACATCCATTTCAATATTTCTAACTTCAAAAATATAAACGATAAAGGTTTTAAAATGCTTAGCTTAACATAGTGTAGGCTGTGCGTTGTATATAAGATAGTATATGAATTTAAATTTTTTATTAAGTAGACACTTCATTACCTTGCAACTCTGCATATATTTAAAACTATGATACACTAGCCACTTACCCTCGCTTCACTTGAGTGAGGTTCCCTGTATTTATAATATTATATACAGACAGACCTTTTGGCAAATTTTATTATTATTAGTGGCCAATGTCACTCCAAGCCATAATCTATCTGTGTACTACATTTCATCCAAATCCATCCAGCTAGTGTTAAGGACTAACTAACATAAACACAGACTATTTAAACACAAAAATTTTCCTAACAAATAATTTTATTTTCTAATTCATTAAAACAAGGCAAACTAAAACATCTTTTGGTTATAAACTACTATAAAATTAGTAATAAGTAATTGTCTTTGTAAATACACACCTGAGTGAAGCCGAATTTAGTATTTAACTTTAGTATTTTATTTTATCTTTTAAAATTACATGGGTTTTGTCCAATATTGATTATTTTGCTATATTTAAAGATAGCAAAGATAATATTTGTATGAAATTCTCCTTTAACTTGATTCCTATGCATATTTATACGCGTTAGTTACGTGTGCCCCTCACGTTTCCTTCTGAGAGCACTTAGTCCGTATGAGGGGAGCTACATTTTGCATATCACTTCTATATTTAATGCTTAAAATATAAGTTTTTCTACGAAATTTCCTTGTGATTTTTAAAAATTGACAGCTACAGTAATTATGTGACCTCTTATATGTTGAAATATAAAACAAAAAATCTAAAATACGTGTTTTATTAAGTGTAGTAATCGTAACACATATAAACTTTGCCACCCTTTCTAATTTTAACTCAACCAAATACCTAATAGTTGGTAACAGACCGAAATTCGTTTTACTGGGTTACTAAAACGTAGTGTCGTAGCTTTTATATATTTGTCCTTTCCCTCTTTCCTTCTGGTAATTTATATATTACCAAAGTAATTTATATAAAAGCGAAACACTACTCACTAATTTATCACGATATCTCAGGAACTCAAAATGATTAAAACTTGAAATAAGACATATAGATTCCTCATAGGAAGAAGATATTCAATCCCTTATAAGGTAAAAAGTTTGTACGAAAATCAGTCATTTTTAGGGTTCTGTACCTCAAAAGGTAAAAAAGGAATCCTTATAAGATCACTCGCTTATCCGTCTGTCCGTCGGTCCATCTGTCTGTCCGTTTGTCACCACTGATTTTCTCAGGAACGGGTGGACCTAGCAAGTTGAAATTTATACCAGATACTGAAGTCTATAGTCCCTATTAGGTGAATAAAAATCAGGGTCCTGAGTCAACACGATAAAAAGATATGGGGAAATTTAGATTTTCGCGAAAATTTGTAAGCCTTACAGCACAAATAAAGGAAAAATTCCAAAAAATTAAAAGTGTTGAAAATTAAAGTTAAACAGATTTCCTACAAATTTGTACGGAACCCTCGGTGGGCGAGTCCGACTAGCACTTGTCCGGGTTTTTATTACAGTTATAGTAACCAAAATTGGAAATAATCTTCCGAATTACAAGTGATGACTACTCTAATTCTCAGTTTTAGGCATAACATGATATATAGGTCAAAAATAGATAATATATACCTAATACATAGCATCGAAGCAATTATACATAAATAAGCTACATATGAGGAAACGGTAGCAGCCTACAATTTTAACATCAAACAGGAATCGACAAAACCCCAGGCGCAATAAAGCCTCTACACACTGCATCCAGTTGTTGAAGTACCAGAAGTCTCACCCTTTCAAAACATAATATAAAAGGAAAACTTCTCAAAAAATAACAAAAGGTGTCTTCTAGATACAAAAAGTGTGATCTAAACAGACACAAAGGCTTCATTGGCTAATACGATACCTAGTGGGCGCCGAGTGTTCTTATAAGGCGACGCGACAAACTCTACAGAGGTGAACGAACGCTGGCGGCGGTTTTGTGGGGCAAGATGCAAGAATGAGATGAAAATTAAGATGAAAAAAAAAATCCTAGAAGTTTATTAAGATGGGAAGTTTAGTAATATTAATGATAATAGGCCTTTTATTTCCTTAATAAAAAATAAAATTTACAATTGGTTTTAACAATTATTTGATCTGATTGAATATTTTTATGTAAGATTATAATTCAAATAATGATTTTTTAATGAATAACTAGATAATTAGAATTAATGTAAATTAACTTATAAATAAATCTAGCAAATCTTATTACATATGTTAAATTTTATTTAGTTTTGTTTTTTATGTTTATCATTTTTTTTTATATTAAACAAAGCATATAGCATGCATTATAAAGTATTTAAAAATTTCTTTAACGATTCAACAAGAGTGAAAGATAATAAAGTGATTTGGTAAATACATGATCCTTCATACAACAAGGAATATTTATCCTTAATAAGTCAAAGGAAAAACCAAAAATTGAAAGTTGATTTACCTTTATTAGAAGAACATTGAATTAACGGAAATATGTATCTGTTTTTACATATCAATGCTCTCGAACCTATAAATGATGTAAAAACCACTTTATTCCATTTTGACGTTGCTGTGTAACAAAAGGATAAACTAATAAAGACGTTTTGGTTTTTAGAAAGAATAGCTTAGTTTTTTTTTATGCGATTCAATGACAAACGAGCAGACAGACCACCTGATGGAAAGCAGTACCTGTCGCCCATAACACCTACGGTTCATGCACTTAGGTTTTACATAACAAAAATTCAGAACCACAGGTGCGTTGTCACTGTGAGGACTAAGATGATATGCCTCTTGCCTGTAATTGCGCTGGCTACCTTATTCTTCATACCGGAACACAACAATGCAATCATTGTTGCTTGGCGGCAGAAATAGATAAGGGGGTGGTACCCATCCAGTCGGACTCCTCAGGCTTGACAGAGTCCTACCACCGGTAAAAGTATAGTTCAGTAAATAATTTATATTTCGTCTATTAAGTCGTATCTATTTAAAATTTTGTAAGTATATGATGTTGGATCACGAAGCCATAATTCTGTACCATCGAACAGATCTGATAGCTAGGAGGTGGATAGTCTAACTCTTCAATGGCTACTATTAAATAATTTGACCTTATTTGTTTCATTTTGATAAGTGTCATACAAAACAAAATAAATAAATAAAATAAATATATTGGGACATTAACACACAGCACCATCTAGTTTCATGGTAAGCTACGAGGCTTGTGTTATGGATACCAGATAGTTGATACACTACACATATATAACTTTAAATACATACATATTATAAATATAAACACCCATGACTGGAGTACAAACATTCGTCATCACACAAATGAATGCCCCCAGCGGGATTCGAACCCGCGACCGCTGGCATAGCAAGTAGGGTCACTTCAAACTGAGAAAAACTTGTCGTCATAACATTTCTTCATATAAAGAAAATCATTAATAGCAACGGCTTACTATTGAAATTGATAATCTTTTCCCATACATCAAATTTTCCTTACAATATTAATAGGCACTGAAGGATGTAGGGGATTTACTAAGACTGATCGAGTGAAACAAATATTATAGTTATTCACAACATATACATTGAAATCGTTAACGCTTGCATATTGAAGCGTTCTAATAAAACACGCTATCTCCTGTAAATTATACTAAAATAAAGCATAGTGTACACTGTCAGACTAAGCGTAGGTTTCACGCTTCACGTTTAAATTAACCAGTCTGTTTGTTATTTCTATTGTCACTCATGTTCCTCGCGACTTCGCCTACCAGTGAAATTAAGCCAACATTTCACAAAATCCACACAAAGCTAAGTAACTGTAGTCAGTTCGATTCCCGCTCAGTACAAATTTCCCAAAACCATAGGATAATTGTAATTTAGGATTTTACATCTGGTTAATCTTAAACTAAATTTCTAACAGTTATATGATTTTGTACAGATTTTTTTTTGAATACTTGAATGTGATTTTAGTTTTTCACTAAAATTCTAAAAAAATCTAAAATCCTAGGGATCCTAGTGCTTCTTTAAATTGACATTACTTTTTTTTTTTATGAACCGATTTAAATAAAACAAATACTAAAACTTATGTGGAGCTTACCACAAATCGGTTAAGCTGTTCCTGAGATTAGACACAAACGCACAGACAAACAGAAAAACCGGGAAACAGACAAAAATCTAAAAATCATTTTTTTGGGTTCTATAGCGTTAATAAAGACCATCAATAATAGTTTTTCCCAAATACCTTCCATGTACAGACAGCGATCAGTCACAATTTTATAATATGTAAAGATATAGGTTTTATCCTCACCAGTAAAAAAATTGGCTGTTGTTTTTTACTGTACTTTTATTATTTAAAAAGATATTAACTAATATTCTAACATATTTTTAAATTTCCACATAAAAAATAACCATATACTTAATATTTAATGGGTTTTATACCCATAACCCTTTGTTTGAAAAGCTGATGTTGAAATAATAAATTCACAAGTTCCCATACATTGTTAACTTATTAGTTAGTTTAGTCCAAACAATTCTTTTGAAAAGCTATGTTACCTTACCTTCTTTAAATATCATAAACAAAGTCGCTGTCCGCGTCTGTCTGTTTGTACGCTAGATTCTTCTAAACTAAGCGACGGATTTTAATACAGTTTTGCCTAACATTTATAGAATTTCTTCCAGAAGGTTTACGGAGATTGGTTGGAAGGATTTAGGTTAGTCTGTCTATTTATATAAAAATAGATGTGTGTATGTATGTTGCCTATAAACTCTGAAACGACTGGAACAATTTTAATGAAATTTTCAGGCAATCTTCAAATTAGCAAAGCGGGTTGATCTTATAAAATTTGGTAGCGATCGGAAGTTTTAACGCGGGTGAAGCTGCCGTTACCGCTAGCCTATACGAATATTATAAATGTGAAAGTTTGTGAGTGTATGAATGTGTGTTTGTTACTCTTTCACGCCAGAACGGCTGAATAGATCTAGATGAAATTTGGCACAAAGATAGATTATAGTCTATAAAATAACACGTAGGCTACATTTTACCCCGGAAAAATGTACGGTTTCCGTGGAATAGGTTTGTTTTTGTTTTCCTAGAGGCGAATTCGAGCGAAGCATAGGTGAGCCGCTAGTAATTAGTAATTCATAAGTCTTATAAGGCAGTGGTAGCCCAATGGTAACGCGCTTGCTTGGGAAACCGAGTTAAGCGTGTTCAAATCCCGGGTCTCGCACCTCTGATATTTTCATGTGCGAATCATTTCCAACATGATTACCACTTGCCTTACGGTGAAGGAAAACATCGTGAGAAAACCTGCATGTCTGAGAGAACCAAGCAAGTTTTCGAAAGACGTGTGAAGTCCGCCAACCCGCACTTGGCCAGCGTGGTGGACTATGGCCTGATTCCCCTCGTATTGAAGGGAGGCCCGTGCCCAGCAGTGGGACGTTAAAGAGGGCTGAATACACAAGTCTTATTTAAAGTATAATTTAACAAATTTCGAAGGTTTTTTTTTGGAAATATCATCCGGCGAAAAACCTATCAAATTATTTCAAAACCTTATATCTGAAACGTGTTTACAAATAATACTAGCGAATAGAATCGATCTGAACCAAACTAATAAAATCAGCAATAACTTCACATTTAACTTAACCGCAATAGTAAATGTAGCTGCCGTTAGTAAATTTACCTATAGAGTAAACTAGTGTTTATTTTAATAACTGTCTGGGTGGTCTATTAGCTAACATGTACACTGTACAGCCATCCGGAGGTTTTGGGTTTGATTCTTGAGTCATGCCAACTTTAGTTATCGAATGGTTCGGTTTAAAAAGTCTGCCGGAGCCCGGAACAGCCCGGAGTTGGAAAATTGGCGGTGTGTCACCCCCGTGCCTGTACCTATGGCATCATGTAAAGCCATCGGTCCTATGCTTGATCTTATACCGTGTAAACAAGAAATAAAAATGTGTTAAGCTATGTTCTATAAAAAGAAACTCATCTAATTCTGGTATTAATGAATCCATACTAATATTATAAATGCGAAAGTCTGTCTGTCTGTCCGTCTGTCTGTCAGTTTCCTTACTCCTTTTCACAATTAATCCGCTCAACCGATTTAGATATTTGGTATGGAGATAGTTTGAGACCCTGGGAAGGATATAGGGTAGTTTTTATCCCGGAAGGTCATCATATCATATATCATCCCTTAAGGGAGTGAAAACCTATGTATGTACATATATAGTTTATTCTATACTTACCGTGAAAACGTACCGTACCGTACTTTATTAAAAAATAAAGCTTTAGCGAAGGGAATCCACTAGTAGTAAAATAAGCAAAAGTTGATATCTAATACAAAATATACTCAAAATCTAAACAACTCTGCGAATAACATGCAAATATATAAAACATAAATACGCAAAATACCTTTTTTAATCAAACTTCGAGTTTATAAGCCAATTATCAGTTGAGTACATAAAAAGTTGTTATATTAGGCGCGAAACTTGAGACTTCAGTGAAGTAGGCAAAAATAAATTGATCTAAGAAGAACGAAAGGTCGGGATGTCGTAAACTTAAGTTTGTGAAAGAAAAAACTCTGCAAAACATCGAATGTAAGTTAGGGCGCGTTTCCATTTGCGTGTATTTCTTAAGAATGAGGTTTTTTTTTCTATACCGGAAGCAATTTTGACTGTTTGACTCCAAAAAAAATTTTATGGCCTTATTTTACAGACAATCTACTTCGTGTCTTCGTGTGTTCTCTAAGTAATCTGTGCTCAACTGGCACGCTTTGAAGCCATTGACAGGATAATTGAATTGACTTCAAAAACGAGGATATCGATCTTGCTGTAATTTTTTAAAGAATTGTTTGTACTAAAAGAGCATAATCTCATTAAAGATTGAATAACAATTTACTTTTCCCTTTGGTTAACTTTTAGCTTAAAGCTTGCTGTATATATAATACGTAGAATACGATAGCAAGGTAATCAGAACGTCTCCTATATGTATATCATTTCCGGTTTTTCCATAATCTCTTCATATACGCTTCTTAAGGACTATACTGTGATTGGTTAAAAGTTTCACACTCTCAAAAAAACCAAGATTAAAGCTTATTACTTAATGTCGCATTGGCTAAAACTTTTGCATAAACATATCCCAGCTTTTTTTGTATAGAACTTTAGTTCTAAAGTTATTAATGATAATAGAAAAAAGACAGGCAACGCTGGGTGAAAATGTAGTTAATTAATACATTTTCATACAAACCAATAAAAAGTCGTAACGTGATAGTATAACGGAACTAGTTAGAAGTATAGCGAACGAAGCAACTTTTTCAGTATTTAGTCTCGACGGAGTTTTTTAAGTCAATTACGTTGACATGGCTGATATTGATTACGAGGGGTTATGAGAGTTTCATAACTACGAATCAAGGTTCTGCATATTATTTAACTTTTATTAGTTCTCAAACTCTTACTGAATATATTTATTTCAAATGAAATGTAAGCACAACTTTTACTAATATTATAAACTAGCGGCTCACCCTCGCTTCGCTTGTGTTCGCCTCTAGGAAAACAAAAACAAACCTATTCCACGAGAACCGTACAGTTTTCCGGGATAAAAAGTAGCCTATGTGTTATTCCAGACTATAATCTATCTCTGTGCCAGATTTCACCTAAATCCGTAAAGAGTAACAAACATACATCCATACTCACAAACTTGTACATTTATAATATTAGTATAGATGAGAAAGTCTGTCAATTTTGATGAATTTTGGATAGGACCTTGGACAAGGACATGGGTTTCTTTTTGTCGCAAATAAGTTTAAGGAAATGAAATAGGGGTTAAAAGTTTGTGTTGGGAACAAATCACATCTCAAGTTTTTGACCAATCACGATAAAATATGGGTTGATCTTAAGTTTTTTAAAGTACTTACCTACTTTTCTATATTTATATACATATATATAGATTATTCCGAGCGAAGCAAGATTAGATTGCTAGTATTATATTATATAAATTATTGCTCTTATACCAATAAATCCTTTAAAATATTAAAAGCTAAAAAAGAAACAGACGGACAAAAGACCATGAAACTGATTTATATTGAGCTCTTATTATATCTTGAACATGCAAAGAATATTTAATGTTTAAATTTGATAATAATTATATACATGACTACATAATTACTTTAAATTAAAGTCAATGCCCGGAGAATTAGTTTGTATTCGAGCTTATCTCAAAAACGGCTGCACGAATTTTCATAAGGTTATTTCTAATAGAAAGAGGTATTATTGTTATACTTCTAATAAACGACACGTTTAGCTCAGTTTGTAGTGACCCTACTCGCTGTGCCAGCAGTTGCAGGTTCGAGTCCCGCTGGCGGCATTCATTTGTGTGATGAGCACGAATGCTTGTACTCCAGTCATGGGTGTTTATATTTATAATATGTATGTATTTAAAATTATATATGTGTAGTGTATCAACTATCTGGTATCCATAACACAAGCCTCGTAGCTTACCATGGAACTAGATGGTGCTGTGTGTTAATGTCTCAACATATTTATTATTTATTTATTAAGAACATTTTGCGAAAATAAGCTTTTTCTGAGAGAGCAAAAGGCATCTAGTCTATTTGTATCTAGCCTTATATACATTGGTAGATTACATTTTCAACGAGTATTATTTTTATGGCTTAACATAGCGGGACTCCAAAAGTATTTAAAAGAAATGAGATTGACAGAAAAACTTCGCCCTCATATTTAGTCGGCTCGCGTTCACAAAAATAGGTCTTTGATTAATATTCCTCATTGGACTTAGAATATTAATTATTTTCTAAAGTAATAGTTATCTTAAATTGAAGTTTCAAAAACCTTTTGCCCAAAAATATTTCATCTCTAAGAAAACTATACTGAACGTTAAAACGGACCAAAGGACGAAACCAAACGGAGCGAGGGTGAGTCGCTAGTTATTACTAATAATTATTAGAGCCTTTTTCTATGTGTTCTCACGCTGACAATGTCATATAGCGCCATCTTGTTAATGTTTGTGGTACTTGCTTCGTCGCCAAGGTATAACCTACTGACCGAGCGCCTACGCCGAGGGAATCTTGGTCCAGGTACTATACATATAATATATTGTATTTGCCTTTATATTTCTTATTAATCAAATATTTTGCCTAATATTATAAATACAAATAACGTGTATGTTTGTTTATCCTTATCCCAAGCAATAATAAATTACACTTTTCACTTCATCTGCAAAAAGATTCTTAATACTCCGCATTTTTTTAAGTACATATTTAGCGTAGAGAAGCGTTTTATACACTGATTACAAAATAAGACCTTGAGCTCAAACCTTTAAAAAAAGCTATGAAAATAGCTTCACAACTTGGTAATATATAGAATGTACACAAATATAAATATAATAAATATAAATATGTTGGGACATTAACACACAGCACCATCTAGTTCCATGGTAAACTACGAGTACTTGTGTTATGGATACCAGATAGTTGATACACTACACATATCATATTACTTTAAATACATACATATTAAGAATATAAACACACATGACTGGAGTACAAACATTCGTGAGCATCACACGAATGAATGCCTCCAGCGGGACTCGAACACACTACCGCTGGCATAGTAAGATCACGACAATCTGAACCAAACGTGTCGTCAAAAATACACATATTAAGCACATCCCCTTCTTTTAAAATTGGTCAAAAAAGAAGTATCCAAAATTATTCATATATCATATTCATTAGTATTCCAAATTGTAATAGATACGAAAACCCCAATCAGTTCTCTTAAACAAACATTCTTAAAAAAATTGAATCGTGTTTACAGTTGAAAAGAGCCATATTTTCCATTTAAACGTTCATATTTCATGCTCTATATTTCAAAAGGAGCCGGGATGAGGCAATTAATAAAGAAACACAAGGACTATGAAGAGAAATTGAGGTTCCTTTAAAAACTGAACGCCAGTCATTTTCATTGGCTAATTATAATTATGTCTTAATAATTTCACAATATCTTAGTAGTTATATTAAAAATGTGATTGTATGTGTGTGTATGTCACTCTTTCATCAAAGGCTGAACAGGTTTCGATGAAATTTATTTACAGATAGACAAACCTGGAGCAACATAGGCTAATATTAAGCACCTAAAGCAGCAAAGCGAGGGTACATGACATAAACCTACAAATAACAAAATTATATAAATTAATTCGAATGCTTTACTTAATTTACAGAAATCATGGTCACGGGAGAGACTAAGGTTTTAGATGTCTCCAAGTTCATTATTTAGTTGTTACAGATAACGAAACGTCGAAAACAAAATAAAAAAAATAAAAAATCAAAATAAATCCGCGAAAAAATAAAAAAAAAATAGTGTTATTCAAAATGCCAAATATTCGCGTAAATCTAAGAAAGTATTATACATGTGGAAACTACAAAATGTTGTATTTAATATTATTACTAATATATTAAATAGTATCTATATATTGATACGTGAAGCAAATACTTTTTACCCCTTTTTACGAAAATTGCGCGGACGGATGAGTATGAAAATTCCCACACTTATAGTTTATATAGAGAAGGAGATCAGAATGCTAATTTTTTTTTAATTATGCATAAAAAAAACATTACACACACTACTATGTATTTGACACACACACGCATATATACTCTTTTGTTTATTGTTAAAGTCTGTGGTCAGATTGAGAATAGATTAATATTGTAATATACGCAAGACAATAAATATATCACTTAATAAATGTTAACCACAGTAGTAGATTTTAAATTAGCCACATCGTCATATCAAGGAAATGTTTGAAGTTTGGACTAATTTAAATGATAAGCTTTCGAAGCTGTCACAGTATGTGGGTGGTGAGATAAAACAGTGACCAGTAAAGCGAATGACGCGACTTATCTCCTCTTAAACAGTTCGAAGATTGACAGAGTTCAGAACCCAAATACTTATTTTTAGACTGGAAGTCCTTTATCTTATATAGTAACACTGCTTCTCGATTCTTTCTTTTCTTTTAACTTTAAGACTAGAAATAAAGTCGACACCTGCATAGAAAAATATTATGTGATGTGTGTTAATGTCTCAACATATTTATAAAAAAAAAAGGCGTAGACTTTTTGTACTTTGCTTCGGCACGAGCAACAACATAACCCATAAACTACACGTAACTCGACCTGGGACTCGAACTAGATTAATAGATTTAGCCAAAGCATTTCCTTGTATTTAGCTGTTTGATCATCCCATTGTTGGACAGAGAGGGATCCTCCCTTCAATACGAGGTGGATCAGACCATAGTCCACTACGCAGGTTAAGTGCGGAGCGGACTTCACATGACTTTCAAAAACTTGATAAGTTCTTTCAAACGTGCAGATTTCCTCACGATGTTTTCCTTCACCGTAAGATAAGTAGTAAGCATATTAGAAAGATGCGAGACCCGGGACTTGAACCCGCTTCACTCGGTTACCTAAGCGAGCTCGTTACCACTGGGCTACCACTAAGCATACCCTTACAATTTATTTTTATATTTGCAATTACAATTAATTACAATGGATCGTCTTGAAATCGTCGAGTCCCGCATTAATACGGGAATTAGCGGCGTGAGTGATGGCTCAACCGGAATCCAGAGATCCGCGGGTTACATTGAGTATGATTGAATGTAGCTAATCTATTTCATGATTTACTCTCATTCCTTTATATAAATACTTAGAGATTTCGTTTGAAAATGTTATGTTTTTTTAATGCTTCAAATAACTTTTTATATCCTTAATGTGTTTAATTTATTTTTAATATATTGAATGAAACAAATTAGAAGAAATATACTTAATTATTTTATTTATTTTTTTATTAAATAATAACTTCACTTTGATAGTATTACTAGATTCGGCCATGCGTTGTTGTGGCATACATATGAAAATGGTAATTTTACAATAAAAAAAGAAATATTCGGGATAAAAACTATCTCATCACATCGGATAAGTAAAATAATCGGGTAAGATATAAAACTCATAAAACCTATGTATATACATATATTACTTATATATATATATATATATATATATATATATATATATATATATATATATATATATATATATATATATATATATATATATATTCATACTAACTGTTAAAACGTACCGGTAATTAATTTTAATTTGACCTTTACATATAATAATAACCTAATTATATTTTATAACAAAACAGTAAGTGCAATCAGTATAAAAATGCATGTGAATAAATTATTTTAAAATTATGTTACGTAGAGCACTTGATTACCAACTACATTTTATAGAAATATCAGTGACCTACATTTCAATTTCATATAACATATTCTCCATACATGTTTTAACTACTTATTTCCTATTACTTTGCTTCCATTTTAACTGTATACAGGTCATAGTTTAAAAGCATGGTGGCACCATGATAATTAAGTGTGGGCTTCAGTTTATATGGGACGCGGCCTTTGGAGGAGTGGGTGTATTAGCGTTCTGTGTTATTATTTTTTTTTTATTTCAAACCCAGAGCCCTTAATATCATAGGTGCTATGTTATTTTTCTGGTGACAGTTTTGAATAGAAAATTATAGGCTTCGAACAGTGTAAGAAAAATTGGAAGTGTTAAAATGACAGCAAATATTATAACAATGTATGGAAATACTGTAACTTACAATTAGTCTCCACAGCTTTTGACTCCTTCAATTCCTCAAAATATTTTTTATGTATTTAGACTCCCTGACAGTTTGGATAGGGGACTATCCAAAATGACACATCTAAAACCTTAGTCTCTCCCATGACCATGATTGCTGTAAAGCATTCGAAATGTCGGGAACCAAAAATCAAAATAAATCCGAGAAAAACCGAAAAGATGGTTTTATTTAAAACACAGGCTTCTGTTAATAAAATTTGCCAAAAGATGGCGCTGCGTAATATTATAAGTACAAAGAGCATTTAAGGACACTAGTTACATACGAGTAACTAGTACAACCTCAACTATTAATACGAATTCAAACTTCAATCTACGCTTTCACAAACTCCCCTATATTTTAATTAACAGAAACACAAAAACTTAAAATATGAAGTCGAAAAAGTATTTTAAACCAACCCTTAATTATGGGGTAGTAAAAACAAAAAAAAAACATTTACAACAATTATTTTCAAGTGCTACAGTTGTTAAGGCTAGGGTCCAACCCTTTTAAAAATATTACTAATGCTCTCAAGTTTTCTTTCATTTGAAGAACCATTATAAAACAATGTTTTTGGGTTGACATATTGTTTTTAAATATTTCTTTGATTCAAATTGTATAGTGCGTTTGTTTGTTTGTTATTTCTTTTTTTAATAATTATTGTAA
Source organism: Argynnis bischoffii washingtonia (assembly GCA_033884665.1). Classification (NCBI taxonomy): domain Eukaryota; kingdom Metazoa; phylum Arthropoda; class Insecta; order Lepidoptera; family Nymphalidae; genus Argynnis; species Argynnis bischoffii. The sequence goes on from JAEMGE010000029.1 coordinate 1,002,621, forward strand.
TATGTAACTAGCCTCTTATATAAATGTCATAAGTATTTATAAAAAGGTTATTTTAATATTATTATTTATTTAATTATTAATAAGACAAATAATATAACAATGTAAATAAACAGTAAAAATATATCAACACTAGCGACTCACCCTCACTCTGCTCGGGTTAGTCCCTACGTTTTAACGTTCATATCGATTTCTCAGAGATGAGATATTTTCCCGCAGTAAAAAGTATTCTATATGTTGACTCGGATAACCCAGCTATCATTATAACAAATCTTATTAAAGTCTGTCCAGTGGTATTCTCGTGATGCGTTTCCAAATAGACAGACAAAAATTCTAAAACCTATAGATTCGACCTCTGTATCGATAATATTTCAATAAAATCTTATTGAAAAATATTTAATGCACAGAATCGACTCAGTTAGAATTTTATTATATGTATAGATATACATTTCAGGGCGTAAAGGTTGTCTTATCACTAAAAGTGATTTCTTTCAAGCAACGTATATTCGAAAGGAAATAGACAATGGTTGGAAAACACTTGAAAAGCAAAAGTCAGGAATGAACCATAGTAATTTACAAAATACCATAATATCTTCATTTATATTGTATTAAATATTATATTATATGTATATCTTAGACTGAAATTGCTATTTATATCAATAATATTAAAAAAAATTAGTTTGTTTTTATCTTAGACTAGCGACTTACCCTCGCTTCGCTCGGGTTCCTCCCTAGGTACGTTTTAATTTTTTTGAGCGAAACCCTAATTCTTTTTCTAAAATAAAAGTAGCCTAAGTTACTCCTTATAATATCAGCTATCTGCCAGTGAAAGTCCAGTTAAAATTGATCCAGCCGTTTCGAAGATTAGCCGGAACAAACAGACAGACAGGCAAAAATTATAAAAATTGAGTTTTTCTTATAAGTACCATATATAATTCCATATGCATTTAGTATAAAGCTGTTATTTTGACATTACAAACAGACACTTCAATTTTATTTATCTGTATAGATGTATAGATGAAAAAGGATCCATGGAATAGAGGATAAAATATGACTGAATTTATTGATTCTACTGAAACTTTCACTGACATGTAGAAAATTCGTTTTAAAAATACGCTTTTTTATTCTACGTAAAGGAAAGGATCTCCTTTAAAAATAAAATTACATGAGCATTTCATGACAAAAATTACATGAGTTTTCGAAATAAAATAAAGCCAACGCGAAGAGAGGGCGGGAGGCGAGTTTTATATATAAAATATATAAAAGGGATGTCAGATTGTAAACTCTGAAATTAAAGTTAATTAGATTTGTAATAAACATGATTATGAGTATCTACAATACGATGATAACAAAAATTTTAATCAAGCAATTATTATAATAAAATAACTTTACAATTAATTATAAGTTCAAAAGACTGGCGTTTAATTAACTTCAAATTTTGAAGGATACTCAAATTTTGGATTAATTTTGTTTGAGGTACGTCTAAACAATGCATAACAAAATTATACTAGCGACTTACTCTTGCTTTGCTCGGGTGCGCCGCGGCTTTTGTTTACAATTTCAGAGCACAAGCAGACAGACAAAAACAGTGACTTTGCTATATCTATACAGATAAATAAAATTGGAGTGTCTGTTTGTAATATTAAAATAACCACTTTTTACTAAATGCATATGGATGTATGTATACATGGTACATATATCAAAACAACATTTTTTACAATTTTTCTCTGTCTGTCTGTCTGTTTGTCTATCTGTCTGTCTGTTTATTCCGGCTAATCTTTGAAACGGCTGGACCGATTTTGACGGGACATTCACTGGCAGATAGGTGATGTAATAAGGAGTAACTTAGGCTACATTTATTTTAGAAAAAAAAATAGGGTCCGCCGAAAAAAAAACAATGTAAACGAACCCGAGCGAAGCGAGGATAAGTCGCTAGTATTATATATAGATGTCGAATATTTGGGTAAATTTATGAAACTATTGTATTAAAAGTACTTACCACACAAAACGACGACCATAAAACCGAATGACGAACACATTTTGATTGCATTCAGAGCACATTACTGTCAAAATCACCTCCACATTGTCACTGCACTGTCTATCACTAAACAATCAATCTCTCTAAACACTATCACAATTTAAAATAAAGTTAGTGCTTCATTTTCTTTCCACCACAGCTGTTCTGAAAAGAGAAATATGTTGTACATTAAAAATAGGAATATTAAAATTGTTTTATTTTTAGGGTTCCTCAGAATTGTAAATAATTTAACACTTATAGGATTCCTTGGTGGTAATGGTGGTATATAAAATATATCCAATTTGTCATGTATTTTAAATAAAATGGAGTGCTATTATTCAATACAAGCGACACCCTCGCTTCACTCGGGTTTGCCCCTATTAGGTTGCTTCCCTATTGAAACTTTCATTCCCATTTTCACCCCTTTAAGGGATGATTTCCGAGATTAAAACTATCGATGTCCTTCCCTTCTCAAACTATCTTCTTACAAATTTTCATTTAAATCGGTTCAGTAGTTTCGGATCCCATTCGCTAAAAGTAAACAAACAAAAAAATTTTTGCTCTTTATAATATTAGTATAGATCATTTCAATGTAAGTTAAATCTACCCAAAAAACACAATACTAAGTAAAACACTACAATTTTTAAATATTTAATGTTCAGCCTCCATTATTCAATCTGTCTTGTACTAGACCAATATATTCTAGTATTTACTATAAAAAGATGCAACTAATATGAGCCTTGTGCATTTTATACATAAGGAAATCCTGTATTATATGAAAATTGCTGGAGATTAAGTTACTTTTTCATTAAAAAAAAGGTCAATAACTTCAAAAGTACTTAAAAATAATGATTCCACCCTTACTGGACTTTTTGATGTTCCAATATACCCCCAGTGGTCGAAATTCGACCGTAATCATTATTGAAAATTTGAGGCAAACATATATGAATAGAATATACCTATCTATATAAAAAACTAATTGTTTCCAATATTTTTTATTGTTAACACTAAAACGCATTAACAGCTACTAAAAAATACTGAACTGTTTTGGTCATTTTCTATTTATAGACAAATAGAATCTTAAGGTATAATGGATACATTTACTATGAAACTCGACACACTCGAATTATTATAAACTCCTATTTTAAATGTCGGTTAAAGACAACTAAGTACATGCAGAAATGTACAGCCAATAAAGCTAGAAACAAGTATAACATGAAAGAACAAGTCATAATAAAACTAAAAACTTTTAAGCACAGATTATATATATAATATATATTTAATCTGTGCTTTAGAATTTTTAATCTTTCCATTAGAATCGATAGAAAAATCAGTTAAAAAGTTTATTCGACTATAAAATCGTTTTAACGTAATTTTTTTATAGATTTCCGTCACGACAAAATGTATTATGACCGGAGCTTTCGTTTCTTAGTTTTGCTTAAGGTTGTTAATTTTTTAGTGCCATAGACTATAAAATATACATTATAATGTTTTGTTGGTATTTTGTTTGAAAATGATAAAATTCATCGGCTAAACGATAAAATACTATGTTGAAATAAACGTAATAGGTTCAAAATCGAAGAATTTAAAGTACAATGTTTGAAGACACGTTCGGCTCAGTCTGTATTGACCCCACTTGCTGTTCCAGCGGTCACAGGTTCGAGTCCCGCTGGGGGCATTCATTTGTTTTATGAGCACGAATGTTTGTACTGCAGTCATGGGTGTTTATATTTATAACATATATGTGTAGAGTATCAACTATCTGGTATCCATAACACAAGCCTCGTAGCTTTCCATGGAACTAGATGGTGCTGTGTGTTCCATATTTATTTATTATTATTTTATTAATGCTGAAACAATGTCTTCTAATAGTTGAAAGTCCGAAAGAAATTATTAATTTAGCTTTGATCGTAAGTTCAGTTAAATAATAATATCATAAATATAGCAAGATTTTGGAACTTAAAAAAAAAGTTTAATTTAAATAAATTTTAATAGAAAAGGTACGAGGGTAGAAACAGTTTAAAAAAACACCCGAGCTTACTTATTAGATTATTTCATAAATGTAATAAAGCGGTCTCACATGAGAAAAGCTTTTTTTTGACGTTGATAAAATTTTTCTTAAACAAAGAAGTTCTAACAAAATTAACAAGTATCCTTTTAAGTGAGGCTAAAATATAAGTAAGAGACTAAGTGCAATTTGCAAAAACTAAGGAAGTTTATAGAGCAAGGTTTCCCAACCTTTACAATAAAACTCATATTATTACAACGATTTATATTTTCATGCCCCGTTTTTTTATTATAATGTATAATAAAACACATTATTTTAACAATTTTTATTTATTTAAATTTTAAGTTATACAAAATAAACAAATAAACCCCCATAGGGGGTATAGGATAGGTTCCCCCTAGGGGGAGCGCGTACCACTGGTTGGGAACTCCTGGGGGTCAAGTCTGCTATTTTACATGAATTGTCATTATGGAACAATGCAATTATAATTCAATTACCATTGGTCCAAAATTTCGTAGCCTACTAAATTTACAATGGTCGATCAATGGTCTTGTAATTGGATTGTAGTTGAATTGCAGTAGAAAGGTAATCGGTATTGCCATTAGTTCAAAAAGCGTCCGCCGAAATGAGTTTTAGGCTAGATTCGATTATATTTGTAATTATAATAAATTATATAATTGATAAATCTATGTTTTAAAACTAAGCATTATGTAAAATTATCATAAAAAGCCAAAAAGATAAATTTTAAGTGCAATCTAAAAAATAAAACGTCCAAAATTAATAAGTTTTATCTGTAACTGTCGAATTGACATTGAATGTCAATGTTATTTGATAAGTCAATTTGTTCCTCTCCGCCGATATTCCATTCCGACGTGGTCTTAGTTAGCTCCTCCACATGTGAGAAGAAGTAACCACAGCATTAATACATAAGAATATGTTAAATAATATATTCACTCTCCTGACACTCCAAATGCCAGACAAGCAGTTAGTCAAAATCACGATATCACGGGTATGTATGGAATTTTAAAAAATATTGATATGTAAGTTTAAACTTTTTTATTTTTGGACATAAAATTAATATAAGTTTAAACATATTATACCTACCTTTGTTTGTTTGAAAACTATTAAATATTTATTCTAATAGGTAATTAAAGATTTTACTATAATTTTTTTTATATTCAATAACATACCTAAAAGCTATTTTTATTCAATAAAATAAATTAATTAATTTTCAGTTTTGGAACATGTTAACATGCAAGACCATAATGAGAGGATTATCACTGAGAGAGAGAGAAGATCTACCACTGATTTAATTAGAGGCAAGAGTATTAAGGGATCAATTAGTAAGAAGATTACAGCAGCAATAATTATTACCTTTTATATGTTTATTTTAATATTTGGTGGCAATCAATCTATTGTACTTTACCACAAAAAATATTGTATCATCTATATGTATCTATGAATAGTACTTATGCATATAAGTTGGGTGTTAAATAAAAAAGAGCTAAATAAAATAATTTGAACCATTTTAATGTTTAATTTTTAATCTTAATAGTTTACCATACTAGAAGTAAGAAAATTTGAACTAAATAACAGTTAACTAATAAGGTTATTTAAAAAATAATCTAATCATAACAAAAAATAATAAATAATTTAATTATTTTCTAATTTACCAATCTAATCTTCACAAAACTTATTAGCTAGTTTATCTTATATATCTAACATTCTTAAACCTAAAGCTTGCCATTCCCTCTGAGTCTGCACTACCATTTCTCTTATCCTATTTTGCTCCTTTTTCATCTCCATATAATCTCTATGTTGCTGCATTCTGTATGCTCTCCATTCAAAATAAGAATTTACAAACTGACGGGCAGCCTGCTTTGTTTGAACCTTGCATGTCTTCGAGGTGAGATTGTATTTGTGAAGACCTCTCACTATGGCATGGTGTAGATTTGATTTGATTTGATATCACGATTGATGGGCCATTTAACATACTTGTTAAATTTGGCATTGAGTGCCTCCGTAACTTGCCTCACAGCTCTTGACACTGTCTTCTGTGAGACATTGTGTAGCGTACTCTGCCCAACTAAGGTCTGGTAAGATCCAGATGCAGAAAATGCTAAAGCTATCAGAATCTGAAATAGAAATATGTAGGTATATATTTCTTTAATATCAACATCATGTATTCTTAGACTATAGTTATGCCTTTAGTGATAAGCAATGAAATTGAAGTTGTTTTCTAACCTTCGTCTCCGCCGATACTCCATCATTCCGACGTGGTCTTGGAATAAGTGGAGTTAGCTCCTCCACTAGCCCCCTTACAGTTTCCTTCCCGAGGCGAAATGTTTTCACAAATTCTACGGAAATATCCTGAAAGGGGTCAATATTGCTCCTTAACAAGCGGCGGGCTCGACGGCGGTTTCTTCGCTCCGAATGCTGGCGTTCTTGAGCGTCAATCGTGTTAGATAATTTTAAAATGTTCCACTTTAGTCTAAACATTTTACTTAGGTTCACACACACACACTTCACAACTTAAAAATATTTGTTTTTGTGATCCAACCATCAAACAAACATTGCTTTTATGCAATGACTGCACAATTGCACTTCAATGATAGTTCAATGGTCATTAGAACTGTCAAAATATTAACAGCCTACACAAAACATTCGATCATTGACTTGTCATTATGTACGCGACTAACAATTGTTTGCAAATATATCATTGGAGTGTCAGTGACACACCATCGGAAAACCATTGAACTAGTAGACTACCAAAATTGCAAAAAGTAGCAATTACGATGTCATTGATAGACAATTGTCACACAATTGCAATAGCAGACTTGACCCCCTGTTATAGAGTAACGCTATTATACTTTAACATAAGCTTATTTAAACTTAACAAATAAATTTAAGTTCAAATTTTTCAATCTTCACCGGTGGTAGGACTCTGTCAAGCCTGAGTAGTCTGACTGGATGGGTACCACCCCCTTATCTCTTTCTGCCGCCAATCAACAATGATTGCATTGTTGTGTTCCGGTTTAAAGGATAAGGTAGCCAGCGCAATTACAGGCAAGATTCATATCATCTTAGTCCTCACAGTGACAACGCACCTGTGGTTCTGCATTTTTGTTACTTAAAACCTAAGTGCATGAACCGTAGGTGTTATGGGCGACAGGTACTGCTTTCCATCAGGTGGTCTGTCTGATCGTTTGTCACTAAATCGCATAAAAAAACTGTTTTGTGTAAAACATAAAAATTCTATTATAACATAGTTACTAAAAATCAGACATATTTTAAGCACTCTGGGAACTGTCATTTGACCAACCCTGTTTTTAAGTATGATGCTGTAATTACGCTAATTGCTCATCCCTCTATAAAATATTTCTGTATGTAACATCAAGTGGAGTCTCATGTACTTAAATATCAAGATAAATTTCACTTTTAAGGGTGGAATAGAACACCCCAAACGTATTACTAAACATCACACAACTATTATAAATACGAATGTTTGTATGTGTGTATGTATTTTCCTCCTTAACTCTGCAACGGCTGGACTAATTTGGATGAAATTTAGCACACAGACAGTGACCTAGAGTACTATTATAGGCTATTTTTAAGCACTAAAGACACACATGAAGCGGGGGTAAGTTGTGTAGCATTCGTTATTTTATCATATGCAAGATTCAAAATAGCCCCTATTTAAGTAATATTCTAAACAGTGAATGGTCTGACGTCAGGCCTACTCGAATCATTAAGTATATAAAAACCTGAATCAGCTTGCAACACTATCTATCTATCCCACGCGCGGCCTACTTGGGGTTTTTGTGTGGTTCAAATGTATTTTTACTATATAATAGTTTCTTAGATTTACGCGAATATTTGGTATTTTATATGAAATTATGTTTTGGGATATTATATATTTATTTTTGTCTTTTAATTTCGATTATACCAAAAATCAAAATATACCCACAAAAAAAATTGTTTTATATAAAATTTTCACTATAAGTATAGTAAAGTATAGCAAAGTGGTAAAAATTGGAAAACGTGAAATAAGAGTTTAGATTTGATTCTGGCAAAGCATGAATTTATGATTGGGAAAAAAAGTATTTGTTAATTATTTTTAAGGTATATTAGCTTTTGCCTGTTGCTCCCTTGAATAGTTAATTTAACGTATAGTCTGTAAAAATAAGCAATTTAAAAAAAAACGGGTAAGTAGTTTCAGAGAAAAAAAATCTAAAAAAGAGATCCTCTTGAAACTAAATAAACTTAAAATTCAATAAAAATCATATAAACAGGAATCTATCATATTTATTTCGGCAAATCGTTAGCAATGTTCGTAAGTAATAGTTAAACACTGCGAATTGCAGTGACTTGTGTGTTTGTCCTTCTTTAAGGTCGCAACTAAGCAATAGATTATCGTTGCTTTTACTTTTTCGCAAAGTGTTAGTTTTTGGGTCGAAAAATACCATACCAAATCCCCATGCTTAAGTTTTTTTTTTTAAGTTACGGACACGTGTCATTTATAACATGTAATTATATGGAAAATGTTCCCAGCACTTGGCTAGTATGTACACATTTACCATATGTCAGGATCTAAGAATCAGATATTATGCTGGACTAACGCCAAACCGTCATCGAATCTGAAGTAGAGAGGAGTGCCAATCTTCAAAATTTTTCACTAATCCGATTTTAATAAAACATTTGTATTGACTTATACTTGACGTATCTAAATCGATTATTTTATTTTAAAACTAGCGGCTTACCCTCGCTTTTAATTTTTTTTAGCGAAACCTTAATTCTTTTTCTAAAATAAAGATACTCCTATGTTACTCCTTATAATATCAACTATCTGCAAGTGAAAGTTCCGTTAAAATTGGTCCAGCCGTTTCGGAGATTAGCCGGAACAAATAGACAGATAGTCAGACAGACAAAAAAAATAATTATAAATTGTGTTTTCTTATAAGTACCGTGTATAATTCCATATTCATTTAGTATAAAGCTGTTATTTAAATATTACAAACAGACACTTCAATTTTATTTATCTTTAAAGATGTATAGATTATCATATCCCTGGCAACTAAGCCTAGTTTCACTGTGTGCTCCTAGATATCTAACATTAGTATGTCACTTCAGGTTATGTGCGCGTATAGGGGGATTTTACTGGGATTAAAATAAAAAATTAACAACCTTGGTGACTGAACAGCACGCAGTCTTAAGATTTATTATAGAAATTTTAAAATCACCGTCTGTGCTACACATATGATGATATGACAGAACGCCTGACAGAAAAAATTAGCAATACGTTGGTCTATGTTATATTGCTTAAAACTAATTTAAAATATATTTAATGATGCTTCAACATGCCCCCAGCCGTTGAAAGCCTGCCTTTCAACAGGAATCTTCCAGTAAGGGACAAATTTTTGAACAGGCTCTTCGTATGACTCCGTTGGCAGTCTTAATATCTGCAACCCTACTGATATTATCGGTCCCAGGGTGAAGAGCGACAATTCGGCCCAACCTCCACTTTAATGGAGGCAAGTTGTCATCCTTGACAACAACAAGTGAGTCGAGTTTCAGTGAGTCCTTGGACGTGTGCCATTTCACACGTTGCTGCAGCTCGGATACATACTCCTTGCTCCACCTGATCCAAAAATGCTGTCTTATTTGCTCAATTCGCTGGAAACGATTCAGGCGGCTGCTAGAAGTTTCTCGGAGATCCTCGACTGGAAGAGATGTGAGTGGCCGTCCAATCAAAAAATGTCCAGGAGTTAATGGAAGCACGTCGTCAGGGTCCGTAGATAAAGGCGTAAGTGGCCGCGAATTTAAAATGCTTTCTATTTGAATTAGTACGGAGTTAAGCTCCTCATACGTAAGATAACAATTTCCCAACACTCTAATTAAATGGTATTTGGCCGACTTAACACCTGCCTCCCAAAGTCCACCGAAATGTGGAGCATAGGCAGGAATGAAATGGAACTTAGTTCCATGTTGGGCAACGTCTTCAGCTAAGGAGTCACAGTTAAGTTTTAAAAAGTTAGAAATTTCATTGTAGGCTCCTACAAACGACGAACCATTGTCGGAAAAAAGATTAAGCGGTTTTCCCCTTCGAGACATAAACCTTCGCAAAGCCTGTAAATAATTACTGCTAGTCAAGTCACCCACCAATTCCAAATGAATGGCCTTCGTAGTAAAGCACACGAAAATAACTATATAAACCTTTACTATTTTACATCCGCGACCTTGACGACTAGCTGACAAAATGGGTCCTGCATAACGACCCCAACGTTTTGAAAAGGAAAGTCAGCTGGTGAAAGTCTGCTCATTGGCAAATTACCCATTTGTGGAACAACTGTCTTTCCTATCAAACGTCGACATCGAATGCACTGACGGTAGCAAGCTCTAGCTAAATTACGACCGCCTAGCGGCCAATAGGTTTGCCTAATGGTACTTAATAATAGTTGAGGTCCTGCGTGCATTAACTTGATATGCTCATGTCTGAATAAAAGTTTGACAAAATGATTAGTGGACTGTAATAATATAGGGTGCTTTTTCTCAAATGAATATTCAGAATTGTGTAATCTTCCCCCGATACGGATTATTTTGTTATCGTCGAGAAAAACATTAAGTTTTAATAATCGATTTTTATATGGTAATTTTTGTTTATTTATTAATAAATTATATTCAGGAAAGGATTCCTTTTGCGACTGAATGATAATTGTATTTAAAGAATTTTGTAATTCTTCAGGAGTAAAGTGAGACGTAAATGTAGAACGGGTTTTGCATGTTTTAATAAAACGTAACACATAACAAATACTACGTTGTAACCGCGTAAAATTTGAAAAACGTTCAAAATTAAGTAATCCTTTACTTGAATCATGATTAGCGTCATTCGCTACAAGGGAAACATTTGACTTAATTTCCGGAAGGTTGACTGAATCCACAGACGTGCATGGCAATCTAATAATATCCTGTCGTAAAAAGGATGGACCAAACCACCACAAATCCAACGATTGCATGGCGGAAGGTTCTATTCCACGAGTTATCAAATCGGCAGGATTGTCGTGTGTAGGAACATGCCTCCAATTGCTAGAACTGGTTTCTTCTAATATTTCGGAAACACGATTTCGTACAAAAGTATTTAATTTAATAGGTAACATTTTTAACCAGCCCAATACAATCATGGAATCAGTCCAAAAAACAACATTAGATGCCGTACTCCTTAAAGAACTTACTACCTTTTTATATAAACGTGTACCAAGCACAGCTGCACAAAGCTCAAGTCGCGGGATAGTCACTGGTTTAATGGGAGTAACACGACTTTTTGCCATTAGTAATCGCACAGAAACGTCACCTTTATTATTAGTACTGCGAATATACACACAAGCGCCGTAAGCTCGCTCTGAAGCGTCGGTAAAAATATGCAATTCAAAGTGCTTGTATGATTCACAAACTACACGTCGAGGAATGCGTAAATTCTGAAGAGTAGGCAATGCTATAATCATATCAAACCATGCTGTTCTAATTTCAGGAGGTAATTGGTCATCCCACTTTAAACCTTCAAGCCAAAGTTTCTGAAGCAGCATCTTCATACGTATGACACACGGAGCTAGAAGTTCTAGGGGATCAAAGATACGTGCTATAACAGCTAGCATACCACGCTTAGTAGATTCTACTTGCTCAGGCACACTGATAGGGAAACACAAATCATCAGTGCGTGTCTGCCAACTTAATCCTAATGTTTTATTAAGGGCATCACCTTCTTGGTGGAAATCTAAACACGAGTTAGTATATTCTGAGATTAAATTAGGTTCATTAGATTTCCACTTTCGTAAAGGCATGCATGCGGAAGCAAGTGCATCAGTGATCTGATGTCGGATCACATAAGCCTCCTCAAATAGATCAGTACCGGTCAAGAGATCGTCAACATAGAAGTCGTGCAGAATAACTTCTGCGATCTTCTTGTCTTGACATTTTAAACCTATTTGTTTGAGGCACCTAGTCGCGAGAAATGGTGCACTAGCAGTACCATAAGTTACTGTATTTAACTGATAGGTCTTAAGTGAGCTGGAGACATCGTCACGCCACATGATTTGCTGCAAGTGTCTGTCAGACGGGTGTACAGACACTTGCCGGTACATTTTCTCCACGTCTGCTGAAAGAACGTACTTATACATCCTATATCTAAGTAAGATAGACGTTAAATCATCTTGAACAGTAGGTCCTACCATTTGTATTTTATTTAAGGAAATGCCAGAGGTGGTGGGAGCACTAGCGTTAAAAACAACTCTTAATTTTGTAGTACTACTACTTTCACGCAAGACACCGTGATGTGGAATGAAATATGATATTTGGTTTGAATTAATATAACACTCGGACATATGACCTAAAGAAATATACTCAGACATGAAATCCTTGTACATTTTGTCGAGTGGAGGTTGCTTCAAATTTCTGCGCTCTAAAGACAGAAAACAGCGTTTTGCACGGTGAAATGAATCACCAAGACAACTTGAAGATTCCTTCAACGGGATTCTAACATTAAAACGGCCGTCTGGCAAACGCGTAGTGTTATTGACAAAGTGTTCTTCGCACATCTTCTCTTCAATTGAATAAGTTGATGACTCATGACAGACTTCTTCAAGCTGCCAAAAACGCGTAAGTTGGTTTTGGATGTCATCTAACTCACGAGATCTAGAAGAACGTTTATTTTGAAAGTTTGTGAAGTTACATTGTATTGGTGGGAAATGAGATGACAACATATTATAGCCGCCGTTAACTGGGCCACAAACTAGCCAGCCAAGTCTAGTTTGATATAATGTTGGTTTCCTATCACCTAATATAATTTTATCAGAGCCTAACAAGCTCCAAAATACGTCAGCTCCAATTATAATATCAATGGAAGCTGGCGAGTGAAAGTACGGATCTGCTAACTGTACATTCGAAGGAATATCTATATGTACCTGTCTAGCGGGAACGTTATCTGTTATAGTGGGCAAGACAAAGCATATTAAATCGTTAACATAAGGTTCGTGCAGCGATTCGACGTGAACTCGGCACATTTTTTGCACAGGAGATAGTAAATTATTAATTCCTTGAATAGACTTTTTTATATTTAAATATGGTAAATTTAATTTTTTAAATAATCGTTCCGTCATTAGGCAAGATGAACTACCGGAATCGAGAAGGGCGCGTGCGATGTGTTCTTTATTATTAACATCATAACATTTAATTAACGCAGTCGACAGAAGGACGTCGCTCGAGGTGCTTGTATGCGAGTGCGCCGAGATGTTTGCCGATAGCGCAACGGGCGCGTTGTCTCCGTTGTCAGTAGAGATGGAAGATGATTTGTCCTTGGCCTTGCCGATTGTACATTCACCTGATTTGTTTACAACGGGATGGCTTTTATAGTCATTATTGTGAATAAGCGTGTGGTGTTTGCGCTTGCAAATTTTACAACCTGATTTTTTGCAAGAATTAGGATAGTGACCATGACGAAAACAATTAAAACAGATCTTGTAATTTTGCAATAATAACATTCTATCGCTAACATTCAGTGCTAAGAACTGTGGACATGAATTTAAGTGATGATCGCCACTACACTTTGGACAACCGTGTGCTAATGAAGAATTTATCTTTTCTGTGGAAACCATAGCCTTAATTTTAGTGTTGGATTTAATATTACTGGAAGAGGGGCGTGATAATTCTACCGTTTCTAGTAGGTCAGCACGGTTACGCAGAAAGTCCATGAACTGTTGAAATAAAATTGATTTAGTTTTATCAAAGTGCCCTTTAAACTCCTCCCACTCCCTAAACGTTTTAAAATCTAATTTTTTACTTATAATATATATTAGAAGAGTGTCCCAACTGTGAACAGGCTCGCCTAATGAACTTAATGCCCTAATATTTTTGTTTACATTGTCTATTGTGCGTTTCAATGCAACTGAAGATTCTTTAGTGATTGATTCGATATCAAACAACGCCGTGACGTGGTTATTAATTAATAGGCGTTTGTTATCAAATCGTTCACAAAGAAGTTCCCACGCAACTGTGTAGTTTCGGGCGGAGAACTCAATTGATTTAATTACGACGGCAGCCGAACCTTCCAATGATGATCGCAAATAATGAAATTTGTTAATTTCGTCCATATCGTCATTATCATGTATAAGACTAGTAAACGTATCACGAAATTCAAGCCAGTTAACGTAAGATCCTGAGAATTTTGGCAATGAAATGGTAGGTAACTTGACTAACTGACGCTTTGAACTGCTGTGGCTAGATTTTGCATCATCCTTTTCTAATTTAGAATAGTTATTTAACATAATTTTTGCTTGAGCGACTAAGTTGTAATATTGAGATTCTACAGTAGATCTTTCAACAGATTCGAGATCAAGATTATCACATAAACATTCTAATTGTAATTGAATTTCGTTAAACTCATCATATATATTTTCTAACTTATCAATACGTAACTGTAACTCCATGGCCTGACAAGGGGTTAACTCGGAACCTTTTAAAAGACCTAAATAGGTTGCAAATGAAGTAAGTCTTCCCTTATAACTGCCACGTTTCTTTTTAAGATCTTTTATGTCGGTCATTTTGGAGGGCAGGTGTCGTCAACCTGGAATTTTACAACAGATAGAACGCTAAATATGTAACAAATATTTTTATAACAATGTTATTATGACAATGAGCATCAATCACTAAACAAGTATAATTTAATTTGACTTTTAAATCACTGCACTTATAGTTTTGCTGTTTTATGATAGACTTAAGACTAGTAGGTATATTTAAATAACTTATTTTACAATTTTAACTATCTACAATGATAAATACTTACAATGCTGATAATTTAAAGGTTTTAGATTAAATATTGTATTAAATCTGAATAGTTAACTAATGTAATATTAATATTACTGTACTGTCACAATGAAGTACCGATTAACTATATTATACAATAATTATTAATCTTTATACTTAACCAACCTAATGCAATGTAAATAAGTAATTAATGTGTTTAAATTGTAGTAGTTTTACATAAGTTAAGAACAACTTGTACATATAAAAATTAAAACATATTTTACTAACCTTGTACAGTCTTCATATTGGTCATTAAATTTTTACCTAGAATATTACCTGAGTGTTGGGTGAAATAAATTTTATTTAACGCTTAAAACAATTTGTTTTATTAAATTAAATCACTCTAAAGTCCAAGCCACTTTTCTTCATCCAAAACGTATAGGTTGAATCACTTCCTTGGACACGTTGCTCAGTTTTATAATTTTATTAAATTCCAGATAATATTCTTTAAATCCCAATATTTCCAAAGAAAATAATAATAACCCGGTTCGTAATGGACCATGTGCGCGTATAGGGGGATTTTACTGGGATTAAAATAAAAAATTAACAACCTTGGTGACTGAACAGCACGCAGTCTTAAGATTTATTATAGAAATTTTAAAATCACCGTCTGTGCTACACATATGATGATATGACAGAACGCCTGACAGAAAAAATTAGCAATACGTTGGTCTATGTTATATTGCTTAAAACTAATTTAAAATATATTTAATGATGCTTCAACAGGTTATAATTTGTGTAGTCATCCAAATCAACCCAAAATAATTCGGCTCGAAGTAGTAACTAAGTAACTAACAAACATATTAGCAGCCATACAAAGTTATTCATTTATAATAATATAGCCCGATTCCTAACAGCAAGAGACAGCATGATGCTAAATAGCTATAAAAGGCAAAATGATTTTTTCCAATCGATCTAGTGGAAAAAAGTAGCAAAACAAAAAAGCCTTCAGCCTCAAAATTTATCTCGATAACTTTAGCTTTTGCTAAACTTACAATACAAAGTTATATAAAGGAAAATTAATATCATCCTAAAGTATTTAAATAAAGCAATCTTTATTTTGATTTATTTCGATTCATAGTTTCCGAAGTTTCGAATGCTTTACAGCAATCATGATCACGGGAGAGACACAACTCTCTATCTCTCCGTCGTGAAAGAAACGGGAAAGATAGTTTTATTTAAAATGTCAAATATTTAAGATGTCGTAAATCTAAGTAGGTATTATGTTATCCCGAAATACCCAAAATGGAATGACAATACTGTAAAATAGACAATCTATACTAATATTATAAAGCTGAAGAGTTTGTTTGTTTGGTTGAACGCGCTAATCTCAGGAACTGCTAATCCGATTTGAAAAATTCTTTTTGCATTAGATATTCCATTTTCTGAGGAAGGCTATAGGCTATATATCAACCCGAAAAAATGTACGGTTCCCATGGGATAGATTTGTATTTGTCTAGGGGCGAACACGAAGCGAAGCGAGGGTGAATCGCTAGGACTAAATAATTTAAATGTAGATTTTTAAACATTCTAATAATTATACTTAAAAAAAACCTATATAAATATAAAGTTTCCAACTTGTACCATCTATTATTAGTATGTAGGTGTATAACATCCGAGAGGCAATTATTTTGTCTCCGCGTCAGTCTGTGCGTTTAAGGCTTTGTTAAGTTTCACTTCTACATGTTTGTATAACGTTTGTATCCACCCACTTTATGTGTTTGCGATATTTTTGAAAATCGACATCTAATTTGGCTATTAAGACTCCTTTTGCATTAAGACTATCGATTTAAGGAACGTCTAAGACAAATAAAATCGATCAAGCGCGAGTCGGACTCGTACACGAAGGGTTCCGTATCATCATATAACATATAACACTTTGTACTAATGATTTTTTTTAATTTGCATGACGGCCATTTCGAAATTTGCTATTTTGTTTCTTTATTATTTGTTGCTATGGCGGCAATAGAAATACACATTCTGTGAGAATTCCAAGTCTCTGAATATTATGGATAGACAGACGGACGGACAGCGGAAGCTTAGTAATAGGGTTTGACACTCTTCGGGTAAGGAACCCTAAAAACGTCACACATAAATGCAAGTTTGTATTGTGTGTTTGTTTGTTAGTACTTCACGCTGTAACGGCTCGGCAGATTTGGATGAAATTTAGTACACAGATAGACTGTGACCTGGAGTAACACATAGGCTGTTACCTATTGCTTCCTCCTTTTTTGAGTCGGTTAAAAGCTGGATAAGATAACCAGTTTTTAAAGAACTTCAATATTCACAGTTACACCGCAACATGATTTAAAATTTTAATATTTCGAAGACTCTTTTACTTTTATGTCGAGTATTGTATTATTTTATGTGTTAATAAAAACTGTAATACTAATAAAATAAAATACGTATTAGTTTATAATTTATAGTTAAAGTTAAGACTTAGCATAGCTTTTAAAAGCTCAGAATATTAAGTTTCACGACTTTTTCTCAATAATTTAAATATTGAAGCCAATGTGAACAATCTGTAGAGTGATTTTATTACGAATATTTTACTGTTTAACAATTTTAGAACCCTCAGGTCAAAATTTACCATATTTCATGAAACCACATAATATTAGATATACATATTATTTAAATAAAAGCTTTTGAGTCTTAAGTTCTTTTATATATTCATTTTAAAATTAATAAGTTGTCAGTTGACAGAGTTGCTATTAATCAAGGGAGTTAAAAAAAGGTAATTAAAATCGTCGCTTACTTAATATGACCAGTAATCGTCTTGTTGTCGAATTTCGATCTTTATTATTATATTATTTTTTATTGCTAACACTAAAGCTCGTCAGTAGCTACTACTTAAACAAAAAAAAAAACAATCGGTTGACAAACTGAGAAGAAAAAGAAACTGAACAGTTTTATCTTTGGAGTTTCTATGTATAGGTAAGGCCAATAAAGGCAAAAAACTTTTAAGCACAGATTATATATATGAAAATGTCAGTGGTGCGAGACCCGGGATTTGAACCCGCTTCACTCGGTTTCCCAAGCGAACGCGTCACCAATGGGAGGCTACCACTGTACCACTGCGGTCACATATTTCGTGTATATCGGAAAGGGCTTTAAGGATTTGGATCACACTTTGTATTTATGTATCTAAATAGCTGATAAGTTTTTGCTTTTTAAACTGTTTATATATATAATAGGTGTCTATTCTGAAAAAACTCAACAGAACAAAAATTCAACAGAAATTTCAAATGGATATACATATTTTATTAATTCTAGATTAACTAATGTCAACATACCTCCAACCATACTTAGTTATTACTTAATTGCCTGGTATAACCTAATTCGCAGGTTTGATTATCGCTTGAGATAATCGTTTTTATACATACGAAATAGCTTAAAGCCCTGGTCTTATGAATAAAACATTTTAGTAAGACAGCATTAGCTTTCTGCAAATATTAAGATTTACTGTCTCTTTTTATTTTGTACCGTTATTGAGGGAAAAAACTTAAGTCCTTACATTATTGATTATTAAATAATTTAAATTTGATGAACTTTAAGATTTTCGGAGATATGAAAGTCTTAAAGAAGCTCATAATGTGCTTTTTAATTTAATATGTTAATTTAATGATAATGATGTTTTTGATCATATTTTTTTTTATCCAAAATTAGAAATTATTTATTCAAACTAAACGTATCAATCTTATTCGACTATATTACTGTACTACAAGTTTAGAATAACAATCTTTAGAGAGGTGTACACCATTCGGCTGTATCTTTTTTGTATATGTTACTCGATATGTTCACAAATTGTAAATCGATTTTCGTAACACATTTTCAATAAGAAATTCCATCTACAGGAGATAAATATAATGAATCAATATCAAAAATTTTAAATCATTCTCAACTCTGTGTACCTTTTTCAAATTCTCTATATTACTTACAATAAAAAGGCAGTGGTAACGTGGTCGCTTGGGAAACCGAGTGAAGCGGATTCAAATACCGGGTCTTGCACATCTGATATTTTCTTATGCGAGTCATTTCTAACATGATTACCACTTGTCTTATGGTGAAGGAAAACATCGTGAGGAAACCTGCATACCTGAGAGAATCTAGCAAGTTTTCGAAAGACTAGTGATGTCCGCCCGCTCTTGGCCAACGTGTTGGAACATGACGTTATCCTCTTTGTAATAAAGTGAGGTCTGGGCCCAGCACTGGGACACAATAACAAACTAGCATATTTATCGGATTACCTTGGATTTTTATCGTTAATACGAAAGTGTGTGTGTGTATGTTTGTTATTATTTCACGCTAAAATGGCCGAACGAATTTGGATAAATTTAGACAACGAACGTTGAACAGGAGTAACAGCTACTGCTAGACACCTAGATAGTTTTTTTTATGTTAATGTTTAGCATAATGTATAGTAATATTATAAAGAGGAAAGATTATTTGTTTGTTTGTACCGAATAAACTCCGAAACTACTGATACGATTTAAATGAAATTTAATAAGAAGATAGATTTAGACCCTGGTAAGGACAAGGGATAGATTTTATACCGGAAATCATCCCTAAAGGGGTGAAAAGGGGATGAAAATTTGTATAGGCAAACAAGCTAGGGACGAACCCGAGCAAAGCAAGGGTGGGTCGCTAGGTCATATATATTTCTACACTAAGAAAGAGACGTGTTTATTTATTAAACATATATATCTATATATAAAAAAAGATGACCCCTCAAACGATTTTATATAACCACATTTTGCAATAAAGTACACATGTAGTCGTGGGAAACTGTACATATGCACAACGCATGTGTATTTCTCTGTGGCAATACCGTTTAGTGACCGGGCCTGTTTTTAAAAATAACAAATTAATTCATTTAGTCGTTTTTATGATTCCACGTCAAGGTTTCTTTATAAGATGAATATATTGGAAAAGTATGTTTTTTATTTTATTAATAATGTTTATTGAATAAAACAAAATGGCAAGTGTGAATCTGGTTTAAACACCATGGGTTCTCTATAAAACATTATTGTGTTATTTAACCATTGGGTCTCATCAAGGGCAAAGAAATTTTAAGTCCATTAAATTTCGATAGAATATGTAAAAATACATACACAAGAAATCTATACTAATATTATAAAGCTGAAGAGTTTGTTTGTTTGTTTGTTTGTTTGGTTGAATGCGCTAATCTCAGGAACTACTAATCCGATTGGAAAAATTCTTTTTGGATTAGATAACCCGTTAACTGAGGAAGGCTATAGGCTATATATCATCCCGAAAATATGTACGGTTCCCGTGGGATAGATTTGTTTTCGTCTAGGGACGAACCCGAAGCGAAGCTAGGGTGAGTCGCTATTTAATATAAAGTGTTATAGAATAAGTTTCAGTTTTATCTTACCAATATAGATTATTTATTTCTTAAGAAAAATCGAGTCGAATTCGTAAATACTAAAATCAAAATCAAAACTAACTTTATTGAACTAGACATTTACAAATACTTTTGAACCCTCAACTTATTTAACATTTAACGATACTGTTCTTAAGAAGTTATCACCGAATAAGTAGCAAGTGTTTATCATAAAATAATAACGCTGTGTTTATATATGTTTATAAAGTAACTTATAAGTGAAAATCTACTTTTAACTACTT
Source organism: Argynnis bischoffii washingtonia (assembly GCA_033884665.1). Classification (NCBI taxonomy): domain Eukaryota; kingdom Metazoa; phylum Arthropoda; class Insecta; order Lepidoptera; family Nymphalidae; genus Argynnis; species Argynnis bischoffii. Next base: position 1,023,140 of record JAEMGE010000029.1, read on the forward strand.
TTTATCCCAGCACTCAAAGACACTTAGGTACGCCTGTAATACCTATGACTGAAAGAGCAATTGTAGCCTGGAGACTTATCTTACTAATATAATAAATGTGAAAGTTTAGACGTTTGGATGTTTGTTACTCAATCACGTCAGAGCGGCTGAACAGATCTAGATGAAATTTGGCACAGAGATAGATATAGTCTGGAATAGCACATAGACACTTTTTGCCCCGAAAAAATGTATGATTCCCATGGGATAGATTTGTTTTTGTTCTAGAGGCGAACCCAAGCGAAGCGAGGGTGAGCCGCTAGTGGGACAATTAAATAATACTAGTGTTGGAGATACAAAAGTTTTTGAGATAGCAAGTATGCAAAATAAATGTAATGTCCATACAAAAAATGTCGTTTCTTGCCGATTAAAAGTAAGTATTAAGATACTAAAATTGCCCCTTGCAGAGATAGAAACCAAGATTGATGAACTAAATAGTGGCAGCCATTTTGTATTTAAAAAAAATGACATTTGCAAATGTGAAAAACGCGGCTAATAATAAACTTTCCAGTACAGACTCCCGCGTCGTCCACATGTTGTCGATCTCTTTGTGAAATAACAACTACATAAAATATGTTTATAAGATTGTCAGTTACGTGAAAATGTTAAACTTCAAATTCATGATTTTTGTTAAATGATGGTATTCAATGATAAACGAGCAGACAGTCCACCTGATGGAAAGCGATACCTGTCGCCCATAACACCTACGGTTCATGCATTTAAGTTTTATGTAACAAAACTGCAGAACCGCCGGTACGTTATCACTGTGAGGACTAAGATGTTATGCCTCTTGCCTGTAATTGCGCTGGCTACCTTATCCTTCAAGCCGGAACACAACAATGCAATCATTGTTGCTTGGCGGCAGAAATATATAAGGGGGTGGTACCCATCCAGTCGGACTCCTCAGGCTTGACAGAGTCCTACCACCCGTAGGACGCTGTCTTTTTTCTACTTTAAATTCTTTATATCATTAGAAAACCAGACAAGTGCGATTTTGAAACGCACACCGCACACCTTTATACCTCGCCAGCTTTTGGTTTGAATCAAAGAATGGCGTAGCAATATGTAGTTCAACTTTAAAGACCTTTACATAGATACCACATACCATTAAGTAGTCTCCTTTATTTTAACCCTTCAGTTGCATATGTACCTATACAGAGTGCCACTCCCATTTTTTCCCAATTACATTGCCGAATTATCTAGCGATTCACATCAATAATAATAAGTAAATATGTTAGGACATTAACACACAGCACCATGTAGTTCTATGGTAACCTACGAGGCCTGTGTTATGGATACCAGATAGTGATACACTACATATATATAACTTTAAATACATACATATTATAAATATAAACACCTATGACTGAAGTACAAACATTCGTGCTCATTACACAAATGAATAATGAATCAGCAGGACTCGAACCCACGACCTTTGGCACAACAAGTAGAGTCACTACAAACTGAGTAAAACTTGTCGTCGCCAATAGAACATAACAAGACCAAAAAAATACGCCAAACCTCTCCTTTTTAGGTCTGTAAAAAAACTGTTTATCTCCTTGTTATTACAATAATTAGTTAGTCGTGTTTGTACACATACTTGTGTACCATAATATCTCCCGCGCAGTTGGCTAGTCTTAGTGAAATTTGCGAAATCGACCCTCTACTGAAAAAAAAAACAGAATTCTACCAACCCAACGGTTTTAGATGAGGTTTTTACATGTATCAAAGTACTAAATACACAATCCCATGCAAAAGTTCTCTTAAAACTATCATCAATTGTGCTTAGATTCTAGTTGCAATAAATATAAAACAATGTAAAATCAACCTTAAATGGAATGCTTAAAGTTATTGTTTCACAAAAAAAAGCGCGCTCAAATGTTCAAATGAGCGCTTATTCGGTGAGGACATTTTCTGTCGTTGATTGTGTACTTTTGTGACCGGATAGATTTTTAGTACAAAATTATGTGAATTTTAATGTTTCTCATAAGAAAATATTCTATTTATTTTATTGTAGACTAACTAAGACGCAGATAGTCAACTCGAGTTAGTTGCGACATGACAAGACGTTCCAAGTTGTCTCCCTGAGGAATGAATCCAACATTTTCTCATAATATGACAAATAAACTAATTATAAAACTTGTTCATATTATATTTTAATCTTATGTTATGCTTTTTAAATAAAACTATCTTTTCGGAATATTTCGTGGATTTATTTTGATTTTCGGTTTCCGATGTTTCGAATGCTTTACAGCAATCATTGTCACGTTTATATTGTACTATTAAATATAAGTAACATTTATTTGTTAGTATATAGAGAAAGAAACAAAAAAAAAACAACAGATCGGTTAGTAGGAAACAATTTTTTTATAGTCAAGACCCCTAGTATGGAATGGATCTCCGAAACGGCTGAACCAATTTTATCGGGACTTTCACTAGCAGATAACTGATATTATAAGGAGTAACTTAGGCTACTTTTATTTTAGAAAAAGAATTAGGGTTTCGTTCAAAAAAAATTAAAACACGACGAGCCCGAGAGAAGCGAGGGTGAATCGCTAGTTGTACATAAATAAATAAATAAAAATACAGTAGCCTATGTAGAACTCCAGGTCTATGTAATAAGTTTCATCCAAATTGATTCCTTTAATTTCTAGCGAGTCCAAATCGCACTAGTATATTTTAAAGATAATTTTATGCTCTCATGTACATGTACGATAACGTTAAATAGTGCGAAATACACGTTTTTTGTACCTCATGTAGACTACATTCCAAGCTAGCAGTTCTACAGCTATGTGTACTGCTTTTTAGTAAATGTATGTAGTATTTAATACTTTAACTACGCAATTTGGAATGCGAGAGCCAAAACGGTTTTAATGAAATTTTTAAAATGTATAAACCAAAACATATTTGGTTGCTGGCTGGTGTACTAATATATGATTGTATTGTATTAAGCCGAATCTGTATATTAAATATTTTTTTAGAAAATCTCATTGAAATATAGATTATTATCGATACAAAGGCCGAATCTATAGTTTTTAGAATTTTTGTCTGTCTGAACAGAAAAACCACTGGAGGGATTTTGGTGAAATTTGGTATGAAGATAGCTGGTTATCCGGGTCAACATATAGGATCATATGGAACTTTTTACTGCGGCAAAATATCTCATTTCTGAAAAATATACAGGGTGAATTTTTCAAGTGGGCGTGCATGGCGAAATCCGAAACTATGAGGAATAGCGAAAAGTACTCAAAGAAATCTCTGGCCCGATTTTCGTGAAAACTAAAACTGCATCATTGGATTTTTGAAAAATCAATTTTCCTAGCCAGGAATCGAACCTGTTGATTTTGAAAAAAAAACACATACTGTATAATTACACCATTCGATAGTGTTGCTAATAAGGAACACATTCTAGGAAGTCATGACATACGGCAAACTTAAGGAAAGAGCTCATTTTTAACGAAATGTTTTTTTATTGTTCTTTGTTATTTACTTAGTAAACCTTAACAGATCAATTGTTCAAAATGATAGCCGTTGTTTTCAATACATAGCTGGAGTGGACGTTTCAAGGATTGTATTACATTTAGCATTACAATATTATTAATTCCGTTTAGAATATTTTCCAAAGACCGTTTTATATATAAAATATTTTAAAGAAGTCAACGTAGAATTTTAAAAATAATACCGTCCTAGAAATAATTCCAAAGACCACCACATACAAGCACGTGCGCTGAGTGTAGTGACGCCATGTGTTACCAACATTTGGTAACGTTTTTTCTTTACAATTCCTCGCATAATTTATGGCTTTATAATATATCCGAGTTTTGTAACATATGCACTAAAACCAAATTATATAATATCTATTAAGTAATATTTTAATAACGCATGTGTTTTTGTCATTTTAAAGGTTTTTTCTTTTAAAGGAACTACCAATAAAGTTAATTTTTAGGGTTCCATAGAAAATAGGCAAACTCTTATAATAACATGTCTGTCTGTGAGTCACACAATTCTTTTTACTCGAGACTATAGATACCATATAGATAGATAAATACACACAACACACAGAAAAGAAGAATACAAAAGATGATAAAAAAATGAAATATATACCTACCTTAAATTAATTCTTGAAAAAATATTATCAAAGCAAACTATTTTTAGGTTATTTTCGGTTGAACGCTTTGTTTAACGGTCGCAGCTTAGTTATTCATAGAAAAACTATGAAATAAAAACTTTAAAATTATTATTGTAGTTATAAAATTCATGCGTAGGTAATGCATATCTAAATCATTTATTATTAATTATTATAATATCCTCAAATAAATAAGGGTAGTTAAGTAAAACACCTAATATTTAATGTTACAGAACCCTCAGTGCATGAGTTAGATTCGCTTTTACACATAGTTTACTAAGTTACAAAGTATGTAGTTTCTTTAAAAAACTTGTTTCTTAAGTTACAGAAAAATTTGAGTAAATTGGTCTCTCAAAGAAAAAAAGAATATTTTTACCATCAACCGCAATTAAACCTGTAACCTACTAATACTTTTCAGGGAGGTCTTACATTTCCCACCCAACCTTACTCTACTTATCTGATGTAGGTACCTACTGAGATCAAGAAAAAATATTACAAATAAATTCCATAAACACTAAGAATAAGAACAAACGACATTTTTGTGTAAAATAACAAAGATTCATATTTTCTAATTATATTATTAGACTAGCCACTTACCCTCGCTTCGCTTGGGTTCGTGCGTCATAGATTTTAATTTTTTTGCGCGGAACCCTAATCCTTTTTCTTAAATAAAAGTAGCCTAAGTAACGCCTTATAGCATCAATATCATTGAATGAAAGTCCTGTCAAAATCGATCCAGCCATTTCAGAGTTTAACCGCAACAAAGAGACGGACAGACAAAAAAAATTTTTTTTTTAATTATAAGTATCGTATTTCATATATATTCAGTAAAAAGCTGTTGTTTCGACATTACAAACAGACACTTCAATTTTATTTATCTGTATAGATAATTTAGATACATAGTGTGTAGTTACATCACAATTTTATTAACAAAAAAAAAACTTAAGTCCCAGTGTTCCTCACATGTAATTTTTTTTTCGGAACTATTGCTACGAGTAGCACCAGTCTAGACCATCTAGATCCAGGACGTTCAGAAAAGAATATAATACTTAAATAGTGTTTTTTTTAATAGAATTTTAATTTATATTTAAAATTTAATTGAAGATATATCTTTATCTTTTATCTCAACCGTTAATGTATCAAACAAAGATAATACAAAGTGAGTCTAAGCCAGTTTCAGAACGGATGCACACATCCTGCAGGTTTTGAACCGGTTTCTTGTGGTTACGCATCTCAGTTTTTAATGTTAGCAAACAAGTAGCACAGTTTTCATTCCCACGATAACAAATTTATATTTAAATAGAGAGTGGTATTCGAAATCGCATAATTTTGGTATCAATAGCTCAGCAAGTTTCCAAACTAAGCCATAAAAAGTACCATTTACGTCTTTCAACCGAGGTTAGGTTATAAATTCGGTGGTTTCAAAGTTACTTTAAACGTTACTTTCCATCGTAAAGGGTGGTATTTATATAAGACCCTTGAGGATAGTCTGTTCAAATTAAACCTCACCTATTAAAATTAAACAAAAATCATAATAATTTCATAGGTTTACGCAAATTTTTGCACTTTTAAAATAAAACTATGTTATTGGATTTTTTTAGAATATCCCGTGACCATGATTGCTGTAAAGCATTCGAAACGTCGGGAACCAAAAATCAAAATGAATCCGCGAAAAAATCCAAAAGATCGTTTTTTTTTATCAAAAATCATAGTTCACAGGCTACATATAAAAGAAATACGAACAAATACACATACAGAAATAGAAATACACCGAATTGAATACTTCCTTTTTGAAATCGGTTAAAATATACCAAGGTGTCATAAAGTAGATTACACTCATGTAATAAGATATTATAATGGACTGATGTTTTTGACTAAAACCATGTATGTATGATAAAGTAAACGCCCCTTTAGATGTCAATATGGTTGTTATGAATCATTAATCTCATACATTTGTAGCTGAAAAAACAATGTTGTATGTTTATGGTGGTTAAGTATAGTAGTTTTTGCCCGTGACTTCCCTCAAATGAAAAATGGATAGAGATCAAAATAGTCTATATTCATGATGCTATCCATCTCCATTACGCTATTTATATCCAAAGCCAAATTTCATCAAAATCTGTACAATTTATACGTTAAAAGATAACAAACAGACAGACAGTTATTTTAACATTTGTTAACTGTAATCTATACAGATAAATAAAATTGAAGTGTCTGTTTGTAATGTCAAAATAACAGCTTTATACTAAATGCATATGTAAATTATATAAGGTACTTATAAGAAAAAAACAATTTTTGAAAATTACGTCTGTCTGTCTGTTTTCCCGTTTGTTCCGGTTAATCTCTGAAATGGCTGGACCAATTTTAACGGGACTTTCACTGGCAGATAGCTGATATTATAAGGAGTAACTTAGGCTACTTTTATTTTAGAAAAAGAATTAGGGTTTCGTTCAATAAAATTAAAACTTACCTAGGGACGCAACCGAGTGAAACGAGGGTATTAGTATAAACTTGTACTACTAATAAATAAAACTTGTTCTCGTTACTTGTATGATACCAACCTTCAAATAAATATTTAAAAGTAAGAATTTTACCGAATTTCACTCAATATTTGAAGCAGATTGATTAATAAAACTTTCCCATAGACTAGAATAGGGAAGACATAATAAACAATCGGATTATACGACAAATCACATTATTCAGTCCAAAACCATCTGTTTGGGAGATAAAATAATACACAGACAAACAATCATTGGAACTTAACCCCTATTTTTAGTTCAAATTAGAAAATATTCGTTGCAAATACTAGTAAAACACAAGCAAAATTAATTTTCTACCATTATTTATTTCCCTTTTTAACATTTTCAACCGTTTAAATAAACTCTTCAATTCATAAAACCCCACTAGAACTAACTTTATATATGAAGCGAATGTGAATAACATTGTCATTTACTATAAATGCTGTATTTGCTTCTATATAATATAAGCTTTTCCTTCTGGCATCGTGGTTAAAGGTGTATGTTAGAGCAGGTTCGATTCTAGTTTGAGGTAAAGATATTTTTAAAGGTATAAAATAATAATAATTGTTTTCGATTTTATACAATATGTTTAGTCATCGCTTATCATACATAATTTAAAATACTTTTCATTTACTAACTCCAAATAAATGTTAAAATTTATATAAAAAAATGACTAAATATTAGTTAAATATTATTCTATATTACTTATGTAAGATTATAAAGCTTAAAAGAGCTTTTATGCTCGTTCGAACGCGCTTATCTCTGGAACTACCCATCAAATTCGTCAAATTATTTCCTACTTTAGAGCTTATTACTTTAGAAATATTATAGGCTATTTAGAACCACGCTAACATCTTTACCATTATATTTATGTAGTTTTTTGAACTTGGCGAGTGAAGCCGCGTGCTACCTTTAAATATGTATATAAAATGTGCAGTCAGGGGTAGTAACACGTTGTAAAACAACGAATAAAGAAAACATTAAAAATATTTAAGCATCTATTAAAAAGCTTGACTCATAATATGTTATATAGCTTCCGGCGACAACAGTTAACTTATAAAAGACATTTGAATTTTATTTATGTCCAATTAATATTATATATATGTAAATTTTACTAATAATATAGATGTTGGAGTTTGTTTGTGTTAAGTTAACGGCTAAACCAATTAAGATGAAATTGTGAATATCAAAATAGGAAAAAGAAATATTTTTCATGCTTTTGCTTCTTTACAAAATGTTTTTTTTTTTAATTTTAAGACATTACTTGTAGCTTATTGTTTAAGAAACTTAATATCTATACATGATATTATTAAGTGGCACAGTTTGTTTGTTTGAACGCGCTAATCTAAGGAATTACTAATTCGATTTGAAAAATTCTTTTTGCATAAGATAGCCCGTTTATTGAGGAAGGCTATAGGCTATAATCATATAATATATAGTCTATCTATTCCATACTAACCGTTAAAACGTACATAGGGACGAACCCGAGCAAAGCGAGAGTGAGTCGCTAGTAAATTAAAAGTAGACGGTAGTAAATCACACTTGTAGTTTGTATTTTTGTATGTTTGCTTGTTACGCCTTAACGCTGAAACGGCTGGACAGTAAAGTAGTAAAATTTGCCAAAAGGTGGCGCTATCTATCTATATATAATGTTGCAACTAATTGTAAAAGACTCAGGGACCCGAACGGAGCTAGGGTAAGACGCTAGTATATTATAAAGCTTAGATCGCAATTAGTAATACGAATCAATAAAACAGAGTAACACTATAAATAATATCATTAAAGCAAACATTTATTATAGGAACTTGTCTTTTTTTTTCAAGTAATATTAGATTAAAATATTATATAACTATTATTTTGATTACTAAGCAGTGACGAACAAACACACTCACAAAGATATACGACATATTTTTACTATACATATCAGCGCATATAATATCTTCTTTCACAATTTCGAACAACAATTTTTTTACACATAAGAAAAACAATACATTTTCCATTTATTTTTTTAAGTAAAACCGTATCCCGTAGCTTGTATAGCACAATCTCATTAATAAACTTTTTTATAAAGAGTATCGAATTAATAAAAACGTCATACAGCTTCTCCCTTCCTACTCCTATAGGGTTTCAATCACGACCATATTGTATCGATTCTTAAAACCCAAAGTTTTTATATAGCTAACTAGCGACTCAATACAAACTTTCATCCCCATTTTCTAAGTTCCTGCGCAATTTTCTTAATTTTTTTTTTTAATGTTAGAACCTTCTCCTGACAAAAACAAACACAACAAAAAAAGTATTAGTGAAATCGGTCCAGCCGTTCATGAGTTATGGCGTGAAAAAGGGAAATAGGGATTCATTTTTATATATATAGACTACTGACTCGACCTCGCTTCGTTCGTCCCTAGTTACGTTATAACGTTTAGTATAGATTTCTCAGAGATGAGATATTTTCCCGCAGTAAAAAGTATCCTATATGATGAGCTGGATAACCAGCAATCATTATACCAAATTTCATTAAAATCTGTCCAGCGGGTTTTTCGTGATGCGGTTACCGATACAGAGACTCAGATAAAAATTCTAAAACCTAATAATTCGGCCTCTGTATCGATAATTTCAATAAGATTTTCCAATAAATATTTGATGTACAGATTCGCTTATTTAGAATTTCATTATAATATGTATAGATTTAGCTTTTAAAGGATGTAGGTTAAACGTCTACGCCTCCAGCACGTATATGATGGGTGACCATTCAAAGGAAACGGTTTGTCCTTTTACTTTATACGAGTAGTTATCAAATGTTAGTACTTAAATAATAATGATAATAATAATAATATGTTGGGACATTAACACAGCACATCTAGTTCCATGGTAAGCTACGAGGCTTGTGTTATGGATACCAGATAGTTGATAGAGACTATTTGCAATAGTGAATACAACTAATATCATTATAAATTAAATAAGTTTGTTTGTTCAGGCTAATCTTAGAAACTACTGCGCAGATTTTCATACGGTTTTCACCTATAGATAGAGAGATTATCTAGAATATCTGGGCTATAATTTATGAACATTTTTTGATTAAAAGTTATGGGTACCATGTTAATAATGAATTATGTGGTAAAAAAACTTTCCTTCAGAGTGCTTCCGTATTATAAATGCGAAGGGCATCTACGCACCCAAGCGAAGCGAGGGTGGGTAGTAAAGAAATTTAGTAAATAAAAAAACCGACTGCGTAAAAGGCGAACTAATTTTAATAATACTAAGCGAATTAATTCCTATCTTAAATTATTTTTAAATATATAGTAATATATTGTTGTAAACGCCTCTTAAAAATCATATATTTTGATGTCACACTCGATTTATTCGGACGATTTTTTTTTAAAACACAAATTGGCGCAAAAGATCCGCCATTTTGGTTTTTAATGATATCTATATACCCTACGACACTCGCGTTATCAAAACGAATCGAATGACGTATTAATCATCATACTTTGTTAAATCGTTTAGTAATTACGAGGGAACATAGGACCATATATACATACATACAGGTCGAACACAGCACTTCTTTTGGCTTTGTCGCAGTTGAGTAATAAATGATAACATTGTTAAGAACTTATTTCCAAATCATATTTTCCGAATAATGCATGAATTTGAACAATATTATTGTAGGTAAATTGAGCTACAATAGCGATGTTAATGTAAAAAAAAACATATGTATTATATAATTAACAAAAGCATTATATAGTTAGTAATGGTATTATATATTATCTATAATATATAAATAGGCAAAGACAAAAGAGTTCAGTACCATTTCCTCCTGTTTGTCAACCGATTTTCCTTCTTTTTTGTTTAGTAGCTATCGACGAGCTTTAGTGTTATCAATAAAAACAGACAAACAGATGGACAACGAAGTCATATGGGTTCCTTTTTCTTTTTAAAGTACGGAACCCTAAAAATAATTTTGGTCGAGTAGTATTAATCAACATTAGTAGCAACAAATTCAAATCGTACAGGATATAGTCAATGATATAAGTCGAGTTTCTCACGCATATATTATGAAAAAAGACATGAAAAAATACACTAACTTAAAATAATACTAAATAACATACACTATTTAAATATCAACAGTATAAAAACTTGCGCAAAGCATGTCGAGTCACTAGTTTTACTGGAAATGTTTTTTTTTTAATTGTATAATCTCGCGACTCCGCTCGTTGTTACGAGGTAATATTATAGCTGTTATAAAAAAAACATTATTTAATCGATAAATATTCCAGAGATTATACCTTAAATACAAACAAACAAAAAGTGTGAACTTAGATACAACTTTAAAAAAACAATAAGTTATTTTATGTGTATTCCTTCAAGAATATTCTACGTGATGTCATTTGGATGCCTAAAAATAGTCTTTTATCTGGACTAGATACTATGTAAAAAAAAAAATATGAGTAAAAAGCCGTGGGAATATCTAGTATGTAACAATTAATTACGTTAGTATGCTCATGTCTTAGTTCAATAAGGCTGTGTCGATTTTGATTTTGTTTTTATTGTATATAGATAAGTTTTTCAGACAAGTAATGAGTATATAATAATTTTAATTTCTAATATTTACAGTATGACATAATATTATGGTAGATTTAAATATATAAACCATTTTAAATCTATTAATGAACTATAATGAAGTAATTTGTTCGGCATTTTGATATATTATGATAAATCGTAAGTACTTAATATATTTTTTAAATACTATACCTACGAATATTTAATTCTGGTAACATTTTAAAAAATTCGCGCGAAAAAAATAACTAGTCTTAATTCACGACTTTGCCTCTAAATCTGAAAAACTATCCAGTTTATTTTGTGACGAACAAACAAATGTTAATTTTTTATAACATTGTCTTGTTATATTTAATTTTATTACTAAACTTGTTCTTTTACTGACAGGAAAGCTAACATAATTTTCTTTTGATATTATAATTGATTTGTTAGATCTTTTCAATATTGTTACGAGACGCTATATAATGTATTGATTTGTACGAAAATATGGCGTTATTATATATTTTTTTATGAATACCCGCCCTTGAGAAGAAAATCAAACAACTTTCATCTAAACAATAACCCTCGAATTGAACACTGCCATATATATTTTATATCATATTTACCCACCTAATAAGAATTAACCTTAACTATAGCTAACAAAATAAAAAAAATTACCAATATTAAGGAAAAAATCCAGTTTAACCAGCACTAAACAAAACACACAATAACTATATTTATTAAATTATCCATAAGAACCGGTCAAATAACACTACACTACACAAAAATCCGAAATGCCACAGGTGCTTAGGACGACCGCGGTACACAGTCGCTCACAGCGACAGTCCGACGCGAAGTGCCTTTCGGGGGGGTCTTCTACCCCCCTCGGGGGATGCTGGAGGGGGAGGGGTCGGGAATGATCAGTAAACCCTGGGAGCCTGCGTATCTCATTCGTATAACGTCTTGCGTACGTAACGTTTTTACGTTTTAAAACAGCGTTATTTTCGTAAATACGATTGATAAAATCTGATTTGGTTAGATGCATTTAACATTTTCTTTTATTGCTTAGAAGTTTTCACCCAATACGCCATTTTTATTTGTTTTGGCGGGTTGGGTAATCATTTTATGGTGGATACATGGGTTTTAAATATTTATGTGATACAATATGAAATGATTTTTGTTATTTGGCTGTTTAGTTTGATTTTTGGACGAATCGATAACATTACGCAATTCATGTACCTTTTTAATGTTAATAATGTATTTTTGATCGATTTCAATATGGAGGAGATATTCAATTCAGCTGTATTTTTTTACCGACAAAGCCCAAAGAAAGGTTATGTGTTTTATGTACACATATATATGTATGTGCATATGTTTATACGTATGTATGTATGTCAGATCCTATGTTCCCTCGTAATAACTATTAATTAAGCGGATTTTAGTGATTTACACCTCGATAAATTTATTACACTATAGTCTATACCTAATAAGGTATCTATTGATCATTTTATGTCGATGAAAAAGCTAAGTTTGTAGGAGGTAAGATTTAATTTAATTCACATTTTAAAGGCTTCAAAGCGTGCTAGTTGAGAACAGATTACTTCGAAAATGTCACGTAGAATAGAAAGAAGGTAACAGGTTGCATTCCCACTAGGATCAATTACGTACTAAATTTTAACAATTTCATACTATAATATGTTTTGATATGCTACAATTTTCCTACAATCAACTAAATTATAATAAGGTAGCTCCCACTCGGCATGGTTTTTTTTTAGACATCTTAAATAATGATCCTCATTTTCAGCCAATTTACATTAAACCTTAATGAATACATCTAAACCTTCCTCATAAATCAATCCATCTATTAGTATAACCGTATGAAAATCCGTTCAATCGTTTTTGAGTTTATCGCATTCAAACAGACAGACAGACGCGGCGTGGGTACTTCATTTTATAATATATTTATAAAATGAAGTAAAATAATATAATTCTACTTTATGGTTAGCAATGTAAGGTTTTGCTATTTTAATGTATAATAAAACAGTCTTTAATTGACTGTATTGGCTACATTGACGACGCAAATGCGCTTACAGATACCTTTATAAAGACGACACGTTTGGCTCAGTTTGTAGTGACCCTACTTGCTGTGCCAGCGGTCGCGGGTTCGAGTCCCGCTGGGGGCATTCATTTGTGTGATGAGCACGAATGTTTGTACTCCAGTCATGGGTGTTTATATTTATAATATGTATGTATTTAAAGTTATATATGTGTAGTGTATCAACTATCTGGTATCCACAACACAGGCCTCGTACCTTTAACCATGAAACTAGATGGTGCTGTGTGTTAATGTCCCAACATATTTATTTATTTATAAAATAAGGCAGTTAAAAATTATGAAATAGGCTGGCTGAAAAAAAAAATACAAATTACAATAGAAATACTAGAAAAATGAAAGGGAATTTTTCGGCGGGGAGTTGTGAGGGCCATTCCAGATTTTTATTTTTAGCTAAAGGTTAGATATTACATATTCTTGTGGTTAAGGGTTTCTTAATAGATTGTATTTGAAACTAATCTATACATATAATAAAATTCTAAGTCGAATCTTAACATTAAATATTTTTTGGAAAATCCTTTTGAAATAGTCATTATTATCGATACAGAGGCCGTAACTATAGTTTTTTGAATTTTTGTCTATCTGTCTGTCTGCCTGTTACCGCATCACGGAAAGACAGCTGGAGGGGTTTTGATGAAATTTGGTACGATGATAGCTGATTATCGGGTATAGGACACTTTTTACTGCGGTAAAATATCTCATTTCTGAGAAATCTATACTGAACGTTAAAACGTAAGTAGGGACGAACCCGAACGGAGCGAGAGTGAATCGCTATTAAATATATAAGTTTGAGAGTTGATGCTGGTTTTTTATAAAATATCCTATAGCGGTAATATCAATAAAGCTATCATTGTTCAAAAATCAAACTTAACAGTTAAATAATATTGAAAATCATAAAAACTAATATCAATACCCCCATTTAACTATCATCTAACCCTCCAAAACAAATAAAACTGCGTATTGGGTGGAAACCTCTAATCGTGCTTTGTAAGGTCATGGGTGCGAGTCCCATGTGCATTAGAAAACGTTAAGCTGTCGATCTTGCGCTTTATCTCTCATCGGTAGCGTCGAGGAGACGTCCCATCAGAATATAAGAGTTAAAGGGATAGAGAGTGCACTTGTGTCCATACACGTGTACACACTGCAATATGTCCCGCGCAGTTGGGTAGTCTCATTGAGATTGTTCTCCAAAACCTAAATTATTTAGATTTACAAATAGATCTTAACTTTAAAGCAAAATAAATGGAGTAAAAATAAACTTAAGAATATTATGACGATACGTTTGGATCAGTTTGTAGTGACCCTACTTGCTTTACTAGCGGTCAAGGGTTCGAGTCCCGCTGGGGGCATTTATTTAAGTGATGAGCACGAATATTTGTACTGGAGTCATGAGTGTTTATGTTTAAAGTTATATATGTGTAGTGTATCGACTATCTGGTATCCGTAACACAGGCCTTGTAGCTTACCATGGAACTAGATGGTGCTGTATGTTAATGTCCCAACATATTTATTATTTTTTATTATTCCAGAGCAGTCTCCAGCAATAGATGTTTTATCAAAATTTTATCCTAAGCAAAATAAAGGAAAACGTAGAAGGGGTACCCAATTCAAAATAATTTTTTTATTCAGCATTAAATTATTATAATTTTTTACCGAACATTGGTAGACTCATGAGTCTACCAACAGTTCGGATGAAGAAGCCTCAGACTTAAGAAGAGCTGGCGATAGAAACTCAGCGGGATTAAAGATATTTTTTTTAATTTTTTTTTAGTTACTTGAAGGTACATGAAAAGTACCATTGAATTGAAAAACTCCTCCTTTTTTGAAGTCGGCTAACAAATAGTGCTGGTCAGTCAGCAATTAATTTTGAAATTTAAATAGACCGTTTCTATCGGATCCAGCTAAAATAATTCAGAACCATTGTTGCTGAAATATGAAATAGTGTAACTGTTTTTAATAAAATACATTTGATTCAGCGATATAGGAGTAAATTATTGTGTCTGTCATGACCTAGTTTTAGGTTAAATATTTGTGGCCGCAGATGTGACTGGATGGGGTGGCTTTTGACGGGTGTGTGTTTTTTACCTGACTGTGAAAAGAATGATTGTGTTTTACACATGAATTCAAATTCAAAATATGTTATACACTCAGTACAGCGTTTAAAAATAATAATTATATGTATTTTTTTACTAAACGTCATGTTTGCCACCAGTTCGGAAAGATAAAGCCTCAGTCTTCACATGAATTGGCGTATTTATGTATGTATGTATTAATTTATTAGTGTTCATATAAAGTTGCAAAAAAGAATGTGTTAATTTAAATTTGTCTTGATTACTTTATTACTAAAATTTCAAAAAATCTATAATATAGCCAATGTTATCGTCTTTGGCAGGTACAATATATTTTAAAGGAACGCATTTGAGGGAAGCAATGGTTGATATCCAGTCATAAAATAAAATGTCGAACTTTCAAGGATAAAAACTTGAGTTTTGTTTACTTTAAAACACTAACTTTTAACCGAAAGCAGTTAAATTATAACTTATCTGATTTCGGTCCAAAGTCTTGGTCTCCATCATCAAAAGTATTGAAAAAGCCACCGAAACGATAGACACCTGTACTCAAAAGCAGAATCTATTTAAAAAAAAATAAAAAAAACGCAAAAAAACATAACCACTTGATATAAATACACATCACTATGCCACAATGTTATGGAAAATAACACCATATTGTCTTAAGCATAAGGCTATTCTATACAATTTGAGCAGCACTAGTGATGTTGGTTTTAAAAACAGGTATCGAAAAAATAAAAACAAGTTGTGTGAGAACAAAAAATCAACAAGATGCTACCTTAGCCTTTTTTAATTTGTCAGTTCGGTAAACATTTCTTTTAGTTTTAACTTCTAATGTAAGAAATAACTTATTTAGTAGATACTCATATATTTAAGTACTAGCGACTCACCCTCGCTCCGCTCGAGTTCGTCCCTAGATGCATTTTAACGGTTAGTATAGATTTCTCAGAGATGAGATATTTTTTCGCAGTAAAATGTATCCTATATGTTGATCCAGATAACCAGCTATCGTCATACCAAATTTCACCAAAATCTGTCTAGTGGTTTTTTCATGATGCGTTCCCAAACAAACAGAAATTCTAAAAACTATACATTCGGCCTCTGTATCGATAATAATGAATGTTTCAATAAGATTTTCCAAAAATATTTAATGTACAGATTTGACTGAGAATTTTATTATATGTATAGATTAGATAAATATAGGCTCGTATTTGTATACTGTTTATATGTATGTATAGAAGTATGTAACTATGTAGTTATGTTTATCTTTTATATGAAAGGAATATCAATATTTATGTATTTTAATATTATTATTTTAAAAGTACTGGTAGTCCAATGGTAACGTTCTTGCTTAGGAAACAGAGTGAAATGGGTTCAAATCCCGGGTCTCGCACCTCTGATATTTTCATGTACGAATCATTTCTAACATGATTACCACTTGTCTTATGGTGAAGGAAAACATCGGAAGTTTTCAAAAGACATGTGAAGTCTGCCAACTCGCACTTGGCCAGCGTAGTTGATTATGACTTGATCGCCCTTACAATGAAGGGAGGCCCGTGGGCCGTTCCCGGCTCTGGGACGTTAAAAAGGACTGAATACAATGTTTTTTTTTTTTTATTTTAACCATTAATTAAATGCTAATTTATTTCGATTGAATATAAAGTAGGTGTATGGAAAGTAAATATATAAAAACTTTTTTTTAAAAAGCCATCAGCGCAAAAGTCGTAGTCAGTAAGCAATGATAAACTGAACTGTTATATATTATTTGTGCATATTATATTTCAAAAAAAATACATAACAAATACAAATACTTATTATGTACAACTTTTTGCCTGCAGCTTCGTTCTCGTAGTATGTGGGATGGGGATCAAAAAGTAGCCTATATCCGTCTCCAGGATGCAATCTATGTTCTTGCCAAATTTTATCGACATCTGTTCAGCGGGTTAAGCCTGAAAAGGTAACAGAGTTTCTTTGACATTTACATATAATATTAGTATGGATGTCTAGCGAATAGCGACCTACCCTCGCTTTGCCTATGTAAATTAAAAAATGCAGGAAACAAATTGTTAATCTTTAAAAGACCCCTTACAATTACTGTTTTAATTTTGATAAAAATTTTACATTCTAGTTCTAACAGTTTGGTCTAGACGTTTCTGATACAGCAAGTTAGGATGGAATTATATGTGGAATTATACATGCATGCTATATACATCATATATAATATTATAAATGTGAAAGTATGTTTGTTCGTCCTTATTTCACGTCGAAACAGAGTGACGGATTTGCATGATTTTTTGTGTGGAGATAGTTGGAAGGCTGGAGAGTGACATTGGCTACTTTTTACCACGGGACATTATCTCATTCCTACGGGATAACACGTTATAATACAACCCACAATAACTCATCAATCATCATACCTATGTATATATATATATATATATATATATATATAATATATTCCATAGTAACCATTATTATATAGTTTAAAATGTTCCAAGCATAAAATACAGTGAGAGGTCCCTTCTATTTGAACGTTCTTAGAGCGATAAAATGTCACTCGGCCCTTCACAAATCTAAAGATCAGGCCATTCTATTACAATTTAACGGTTTTGGGTCATTTTGACCCATTCATATATGTAAAATAATGGTTAGAAATATTTATTATTAGCTACGAGTATGTGGCTTTGCACAACTTAGTTTCATTTCCACTTAGATGATCCACATTTTATATGAGATCGCATTATATGGACTCAAGCTGCATATTAATATTTTTAATCCATACATATAAAAAAATTGTAACTAAGCCGAATCTGTTTATTAAATATTTTTGGAAAATCTTATTGAAATAGACGTTATTATCGATACAGAAGCCGAATCTATAGTTATTAGAATTTTTGTCTGTCTGTCTGTGACCGCATCACGGAAAAACCACTTGACGGATTTTGATGAAATTTGGTAAGATGATAGCTAGTTATCCGGGTCAATATATAGAATACTTTTTACTGCGGGAAAATATCTTATCTCTGAGAAATCTATACTAAAGGCTAAAGCGTAAGTAGGGACGAACGGAAGCGGAGCGAGGGTGAGTTGCTAGTGTACATATATAAATAAAAAGTCTTATCAATGTTAGGTTTTAGCAGCATCTGTTACTCAACTTTATAATCTATCGGAATACTTAAATTTCATCCACATCAGTTCAGCTTTTTCAGCGAGAAGAAATAACGAACAAACACACATTCCTATACAAACTTTCGCATTTATAATTGTAGTTCAATTTTAAGATACGATCATCAATCACTCAAGTTCTAATGCAATTATAACAATATATTACCTACTGTAATAATTAAAGTTAAAAAAGGGAAGAAACACGCTTTAATAATCATGTATAAGCGTGTTAAGACGTGTTACTAATAACATCTTAGCCCGTCATCAGACCAGCTCGATATTTCAAATTATTGTGTTATCCGGCTTCCACACACAAAGTTTAAGATCGATATGCCAATTAGAAGAAGATTGAATTCGACTTCAAAGATTTGATCTCATAGTTATAAGTTTAAGCTGATAAGTGAATGTTTATTTGTTTGATTGTTTGTTTGTTTATTTGTTTGTTTGTTTGTTTATATGTCTCTTTGTCACTTATAAATTTCTAATTCATTTGACCGATTAATAAGACTTTCTGATAAAAGCAAACGCAAACGCGAACGTTTTTAAGTAGCCTAAGTTACTCCTTGTAACATATATCTACCAGTAAAAGTCCCGTCAAAATCGATCCAGCTTTCGAGATTAGTTGGAACAAACAGACAGATAGATAATTACTTAATTTTTTTTCTTATAAGTACTGTATATGCATTTAGTAAAAAGTTGTTATTTTGACATTACAGACAGACACTTCATCATCATCACCTTCGTCAATTCAGCTTGTTTTCGTCCACGGCTGGACTTAGGCCTCTCCTATGTCACATCACTGAGCACATCATTTTATTTATTTGTATAGATAGTGCTAGTAGATACATCTGATCTCTAAAAGTTCTAGATTTGAGTCCCGAGTAGGGCCAAGTTTAGTCATTTTCTCTTTCTGACAAGGAAATCCCAGCAACAACCCGGAGTTTTCAAAAAAAAATGAACTGAAAAATTCCGGAATATTATTTCCTTAAAAAAATGCTACATCAGCACCCTAGTAGTTACATACATCTTGCTTATATGTTAGACACGTTTGGCTCATTTTGTAGTGACCCTACTTGCTGTGCCAACGATCGCGGGTTCGAGTCCCGCTGGGGGCATTTGTGTAATGAGCGCGAATGTTTGTACTCCAGTCATGGGAGCTTATGTTTATAATATGTATGTATTTGAAATTATATGTGTAGTGTATCAATTATCTGGTATCCATAACACAAGCCTCGTAGCTTACCGTGGAACTAGATGGTGATGTGTGTTAATGTCCCAAGATATTTATATTTATACTAGCGACTCACTCTCGCTTCGCTCGGGTTCGTCCCTAGATACCTTATGTATGATGTGTCTTATATCCCTTACTTGAGAAATGATTGATTCCCCATACAAAGTTCCACCCTCCTTTTCAATGATTTCTGGGGTAAAAACTATCCTATGTCCTTCCCAGGGTCTCAAACTATCTCCATACTAAATTTTGTCTAAATCAGTTCAGCGGATTAAACGTGAAAAGGAGACAGACAGACAGAGTTACATTCGCATTTATAATATTAGTATGGATGTATTGATAATGACAGCAAATTACATGCCTGCTTTAGTCATTAGTCCAACTTGCAAACACTTAAATAACCCAATCACAAACTTCGTAACAGCCCTTCAAAAACAAAAGTAAAATAAAATTACTAGTATTGAAATGCCGCAAAGATATTCTACTAAGTCCTTAAAACTAAGTTGAAAACGGTTCTTAAACTTCGTATTTACACCGTATATTTCTTCTACGTACACGTACGGAGTGCGAATTCGTGTATAGAAATATTTATCTTGTAGAAATTTGGTGAATCTTAAAAAAACTAATGGTAATTAAGAATGAACTTAGCTTATGTGTTAAGTAAAAAATAAGAATGTATACTACTTCCTACTAATATTATAAATGCGTATGGATGTTTGTTACTTTTTCACGCAAAAACTACTGAATGGATTTTAATGAAACTTTACAATAATATAGCTCATACATCAAAATAACACATAGGCTACTTTTTATCCCGGAAAAATGTACGGTTCCCATGGGATAGATTCGTTTTTTGTTTTTCTAGAGGCGAACCCGAGCGAAGCGAGGGTGTGTTAGCTAGTATATTATGAACGCGAAAGTTTGTGAGGATAAATTGATGAATGGATATATGTATGGATGTTTGTTACTCCTTCACTCAAAAATCACTTAACGAATGTTGATGAAACTTTACAGTAATATAGCTTATACATCAGAATAACACAACCTATAATTTATATAGATATAGCTATACCTATTTGAATTATGTATACGGAGCCACGGGAAAACGCTAGTGCTATATAAATGTAAATATTTGTAATTGTGTCTATATGTATGTTTGTTACTTTGTTACTCCTTCATGCTGAAATGGCTGGATGGATTTGGATGAAATTTAGCACACAGATAGATTATGCTCTGGAGAATCACATAGCTACTTTTAGTCACATCAGGACCCACTTGAACGATGTGGGTAAGTCATTAGTATGCCATAATTAATTGTCTCTTACAGAACCATGCATCAAGTACTTCTCATAAATACATCCAATACTACTCTGTTTCATACGTCACAACCATACAAAAATAATTAATGTATACATCTTAGTAAAAATTAACATTTTACACAGGAATCGAACCCATAACATTCTTCTTAATAAACAGTGCCTGCCATTTACTAAGCTACCTCTGGACAATATAACCTACTAATACTTCTTTATTTTAGAAAGGAACACGCCTCACCTAACAATTACTTCTACAACAAAACAAGTTACTATAATGATACTACTCATTTTACGCGCCCACAGAAATTACATAAAATTATCATATATATAAAAAATATTGGTTCTGTCTGACAATAAATGTCAAATCTTTAATTTTTTTATATATGGATTCTTATTAAAAACAGATAGACAGCTTAAGATGAGGTTATTGTGATATTATTAATTTAAAAATTAAAAGCTATATCTTATATATTTAAACGAGCAATTCTTGTTTATTTATTTATTTATTTATACCAGCGATCTCGGGAACGGCTCTAACGATTTTGCTGAAATTTTGTATATGGGGGCTTTCGGGGGCGAAAAATTGATCTAGATTAGTCACATGTCTGGGAAAACGCGTGTTTTCGAGTTTTCATGCGTTTTTCTTATGCATTATTCTACGCAAAATTAAATAGCGACATCTATACAATTGTCTCAGTATCACTTAGTCACTTAATGTCAAATTATTTTTAAGCCAAATTAAAAAGAAAATTATTCTTATGGCGACATCTATACAACTGTCTCAGTAACACTTAGTCACTTAATGTAAAATTATTTTTAAGCCAAATTAAAAAGAAAATTGTTCTTATCGCGACATCTATACAACTTTCTCGGTAACACTTAGTCACTTAATGTAAAATATACAATCTTTCAAGAACTCCGAGCGAAGCTCGGTCGCCCAGGTACTTGACTTATAAAGCAACTATATCTACTTTAGATTGGAAATTATCTTATATATTTAAACGAGCAATTCTTGTTTATTTATTTATTTATTTATACCAGCGATCTCGGGAACGGCTCTAACGATTTTGCTGAAATTTTGTATATGGGGGCTTTCGGGGGCGAAAAATTGATCTAGATTAGTCACATGTCTGGGATAACGCGTGTTTTCGAGTTTTCATGCGTTTTTCTTATGCATTATTCTACGCAAAATTAAATAGCGACATCTATACAATTGTCTCAGTATCACTTAGTCACTTAATGTCAAATTATTTTTAAGCCAAATTAAAAAGAAAATTATTCTTATGGCGACATCTATACAACTGTCTCAGTAACACTTAGTCACTTAATGTAAAATTATTTTTAAGCCAAATTAAAAAGAAAATTGTTCTTATCGCGACATCTATACAACTTTCTCGGTAACACTTAGTCACTTAACCCGGCGTCATTGTGGCTACTAAACAAAACTTGGCCGTTGTGGCCGGGTAAATTTTACCCATGTATATTATTGTACACTGAATCTAGCTTATGTCAATATTAGTTTTCTATAATAGGGAAATAGGTAGTTAAATACATTATAATTAAAAATCTAACATTTATTTATCATAAAATGAGCATATTACTCATCAAATTAAATCTTTTATTCTGCGATAATTTTTTTAGAACATAACTTAAAACGTTTATTCGAAAACATAACATAATAGACATTTAGAGACAAAACATAAAATTTTCTTTAGAACATAAACATGAAATCATGAACTATATAAAATAAAGCTTATTTACTAATAATATATCAACTTATTCGCTATCGAGATCAACGCAACTTTGACATAATGGGATAATGTGTTGCATACAAATAGGCTTATTACACTTTTTGCAGTTATGCCTAGTTTTTTTGTCTTTGACATAGTAGTACTAAAAATTTCCACACCAGTACCATCGGTTCTTCACAAGTCGCTCAAATTTTGGCGATTAGAACGATTTAGTCCAGCCAAGTACAACAAGCCAAACAAAGCAAAGTTCGTCTATAGTTGTTTCTTTCAATAAATACTGAAGTGATTGTTTATTGTTAGACAACTGTCTCTGTTTTATCTTAGCATTAGTATGACAAAGTATTTGTTCCAGCATATTATTATTTATAAAGCGTCTCCAACACTCTATTTCAGTCTTATCATTTTGCGCAATAGGCTTTACCCCAGGTTTTTGTAAAATTATGTTTTCTGGCCTTGTGCGGACGTTGGTCCGAGGTGGTTGCGAAGACCATTTGGTGGAATTGTCTTTACCAATATAAAACTGCTGGTTACTTGTTAAAACAATTACTTCTTGCTCATCATCGCTGCATTCCTGTTCCGTATCACTGCCTTGACTTCGCTCTGAAATATGGTCGATTTCACCCTCGTTGTCTGAACTGCACTGTTCATTTTCACTGGCGTCAGCTTGTTCAAACAAGGCTAGGAGTCGACGTTATTCGCTTTCGTAAGATATGGTTCATAAAACTGTGAAAAACGATATGCAATTTATCAATAAACAATAAAAAACAACAAACACGCTGTCTTTATAAATGTTACGTGGCCATTGTGGCCGGGTATAACTTACCCGCGCGCTCTTTACACACGTCTACACTACGAGGTAGCCGCAGCAACACCAAATAGAGAAGAGAATACGCGAACAGAGGTCAACGACCGCAGCTACTGTAACGGGCAAAAGACGCGCTCATTTTGTTTTAAAATTATGACAGTTTTAAAATGCGTCGGGTATTAGATACCCGGCAACAATGACGCCGGGTTAATGTAAAATATACAATCTTTCAAGAACTCCGAGCGAAGCTCGGTCGCCCAGGTACTTGAATTATAAAGCAACTATATCTACTTTAGATTGGAAATTAGTGAAGGTATCACGTAACAAAAAAACAAAAAAAAACATACATCGAATACCATCCCCATTTTTGAAGTCGGTCTAGAACATGTTACACACATTCATGTTTATAGCACCAATGAATGAACCCCAAAAACGAAGAAGGCAAGTGCATTGCGCGCGCGCAGGTGGTGTATACCTGTCTCTTTCCCACACCGACTGTCTAACCCTCCGACCCACTTAATATGATACATTTTAAAGGATATCTTGATGAATTGAAATGCATTTATAGCCGACTTCTCAAAAGGGAAATATACTTTGACTCTCATTTGTTTACTAAATTTTGACTGAATTCTGTTAATATTTAATAATTAACTTAACTAATAATAAATAATTTGGTACTAAATTATTTATAAAAATTTAGTGTAGGTATAATATGGTACTCTTGTTGCTCCTACCTCAATATAAAAATACTAGAGACTCACGACGTTTCGTCCCTAGCTTGCTTCCCAATACAAACTTTCATCCCCATTTTCACACCCTTAAAGGATGATTTCCGGGATGAAAAGTATCCTATGTCCTTCTCAGGGTCTCAAATTATCTTATTACCAAACATCTAAATCGGTTCAGTCACAAACTTTACCTCTTTATAATATTAGTATAGACTATAGATTACGTACATGTATAACAAGATAACGATTCAAGATCACATTACTACTCGTACCTATTATACATGTGAAAGTTTGTATATCTGTATTTGTGTATGTTTGTTGCTCCTTTATGCAAATACTGAAAGGATTTGGATGAAATTTAGTGCATTAATAGATCTGAAGTAAGACATAGACTACTACTAATAATAAAATTTGCTTAAAGGCGCGACATGTATATAATATTACAAAAACAAAGCATTTAGGGACGCACCCAAGTAAAGCGAGGGTAAATCGCTAGTATCGTCTAAACCATACAATAATGTATGTCCATAGCAAACTTTATCACTTTCACATAAAACATAAGCTAGAAAGCTTTCAATTATTCGCTTCTCTCCATATATTTTCTAACTACGTCTTAAAAAGCACCATAAGACGTTTAACAAAAAGCAAGACCTGAGATTGCTAAACAAAAGACGATAAAAACTGTCCCACGCACCGCGATGACCCCACTGACTCACGTCATGGATCAGGGAGCACTACTCGAAGTGACCGAATGTAGGCGTTTATCTTACATATATAATATATGTGTATGTTTGTCACCTGTTAACAGCTTAATTGCTAAACCGAAATTAATAGATTCTAGTGCTGAGTTAAATAATAAATAAATAAATAAATATATTGGGATATTAATACATAGCACCATCTAGTTCCATGGTACGATACGAGGCTTGTGTTATGAATACCAGATAGTTGATACACTACACATCTATAACTTTAAATACGTGCATATTATAAATAAATATAAACACCTATGACTAGAGTATATTACATTCGTGCTCATCACACAAATGAATGCCCCTAGCGGGACTCGAACCCACGACCGCTGGCACAGCAAGTAGTGAATCACTATAAACTGAGCCAATCGTGTCGTCGAGATAGCTGGGGATGTAGATATTAGTATAGGCGACTTTATAATTTCGTAAAAGAAAAAATACAAGGGAATAATCGATAGTGCTAAGATTTATTTATTTGTAGAATATACAAGTTGATCCGATTATGATTTTACTGGAATTACGACTTTTTGGTCTTTTACAGTAGACAAACAAAGTTCTCGCAAAGACGAGTTATTGTAAAAATGTTGATTAATCTAATATAACTTCTTTCACATGACCTTCTTTGCCCGACTTATTAGTTGGGAAAAAAAAGGCCATGTAAAAATTTTCGCGTCAAAATTTCGTAAAAATATCAAAAAAGAACTCCGCAGGTCATTTTCGCTTCGGTCCTGATTACCATTATTTTATAATATTTTCTTAGATTTACGCGAATATTTGACATTGTAGATAAAACTATCTTTTCGGTTTTTTTTTTGTGGATTTATTTTGATTTTTGGCTCCCGATTTCTCAAATGCTTTACAACAATCATGGTCACGGGAGAGACTAAGGTTTTAAATGTCTCAAAGGTCATTATATAGTTGTTACAAACAGTCCTCTGATTATTTTATTTAAAATACCAATATTTTAATTGTACGATGTATACAATGTAACATCAGAATTCTATAGTCTATAGTTTTTTTTTTTTTTTTATATCAACCCAGTATTTCCTAGCTTTGATGATAGCAAATATCTATGGTAGACGTTAGCATTTCCAATCACAATCATTTTCTTGTTAAATTATATAAAGTCGGGCAAAGTTAAAAGACTATAGAATTTCAATGAACGTAAATTGATATAATGGACGTATGTCATCTGAAAGTGAAATGTAAGGGGAGTTGTTTGAAAACCGTCACCACATTGTTGCCAGCTTTTAAAAAACCTTTAAGCCCGACTTTCGAAGAACCCGGAAGGAAGCAAGCAAGCTCCTTCCGAGGTTATAATATATATGTACGTATATTTTCTATCTTTATTTGTTTTTTATGTTTTTGGTATGAAAAAATTATATCTTCGAATATTACAGTATCAGGCGTCTAATGATTAAATGGTTTGCTATCAATCGATCGAGCCCTTTACAGTCTAGAATTCTATCTTCTATACATATAATAAAATATTAACAAAGCTATAGTGCTTTTATATTTTTTGTTTGTTTTTCCTGTTTGTTTGTATATCTGTGTGTGTTTTACACAAAAAATACTAAACCGATTTTAACTAAGTTTGATAACTTATTACTCGGCTCAACATTCAGGATAACTTTTACTACAGAAAAAAAATTCATTCCAACAGGAAAACACAATAACTTGTTCTGGGCAGTTGTCCTCAGTAATTTACACGGCTAACGCTAGATAAACTTTAAGAGAAAAATAAAAAAAAATAGTAGAAAACTTGTCTTAAAAAGGCTTAAAAAAAAGTTTGCAATATAGTATGTTGGGACATTAAATATGTTAGTACATTAACACACAGCACCAGTTCCATGGTAAGCTACGAGGCTTGTGTTATGGATACCAGATAGTTGATACACTACACATATATAACTTTAAATACATACATATTATAAATTTAAGCACCTATGGCTAGAGTAGAAACGTTCGTGCTCATCACACAAATGAATGCCCCCAGCGGGGCTCGAACCTGCGACCGCTGGCACAGCAAGTATTGCCACTAAAAACTGGGCCATACGTGTCGTCGATAGCATATTATGTCTATCTCCTAAGGTATTATATTTATGGAATATCTAGTTAGAAGGATAAGTCGCTGTATTACGGAATTATTCGTATCAAAAGTTATGAATCGAGTTTTTTTTTTTTTTTGATGTAATTGGTTATCCACAAGGGTGGTTATCCCTTAAGGGTGGAACAAACTTTTAAGTAACTTTAAAATCGGTGTACATTTTTAATAAAAGTAATAATCAATTATCAATTTTCTTTAGAACTAGTTACCCCTAGTATGATTATATGTATGTATGTATATCCTTATATTACGTTCCCACTAAATCACTAACTACAATGTCAGTTAACAAGTAGGAAACGAAAGCAATTACAAAAGCACCTCATTATATCTAATATGGTGGACATTTCCTTCATTCCAAGAATGCAGAATTCAATACAAGACTCTTGAGATTCAAAGCAAATAAACTAACAATAATAACAGAGATTTAAATTGAGTTTATTTTTAACTCAAGATTCCTGTAAGAAATAAATATTTGTTTAATTTACTTAAGAATTCGTTAAGTATGAATTATGTATTGTATTCAGGCCTTTCTAAACGTTCCACTGCTGGGCAACGGCTTCCCCTCAATAGGAGGAGGATCAGGCCATATTCCACCACCCTGGCCTAGTGTGGAAGGACTGAGCATGTCTTTCGAAAACTTGTGAAGTTCTCTCTGACTACAGGTTTCCTCACGATGTTTTCCTTTATCGTAAGACAAGTGATAATTATTTTGAAAATGATTCGCACATGAAAATATCAAAGGTGCGAGACCCGAGATTTGAACCCGTTTCACTCGGTTTCCCAATCGAGCGCGTTACCACTGGGCTACCACTGCCTAATAAATAATTTAACTAATTAAAATTTCATACATTTTATTCAATTATTTTTAATCTAATTATGTATATATTATTATCATTTAAGTAGATTAAGAAAACTTTCTCGCGTTTTACCTTATTTTAGTCAGACGTTTCAACCTGGATTGCACCTGTCGCTGGCATGTGCCCGGGGGCGACTTTGTAATATAGTTACATCTGTTCTGCTTTTAACTACATCTAAATACTTAAAAAAATATAAAAGATAGTATAAACAATCTTTATTTTTCATATTGGTATTATTTTTGATCTTTAAATCCGACTAGCGACTCACCCTCGCTTCGCTTCGAGTTCGTCTCTAGACAAAAACAAATCTATCCCACGGGAACCGTACATTTTTCCGGGATGATATATAGCCTATAGCCTTCCTCAGTTAACGGGCTATCTAATGCAAAAAGAATTTTTCAAATCGAATGAGTAGTTCCTGAGATTAGCGCGTTCAACTAAACAAACAAACAAACAAACAAACAAACTCTCCAGTTTTATAATATTAGTATAGATTACACTATAACTGTAGTAATAGGTAGTGCTCATTTTTTCAAACGGCCCATACTTGTTGTACTTTACAACAAGATTTAGAGAGATTTTTATTTCAATTTTTAAAACATAGCTTTATTTGTTAGATTTATATACGTATATAAATCACAATATAAACACCCATGCTGGAGTATAAATATTCGTGCTCATCACACAAATGAATATACCAGCGGTACTCGAACCCGCGACCGCTGGCATAGAAAGTAGTGTCACTACAAACTGAGCTAAACGTGTCATCACTTTAGTTTAAAAAATCAATGGGAAACACTTTACAGGTCGAAACTGTTGGCAATTTCTAGCTAGAATTAGTATTTTCTCTGGCTCAGTATTTTTACGATTAGATAGTGAAAGCCCCGTCAAAATTGGTCCAGCCGTTTCAGAGATTAGCCGGAACAAACAGACAGACAAAAATAGTAAAAAATGTTGTTTTGGTATATGTACCGTGTATACATCCATATGCATTTAGTAAAAATAGGTTATACACACTCCAATTTTATTTATTTGTATAGATTATGTATATTTTATATATAATAAATGCCTTGATGTTTTGCATAGATAATTTATGGGTCAGAGTCCTCGGAGAGTGACGTAGGTCACTTTTTTGTACCATATTACCAGGAGTGTATCCTTTTAGCCTTATGACTGTACTTAAATAAAAAAAAAGTTTTTTGTGTTTTTGTGAAAATTGTGTATTTCTTGTAAACGTCTAAATAGTATGGTAAAAGTGTCCATAAATAACAAACATATATACTATATATATGATATACTAGCGACTCACCCTCGCTCCGCTCGGGTTCATTTATAGCTACGTTTTGTATAGATTAGTAGACGGTTAGTATAGATTCCTCAGATTTGAGACATTATCCCGCAGTAAAAAGTATACTATATGTTGACCTGGATAATCATCTTGCAAAATTTCATCAAAATCTGTTTAATGGTTTTCTCGTAATACGTTCTCCGACAGACAAAAATTCTAACAACTATACATCGGCCTCTGTATCGATAATAATGACTATTTCAATAAGATTTTCCAAAAAATATTTAATATACAGATTTAACTCTAGTTAGAATTTTATTATATCAAGCTTCTTATAATTAGGTTAATTATAAATCCTTTTACATATCGAAGTGATATACTTATTAAAATAGAATATTTATATAATATTTTAGTTAAAGCTAATAGTTAAAAAGGAATTTAAATAAACACACACAATTAGTATGTATTTTTTTATAAATCACTATACTATGACTTAGGGAACCCATTAGTTTTTATTTCAAAGCATACTTTATTATGAGAAAAAAACAAAGTATTTTGTAATAAAAAAATGTTTAGCATAACACTGTATAAACTTATCGTTTTCTTGTGGATTTCCCATAGAAAAATACAATTTATTTAAATATCGTCATGTTTTTTCTATTACACTAGCGACTTACCCTCGCTTCGGTCGGATTTTTCCCTGGGTTGATTTCACACAAACTTTCATCCCCATTTTCACCCCCGTACGGGATGATTTCCGGAATAAAAACAAATTTATCCCACGGGAACCGTACATTTTTCCGGGATAAATGTAGCCTATGCTATTCCAGACTATAATCTATCTCTGTGCCAAATTTTATCTAAATCCATTCAACCCTTGTTGAGTGTTTCAGTAACAAACATCCATCCATCCAAACTTTCCATTTATAATATAATATATATAATATATAGTAATAAGATTATACTGTGTAAAAAGCCTTGGATGTCCGTAATAAGCCTTCGATGAACCTACAACAACAAACATATTATATATATATATATATATATATATATATATATATATATATATATATATATATATATATATATATATATATATATATAAATGTATATAAAATTGTTATTTTTGGCAACCCTTGCATTTGACAGCATTTCTGTTAAAATCAATAGACGATGGCCTCCTGTATGAATTTTTATACTGTGGTAGTACACATTATCCACTTTGAAACAAATCGACTATATTCTTTCATGCAAATGAAGTTAATGAAGCTTTGCAATATTGCGATAGAAGTTAGAACACGTGGGAAAATCGTCGGTAGTATAATTATAATGATTATTACGTTCTTAGTTTTTATTGCAACAACCACTCAAATATTTTGCTTACAAAATAAGTTTAGTAAAAGGATTTTTCACTTACATGTGTTCTACTAGCGGCTCATCCTCGCTTCGCTCGGGTTCGCCTCTGGACAAACAAAAACGGGAATCGTACATTTTTCCACGAAAAAAATGTATGAACTATATTATTGTAAAGTTTCATTAAAATGGAATTAGTAGTTTTTGTGTAATAAGTTGTATAAGTTACTATAATTTTTTAACTATTCCACGGGAACTCTTTAATTTTCCGGGATAAAAGTATAAGTAGAAGTAGTTAATTATTATTATTATATATTATATAATTATAATAATATCATAGATTCAACGTATTCGCTTTATTATTTTTATTTTTTTTAGAATTATCACTACCAGGAATATTTGAAGTAAAAATAAGAAACCAAAGAATTTCATAAGAAATAGTATTTCTTACATATATCGCTTTTAAAATAGCTTCAAATACCACATATCAATTCAAAAGTAAAACCACAGCGTAAGAATAATTTTAATTTCTAATGTTTTCAATATGGCGACCTCACTTTACAACAAACTGAGGTAAATTATAATTAATTAACAAAATTATCGTATTAAAGATAACTAAAATTTTTTTATCTCTTAAAAAAATATTAAGAAACTAAGCCACTTGAGTTTTATAGGCGTAAATGTAAAACACGTCTATAATTACAATCTTCCCACGGCGTATGAATGAGATTGTTCATAGGTTCAAACCCTGCGGTTAGGTGTCTTCACTTATGAATATACAGAGTGTTATTTTTTGTTTGAAATTAAAAAAAACCATGGATGGACCTCCCTGCTAAACTTTTATACTTGACATAATTTAAAAAAGCTTACGTAACTTATTGCAATAAGTATTTTAATGGTCTAATGGTTATTAATTAAAGATTACTATCAACACTAGCGCCTTTCATTCGCTTCACTCGATTGCTTCTACAGATGTTTAATTGTAATCATTGTGTTACTTCAGACCATATTCTATCTGTGTGTTAAATTTCATCCAATTCCATTTAGCCGTTACAGTGTATTAATAGTAGCTAAAATCAAAATGCAGCGACAGCAAATTAGTTAATCTATATTATCATAACTAACATTATAAAATTGATGTACATAGGTATGTCTATAATTTTAATATCCATATCCCGTATTATTAAGCTCATCTGGTTATGTACAAAATCAAAACAACCATTAAACGTATTGTCTGTTTGTCTCATTGTACCTGCTAATGTAACTAATACTTGGAAATAGTTTATTTAATTGAAGTCCCTAGCTATTTTGTACCGAAAGAAAAGAAACGGTCACCGCAGGATAGCAAATAAAAGTTTTAAGCAATCAATTATTCATATTTGAAATTGGTTACATCTATATAAAGGCGTCATAAAATGTAGAATTTTTATCATCCTATATATGTTATCTTAACTTAACCCCAGTCGTCACAGTCGGTAGGCACTGTGTGACCCTCCCATGACGGCACAGACGTATCTTATAGTGGTCAGAAGTACGTAAAAATTGATATAGTTTTTGTTTCACATACACTCGTAAGTATTAAAAGTAAATTTGTTTTTTTTTAGTAAGAAGTTAGTAAATCTAGATCGTACTTAGGTATGAATAAATTTGTTCTAAGTTTACTTAAGTAACTTTAGTCTGTACGACTGCACGGAATTTCGTTAATGGGATTCTAAAATAAGTTATGAAAAACTAGTAGATAGATTTTTTTATTTAATATCTATACATGTAATAAAACTGTAGAGGTCGAATGTCTGTACGTAGAAAAAAAATGCTAAAAACTGAGTCAGGGGGATGTAAGAAGAGAAACAGAACGAATCTAGTTTTTTTTTCAAATTTTTTGTTTCTCTGTCTGTTTGTCTGTTTGTACGGGCTAATCTCCGAAAGTGTTGGACCGCTTTAAATGAAATTTTGCTTGTTGGTACCTTATATCCCCGGTCAACATTTTAGATTTTTTCATACCGGAAATTAAAGAGTTCCCGTGGGATAGTTAAAAAACTATAGTAACTTAGTACATAAAAACTACTGATTGCATTTTAATGAAACTTTACAATAATATAGTTCATACATCAGATTAACAAATAGGCTACTTTTTATCCCAGAAAAATGTACGGTTCCTGTGGGATAGATTTGCTTTTATTTGACTAGAGGCGACCCGAGTGAAGCGAGGGTAAGCCGCTAGTCTATAAACTAATGTTTAAGCACCGTGATTTTTTTGACTGACTGGCACTGGCTCTGTAGATCACAGGTTCGAATACGCAATGTTGATAATAATTTCTATCGACTGAAAATCTTTCTGCACCACACATCTTTTTTTATTCTATACTAGTGAGTTACCCTTGTTTCGTTCGGGTCTTTGGGTATCTAACTAACCTACATATGTGTTACTCAAGGCCTTAGTCTATCTGTGTACTAAATTATATCCAAATCCGTCCAGCCGTTACAGAGTGATGGAGTAATAAACGAACATACAAACTTTCGTATTTGTAATATAATCATGTTAAAATAATATTACACCAAATATTTTCAAAGTATCAATGTATATTTAGAAACTAAGATAGCATCCATCGCTGCGTTTTTCTCTTAAGCTGATTAAGTAAATGTATTGAAATAACGAAGTGTATATGTAAGCAGTAAAAGACGTGCGTCGTGCTGCGAAACGCCTTTTTACTGGTACGAAACAGGTGGTAAAAGCATATGCGTGCAGAAAAAAGTATGTAATTTTACGTATTTTTCAAATAATTCATATTACTATTGGTAATCATAGGTTCGATTTCTATTTTGTTAATTGTGAAATATTAAATCGAAAAACTCATATTGTAGTATGGATAGTTAAAACGAACTACATGGCAATACGTTTTTTTAATTTTTTGTCTGTCTATCTATTCGCGAATATTATGTGTGAATCACTGTAATAATTGCAATGAAACTTCTTCTATAGTATACGCCATAACATAGTTAAGTTCAATTTCAAAGC
This sequence comes from Argynnis bischoffii washingtonia, assembly GCA_033884665.1. Taxonomy (NCBI): domain Eukaryota; kingdom Metazoa; phylum Arthropoda; class Insecta; order Lepidoptera; family Nymphalidae; genus Argynnis; species Argynnis bischoffii. The sequence goes on from JAEMGE010000029.1 coordinate 1,056,908, forward strand.
GAAACTTGAATCTGTTTTACGATACCATATAAAGTGGAATAATGAATTTTTGATATGAAACCGTTGAGAAAAGCTAGTAATAAAAATATATTATCTGTAGGTATGAGTATTTTTCATAGCATGTCAGAAAGTATAGTGACCTATTTTTTTTTTATTTTTTTTTTTATCACTATAAATTGAGGGGGAGAGCTTATAAGTTTTTTAAGTTTTGCTTATATAATTATAATTAACAAATGGCAATGCAATAATATGGTATCATGGTCTGATGATGGAGCTGGAAGATGACCAATGGTACTTCTCAGCTACACTGGAAGATAGAATACAAAATTACTAGATACCAGATAGTTGATACACTACACATATATAACTTTAAATATATACATATGCTGCTTATCATCGTGCTTATCACACAAATGAATGCCTCCAGCGGGACTCGAACCCGCGATCGCTGACACAGCAAGTAGAGCCACTACAAACTGAGCCAGACATGTTGTCGACAGCTTTTAAGCTTCATGTGATTATGGTAACAATGCGATAATAGGGCATCATGGTCTGATGATGGAGCCGGATGAGATGATCAATGATACTTCCCAGCTACACTGTTAGTCAGAAAAAAGAAGCTTTTTCTAAACAAGTTTTAATTTTTAGGTTAAAAAAATGTACTTTCACGCGTTAGACTGTAGAAACCTACCTTCTTATTATATATGTATGTATATACTAAAAGGAATCTTTTCCACACTTGTTTTAATTTATTAAATAAGCACAATAAGCTGTTTGAGAACTATCAAAAAGTGTACATTTTAACCCTTTTGAAAGATTGTGTTAGCGACAAAAACTAGGCCAGCGGGCTCAAATTCAAATGTCAACATGCGAGAGAGCTTGCGTTGCATCGACGTTAAGTGTTGAGACAGCAAATTTTAAGTTGATGTTTAGAAGAAACCAACTTAGAAATTGTTTTTACTATGAAGGACTTTTAACATATTATAGTACAAATATCTTTTCGGATTTTCGGATTTTTGGTTCCCGACGTTTCGAATGCTCTACAGCAATCATGGTCACGAGAGAGACTACTGTACAATCTTTCGCAACTTTGGTTTCAAAAAAATCAAAATTTTGCAAAAAAATCCGAGATCGAACCTATAATTTTGAATTTCAAAGTTCGAATCGAACATTACGGAAACTATGGTTCATTCGTCAATTTGCCCTTCTACTCAGAATCAAACTTAACAAGTACTTTTGAATCGTCAATTTTACATTTTAAATTTAAATTGAAAGAATGGTAATTTTCTTAATATCAGGCCATAGTCCGCCGCGCTGACTGAGTTTTTTTTTTTTTTTTTTTTTTTTTTATAAGATTCAGTGACAAACTAGCAGACAGACCACCTGATGGAAAGCAGTACCTGTCGCCTATAACACCTACGGTTGATGCACTTAGGTTTTAGGTAACAAAAATACAGAGCCGCAGGTGCGTTGTCACTGTGAGGACTAAGATGATATGCCTCTTGCCTGTAATTGCGCTGGCTACCTTATCCTTCAAACCGGAACACAACAATGCAATCATTGTTGCTTGGCGGCAGAAATAGATAAGGGGGTGATACCCATCCAGTCGGACTCCTCAGGCTTGACAGAGTCCTACCACCGGTAAAATTGCGGATTGGCGGACATCACATGTCTTTCGAAAACTTGCTAGGTTCTCTCAGACATGTAGGTTTCCTCACGATGTTTTCCTTCACCGTAAGGGAAATGGTAATCATGTTAGATGTGATTCGCACATGAAAATATCAGAGGTACCGTGATTTGAACCCATTTCACTCGGTTTCCCAAGTGAGCGCGTTACCACTGCCTTTTTATAAGAATTATAATGCAATATTATCATCACTTCTGGCTTCAACTCTCCAGTTCTGATGCTGCAGATGTACCAACACTATATTTTTTAAGATAAGGTTTCTTTTTTGTTATTGACGCTCGACTCTATGCTGCTTATGTTGAGTGAGAGAGGAATGCAGGAATGTGATCCGTCAGGTCCGGAACAAAATCACACTCCATTTGAAGACCCAGGATTATAGGAGGAGGGAAATACATGAGACGGTAATGAATTCCATTTCCCAATAGTGCGGCACAAGTAGGAGCTACCTCTTGGTACGAGGCGGTATAGGTAGTATCGTGTGAGGATGGAATTTTTATATAATACTAGCGACTTACCCTCGCTTCGCTCGGGTTCGTCCCTAGGTACGTTTTTATTTTCTTGAGCGAAACACTAATTCTTTTTCTAAAATAAAAGTAGCCTAAGTTACTCCTTATAATATCAGCTATCTACCCGTGAAATTCCCGTTAAAACTATTCCAACTATTTCGAAGATTACCCGGAACAAACAGACAGATAGACAGACAAAAATTTTAAAAATTGGGTTTTTCTTATAAGTATATATATCGTAAATAATTCCATAAGCATTTAATATAAAGCTGTTATTTTGACATTACAAACAAACATTTTAATTTTATTTATCTGTATAGATTTTTAAATAAGTTTTATATTTATGCATGTACACTAAAAATCTAAATATATACAAATATCAAGAGATCATAAATTTTAAAATAAAGTAAAGCTTTATTAGAGCTTTCAGTTTATTTAACAAAATACAGAAAAATTTCAACAAAATTTCTTTGAAACTGAAAATTTACTTTAAAATGGGAGCTAATTTATATTTTATTTTGGCAGATAGTGTACGTAACCGGTGGCGGTGTATTGTTAGCAGCTGACGGCTCCAAAGCATTGTGGATTGAAGAATGCCACAAGCGTGTATAGTAACTTTATGTTTTTTGAGAGATCATTTTGAAAGTGCTTTTGCCTTTTTTAAAAATAATTTAAAATTATATTGTCATACGTATAATATCGTCTGTTTTGTTAGTTGTGTCTGGATGATAGGTTCAATTCCTCTTATAAATGTTTGCTTTATTTTATACTGTTACTGTAAAAGTCTATGTATAGGAAAAACTTTTAATTAACTTATGATGCATTGGATTTATCAATACAATTTTTTTTAAAAACGGTTTTTATCAATTGGTTTGGTTTGGTTAAGTTAAGCTATGTGAGGTAAAAGTTTGAAATTAACGATTATAACTGAACTAAGTGAACTTTACTCATTAAAATTTGGTACATGTTAGATTTAACTGGAAAATCTGACGTTTTCTAACAGTCGGAGCATTTCTAATAACATACAAATTTATTGTGTCAGTAAAATTGCTATATTTGACATAAAAATAATTTTTAAACACTTTCTATATCGAGATACTGTGGAAGTAGAAAAAAATAAAGTATATACAAATTTATATATTTAAATTAAAATTAATCAAAAACATATTTCCGCCCGGGATCGAACCGGGGACCTTGTGCGTGTGAAGCACACGTGATAACCGCTACACTACGGAAACTATAATAGAAATTGTCAATTTAATCACATTAATAAACTATTATAAACCATGGGATCCATATGAAAGCTCAAGGTCACAGAAGAGCAATGGAGAAAGCTTTGCTCGAGACTTTTCTGCGAGATCGAACCAGAAATGAGGAGATAAGTAGAAGAACTGAAATCATTGACATAGTTCGCCGAATCTCTTAAGTGGCAGTAAGCGTTTCACGTTTCAGTCACCGTTAGCAGAACGGACGGTCGTTATACATACATAATAATAATAGTATATATATCATTACGTAAAATCGAACATAAAGAAAAAAAAATACATTAAAATATAACACATCTTAAAATTTAGTATAAATTAAATCCAGAGCTCTTCCAGTTGCCCTTATTCTTTTGACCTGTGTATACATTTTTTAATCTTACCCTCTACTTGTTACTTGTCTTGCTGTGAATTTTCGATGTACCCAATAAAGTGTTAAGTTAAGCTTTAGCCAATGTGTTCTCTCATAATTGAATTGTTATATTCTTTTGGGAAATAAATGATCTTAAACCTGGAGACCAGCAGAAAACAAAAGACCAGCAGTCGTGGAAACCTTCAAGGAAAGCTTATGTCCTGGATAACAGATTTGAGAAGATTGTTGAAAAGAAAGTGAAGAGACTATTAAGAAGAATAATGTTAATTTGAAACTTTTATGTTATTTTTATTTAGCGAGCAAAGTCCCAAGCCAGAAGTAGTGCTTAAATAGATCCTTTAAGCTATATTTTTCTATATAAAATACCTATATTGTGTCTCTAATCTCCGTGCACGTGACAAAGAGATATATCTGTACCCTTTTATCTAGGCACCGGAATAAAATCAAGGTAAGCTATGTTTTTCATCCAGACTTTACATATTACCTATAGGTAAATAGTTAGGTTTTAACTAATTTACACCGACGTCACATATTACTTATCTAAGTATAGAAGTATAATTTCTTCTCTAAATTTTGTATGTGACATTATTGATTAAACAAATCTTAAAACAGTTCATGTCATAATACCAAAAACCCCAAAGGATTTTTTTATTAACACACAGCACCATCTAGTTCCATGGTAAGCTACGAGGCTTGTGTTATAGATACCAGATAGTTCATACACTATACATACATAACTTTAAATACATACATACATATTATAAAGTGACTATGTATTTAATTATATTATGTATAATGTACTCCACAAAATTTTAAGATATATTTGTTTGTATGTCCATTTAGTAACTGTCTCCTTCGTCTAGTGGATATAGATCATGAGGTTCTGGATTTAAGTCCCGTGTCGGGTCAAAATAATTACTGAATTTTTTTCTGGTACAAAATATTCAGTAGTAGATCGGGGAAGTCGGTGGTGTTCAGACACTTGTTGTGTCGAAGAGCAAGTTAAGCTGTCGCTCCTGCGCCTTATCTCAATCGTGAAGACTTTTCCGAGCATTTGTGATTGAAACTATACACTGAGATCTTCACAATCTATACTAATATTATAAAGCTGAAGAGTTTGTTTGTTTGTTTGTTTATTTGTTTGTTTGTTTATTTGGTTGAACGTGCTAATCTCAGGAACTACTAATCCGATTTGAAAAATTCTTTTTGCACTGGATAGCCCGTTAACTGAGGAATGCTATAGGCTATATATCATCCCCGAAAAATATACGGTTCCCGTGGGATTGATGTGTTTTTGTCTAGGGACAAACCCGAAGCGAAGCGAGGGTGAGTCGCTAGTTTTAAATAAAACCCAATTTTGTCTTTAGTCTAAGACAATTGACGATTATTTATACGAATTTTGTTTCTTTTATATCCCGAAAATATCCAAAAAGGTTATAAAATACCAAGTATACCCACAAAAACGCACTAGTATCGACATAAAAGCCGTCATACCCATTTGATTTCACTTCAACATATATTTAAACCAATAAATTCTGAGATGAAATAACAATAAATGAATTCAACACATGTTTCCTGCAAATGTAAAGCATATTTCATTCGAAAATGGAGGTATTTTGTATAATTAATTGTTGTGAATATTTAGATGTGTGTCATAGTGCTGTTGTGATAGGAATGTTGGTCGGTAAGCCTCGTAAAACAAAATGTCGACGGCTTAACTTGTTTTAGGTTAAAAATTTTTTTTTTAGAAAATATTTTAAAGTTATTCTTTATTTTTAAAGTAAATCTTCTTTACGCATGCTTATAGATTCGCATCGCACTACTAAGCTGGTGAATGCGTTACAAAAATATGTATGTACGTTTGTTGCCATGGTAACCGTTGTTATTGTCTGACAAATCTATACATATAATAAAATTGTAACTGAGTCGAATCTGTACCTTAAATATTTTTTGGAAAATCTTATTGAAATAGACTTAATTATCGATACAGAGACCGAATCTATAGTTTTTAGAATTTTTGTCTGTCTGTCTGTCTGTCTGTCTGTTACCGCATCACAGAAAAACCACTGGAGGGATTTTGATGAAATTCGGTATGATGATAGCTGGATATCCGGTCAACATATAGGATACTTTCTACCGCGGGAGATTGTCTCATTTCCACAGCAATACACGTTATAACACAACCCAAAAAATATTTATGATCAGAATTTATTGAAACTTGAATACAATTAATATATATACAGGATGAATTTATCAAGTGGGCGTGCATGGCTAAATCCGAAACTATGAGGAATAGCGAAAAGTACTCAAAGGAGTCTCGGGCCCGATTTTCATCAAAACTAAAACTGCATCATTGGATTTTTGAAAAATCAATTTTCCTAGCCAGAAATCGAACCTGTTGATTTTGAAAAAAAAAACACACTGTATAATTACACCATTCGATAGTGTTGCTAATAAGGAACGCATTCTAGGCAGTCACGACATACGGCAAACTTATGGAAAATTTTGGATTTTAATAAACTGCTTCATTTTATAGTGATTTCTTTAATAATTAATATTACCTGTAACTTGTTCGAAATGATGCTCAATATTTATTATTAAATACACCTGCAGCGCACTCATCTTTACAACATTATGTTCTAATTTCAAATTTCTATTTTCTTCGTGGTCAAAGGCCACAGTAGAAGAAAAAAAAGTTAACATTTGAAATTAGAACGTAAAGTGAACTGGCGCCCATAATTTTAAGTTTTTTCGATTTTTCGTCGATTACTGCTAACTGTTTGCGTACTGTTTTGTATTTTGTTGAATAATTTATTAAAGCAATACCGTAAGAGGTTGATTCAGCAGTTTGGCGAAAATTTCATTGCAACGCATGATCCTGTGCGATAGCTAGCGAGGTCACCAGATCTTGCACCCTTAGATTATTTTCTCTGGGGATATGTAAAAAACGAAATCTATAAAGACACCTATAATGTATTTGATGACTTGAAACAGTCTTTGGAAAATATTCTAAACTGAATCAATAATATTGTAATGCTGAATGCAGTACAATCCTTGAAACGTCCAATCCAGCTATGTATAGAAAACAACGGCTACCATTTTGAACAATTGATCTGTTAAGGTTTACTAAGTAAATAACAAAGAACAATAAAAAACATTTTGTTAAAAATGAGCTCTTTCCTTCAGTTTGCCGTATGTCATGACTTCCCAGAATGCGTTCCTCATTAGCAACACTATCGAATGGTGTAATTGTACAGTATGTGTTTTTTTTTTCAAAATCAACAGGTTCGATTTCTGGCTAGGAAAATTGATTTTTCAAAAATCCAATGATGCAGTTTTAGTTTTGATGAAAATCGGGCCCGAGACTCCTTTGAGTACTTTTCGCTATTCCTCATAGTTTCGGATTTAGCCATGCACGCCCACTTGAAAAATTCAACCTGTATATATATATCCTTATGGGATGAATTGAATGGGATATATATAAATCGCGAGTGGCACCACGGGCAAGCGCTAGTCTGTAATAATGTATGGTGTATCGAAACATTTAACTTAATCTCATTGTTTATTTTAGCAAAATATATTATATAGTTAGTATAGTATAGCTGTGACACTTCCCGACCGAAAAAGCACGAAAGTCCCTTCGGAAGTGGCCCACCGACATACAAATGAGTACGTGATGTGTGCTATTTAAATAAACTTTAGATGTTATGAGACATGTTCGAAATTAAAGGTGTTTGACCGACTTCAAAATAGCAAGATTCGGGTGTTTTTTTAATGAGCATATATATATATATATATATATGCTATAATCCGAATCTGTATATTAAATATTTTTTGGAAAATCTTATTGAAATAAACATTGTTATCGATACAGAGGTTGAATCTATAGTTTTTAGATTTTTTGTCTGTCTTTATATATGTCAAAAATTCTTCCTTCGTCGATTCTTGTACTCTATAAAGAGTCTCGAGATCAATTTCAATATTTCTTACTTTTAAAACGACTAAGTTTAAATGTAAGTAAATAATTGTTTAGTTTATACCATATTTTTTTATATTATAATTATTTCCTTTTTAAACTCCCACTTCCCTTCGCTTTTTTTTACGGGTATCTATATATTAGGAGTTGTGTTGTAATAGTTAAAAAATGTAGTTTAAATTTTCGTCACTTGACTTGAAAATTTACTATATGTTGGCAACCTGTATATATTACTAGCGACTCACTCTTGCAAACAAAATCTATCCTACGGGAACCGTACATTTTCCCGGGATGATATATAGCCTATAGCTTTCCTCAGTTAACGGGCTATCTAATGCGAAAATAATTTTTCAAATCAGATTAGTAGTTCCTGAGATTAGCGCGTTTAACCAAACAAACAAACAAACTCTTCAGCTTTATAATATTAGTATAGATAAATACAAGACACCCAAGGACAGGGCCAAGAAAAGCGAGGGTAAATCGCTAGTTAAGTATGTGTATAGAGTTATGTGACCCAGTAACGAGGCGTAACTAAGTGAATTCTAATTTTAAATAGCTAATTTTAAGGGTCATGCTTCATAAAGACATAAAAAACTTTTATTAACTATATATTTTTATATTTTAATATTAAATGAGCAATTCTTACATATACATATGAATATTTTATTCCGTGTACGTGTATCTTGCAAACGGCTCTAACGATTTGGATCAAACTTTGTATTTAAATAAGGTTTTAAGTTTATCTATATAGGGTCATTTCTGTAAAAAACATGATTTTTACAAAAAATAATAATAAAAAAAAAAACATTTTTTTTGTATAAAAACCGACACGTTAGCTTTATTACTTACTATAATATAATGAAAATGTATTTGGCTTTTTCGAAGTGTCATATCGATTTAAAACTTTGTATGATTAATTTAATCTGTACATATAATAAAATTCTAATAGAGTTGAATCTTTATATTAAATACTTTTTGAAAAATCTTATTGAAATAGATCTAATCTATAGTCACACTTGCTTTACCTATGTAATATGTATATATTCAATTGTAAATAAAAAAACTTTTCCTTCAAAGTAAAAACACATTTTTAGACCTACATACCTATATATGTATATATATTAGAAAATTTTGCATGTTCGCATCAGAAAGAGATCTCGCTTAATATGCAACGAATATTTTTCGTTGGTTTTTTAAACAGCTACCCTTCCTTGTACAGTATTTTGCGTGTGTATTGGAACGCTCTTCAAAAATGAACTTGCAATTTCATTAGTTATTTTCAACAATTTCGCTTTATATTGAGATGTAGAGTTTTTTGAGTAATTAAAATGGGTAGAATGTTTTTAATAATAATGATATCCGCCTGACCTATTTCAGCGATGGCAGCCAATCTCACTGAGACTGACCAACTGCGCAGGAGATCTTATAGTGCAGAAGTATGTTCAGAAACACAAGGGCACTCTCTATTCCTGTCACCTCATACTCCGGTGGGACGGCACGAGACACGACCGGTGAGAGTTAAGGCGCAGAACCGACGTCTTTACGTGCTATCCTAGACACGAGGGTGAAACACCGCCAACTAGCCTACTTATTTAGAATTTTTTGACAGAAAAACCTTATAACTATTCTTGACCCAATCCGGGACTCGAACCCAGGACTTCCGGTTGTGGGGACGTATAACTTTATTTCTAACATATTATCTATATATTATAATCGGGAAATACATTCTCGTGGGATAATTATAAAAAAATACTTAAAGACTGGTTTCATAGCTGTTTATTGACACGCGCGACTAGTTTTCATTATTTATATGTTTATTAGCGGATGTGGATTCAATTTCTTCTAGTATTGAATTTTTACTAGCCATATACATATATTGTTCTAGTTTACAGACAGACTGACAGAGAGATAAGTTAGAGTAATTATAGTACTTTGGCTGAAACCATTATAGTGGGTTTATCGAAAGAGTTTTGTACAAGAACGATCGCATAAACTAAGAACTATAATATGGAAATGATATATTTGTAGGTATATTTTTACGTCGAAAAATGTGCTTATGAGCCATCTTTAGTGTCTCACTTCCTTTAAATGCGAGGAAGATCAGGCCATAGTCGACCACGCTGGCCAAGTGCAGGCTGGCGGACTTTACATGTCTTTCTTACGATATAATTCCCACATGAAAATATCTAAAGTGCGAGACCCGGGATTTGAACTCGCTTCACTCGGTTTCCCAAACGAGCACGTTACCACTGGGCTACCACTGCCTAGCCTGTAAAATATGTTTTATCTGTATATTTTAGTTTTATGTCAGAAATAACGATTATAGAAATTCATTTAATTATGAAATACAAAAAAAAAAAATTCTTAGCCAATAAAACTGACTAAACTACAAAATAGTAAACAAAATAACACACATGTTGTAACTTAATTTAATATTTTTAATTATATATCTATTTGCGATAAAGATTGAATTTTAATTTGGTCAACTCTTTTGTACTATAGTGAAAATGAAATATTTCTAAGGAAATATCCTATAAAGGAGAAAGAAAGGAGAGAAAGGTAGAAGGCGAGTATTAACTTATAACCATCTTGTTTTTTTAACGTTGGAAAACGCATTTAAGCTTAGGTACTACCTACTCACATATATAATATACAGGAGACTCAACGGCAAAAAAGGAAGTACTACCTACTAAACGCTAACGGAACCATCCCCCGTCTTAATAGGGCGTCGCAGGTTTTCTTGCGCACTCAACCAAGACGTTCTGACGATGTAAACAACAACAATCATGGGGTTGCTCTCACAGTCCTCCCTGCTATCAGATAAGTTCCATAAGGAAAACACTGCCTCCCAGTTTAACTCTTGGCTTTGCGCCTGGCTGGGTTGCCAGACACTAATAAAGCCCGCAACTATTACAAGGTAACCACATATCGAGGGAATCCCTTGACCTAGGACCTAGGACAATAATGTATAGCATCTACCATATATAATATTTACAAGCGACTCACCCTCGCTTAGCTCGGGTTCGTCCCTAGTTACCTTTTAGTGGTTAGTATGGAATACATAGACTATATAGTCTACAAATGTATATAAAACTATCCTATGTCCTTCCCATGGTCTCAAACTATCTCCATAGCGAATTTCGTTTAAATCAGTTCAGCGGGTTAAGCGTGAAAAGGTGACAGACAGACAAATAGACAGACAGAGTTACTTTCGCATTTATAATATTAGTATGGATTGTCAGACACCAACTTATTATATACCTTAATGGTACCTTATAGCAAAATTTTGTAAAATAAGGTTTTTTTTAATAGAAAAAAAATTAAATCTCTTCTTCTTGATAATGTCGCTTATTGCAAGTTAACAAAGTTACATATTTAGAAAGTGACAGAAGAATCTTGCGTTATTGAGAGACACGAGAAAAAGGTACGGAAACAAATAAGTTAATATGAAACTCGAGGGGAAAAATATTCACAATTAAAAGTTTGATAGGGTCTGAGTGCAGTGCGGAAGGCTAATAATCCCTTATTAGATTTACGCGAATATTTGACATTTTAAATGGATATATCTTTTAAGATTTTTGCGTGAATTTATTATGATTTTTGGTTTCCGAGGTTTTGAATGATTAAAAATCTGTGAAAAAATCCAAAATGATAGTTTGATTTAAAAATAGCGACTCACGTTTTGGCGTTAAAGAGTAACAAACATCCATCCACCGATCCATCCTCACAAAGTTTCCGATTTACAATATTATGGACTAATTACATGGACTATATGGAGTACATGGACTATATGGACTAACTATTATTATGGACTAACGACTTACCCTCGCTTTGCTTGCGTGCGTCCCTAGGTAGGTTTTATTTTTTGACCGGAAGTGTAATTTTTTTACTAAAATAAAAGTAGCTTAAGTTAATGCTTATAACATCAGCTATCTGCCAGTGAAAGTTCCGTCGAAATCGGTTCAGCCGTTTTTGAGATAAGCTGGAACAAATAGACAGATAGACAAAAATAAAAAAATGTGTTTTTCTAATAATAATATACAGTACGTAAATAATTCCATATGCATTGAGTAAAAAGCTGTTATTTTGACATTACAAACAAACACTTCAATTTTATTTAAAGAAATAAATATGTTGGGACATTAACACACAGCACCATCTGGTTCCATGGTAAGCTACTAGGCTTGTGTTATGGATACTAGATAGTTGATACACTACGCATATATAACTTTAAATACATACATATTATAAATATAAACACCCATGACTGGAGTACAAACATTCGTGCTCATCACACAAATGAATGTCCCCAGCGGGACTCGAACCCGCGACCGCTGGCGCAGAAAGTAGGGTCACTACAAACTGAGCCAAACGTGCAAAATTTATCTGTATAGATTAGTATGCATGTAAGGGAGGCTATAAAGGGCTTAGTACTCTTACACTCCGAGTTTTTCAAGGCAGTAGTTAGCCCTAAGAACAGAACATACATACATATATACCCAAAATCAATTAAATTAACAGCACTTTTCGATAGATTACAAAGCCTTTGCACACTGGACTCATTAATATTTCAATTAGCAGAACACCTATTTATTGTAATAATTTATGTTAAACACCGGTTCGATCCAGATATAACTCACTTTATTATCCGGTTTAATGCAGTTACAACCGACTAGTGGTGTCCCCTATGGCTCTATATGTAATTAATGAGGATTTGATTAAATACGTGCCATAATTTGGATTGACCATTGTTAAGGGTAACTGGTTCGATTCCGGTGGTTTAAACAAGATGACATTCTACAATTGATGAATAAAAATCTAAAAATTATATGACAATGACATTTTACTATAGTGTTTTTAATTCAGTACATTTAAAACTAAGCTATACGCAACATTGGTGCCAAACTGTGCCTAACTGGCATACCTAAAAGTCACAGAACAAATAAATAAATATGTTGGGACATTAATACACAGCACCATCTAGTTCCATAGTAAGCTAAGAGGCTTGTGTTATAGATACCATATAGTGGATACGTTGCACATATATAACTTTAAATACATACATATTATTACCGGTGGTAGGACTCTGTCAAGCCTGAGGAGTCCGACTGGATGGGTACCACCCCCTTATCTATTTCTGCCGCCAAGCAACAATGATTGCATTGTTGTGTTCCGGTTTGAAGGATAAGGTAGCCAGCGCAATTACAGGCAAGAGGCATAACATCTTAAGGGCCCTGTAAACGATCAAATTATTTGTCAAATATTCGTTTGACAAACGTGTTTGTCAAATTTTTTGAAAGTGTGCGAGCTTGTTTGACGTGTTTGTCAAACAATGTAAATGTTTGACCTGTTTGATGGAAATTTTGATTGACGGTGTGTTTGGCAAACCTGTTTGATAGTGTGCAATGGTGTTTGTCAAATAAGATCTCAGTTATTGCCTTGATACCATGGAGAACACAACTGCGACAATCAATAACGGCAACATGTCAGAAAAAGAATTTCTTTTGGAATTTATCTCCGTATATCGCGACATGCCGATGCTGTGGAGAATAAAATCAAAAGACTATATGGATAAACACAAGAGAATGAATGCGATCAAAAAAATGACGGAGTTATTGAAAGTGTCTCGCGGGAACATCACTGAAGAAGATGTTAAAAAAAAAATTAATATTTTACGAACAACTTTCAAGCGTGAAAATAATAAGGTGAAGAAATCTATGCTTTCTGGATCTGGTACTGATGAACTCTATGTACCTTCATTATGGTACTACAAAGAGCTTGAATTTCTACAAGACCAAGTGGAGGAAGAATCGGGGATCAGTTCAATAACAGGACAAACGGTAAATAGTAACAATGTTTATTTTATTTTAATTCTACAAGTACAACATATACAGTTACCCACTCTAAACATTTGTAATTTTTTCATTTTCAAATAAGAATTCATTTTCAAAAGAATATTTTTATAAACAACTTGTTACAAATAGGTACAACATAATATTTTAACCTAACCAATAATAATATTTTAACTTAACCAATTAATAAATATTTTTTATTTTCACAAGTACAGCAAATACGATTAGGTACCTATTCTAAACATTTGTTTTGCCATGGAATAGCACCCGTTGAATTAAAATATTCACAAAAATCATCTCTCACTTCTTTTGCTAATGTAGCGCTATTTCCAGCCCGTGCACGTTCGATATTCAACAATTGATTTGACTCATTTCTCCAAGATCCTTGTATGACAGTCCCTGTAACACAATCTTCCATGTCTAATTCTCCATTCCTAATGTAGTTTTTTTGTTTCATTAGTAAATTGTGTAAATGACAACACGCCATTACTACAATTTTAGCTTTTGTAGGACATAATTTGATGGGTTTTTGGAGAATCTTAAAACGACTCGCAAGAATGCCGAATACATTTTCAATTATTCGCCGAGCACGGGATAAACGATAATTGAAAATCCTTCTGTTGTCATTTAAAACCTGCTTATTGTAGGGCTTCATAAAATTTGGAAGAAGCTGGAAAGCTTCATCGCCTACAAATACAAATGGCATTTTTTTATTAAAGTTTGGCAATTCCTGTGGCTCTGGAATCTGCAACTGGTTGTTCTCAAACATATTCCAAAATTTTGTATTTTTAAGTACTCCTCCATCTGACACTCTACCATTTGTACCGACATCAATCATGATAAATTCATAATTTGCATTAGCTATGGCCATAAGCACTATGCTGTGTGTTCCCTTATAATTATAATAATAGGAACCGGAATGCTCAGGTTTTTGTAAAGTGATATGCTTTCCGTCTACAGCTCCGATGCAATTATCAAAGTTCCATGAATTTCCAAATTGTCGTGCCAATATTTTCCAACTTTCTTGTGTTTTGGGTATCTGAAACATAAAAATACTTATTATTATTATGTAATATGTTTATTATTATGTATTATTATTATTATGTAATATGTTTATATTTATTGTTTTGGTTTCTAGGAATCGTCAAAACTATCAACATCAACATCAACACAATCACCTTTGCTACCTTCAGCATCTATTAGTCCTGTACAAATAAAAAAGAAGAAAAAGGAGGACTTGCAACAGGACTTATTGACATTAGCCAGGGATCATTTCAAAAAACCTGAAAATGAATATCAGGTGATGGCAAGAAACTGGGCCTTTAAGCTAGAGCGCATGTCTGGAGAACAAAGAAGACTGGCAGAAAAATTTATAAACGAAATACTCTTTGAAGGAGAAGAAGGAAACCTTCATAGACATTCGGTAGTTATTAATCCGTCTCAGCCAGCACTCGCTTGGAACACTCCATCACCTACTCCGTACACCCCATCTCCTATTTCACAACAATCATATCTGTCCAATACGGAGCAACCTGTGGTGATTCATATTTCAGACTCGCAAACAAATGAAAATAATACAGAAACTGAAGATGATACAGCAGCCAAATTTATAAACAATTTTTTATTCTCTTTAAATTATATATTTTGTAATTTTGAAATAAAAATCTTACCTGAATATTGCTTAATTTTTCATTTATTGCCTCACAAGTTTCAATGATAATGCCGCTGAGTGTACGAGGTGCAATGCAGGCTTGAAATTTTAGATCTTCAAAATCGGCGCCACTAGCCAGGTACCTCAAGGTTATAGATAATCTTTGAGAAGCTGGTATAGATTTACGCATAACGGTATCTTGTTTTGCTATGCAAGGACTTAGCAATGTTAATAAATCTTCAAATGTTTTATGGTCCATGCGCAGGAAGTTTGCATAGTCATTTGGTTCTGTGAGCACTATTTCCCGTAACAAATTTTCGTGCGTATATTTATCCCGTAATTTCAACCATTCTCTAGACCATCGACGACCTTTTTTCTTTTTCTTCATACATAGTGCTAGTGTCAATGCCAAAAACGCCTTATCTGTATTATCACTCATTGTTATATACGACAGAAGATGATAACAACACACGAACGTCAAGGAGAAAACTGAAATATGGGCAAATTTATTTGATCTATTGGTTTGATCGTATGCGCTTTTGTTTGATGAAAACATGAAGTTTGACAAACAAATTTGACCGTCTACAGGGCCCTTTAGTCCTCACAGTGATAACGTACCGGCGGTTCTGCAGTTTTGTTACATAAAACTTAAGTGCATGAACCGTAGGTGTTATGGGCGACAGGTATCGCTTTCCATCAGGTGGACTGTCTGCTCGTTTATCACTGAATACCATAAAAAAAAAAAAAAAATAAATATAAACACCTAAGACTGGAGTACAAACATTCGTGCTCGTCACACAAATTAAGGCCTCCAGCGGGACTCGAACCCGCGACCGTTGGCATAGCAAGCAGGGTCATTACAAACTTAGCCAAATGTGTTGTCAAAGAATAATAATAATAATAAAAACCTAATGCCTTATGAAAGTTTTTCTTTTAACATTAATTAAAAAATCTAGACTTGCTTAGTTGGCAATATACTTACTGGGCTATGAATTTTCCAATTTTCGGAAACGTTCATTTAAAACAAAGAGTGATACCTAGAATTCGTATAAAAACATACACATCGTGTTTCTCCGAAAACATAGTTAAATCAATATATATTGTACTGTTTTATATGAAACGCAGACGAGCCAGTAATACGCACTAACTTAATTAGTTATCTGTCTATTTATATTAGAGTTAGTCGAGTTTATTTCGTCTCTTTTGATCATGAGAAAAAAATATATAGGAGAAATAGTATAAGCGAAGTAACAAGAAAAAGATTTTATCGCGTGCAATTAACCATCCCGAAGGAAATCCTCGAAATGCTACAATAATTAATGGTCCAGTAAATGGTCGTCTGTTGGACCTCATAAATTTATTAATTAACTTAGAATGCTTTTCACCGATCTGTTTTACTTAATTTGGTGATTTTTGATGCTACATTGATGTGGGTTCGATTTTTGTACATGGTAGAATATTATGGTGAGAAAGACTGTGTATGACTCAAGGTCAATATTTGTACTAAATTTCATCAAAATCTGCCCCCTCGTTTAAAAAAAATATACATACACATACAAAAAAATAAAATAAAGAGTGCGTCTATGAATTTGTTTACGCGCTCAAGAAGTAAAACTTCTGAAGGTTATCGGTACTCTTTGTCAAATTCAATTTATATTTTAAATAATTAGGATAGGTGAGATACTACAAATAACGCAAATTAGGCATATTATAATCATATATTTATAGAATATCATTTAAGGAAGGAATATAATATTATATATCATTTGTCAGACAATAACAACGGTTACCATGGCAACAGACGTACGTACATGTTTCCGTAACGCATTCACCAGCTTACCCCCCAAGTCAAGCGTGCGTAAACAAGTTTTACTTCAATAAAAATGATTGCATTTATATTTAGTAATTTGATAAACAACCATACATAAATTTGAAAGTATAAAACATACTTTTACTATTAGATGTGTACTTTATGGACAGAAGTAGGTTTCGTTTTTCCCCCACCTTTTCGATATTAAAATGTATCCCATACAGTATAAATATGATTCGAAAAGCTACATAGAGATTAAGGAAGATGTTAATTAATTCATATACATCTATACTAATATAATAAAGCTGAAGAGTTTGTTTGTTTGTTTGGTTAAACGAGCTAATCTCAGAAATTACTGATCCGATTTGAAAAATTCTTTTTGCATTTGATAGCCCGTTAACTGAGGAAGGCTATAGGCTATATATCACCCCGAAAAAGTTTACGGGTCCCGTGGGAAAGATTTGTTTTTGTCTAGGGACGAATCCGAAGCGAAGCGAGGGTGAGTCGCTATTATTGAATAAAAATAGTTCCATTAAGAATATTAGATGAGAAGACGGTAAAATGTCATCACTAGGTCGAACTTAAAATATTTCAATTTGTTTCAATTCAAGCAATAGTATAGAGAAAAGAAAGCTCATATTATTTTTTATAATATCTATAAAATCTTTAAGGCGCTTGGAGCAGTATAAAGAGCAACAAGCCTTCTTACACGGAGGTAATAGATGCGATTTTCTTATGGGGTAGAAATGTATGCTATCTGTTAAGTATTTTTATTATAGAAACTCGTAAATCACGAAAAAGGATGCTTATTCCTTAAAATTTAACTTTACTTTTTCATTTATTAGTAAAAAGCTTAAACAGCCACCCATCTTCTTGTCGATTCAATAAAAATGCTTAACCTCATCTCATTTTTATCCACAAATTCAATTCATATAACCGCATCAAAAACCAGTTTATGAAATGTAACGAAATCAAAACATACACTTCCGTAGTTATTATATATATACATAATATGTATCACATCTGTCCGTCTGCACCTGCGGCTATCGACCTGTCGCTTTTTACTCTAAACCGGTCGTAATCACTCTTGGATGGTTTTATGCATTGTGTTTAATGAAGAATTATGTATTAAATAAATATTTTGGGACATTAACACACAGCATCATCTAGATCCATGCTAAGTTACGAGGCTTGTGTTATGGATACCAGATAGTTGATAATCTACGCATATATAAATTTAAATACATACATATAATAAATATAAATATGTATGACTGGAGTACAAACATTTGTGCTTATCACACAAATTAATGCCCCTAGCGGAACTCGAACCCGCGACCGCTGGCACAGCAAGTACGTAACGTACTTAAGCACTACAAACTGAGCCAAACGTGTCGTCAAAAAGAAAGATAAAAACTAAATTAGAAACTAGTTATTTAATAGTATTATCGAGATATCCATCTCTAAAATACTTTAAAGCTTTACGATTTTATTTTAGAAGCTTCCAGTGGAATATTTGTAAACTAGGATTTAGGAATAATTTGAAAAATAAAAATTTCATGTATTTTGAACAATTATTTTTGTTCTAATTACTTGTACTTTTATTTCTATTTTTAACAATATTTTATGTTTAATAAAAATCAATCAATCAAAATAATATAAATTATCACAATAACTCATAATTATTTTACATAACAATTTTATGTATTACATAACAATTTTGTTTCAAAATAAACCTTCATTTAAAAAATAAATATAAATCACAATATTTTACAGAAATTGCAGGTATATACATATATATTTATACAGGATGAATTTTTCAAATGCATGCCATGCACGCCCACTTGAAAAATTCACCCTGTATATATATATATATATATATATATATATATATATATATATATATATATATATGTAGGTGCTACTATTTATATTCTCTCGCACTTTACCATGCATATACAGTGATGGGGACCAGTGACATCTAAGCTATGTGGAGACCATAGCTTTTTATAGAAAAAAAGCTCGTTTTGCTTCACTCTCGCGTAAACCTATCCAGTAACTCGCTTCACCGGACGTAGGCCAGTTTTTTTCGTTTTGCGACATCAATGCCTTGTCTATTCGTTATCTTTCTGATAGTTGGTAAATAGTGTGAATGAAGTTTTATTACATACATATTGTGTATTTTTAATAATGTACATGTACATTTTACACTTCAAATTAGTTAGTCTTAGTTTTAAACTAATACTGAGCTTAAACTAAAGTAATAGAAGAGGGGAGTATGTAAAGAGATTGATTGAAGCCTAAAGCAAAATTTTTAAATTACATAGTTTCATATTAAATTCAAATGAATTTTCTTGTTATGTTGAAGCGTTCCAGCACATATTAATTCGTCAATACTCACCCTCGCTTCGCTCGGGTTCGTCCCTAGGTCGATTCCACATACAAACATTCATCCCCATTTTCACGCCCTTAAGGGACGATTTCCGGGAAAAAAGTATCCTATATCCTTCTCAAGAAAAACTATCTTCTTACCAAATTTCATCTAAATCGGTTCATTAGATCGCGAGATTACCTCCTACAACCTCACAAAGTCACAAAATCACAAACTTTACTTCTTTATAATATTAGTATAAATTAGAAATAATCATTTGCATATTTTTTGTTTTGTTTAGCTTCTTCTCTATTTTATATGTTTTATATATATTATGCTAAGACTAAAATTTAGAAGGATTTTTTTTAATAATCAAACCTTGTTTGGTACTAGGGACCTCTTGTCGAGCGCTCATAAAAGTTATATTATGTCCCGTGGGAATCTTTTGTTCTCATTAATTTGTTAAAGACCTATTTCACTTTCCATCAAACTTTCTACAACCAATGAAAATTCTTTTAACATCAATTCACCTATTAAAGAGATAAAGGTACAAGTACGAACATACAAATATCTGTTGGTATGTCCTTGTACGAATAAATTATTTTCTTCCGAAGTTCAAAAGCTAATTTGTGTTAAACGCCACAACGACCTTGAAACAAATGTTATGTTTTTACTATATTTCAACGGAAGAAACTTAAAAGTCAGCCAGCAAAAGAATCGAGAATTAACTTGATATAACCGCTATAATATAAGGCAGTTAGACTGATTTTTGCTGTGTTTTGCAAATTTTTTTTAAGTTGTAACATTCAGTATGGGATGTTTATTTTATTTTCATATTAATAATCACCGCCGCTGAGTTTCTTTCGTTAGTTCATCTTAGAACTGAAGCTTTTTCTTTCTAAACTGATTCTTCTTCTTAAAGTGCCATCTTCTTTCGAAGGTCGGCGATCATTAAGGCAACTTGTATCTTTGATGCCGCGACTCTGAATAAGGAACGAGTGCTTTTTCCAAAGCATTGGCGTAGGTTTTTCAGCCAAGATGTTCTTCTTCGACCCACACTTCGTTTTCCTTGGATCTTGCCCTGAATGATGAGTTGTAGTAGGTCGTATTTTCGGTTTCTCATTATGTGGCCGAGATATTCAAGCTTTCTTATCTTCACTAAATACACAACTTCTGGTTTTTTCTTTATGCGACTAACCACGGTTACGTTTTTTATTTTATCTCTCCAGGATATCCTTAACATTCTCCTGTATACCCACATTTCGAAGGCTTCAATCTTCTTACAGCTCGATTCTGTGAAGGTCCATGCTTCAACGCCATACAGGAGAATGGAGAAAACATAACAGCGTGCTAGTCGTACTCGAAGCTGGATGTTTAGCTTTTTATTGCACAGAAGTGATTTAAGCTTAAAGAAAGCAATACGGGCTTGTTCAATGCGGCACCTTATTTCAAGACTGTGGTCTCCCGTATCATCAACCCAGCATCCCAAATATTTGTATTTGCTAACTTTTTGCAGGGGCTGTCCATTACATAATAGAGAAGTGTTAGCAGGTGGTATTTTGCAAACTGTCATATATTTAGTTTTCCTGGTGTTGATACTAAGGCCATACGTTGAACTAACAGATTGGATTTTATCTATAAGGATCTGAAGTTCCTCCATTGTAGATGCAAGTAGTACAGTGTCATCGGCATAACGTATATTGTTAATAATCTGACCATTCACTGTGATACCTACGTCCACCTGATCCAGTGCTTCACTGAAAATCATCTCTGAGTATAAGTTAAAAAGAATTGGCGAGAGAATACATCCCTGCCGTACTCCACGTAAGATTTCCAAGTCATCTGTTAGTCTGCCCTCTATACGTACATTCGCCGATTGGTTCCAATACAGGTGTTTAATAAACCTTACGTCCTTAGAGTCCAGTCCGATGGATTGTAGTATATCGACCATTCTTGCATGCTGTACTCTGTCAAATGCTTTTTCATAATCGATAAAGCATACAAACACATCTTGATTTATGTCCCAGCATGTCTGTATTAAAACTTGATACCCAAAAAGTGCATCTCTCGTTCCCAGGCCATTGATGAACCCAAACTGCGTTCTTGAAATGAGGTCTTCACATTTGTTATAAATTCTTTTATGAATTGCTTTAAGGAATACTTTAAGGATGTGACTCATTAAGGAGATGGTTCTGTACTCGCTACATTTCTTCGCAGAAGCAACTTTGGGCAAGGTGACGAAGGTGGATTTGAGCCAATCCGATGGTATGATGCCCGAATCATATATATATAGTGTTGAATAACTTCACTAATATTCCTAAGTTATCATACTCTAAACTGATAGTAGACTCATAACGTTCATTAAATATGTTCAGCCCTTTTTAACGTCCCACTGCTGGGGGTGGACATCCCTTTCCTTCCTTTCAATATGAGGGGGATTAGGCCATAGTCCACCAAGTGCGAGTTGGCGAACTTCACACGTTTTTCGAAAACTTGCTAGGTTCTCTTAAACATGCAGGTTTCCTCACGATGTTTTCCTTCACCGTAAGGCAAGTGGTAATCATGTTGGGAATTATTCGCACATGAAAATATCAGAGGTGCGAGACGCTTCGCTCGGTTTCCCAAGCGAGCGCATTACTACTGGGCTACCACTGCCCAGTTCTTTAAATAATTGTAATCATTTAATACGGAATAAAATATTTTGAATTTAAATTTACATAAAACGTACTACTATTAAGTTACGATTTTACATAGATAAAGCTTTTTCAATTTACTTTGAATTCCTTAAAGATAGGCAACTCTTTAAAAAGCAATATATTATGAATTTTCTTAAAGCTCAAATTACACCTATACAACATTTTATCAAAATCGATTAAGCTCCCCGCAAAGTCAAGTATACCGTTACATTCCATTTATATTAGGAGAATAGTCTCCAGAGTATTAGATGAACTCCTCAATATCTCTATTGTTTGTGTCGATATCTGTATGTTTGTCCTTCAGGTTGAAACGGCTGGACCGATTTAGATGAAATTTAGTTCACAGATATACTATGAATTGGAGTAATGTAGGTTACTGTTTGGCGTCTAGGAAGCATAAAAGCAAGGGTAATTCGCAAGTATAATAAACGTACTTAGGGAAGTATAACATAATGAGTGACAGATTACGCTCAGCTTAAACATTTGGGTCTTGAAACATAGAAATTTGCACCAGAATTCCTTATATTACAAAGTTGAGCTTTATAGGATTTCTGAAAATGTATCATCTAAAGCTCGAAATATAATATGTAATTTCGAAATTTTTGAAGAGATATGAATAGTGATATTTAACCTTTTAATTAATATATTGGGAATAGAAAGACCCATCGCGTGCACTTTTCGTGTTTGTGTTGGCCTATAATAATGTAATCAATAAATAAATAGCGGATATACATTACATTAATATATAATTAATATTATTTTGTATAGATAATAATTATAAACTTATTTAAAAATATATTGAACTAATGTTATTAAATAAAATGTTTTTTTGATTTTGTTATTGAACGATTTTAGTCAATTGATTGTCTCGGGTAGATTATAAAAAGGTGACACTGTCTTGTAACTAGTTCAGTTCTCAATCAACGCTGGTAAAATTAGGAATAAGAAGTGATTGTACAAGTGCTAAACCGTGAGATTAAACAAAAGTGTGCAAAGTTGAAGAGTGTTTTATTACTAATCGCCAACCCAGAAGTTCAAGTGCTAACATTTCAGAAGTGGTATAAGGTGAGATTTTTTTTTTTCTCTTTTCTTACCTGCCATGCCTACAAATATTCGTACATAATATAAAATTAGAAAGTAACTTCATATGAATTTAAAAATGTATATAGTATAATATATTATTTCGGTAAAAGTATCAATTGTTTTTATATAGTATATTAAATGCATTTTTGTCTTTATTTCTTTTTTTTCGTTTTTATTTCCGTTGTTTTGTTACATAAAATGACGTTTTTAGTACGTGATACAGTGTATATATATATCCTTTGTCGGTTTAAACTCTTTCTTTAAATTGTTATTGTACAAATGATGTGTCGAAAATATTTTAACAGTGAAATGGGAAACGACGAGAGTCCCAAGGCGCCAGTGGATCGGCGATCGCGAAGTAGATTGAAGTCCACTAGAAGTCGGCATCGTGGTGATAGCAGCCGCAGTGTACGAAGCCATGCGAATCACCATAACCAGACCCGCAGTCGTCGTTCGCCCAGCCGCCGGTCGCGCAGCCGTGTGAGTGTGCAGTCACGCGGTCGCGCTAATCATCGCAGGCACAGTCGTGCCGACTACCGGACGCGCAGCCGCAGCAGCCACCGATTGCTGAGTCCTACCGGTCACCGTTCACGCAGCCGACACAGCAGGGCCGTGCAGCGTGGGCATAATGAAAACAGCCGGATGCAACGGCAACACCAGCAAAGGTCTCCCCGGCAAGTTTTAACACCAGACAGGTTAGTACCAGAAACGTTGTCCAAGAGTGGAAATGTTACTCTTACACAGTTGATACAAGCATTGCAAACGATAGGTAAAAATAATAGTAATGATAGACTACCGACACAAAATACGCTTCCAGACTTTGATCCCTCCCGTAAAGAACAAACCATTGATATGTGGTTGCACAAAGTAAATGAGTGTGCAGTTATTTATGACTGGACTGACAAACAGACAACTCACTATGCACTTCCAAAATTGAAGGGTACTGCCCAAAAGTGGTATGAAGGTCTTAATACTGTAATGTTTACGTGGAAGGAATGGCAAGATAAACTGCGCCTAGCTTTTCCTAACGATGATAACTATGGACGATTACTCTCGACAATGTTAGCCAAACGTGCTAGGTTTAACGAATCTCTCGAGGACTACTTCTATGACAAAGTAGTTTTATTAAATCGTTGTGGCATTGAAGGAAAAAAAGCGGTAGATTGTATTGTATTTGGAATTGACGATCGCACTGTAAGGTTAGGAGCAGAATCAGCTCGATTCGAAACACCGGAACAATTGCTACCGTTTCTTATGAGTACTAGGGGTACTAGTAACGTTAATGATAGAAAACGCGTACGAACTGCTGATTCAAGTGTAAGTAGGGATGATATCCGACGGGATCGCGTAATAATATGCTTTAATTGCTCACAAAGGGGTCATTATAAGTCTCAATGCCCTAACCCAATTATAAAATGTAATAAATGTTTACGCTTTGGACATACTTCGGATAAATGCGAGAATGGTAGCAAAAATTTAGTAAATACCAATAGTAAACTTTCATCTAATTCCGTTATGCTTGTAGCTGGTATAAACTCGAACTGTCATAAGTATTATAAAGAGGCTGTTGTAAATGGTATTTTAAAAACATGCTTCATTGATTTTGGTAGCGCAGTAAGTCTTATTAGAATGTCAGATGTAGAAAGCTTAGATGTCAAATGGGTTCCTGATAATTCAATACCACCCTTGATAGGATTTGGCAACTCAATGGTTAAACCAATAGGTAAATTTTTGGCTACGGTTAAAATTGATGATGCTAGTGCTTTGGTAGAACTGGTCATCGTACCGGATGAAGTATTGAAAGAGCCGTTGCTAATTGGTAGGTCATTTACTGAACAACCTCACATAATGGTTGAGAAGAATAATGTGATGTTAAAAATATTCTCAAATGAAATAGTACCAACATGTATAAAGTATAACCTTTATTGCTCTAAAGATACGATAATTGACGGACTGACGTTAGTAGAATTTAGCACAGACCCTTCATTTACGGGCGATGTTTATATTGAGGGCAGCAATAGGTTTAAAAACGGGGAAGAACACTATCTGGTACAAGGATTGTTCTCCATTGTCAATGGTCTAGGTATAGCATTGGTGAAAGGGATTAGTTCGCGAACATTTATTATTAAACGAGGTACAGTAATAGCTAGGTGTATTCGAGCGGAGCCACTGAGTGATAACAATAAGCCTGATGTTCTCCGAGTAGACGTATCTACACCTCCCCGTAATATTAGTGGTAATGAAATAATGTCCGATGGAACACTAAGTACTAAAACAATTAATTCATTAATACTCTTGCTTAATAGTTACAGACAGTGTTTTGCTTTTAGTTTACAGGAACTTGGGAAAACTGATTTAGTAAATATGTCCATTAATTTGAAAGATGATGAGCCAGTAGTGTACAGACCCTATAGGTTACCTGTTTGCGAAAGAAATAAAGTCCGGGAGTTAGTTAACGAATTAGTTGACTGCAAAATAGTGCGACCTTCGACATCACCTTATGCTAGTCCCATAGTCGTTGTTAAAAAGAAAACTGGTGAGGTACGTCTATGTGTCGATTATAGGGCTCTTAACAGAAAGACGTACAAAGAAAATTTTCCGTTACCCCGGATCGACGATCAATTAGATTCATTAGCAGGATATCAATATTACACTGTCCTTGATTTAGCTTCTGGTTATTACCAAATAAGTATAAACGAAGAAGATCGTTACAAAACTTCGTTTGTCACACCGGATGGGCAGTTCGAATTTAATAGGATGCCCTTCGGGTTAGCTAACGCACCGGCAAATTTCATGCGCATGATTAATTTAGTTCTATCTAGTGCTAGGGATATAGCATCGGCTTATATGGACGATATAATTATACCCTCAAATTCAATAGAAGAAGGATTAAGCAAGTTAGAAAAGGTTTTGCAGTTATTGTCGAATGCGGGATTAACGTTAAAATTATCCAAATGCTATTTTTTTAGTAAATCTGTAGATTATTTAGGTTTTGAGCTCAGTAAGGAAGGCATTAGACCAGGATCAAGAAAAATTCAGTCAGTCAAAGAATTTCCAGAGCCTCGTAATTTGCATACTGTTAGACAATTTATTGGGTTATGTAGTTTCTTTAGGCGGTTTATCAAAAATTTTTCAAATATTGCTAAACCATTGACAAGCCTTCTAAAAAAAGATTCTAAGTGGGAATGGGGTTCTGAGCAAAAATCAGCATTTAACACTCTTAAAGAGATTTTACTGCGAAAACCAGTATTAAAGTTATACGATCCTAGTGACGATACCGAGTTGCATACGGATGCCAGTAAATTAGGTATTGCTGGAATCCTTATGCAGCGCGGGAGAGATAACCTACTTAGACCCGTTGCATATTACAGTCGGCAAACTACCATTTATGAACAACACATGACAGCATATGAACTTGAAACTTTAGCTCTGGTCGCATCGTTGCAAAGATTTCGCGTTTACTTAATCGGTGTTAGTTTTAAAGTCGTTACAGACTGTAATTCCCTTCGAGCGACATTTTTAAAAAAAGATTTAATACCACGAGTGGCTAGATGGTGGATAACTATGCAAGAGTTTGACTTTTCTATAGAATATCGGCCAGGTAAAACGATGAGTTATATTGATGCTCTTAGTAGAAATCCACCACTTAACAATGGGGAAGATAGTGAAACAGTTATGGTAGTTGAGGAATCTGATTGGTTAAGTACTGTACAGGAAGCTGATTCAGAAATACAGCGGATAGTTTCGATTTTAAAAGATCCAGCGTCAATTAATATTGCCGATATCACGAAAAATTATGTGTTACATAATAATAGGTTATTCCGTGTGACTGATCAGGGTAACAAGTGGGTAGTGCCAAAGGGTGTACGCTGGCAAATCCTTAAACAATGTCACGACGACATCGGACATTTCGCATTTGATAAAACTTTAGCAAAAGTGAAAGAAACTTATTGGTTCAGTAAAATGCGCCGTTTTGTCAAAAAATACGTCGAGTCATGTTTAGAATGTGCTTACGTAAAAGCCTCTTCCAACAGAAAACCTCCACTAAATCCGATTCCAAAGGTAGATTCTCCATTTGCTACGTTGCATTTAGATCACGTAGGGCCATTCGTAAAGAGTTCAAAAGGGAACACTCATTTATTAGTAATCATTGACGCATATACTAAATTTATAATTATCAAAGCTGTAAGAAGTACTAAAGTCTCTATAGTCATTGATAAATTAAAAGAATATTTTAGTATTTTTGGTATGCCGAATAGAATTATATCAGATCGTGGGTCCTCATTCACAAGTAACAAATTCAAAGATTTTTTGCATGGTTTAGGCATAAAACATATATTAAACGCAGTTTCAACACCCAGAGCAAACGGGCAAGTAGAGAGATACAACCGTACGTTGCTGGATGCGTTGACTGCTATGTGTAATGGTCACGATGAAAAGAAATGGGATGTATATGTTCCAGGTGTACAGTGGGGCCTTAACAATACTCATAATAAGGGTATAGGAACGACTCCCGCGAAAGCTCTCTTTGGTACCACATTAGTCGGTTTAACTGAGAATAGGGTAAAGTCCTTCTTGGGTGACAATCACGAAATAGACTCTAATAAAGTAAGTGACATTCGTGATAAGATAAATGAATATATTTCCACATACCAAAACAAAAGCAAAGAACTGTACGATAAGAATTCTGTACAGCCTAAAATTTTTAAAATCGGAGATTTGGTTAGCGTTGCGAGAGAAATACAATCGTCAGGACAAAGCCGTAAGTTAGTTCCAAAATTTCAAGGTCCATATCGTATAGCCTCAGTATTAGGGAACGATAGATATGAGATTGTAGATACACCTCTCACACGTAAGGGCAATCGTAAATATACTTCTGTAGTTGCTGTCGATAAATTAAAACCGTGGCTAAGTTATAATAGACCCGATGAAATTGAATCTAGTAACGATGATATTGAAGATTCTGATTGTGAACCCTAAATTAAATTGCGTTTATCATTACTATAACAAAATGGTTCTTGATTGTATATTGCAGTTTCAAATTAGTATTCTAAAGGAGCTAAGTTAGTGAGAAAAAAAAATAATGTATATATATCTTTAGATTAACTAATCAATAGTACTGATTTATTGTTAATTATCTAAATTGGGCAGCGTGGGCCCTAAACAGTCAAGCAGTATTCAGTGCAGAAGCGGCCTGTTGCTGTAGTTTGTAAAATTAGTGAAAGAGATTATCTGTACAGGGTAGAAGCGACCCTGATTAATGTCAGTGTTCAGTGCAGAAGCGGCCTGTCACTGTTCGTATGTCGTATTCAGTGCAGAAGCAGCATGTTGCTGTAGTTTTAAAATTAGTGAAAGAGATTATCTGTACAGGGTAGAAGCGACCCTGATGAATGTCAGTGTTCAGTGCAGAAGCGGCCTGTCACTGTTCGTATGTCGTATTCAGTGCAGAAGCGGCCTGTTACGATACGAAAGTTGTATCAGTTGATAAAATTATGTTTAAATGTTATAAATACGGTTTTTATATTTACAAATGTATTGTATTCTATATTGTTATGATAAGTTGTATTGGCAGAAGCGGCCCTCGAGATTTTTATGATATGTTGTCATTATGCTTGATCTTTAATTATGTAAATTTTGTGATTTTTTTATAATTTGATAGTTATTGTCTAACATTAATATATTGTTGATAATATAAATTATGTGAATTACTGTAGTAATTAGTATAGATACATAATATAGCCTACACGAGGACGCGTAGATTTAGTCGGATGGCCGAATGTTGGCCTATAATAATGTAATCAATAAATAAATAGCGGATATACATTACATTAATATATAATTAATATTATTTTGTATAGATAATAATTATAAACTTATTTAAAAATATATTGAACTAATGTTATTAAATAAAATGTTTTTTTGATTTTGTTATTGAACGATTTTAGTCAATTGATTGTCTCGGGTAGATTATAAAAAGGTGACACTGTCTTGTAACTAGTTCAGTTCTCAATCAACGCTGGTAAAATTAGGAATAAGAAGTGATTGTACAAGTGCTAAACCGTGAGATTAAACAAAAGTGTGCAAAGTTGAAGAGTGTTTTATTACTAATCGCCAACCCAGAAGTTCAAGTGCTAACATTTGTGAAGATGCTTGGAAGGAGTATATAAGATACTTTTAACGTACGTTATGTGGTTAAATGCATGGCCCATACAAGCTTAAATCAAGCAACGAGAACATCGAACTCGTGACCTTTGTGGAGTGGACAGCGTATTTCAAATACATACATACAAAGTTGTAAATATTTCTTAAATTATACATTACAAGAAAATATCAAATAATAACATAGAGTTATATTGTCAGTTTGTGCAACTTTTCTGATATACTTTAACCGTTACATAAAGTACTTGTTTGCAAAAGCTCGTGCAAAAACTGCCATCTAACGACTAGGTGTAAAGTTGTAGTAAATATCTATAGTATAAGTACTAATATTATACATGTACTGTCATTGTTGTAATTTGAATTTAGCCAAAATTTGGTTTTGGATTGTATTTCTGTCCAATAAGGGCCTAGTACTTATTTAGTTTTTGGAAAATTTGTTTATTGGTTAGCTTATTTAAGCATTAAGTACTTGTGGTTGCAAATAGGTTTCAATATTTATTTTTTTATTTCATGATTATTATTTTTAATTGTAGAATTAATAATAATTATTATTATTACTATGAAAGTTCCTGAGATGATGTTTTTTTTTTACTTTTTTCGCCATAAAGTTTTTTAAAATACATCAAAGAAAAGTACTAGTATGAATTTAACTGATGATTACATTTAAGATATATAGTATATAGTTTCCGTAGTGTAGCGGTTATCACGTGTGCTTCACACGCACAAGGTCCCCGGTTCGAACCCGGGCGGAAACAATGTTTTTTGTCCGATAATTTAGAAAGAATATGTCATAAAATATTTGAGAGTTTGGAATATTACACTTATCTTTTACACGACCTGTAGCTTAATGCAAAATATGAATTATTTAATGGAAATCTTCCCTATGTTCCTACCAATTTAGGAACGTAAATTCGAATTTTGCGTTATTTTTTAGGGGTTTCGACTTTCGAGCTAGAACCTACTCTGTCTTTCAGTGAAACTCCTTTACAATCGGTTAATCCGTACCAAGGATTAGGTGCAAACAGAAAGATAGACAGACAGACAAATTTTAAAAAAGGTTGATTAGGTACTAGTATCATATAAATAACTCCATGTACTTAAAAAAAAACATCGTCATTTTGAAATAACAGACAGACACTTCTATTTTATTTATAAAAAAAGTATAGATAATATTAGGACCGTACTATGAATAAAAGACAACTATCAGGTGTAAATGCATCTTGATCCTATGTCTTTGCCTTTTGTAGAAGCAGTTACGTAACTTGACACTACAAATGTATTTAATTTTAATTATTACAAAATTCACAAACGTGTTCTTGTAATAATTAAAAACTAATAGATAAGTAAGGGCCGATTTATACTATAGTGCCCATCACAGGCGGTTCTCAGCTCGATGTCGGTCTGGTAAAATATTTTTATTCCTTTATATTAAAGGGAGGCCCATGCCCAGTAGTGGGATGTTAAAAAGGGCTGAATACAAAGTTTTTTTATGTAATAGTTGCTGTGATTTACAGGAGCTTGAATCTAACTGATAGTGTGAATGCACTGTTTGTTTCCATTATAAATTATATTATATATTATTATATTATTATTATTATATATATAATTATACTTTAACAGACCGAAGTCGGTCTGAAAATGAACCGTGATCGGCATTATAGTGTGGATCGGGCCTAAAGTGTTGCACTTTTCTAACTACGTTTTATCATTAAATTTATACGGATACTTGTTTGTGTGTTTAACACCTACTTTCTTAGATTTACGCGAATATATTTCGACATCTATATCTATACATATAATAAAAGTGTAACTGATCGCTGTCTGTACATGGAAGATATTTGACAAAAACTATTATTAGGTGTCTTTAACGCAATAGAAGCCAAAACAATAATTTTTAGAATGTTTGTCTTTTTACATAATACTTTCTTAGATTTACGCGAATATTAGACATTTAAATAAAACTATGTCTATAAAACGGGAGTCTCTCCCGTGACCATGATTGCTGTAAAGCAATCGAAATGTCGGGAAACAAAAATCAAAATAAATCCGCGAAAAAATCCGAAAAGGTAGTTTTATTTAAATGTTTGTCTTTTTGTTGTGCGTTTGTACGCATTAATCTCAGAAACAGCTTAACCGATTTAGATGTTGTTTTGATTAATGTATTTTGGTAAGCTTCACTTAACTTTTAGTATTTGTTTTATTTCTATTCGTTCATAAATAAAAAAGTTATTTCAATTTAAAAAATCACCCAGGAACGTATCCGACAGAAACAAGAGTTAATCGCTAGTTTTAAATAAAAGTATCTTTTCGGATTTTTTTTTATTATTATTGGTACTATTTCTTGCTTGCACGCCTCGTCCGGGAATAAACCCGTGAACTCTAGCACAGTAAGTAATGTCAGTAGCCTAGAAAAATTACTTGTCCATCAGAGAACGTAGTTAATTCGCTCGGCCATTTAAAGACGCTGATTACATACTCGACAGTAAATAAAGAAGCTGAAGTTACTTTCCTTGTTAGTTTTTAGGGTTCCGTACCACTTTAACCTAACCCTATTTGTTCGACAGTCTGTTTATTCTCTGCGATTTTCAAATACATTTTTTTTATATTTGACGACACTATTGGCTCAGTTTGTGGTGACCCTACTTACTATACCAGCGGTCACAGGTTCGAGTCCCGCTGTAGGCATTCACTTGTGTGATTGAGCACGATTTTTTGTACTCCAGTCTTGTGTGTTTATATTTATAATATCTATGTGTTTAAAGTTATACATATGTAGTGTATCAACTATCTGGTATCCATAAAACGAGCTTCGTAGCTTACCATAGAACTAGATGTTGCTGTATATTTATGC
Source organism: Argynnis bischoffii washingtonia (assembly GCA_033884665.1). Taxonomy (NCBI): domain Eukaryota; kingdom Metazoa; phylum Arthropoda; class Insecta; order Lepidoptera; family Nymphalidae; genus Argynnis; species Argynnis bischoffii. The sequence continues at coordinate 1,089,185 of JAEMGE010000029.1, forward strand.
TCCAACATATTTATTTATTAATTATTATAATAATGTAATTGTAGTTGGGTCACGCACCTCTGATATTCTCATGAGAAAATCATTTCCAACATCCAACCACTTGTCTTACGATGTAGGAAAACACGTGGGACGTTAATAAGGTCTAAATACACGTACATAATTTTAGTTTAATATAACTGTAAAAATACATACGTACGCTCTTGATCAACTTAAACGTTCCATACAATTCGTCAAAATTAACTTAACACTTGACTCTTAGAAAAATTAGCACTTTAAAGCTTAATATTTCACAAACAGATCCCTTAATCAATATATTCAAAATCAAAAATCAAAATCAAAATATACTTTATTCAAATAGACTTTTACAAGCACTTTTGAATCGTCAATTTTACATTTTAAATTTAAATTAAATGTCAGTGTAGTCTGTCCGTGAGGAAGCTACCACCGGCTCGGAAGGCAGTTCTGCTGAGAAGAGCCGGCGAGAAACTCAACAGTTGCTCTTTTAAAATAAAAACTGTGTACAATATTGTAATACAATAATTATTATATATTTATCCTACGTGAGATCCAACCAGATATTAGTTCCACACATTGATATCTCCGAAGTATTCCGTGATTGTATAATAAGCTTTATTCACTAATACATTTTTAATTTTAGATTTAAATTATTATTTTTACAAACCCGCAATATTTTTGAAAAACCTATCCAACGATACCCCACATTATGGGGTAGACGAGAAAAAAAACATCCCACTTAACGTGTATAGGATACCCTAAAAAAAATTTATTCAAGATTTTATTTTAAGACTTTGTCGGTGTACCTAGTATATGTGTATGTCCATGCTAAATTACAGCTTTCTAGTACTTACTAGGAGTCTCAGAGCTAAGCTGTGGACAGATGGACGGACGAACGGACGGACATGGCGAAACTATAAGGGTTTTTGTTGACTACGGAACCCTAAAAAGCAGTACTGAATCCTTGATATATGAGATCGACTGTCACTTGAAGTTTTTATTGAACTGGATATACAAAAAAATAATAATCGTACAATTATATATCTTAAGGTGATGTCAATAAAAACAGGTAGAATTAAATGTCTCAGTAAATGCCTTGTTCGGTCGTATTAACACTGCATCTTTAAGTAAGATGGTAATTGCACGTTTGATTTCGAACGAGGTAAAAATGATATGTTAGAATAATAAGTGGGTACTTGAGAATGTTTTTTTAATAAAATTGTCTTGTCCTTTTATAAACTAGTGTACACCCAGTAGTTGAAATCAAGCATAATTATTAGAATTATATTATATATATATATAATTAAAAAACTTACTTTGTTTATTTTTTTATTGATAACATTAAAACTCGTTAATAGCTACTAAACAAAAAAAAGGAAAATCGTTTGACAGAGGAAAAAAGGTACTGAAAAGGTACTGTTTTCTCTTTGCCTACTTATGTACATATACTAGTGACTCACCCACGCTCCGCTCGATTTTGCCCCTAGGTACGTTTTAAAGGTTAGTATAGTCGATCCCTTACTCTGTGAAAAACAAAAACAAATATATCCCACGGGAACCGTATATTTTTCCAGGATAACAAATAAGCTATGTGCTACTCCAGACTATAATCTAACTCTGTGCCAAATTTCATTCAGATCCTTCCAGCCGTTCTGGCGTGATTGAGTAACAAACATCTAACTAATCAAACTTCCGCATTTATAATGTTTATGAGATAGATAGATATTAATACCAAAATGTATTTTTTGTGAGAGATTCCCATGGAAACAATAGGAACGTTTTGACCAACTCCAAAAAAGAAGAAAGTATTTTGTATGTGCTGTAATATTTTTGACAATTATAAATGAATTTACATTATTTTTATAATGAATTTATGAATTTAAATCGAAAAACCTAATTTCAAGTGTGGAATGAACTGAAAACACTTTTGAAAACGGTTCTCTTTTTATAGAGCAAAAATAATAATTAGACTTGGGTATTCATAAGGGTAACAGGGAGCAAGAACTACAAAATTTTAACCAATTGATCGAAGTTTCCGTAGTGTAGCGGTTATCACGTGTGCTTCACACGCACAAGGTCCCCGGTTCGATCCCGGGCGGAAACAGTTTTTTAGAAAAACATTAACAAAAAAATACATGAATTTTCATATTTAACAAAGTATACTAAGCTGATTTTACACTTTTTATCGTTATCTTATTTATTTAAGAACTAACATTCGTAATATAATATTATACTTATTTTATAAATGTATAAAATATGTCTGTTTGTTTGCTACTCCTTCACGCTGAAGTGGCTGGAGTATTTGGATGAAATTTGGTACACAGATAGACTATGACTTGTATTAAACATATGCTGCACCTGAGTGAAAAAAGGGTAAATCACTAATTAGAACTTTCTTATAATTTTTATTGATTCTCCCCTTTTTTGTACTGTATTAGCATACGTCGTATTTCAACATTATATTAACTTACCAGCGACTCGATCCGCTCAGATTCGTCCCTACTTACGTTTTAACGTTTAGTATAGATTTCTCAGAGATGGAATGATTTCTCGCAGAAAAAAAGTATTCTATACATTAATCCGGATAACCAGCTATCCTCATACTAAATTTTATCAAAATTCCTCCAGTTGTTTTCCCGTGATGCGGTAACAGACAGACAGACAAACAGACAGACAGACAAAAAATTCAAAAACTATAGATTCGGCCACTGTATGGATATTAATGTCTGTTTCAAGAAGACTTTCCAAAAAATATGTAATGTACAGATTCGGCTTACAATTAGTTAGAATTTTATTATATGTATAGATGATACTCCACACCAAGCAAGCAAACTCGTGTGTACTGTATGTATGTATTCAGCCCTTTTTTAACGTACCACTGCTGGGCACGGGCCTCACTCCAATACGAGGGGAATCAGGCCAAAGTCCACCACGCTGGCCAAGTGCGGGTTGGCGGACTTCACATGTCTTTCGAAAACTTGCTAGGTTCTCTCAGACATGCAGGTTTCCTCACGATGTTTTCCTTCACCGTAAGACAAGTGCTAATCAAGTTAGAAAATAATTCGCACATGAAAATATCAGAGGTGCGAGACCCGGGATTTGAACCCGCTTCACTCGGTTTCCCAAGCGAACGCGTTACCACTGGGCTACCACTGCCTCTGTCCGTGTGTACCTACTACTCGTTTCGAAATCAATAAAAATGTTTAAACTTTATACGTGCCATACAAATACGTGTAAATAATCTCAAAATCATTACCCTTCTTGTTTGATAGTTGGATTAAAATATATTTTTCTCATATAACATTATTATAACAATTACATAGCGTTATGTAGCATAAATCGTGGATTTCAACACTTTACGTCAATTTGACGTCGGAAGCGGAAGTCGCCATTTTTCCCGCCGAAAAGCATAATTTTTTTTTCGCCAACGCTTAAGCCGTCATGGCGTTACTTCCGGTGGATTTCCGTTGATGTCACGTGTCGAGTTCCGGCCTGGGAAATAATAATTTTGCTTAATTGAATGAAAATAACTTTTGCTGTAAGGTCAATTAAATAAAATGTGTTACGGTAGTTTCAATATGAGTTTTTCCAGCGTCAGACTGATTTTTTTAAACATGCAAAATTAATAGCCTTTTTTATATGCTTACATATATTATAATAGAAAGTTGCCCGGGAGCGTCTGTCTGTATGTGCGAGTTATTCTTGGGAAGTGCTAAACTAACTTGGATGCAGTTTTTGCGGTATGACCTACATTTTTCCAGAAAGGTTTTAATGTATTGTAATGACGTTATTCAATGAGACAACCTTTATATTCCAAGTCCTACTTATTACTAACTTAAGTATTACATTAGTGGATACCGTGAGCCACACTACAGTGTTTGACGGTTCTATTAGTGAATCTCTGCATCCAAACAAATAAAAAAAAACATTTCCTCATCATTCTTTCAGCTTGATAATACGCATATCTTTAAAATGTGGAAAAAAAACATTTTAAATATCGACGTACACATAAGTTTCACATATAAATATGTATATAACTAACAAGCTACTCACCTACGCTCCGCTCCGGTTCGTCCCTAGTTACGTTTTAAAGTTTAGTATAGATTTCTCAGTGATGAGTTATTTTCCTGTAGGAAAATGTATTCTATATCTCGACCATGATAAACAGCTATTATCATACTAAATTTCAACAAAATCAGTCCAGTTGTTTTCTCGTGATGCGGTCACATACAAACAGACAAAAATTCTAAATACTATAGATTCGGCCTCTGTATCGATAATAATGACGATTTCAATAAGATTTTCCAAAAAATATTTAATGTACAGATTCGACTCAGAATTTTATTACATGTATAGATATGAATTTTATTTAATTAATTCATATTACCTTTATTTCTAATATATATTTCTTAAAAATTTAACTCAAGCTAAACATCAAACCTACGACCAAATGTACTATCCAAAATTAACCAATCATCTCCTAAATTAAAGGAAAACGTACATATACGGCACATCTCAGTAACATAGTAATATGGAGTCCTGATATGTAAATTACCCTTTGTCCATTGAAGCGAAGTAATGTGGTACTAATATAATATAAACTGCTTTGCAACTTTAAGCTACTACTAGCGGTTTGTCCTGGCTTCACCTGGGTCGCTTTTTAAAACGTTAAGAATATATGACGACACGTTTGGCTCAGTTTGTTGTGACCCAACTTGCTGTGCCAGCGGTGGCGGGTTCGAGTCCCGCTGGCGGCATTCATTTGTGTGATGAGCACGAATGTTTGTACTCCAGTCATGGGTGTTTATATTTATAATATGTATGTATTTAAAATTATATATGTGTAGTGTATTAACTATCTGGTATCCATAATACAGGCCTCGTAGCTTACCATGGAACTAGATGATGCTGTGTGTTAGTGTCGTAATATATTTATTTATTATACATATGAAAATCATTTATTAAAGTGATAATAATAATTCAGCCCTTTTAAAATCTTACTGTTGGGCACAGGTTTAACCTTCAATGAAAGGGGGATCAAGCCATAGTCCACCACGCTGGCCAAGTTTGGGGCGGAATTCGCATGTTTTTTGAAAACCTGCTAGGTTCTTTCGGATATAAAGGTTTCATTATAATTTCCTACACCATAAGACAAATGGTAATCATGTTGAAAATTATTCGCACATGAAAATCGCAGAGGTGCGACTCGAAGCTCGCTTCACTTGGTTTTCCAAGCGAGCGCGTTACTAGTAAGCTAACTGTGCAATTATCAATCTCCCTAAAATAAACAATAGAGTATTATAACTATTCTAACTTTGGATGTACTTAAATAGCTTTAAATTTAATTTTTCAACATTAAACGTTTACTCTTTTTTATTGTTGTTGTAAAACTACTCTTAAATAAAACCCCTACAAATTATGGGAAAAATGAAAAAAAAAATCTAAATTGGATGCAATAAAATATATCAAAAACTATAATGTTTCCGCCCGGGATCGAACCGGGGACCTTGTGCGTTTGAAGCACACCTGATAACCGCTACAATACGGAAACTTATTTACAAGGCTCAAATACATATTAGGTATATCTATAGTTATCACCTAAATCTATGAAATCATATGCACTGTGAATAATAAAAAATAAATACTACTATAAATACATTAAATTTTAACGTCTAAGGTATAGATTTCTCAGAGATGAGATATTTTCCCGCAGTAAAGAGTATCCTATATGTTGACACGATTAACCAGCTATCATAATAGCAAATTTCATCAAAATCTGTCCAGAGGGCTTCTCGTGATGCGGTCACAGATAGGCAGACAGATAAAAATTCTAAAAACTATAGATTCCACTTCTGTATCGATAATAATGACTATTTCAATAATATTTTCCAAATAATATTTAACGTACAGATTCGACTCAATTAGTATTAATATGTATAGATGAAACTAACTACTTATCTTCGCTTGCTTATGTCTTTTTCATGCGCAAATCCGACTCGCACTTAGCCGGGGTTTTTTTTAAATAAAATTTCGCATGTTTTATAAGCAAGTGGTAAAACAATTCAATATATTTCTTCCCCTGTCACATACAACAGACGTGCGAGGAGGAATTCGAAAAATTTCAATCTGTCGATTTCGGTGTCACAGATTTTGGAGCTACCAACGCGCAATATTACTTTTTTAGCACTATTTTTCACAGCGTTTTTTAAAGTAGAATCGAAATATCTACTATACTATACGTAGTATAGTGCATTTCCAAACGATTAGCGCAACCTATTAGTAAATTGTATTACTAACAATAGCACATGTGTTACTCCTAATCTCTGTACAAAATTTTATCCAAATTCACCTAGCCGTTTCAAATAAACTTATTTAGAAAAATTATATTTACGTACTAGCAGAACCCGTGGCTATGCTCGCGTTCTATCTACTTTATCTACAAAAAAAATCTCATTGACTTTATATTATACAGCGGCTCACCCTCGCTTCGCTCGGCTTCGTCACTATATATTTTATATAATATTAAAAATCACGATAAAAAATCGGGGTGGGGGACAGGAGGGTGAAAAATACTTTACGACCTATTCTCATACCTACCAAATTTTAAAAAAAAGTCATTAAAATCGGTCGTGCCGTTCGGCGAAATGCGACCACAAACACCGACACGAGATATTTATATATTAAATAAACTTCCACCCCTCCCTTACTTTAAGGGTTGATAAAAAACCTTTTTAGTGGTTATCTATATCATAGTAATAGGTTGTCAAAATGTCACCTCTGGTTCGGCGGTTTCGTCTGGACATTGATGAATGATTCAGGATATGCTATCGTACAAAGCCTTTCTTATTTCATATTAAATCATACAAGTGGCTTACCCTCGAAACAGGACTTTCATTTCACCACCTTAAAGTTTTATTTTCACGACAAGAAGTAGCCTATAACTTTCTACAACATCTTACCTATCTGTATACCAAAAATCATCAAAATTGGTTCAGCGGTTTAGGTGTAAACGTAACAGACAGACAGAGTTACTTTCGCACTTATAATATTAGTATGGATTAAATATTAATAAGTATGTATATAGTTTGTACCCACAGCTCTGCTTGCTTCTAAAGGTGGTAGAGGTTTTTTTTTTGCGATTCAGTGACAAACGAGCAGACAGACCACCTGATGGAAGGCAGTACCTGTTGCCCATAACACCTACGGTTCATGCACTTAGGTTTTAAGTAACAAAAATGCAGAACCACAGGTGCGTTGTCACTGTGAGGACTAACATGATATGCCTCTTGCCTGTAATTGCGCTGGCTACCTTATCCTTCATACCGGAACACAACAATGCAATCATTGTTGCTTGGCGGCAGAAATAGATATGTTGGATAGCCTATGACTTTCTCCAATAAATAGGATATTATAAAATGCAAAAATATTATTTTTATTTCAATCCGTTAGTTTCAGAGATTAGCGCGTTCAAACGAACATAAAAACAAACTCTTCATTAGTTTTTCTTCAGTAAATGTGAAAGTTCGGAGAGATCTTTAGATGTTTTTTACTCGATCGCGCGTAAACCGAATGCTTTATCCCGGTAATTCGTGATCGTGGGATAATAAATCAGTTTTAATGTTATTTGAACAAAGGAAGGGTATCGATAAGGCCTTATTTCCGCTCCCGAATAACGAAAAAAATTATGTCATACGATTTGATATATACTGAAACTAGACTGTGCCTGATAAGATAATATATATATGACAGAAAAAAAAGGCAATAAATACTACTTGTGAGATGCTTGTCCAACAATTTCTCCAAAATGAGGCTTTTTCAGTAATATTTCAACTTTTTTTATATAAAGCATAAGATATAAGTACTGTAATTTTTAAATATATTGTGTACTAACATAATAATATTAAAATAAAATAAACAAGAAAGTGTTTCTCATATGCACTTTTAAAAAAGCTCATAAAACAGGAGCTTAAATTTGTATGGAGAAATCATATTGACGAAACGTTTGGCTGTTTGTAGTGACCCTACTTGCTGTGCCAGCGGTCGCGGATTCGAGTTTCGCTGGGGGTATTCTTTTGTGTGACGAGCACGAACGTTTGCACTCCAGTCATGGGTGTTTATATTTATAATATGTTATTTATATATTTAAAGTTATATTTGTAGTGTATCAACTATCTGGTATCCATAACACGAGCCTTCATTTATTTATTTATAAAAGAGAGATGTATCATTTCGACAATTCGCAGAATTACTTCCGTCAACAAATAAACACACACGGATTTTGTGATTTTTCAACAACCCATTCAGGAGGGCTAAAAAGTTTAAAAAATTAATTTGGAGCGGGCGAAGCTGTGGGCAAAAACTAATATCTATACTAATATTATAAAGCTGAAGAGTTTGCTTGTTTGTTTGTTTGTTTGGTTGAACGCGCTAATCTCAGAAACTACTAATTCAATTTGAAAAATTCTTTTTGAATAAGATAGCCCGTTAATTGAGGAAGGCTATAGGCTATATATCATCCCGGAAAAATGTACAGTTCCCGTGGGATAGGTTTTTTTGTCGAGCGAAGCGAGGGTGAGTCGCTAGTTAATATGTAAAGATGAAAGTATTGCCTTTCTGTTTGTGTAACGCAGTAATCGATGAAACTATTTCAATTTAAAAAAATCATGCATTTCATAGCATATTTATTAAGGAACGTATAGGCTATCTAAAATCACGCTATTTTAGAAGAGGATAAATTATACGTACTAACATCTACGCGGGCAGAGTCATGGGCAAAAATTATCGAAATATAAATCTATATAGCACAAAAACTAATAATTACTAATTATTAACTAATACTTGCTAATTTTATATGAAATATAAAACTTTTCGTAGCTTTACGGTAAACTCGGTTGTCAGCAAAGTTTAAAGCGCGGCGATCTGACGAGACCGGACGTCCGCGCCGCTATACGTTTTATTTGTTGTAAGCTATACTTGCTTTCAAATAGCTTTGCTTTTGTATTCGTGTTTAATTGCTTTTTAATAAAACTATGTTTTCGGTATTTAGTTTTTTTTTTAGTTCCCGATTTTGGTATTTTACAGCTATCATGGTCATAGAGAGAGAGAGAGAGTTTCTCTATGCTTTCTGTAAAGCATTCGAAAAGTGGGAAACCAAAAATCAGAATAAATCCGTGAAAAGATAACTTTATTTAAAAGCGCCCAGGTAGGGTGATCGAGCTTTTCTTGGTGTTTTTTTCAAAAAAATTCGGGTATGTAGATAAACTTAAAAGCAAAACCTTATTTAAATACAAAATTTGAAACCATTAGGGCCGTTTCTGATATACACGAAATAAATTTATATGCACTAGTGATCGACGCGTGGTTGAAAAGCAACTATAATTCATTAAGTTGAATCGATATTAAGGTTATTTTTTCAAAGTTATATAAATAGCCTATAAAATCCAAAAGAATTTTAAAACGGGCCCATTGATTCATAGATTTGCATGTACAGACAAACAAACTTTTCATTTTTATATTATATAAGTACTCGTATATTATTGTTGAAGGTTAGATCATGCTACATCTTTTTAAAGAAAATCATCAAATTTTGGCTTTCTGCAGGCCTTATCTATATAAACTTTAACTATGCCAAAGCTCATACTCCTCAGTACATGCAATATGCTTAAAAAGTGGGTTCAAAATTTTCTCTTCATGTAATAATATATAAAATGTTAAATATTCATGTAAATCTAATACAGTATTATTTGTCTTTTTATTTTAGAGATATTTGTGTAATACATACATATAGTGATTACTGTTTTTCATCTTATCAAAATTGTCATTTCATTAAAATTGTTTTAAAAGCAAATATTTCGCTTTAATGGTGGAATTTTTCTTAAAAAAATATGAGTGGTCTCTTGAGGTACAACCTGCTCAATAAGACTGCTTTTATAGATTTTAGTACATAGCTTATGACCTGGAGTAACATTATGGCTTTTATTAAGCACACAGGGACACACCCGAAGGTTATAATTAGCCTATAGAGACAATGTAACCATACACCCCATACAAAAAATGATACCGTGATCCACCCACGTCTTGATCCATCAACTAAAGTCACTGAAAATGTTAATATAGTAAATTAATATATTTTTACACCGTATAAAATATACCTATCTGTGCAGACACTACTCTCGTCATTATCCTATCACTATTTGATGCAAAGTCCCATGAATAATGTTTTATTCCGACCCGGGACTTGAACCTACAAAGTATTCCAAGACAGTAATTACCAAATAACGCCTTTAAACGCTTCAATAGTAGCAGAACTGTGTCAAATTGTAAATAGGCTCAAACACATCCAAAACAGGAAACCGTATTGTAAAGTTAAACAATAGGGTCTAAAGAAAACTATAGCAAATGAATTATTGCTACTTACAGCCTATGACTTTAATTTTTTTTATATTTCTAACAATATTGCTGTATAATGAGAGTCAGATAGATAAAAAACATTTAAATAAATGGTTTATAAGTTTTTATTTTTAAAGCAAACATTACTGAAAAAAATTTAAAATGAACAAAAACATAAACTTTAACTATCGACATGTTAAAACCTGCCTCTGTGGTGTAGTAGCTAGCAAGTACGGCTGCACATCCGGAGATCCTGGGTTCGAGTCCCGGGTCGGGCCAAGTTTAGTTATTGAGTCTTTCTGTTTAGTAAGCCTCAGTAACAACCCTGAGTTGGGAAGTTGGCGGTGTTTCATCACCGTGCCTCGGAGAGCACGTAACACTGTCGGTCCTGCGCCTTAACTCTCACCGGTCGTGTCTCGTGTCGTCCCACCGGAGTATGAGAGTAACGGGAATAGAGAGTGCACTTGTGTCTGCGTTCTCCCTAACACGCGCTGCGCTATAATATCTCCTGCGCAGATGACTAGTCTCAATGAGATTGGCCACCGTGGCCGAATCTGTCTGGAGGACATTATTATTATATATAAAACCTACGTGGGATATAAAAAAGAATATTATTAGAAAGTAATCTAAAAAAAAATATGTTTTATGTTCTATAAATATAAAATTTATCTATATTATAGTAGGTACAATAAACAAGAAAACAAATATGTCTGTCTGTTACCTTTTCATGTCTAAACCACGGAACTTATTTCAATGAGGCTTTTGACTTCAATGAGACTTCATCTGTATTTGTTTTTAAATAAAACCTTTCTTCCGAATTTCTTCGCGGATTTATTCTAATTTTTGATTTCCGAACTTTCAAATGCTTTACAGCAATCATAGTGACGGTGATTATGTTTTTTGACGCCTAAAAGTTAAAAAGTTATTATAAAGCTACAACCAAAAATTAAAATAATATGTGTATGTTTTTTTTTATATCGTAGGTACACGATAGCTTCGCCCATTATTGCTAATTGGTTCATGTTTTAATTTTTTTAACTAATATATAAGTAAAAGACCTTGAGGTGTAATCACAAGGTCCTTTTATGTTAAAAAAATATATAAAAACCTTAGGTAATTTATATTAATTATAATAATTGAGGTTTTATATGGTCAATATTTTGAGAAAATTTTCAAAAAAAAGCATTACAGAAATTTGTTATTTCTAATTTAATGGGTAACAAAACAGTACATTTTGTTATTATGTCTATTTTTTATTAACCAAAATTAATTTTTACTTATTTAATTATTAATTCTGTTAATATTATATATTTATGAAGATATGTATTTGTATGTTTGTTACACAAATACACGAAAACCGTTAAACATATAATAAAATACCGCACAGACCGTATCATGGATGATACGTATGATACATTTTATTTCCTAGGACAAAAAATATTACAATGTTCATATTAACGACATTTTCGTCAGAACTGACCAAAAAGGGTTACTTACTTAAAGTAAGAAATTATTTTATCTATACTAATATTATAAAGCTGAAGAGTTTGTTTGTTTGTTTGTTTGTTTGTTTGGTTGAACGCGATAATCTCAGAAACTACTGATCCGATTTGAAAAATTCTTTTTGCATTGGATAGCCCGTTAACTGAGGAAGGCTATAGGCTATATATCATCCCGGAAAAATGTACAGTTCCCATGGGATAAATTTATTTTTACCTAGGGACGAACCCGAAGCAAAGCGAGGGTGAGTCGCTAGTACTATATAAAAGTCAACATTTTCACTATAAGTTGTAATTCCTAATGTTTCCCTGATCTTGATATATATTTTATTTTAATAAGCTAACATGCATTACACGTATCTTAAGAGTCTGTTTTGTGAAGACCTAAGGTGTATGTATTTTTTTTTGTTTTTCTTTTATATGTAACTAAATATTGTGTGTCTCCCAAATCTCTAAACATAATAAAATTCTGAGTCGAATCTGTACCTTAAATATGTTTTGGAAAATCTTATCGAAATAGACATTATTATCGATACAGAGGCCATCTCTATAGTTTTTAGATTTTATGTCTGTCTGTCTGTCTGGGAACGCATCACGAGAAAACCACTGGATAGATGTTGATGAAATTTGGTATGATGATAGCTGGTTATCCGGGTCAACATTTGGACTTTTTACTGCGGGAAAATATCATATCTTAACCGTTAAAACGAGCGAGGTTGAGCCACTAGTAAATAAATAAAAAATAAGTAAGCAAAACCATGGGTTCGAACTAGTTAAACGAATTTCATAAATTCTTTTATTATATGGTAGCAAAACCACTATTTTAATTGGATCGAAGAATACTATTCATAGTAACGTATTTGGCTAACAGGTGGGATGACACCTGCGGGACAGGTGCGTCTTCACCTTTAATGTTCTTTAACCTTTACAATTAAATAGTTTAGTACGTCATAATTTCTATGTCAAGGTTTCTATGTCATATATAACCAATAAACACAATTTTACACCATATAATAGCTATTCAATACAATATATCTAGAACAGTTTGATCAATTAATCTATCGAAATATATCTATGTATAATAAAATAATTGTAAATAAGTCGAATCTGTACATTAAATATATTTTGGAAAATCTTATTGAAATAGACTTTATTATCGATACAGAAGCCAAATCTATAGTTTTAGAATTTTTGTCTGTATGTCTGTTACCGCATCACGGGAAAACCACTGGATAGATTTTGATGAAATTTGGCATACCAAATAGTAAAAAGTATCCTATATGATGACCCGGATAACCAGCTATCATCATATGATAGCTGGTTATCCGGGTCATCATATAGGATACTTTTTACTTCGGAAAAATATCTCATCTCTGTGCTAAAAGTTAAAACGTAACTAGGGACGAACCCGAGCGGAACGAGGGTGAGTTGCTAGTTTCAAATAAACTTATACAAGCACGTCTGAATCGTCATTTCTCAGGGTTCCATACCCAAAGCTATAGCGAAAGCTTAGTAGATAGGTTTCTCTCTCCTCTGTTTGTCTGTAATGACGGGCTTTACAGTAAAAAATAAAAAAATGTAATTTTTTTATAGATAGGTAAATTCTATTCAAATACGTCTTCCATCTAATTTCAACCACTGGGCGAAAGCGACTCATTTGTACATAAGACTGAGTAACTTAGTATGTAAGTTTTCATTACTCTGTAAATCGATTTTGTTGTTTACTTCTCGAGTTTAGGACTTCGATAAAAAAAATCATTTCTCACAATCAATACATAGTATAAAACAAAGTCTCTTCCCACTGTCTGTCTGTCCCTATGTATTAGCTTAGATCTTTAAAACTACGCATTGGAATTTGATGCGATTTTTTAATAGATAGAGTGATTCAAGAGGAAGGTTTATATGTATAATACAAGCTTATTATAGTACTAAAAAGCCGAGAAATTCAAAGATTTGTATTTCATACCAACCGTTAAAACGTACCTAGGGACGAGCCCGAGCAAAGCGAAGGTGAGTCGCTAGTGAATATATAAACGATACGAAACGTAATAAATAATCGACGAACCTAATAAATTCCATAGCTAGTTTTTAACCAATAAGTACAGAAATAAACCAATTATAGTGTTTCTGAATGCAAATAACTGCACAATACACCTTACATCTGTATACGGAAGGCACCTGCCTCGCGCGTGCTGCGAGACCACCCTTTGTGGTACAAATTAAATATTCTGTAAATAAAATACTATGTAGTAACAATTTAAACAATTTAACTTATATAAACTAACTACTTAGCCTTGCTTTGTTTGATTTCTTGCCTAACAGTATGTGTTACTCCAGATCATAGTATATCCGTGTACTAAATTTCATCTAAATTCGTTCAGCCGTTTGAGTATGAAGGAGTAACAAACATACAAACATACAAACTTTCGCATTTATAATAATGATCTGATATCACCGTAAGATGTTTTTACCATATAAATAAATAATAAATATGATAGGACATTGACACACAGCACCATCTAGTTCTATGGTAAGCTACGAGGCCTGTGTTTTGGATACTAAGCAGTTGATACACTATACATATTATATTACTTTAAATACATACATATTATAGATATAAAGACCCATGACTGGAGTACAAACATTCGTTGTTCATCACACAAATGAATGCCCCCAGCGGGACTCGAACCCGCGACCTCTGGCACAGCTTTTAAGTAAAATTCGAAACCGCGATAAGCTCGTCACTTATAAATAAATATACTGAGTTTGTAAAAAGCTATAATTATATAAAATGTCATCTGCTACTAGTTAGTATTGGCAGCTTTTCTATGCTTGTCAATACGAAGACCTTTAGAATAAGGCTATCATTTTAACGAGTAATTTATACTCTTTATTAAGTGAGCTTTTTTCGATGCTGCATCAGTAAAGTTCTGACATTAAATATATCATTCAAGGTTTTCAATTGCGAACCAACCCATAGTTGATTTTAAATTAATCGAATTGTTTCTTTTTCTTCACTAACAGATAATTGTATATAACTAGGTTGGTTACCCATACAAATTTTCATCCCCATTTTCACCCCCTTAAGATATGATTTCCGGGATAAAAACTATTCTATGTCCTTCCCAGGGTCTCAAATTGTTTTCTAACCTATTTTCATCTAAATCGGTCTAGTGATTTCGGAGCTTATTCGGTACAAACAAACAAACAAAAATCTAACAAATCGAACAGATATCATCGCCTTACCGCTTATTTATTCAAACGAACAATCCTTGTTGTACTTTACAGTAGAATTTTTTTCCTCTATTTCAGAAATAAAGCTCTATTTCTTAGATTTATACACATATGTATATAGATAAAATATATCTTTTCGCCTTTTTTAAATTACAATTTGTATTGAAAATTAACAAAAGTGACAATTAAAAATCAATAGTTAGTTAAATTAGTTTTTAGATAAATAATCACTGAGACGACCAATTATAATTACTCATAATCCAGTTCTAATTTTAGAAATCTAGATAGCTAATAAAATCTGGATAATAGGAAGAAAAACCAGAATTAAGTACATAGTGTTGCAAGCGCAAATAAATAGACGAGATAAAAGTCCTGTATATTCTCCCCTAACGACTGTCTTAATTGAATTTTTAATAAGCAAGTTATTAAAGGTATGTATTATTTTTATTTCTGCTACGAATTAAAATGTTTTTTATCACGTTATTTTTAATTACTTCAATAAGGGAGGCAATTGGGGGTATATATGTATATATAAAATATGGCGTCCCTAAGGAAAGAATGTTAATTTTGCTTTATTACTAGCTGAACCCGCGGCTATGCCCGCGTTCAATCTACAAAAAACTCTTCGGCCTTATGTTATACAGCGACTAAGCCTCGGTTTGCTCGGATTCGTTGCTATGTATTTATATAATACTAGCGACTCACCCTCGCTCCGCCCGGTTTCTTCCCTAATTACATTTTAATGTTAAGTGTAGATTTCTCAGAGATTAGATATTTTCCCGCAGTAAAAAGTATCCTATATGTTGACCCAGATAACCAGCTATTACCATACCAAATTTCATCAAAATCCCTCCAGTGGTTTTTCTGTGATGCGGTAGCAGACAGACAAAACTTCTTAAAACTATATATTCGGCCTCTGTATCGATAATACTTAATTATTTCAATAAGATTTTTAAGAAAAATTTTAATGTACAGATTCGGCTTAGTTATAATTTTATTATATGTATAGATTTTATACAATAAATTATTATTGCATATTTGTATGTTATCTCAAATCGCAATTTATTAATCGATCGATTTTTTTTATCTATTTAAAGCATATGAGGCAAGCAATTCTGTAACAAAACAGGTACATGTTTAAGAATTTACTTCAAACGAGAATCGAATCCCCAAGCCCTGTAGAGCTATATAACCTAGGACACCTAAAGGACCCTATAAAACAGAAATATATATGATAATATATTATCTACTTCCACTAATTGGTACCCATCGACCTAAGGTACGGTTTTTTAATTCTTTTCTTAATTAGATGTGCCTTTCTAAGGCAATTTGTAGTCAAATTAATGGAACGGTCCTTTGTAGTTTAGCTTCGGGGTGTTTTTTTATTTTTGAAGACGGTACAAGTTGTATTTTCAATTTGTTTCTTCAGGATTTTTTTTATTAATGATTATTATATATCGTTGTGATTAATTATTTTATATATTAATAATTATATGTATGTATGTATATATATATATATATATATATATATATATATATATATATATATATATATATATATATAAATAATTCTATATATACGTATAATAAAATTCTAATTCGAATCTGTAAATTAAATATTTTTTGGAAAATCGTATTGAAATAGTCATTATTATTGATAAAGAGGCCGAATCTATAGTTTTTAGAATTGTTGTCTATATGTTTGTCTGGGAACGCATCACGAGAAAACCACTGAACAGATTTTGATGAAATTTGGTATAATGATAGCTGGGTATCCGGGTCCAGCATATAGGACACTTTTTACTACAGGAAAATATCTCATCTCTGAGAAATCTGTACTATATGTTAAATATAAGTACAACAGTAACTAATAATAATAATGTCTTCGTCAATTTCTTGCGTCAGTTCCTCTCTTCTGAAGTCTTTTCTTTCCGAACTGGTAGTAGACTAACATTACATTACACTAACATTTGATAACAATTATAAATGCAAATTTTTTATAAATGTGTGTGGGTAGGCTCATGACGTTTAGTCAAAATTTGTAATAATTTAATCTATACAGATAAATAAAATTGAAGTGTCTGTTTGTTATGTCAAAATAACAGCTTTTTACTAAATGCATATGAAATTATATACAGTACTTATAAGAAGAGCACAATTTAAAAAAATGTCTGTCTGTCTGTTTGTTCCGGATAATCTCCGAAACGGCTGAACTGATTTTAACGGGACTTTCACTGATAGGTAGCTGATGTTATAAGGAGTTACTTAGGCTACTTTTATTTTAGAAAAAGCATTAGGATTCCGCTCAAAAAAATTGAAACCTGCCTAGGGATGCACCCGAGCGAAGCGAGGGTAAGACGCTAGTGCTGTTTAAAATAATATGTTGAATTTGGATTCCCGACTGATTTTGGTTCTAATATTATTGAGATTAGCCATCTACGTAGATACATATGATAGTGCATAAGAGTGTGTTAAACACATGTACACTCTCTATTCCTTTTACTTTCAAAGTCCGGTGGGACGACAATTTGATACGACCGATGATAGATAAAACACAGGACCGATGCAACACGTGTTCTTCGAGGCACGGAGATGTAACACTGCCAACTTTTCAACTCAGGGCTGTTACTGAGAATTTCTTAAGAGAAAGACTCAATAACTAAACTTGGCCTAATCTGGGACTCGAACTCAAGACCTCCGCATCTGTATAAACCACTAGGCAATTAAGGAAATTTCTATACGAGGCCCGACCTGGGTTCGAACTTAGGACTACCAGATCCGCATTCATACATTCTAACCACTAACAAAGGAGGCATCTCGTATATAATATCTAAAACACAGATTATTAATCTTCGCAATGCTATTTCATAATTCAGCATAACAATAATATAACGTACAATATGATAAAATTTATCGCTCAACACACACTGTATCCAATTAATTTCTATGGACGAGTGAGTTGATGTCCTTTTGTGCGGTCGCGGATTTGTGAATATAAGCTCGGTGCGAAAGCTGTTCTATTATTTTACTATTTTTGAGTTTTTGTTTTATAGACATATATATATATATATATATATATATATATATATATATATATATATATATATATATATATATATATATATATATGTTTATATATACACGCTAGTGATTCATCCTCGCTTGGCACATCTTGCGGCTTGATACACCACAAAATATCAACTTTTCTTCATATATATACTAACTTTTCTTTATATGTGTAACTATTCATCTTTTGGGAAATTCTCTAATTGTTGACACTATGATAGTTCCAGGTCATAGCCTATCTGCGCCCTAAATTCCACCCAAATCCCCAAACCTGTTCAGCCGTTTTAGCGTGAAGCGTGAAGGAGTAACATACATACATATATACGAACTTTATAATAGTTTAGGATTATACATATTACGAGTAGACTTATAAACTGTCGATACAGAAATTTCAACGTTTAAATAACTAATGAACAAAAGTAACACTTCAAGTTTACAATAAAGTACCTGCGACTCCCACTTTATATATAGTACAAGGACACATAGTATACTAGCGACTCACCCTCGCTCCGCTCGCGTTCGTTCCTAGTTACATTTTAACGTTTAGTATAGATTTCTCAGAGATGAGATATTTTCCCGCAGTAAAAAGTATCGTATATGTTGACCCGGATAACCAACTATCATTATACCAAATTTCATCAAAATCTGTCCAGTGGTTTTCTTGTGATGCGTTCCTAGACAGACAGAGAGACAAAAATTTTAAAAACTATAGATACGACCTTTATATCGGTAATAATGAAAATTTCAATAATTTTTTTTTAAATATTTAATTTACAGATTCGACTCAAAGTATTTCAATTATTTAAATAAAAAAATATTGATTCAAAAGTAATATATAGCTCATAAGGGCCACTAATAATATTCAAACATTATTACGATACTAAAATAAAATTCATAATAAATAACGCTTAAAAGACCTACGAGATCATAATCTCTTCAGAAAGTCTTCTCTTAATTGAGTACATGTAGACACGTATTTCGTTTAAATGAAGTTTCTCAAGGGTGAAAATAAACACAAAAGGGAACGCCAATTATTTTTAGGGGCTTAAGGTAAAATTTCTTAAATTCAAAATGTTTTAATGGACAAAAAACGAATTCCATACAAACTTCATGGTCACCATAAAATAAATAAAAAAAAAACAAATTTGTCCATAGTAATTCAGCATAAAGAGTTACTATAGGCGATCTTTGAAAGGGGTTTGCTGTGCCCTAAGAAATTTAAGTTTCGTCGCTTTAAGTTTGAGTAAGCCCCAAACATCAAAGTCAAATAAACCCTTCAATCAACCCCTTTTTTGTAACACAAACTTACAATTTCTTTCAGTCATTCAAGTTATACATAAATTAATAAAACATATAAATAAACATTCTGTAGCTTATAATTATATTTTATTTACTGTAGAATTACTTTGCTTTAGTAAATAGAAATTAATTTCAAATTGAGGAATAATATATCCAGAGTGTCATAGAACTAAATATGAAGCCAGACAATGATAAATAAATACATAAATAATTAAATAAATAAATGAACAAGTTGGGACATAAACACACAGCACCATCTAGTTTCATGGTAAGCTACGAGGCTTGTGTTATGGATACCAGATAGTTGATACACTACACGTATATAACTTTAAATATATACGTATTAAAAATGACTGGAGTACAAATATTCATGCTCATCACACAAATGAATGTCCCCAGCAGGACTCGAACCCGCGAACGCTGGCATAGCAAGTAGGGTCATTACAAACTGAACCAAACATAATGTTTTAAAATAATATGTTTTGTATAAATTTTAAAACAATACACGAATATTAAAAGAATACTCACTATATACTAGACTATGATAAGTAAATAAATGTTAATAAATAGAAATAGCTAACGAATACTATTATAATAACTAGCGACTCACCCTCGCTTCGCTCGGGTTCGTCCCTACTTACGTTTTAACGTTTACTATAGATTTCTCAGAGATGAGATATTTTCCCGCAGGAAAAAGTATCCTATGTGTTGATCCGGATAACCATTTATTATCATACCAAATTTCATCAGAATCCCTCCACTAGTTTTTCCGCGATGCGGTCATAGACAGACAGACAGACAGACAAACAAAAATTCTAAAAACTATAGATTCGGCCTCTGTATAGATAGTAATGACTATTTCAAGAAGATTTTCCAAAAAATATTTAATGTACAGGTTCGGCTTGGTTACAATTTTATTATATTTATAGAGGAAAAAAAAGCTAGTATTTTGATATCTATTTTTCAAGGGAAAGTATTCTAATTAGTATATATTTTTATATATATATTCATTTCTCCAAAATTTTTTATTAACGACAAACACCTACATTAAATTTATCTTATTCTTTAAAGAAAGTAAACAATCTGTATGGCAAAATTGAGAAAATTAGCATAAATAGCAAAATTACGCTACTATTTTTGGCCTTTACTTTTTTTTCACCTACGTAATTTTTTAGCCAAAGGGGATAATTTATTGAACTTTTTAGCCTATTCGAAAAATGCTTTCAGAAATAGAAAGCTTCACTGCAAAGGTGGCTTTAGAGCCTATGTTATTCTAATATTTATTAAATTTTGTTGTGATGGTCAATTAACAGATATAAAATATTATTTTTAACGTATGATGACTCTTTAGCCCGTTTATTGAGGAAGGCTATAGTTTATAGGCTTTATGGCTTTAGTATATATATAATATATATTAGTCTATCTATTCCATACTAACTGTGAAAACGTACGTAGGGACGAACCTGAGCGAAGCGAAGGTGAGTTTCTAGTATGTATATAAAAGCAAAGATCAAACAGTTTAGTACCTTTTTTTTCTCTGTTTGTTAACCGATTCTTTTTCTATTGACTAGCTTTAGTGTCATCATTAAAAAGGTTTTGGGAAAAGTTTTTTTTTTAATATAGATAAGTAAATTCTATTCATATAGATTTTCCTCAAATTTTCAATACTGATTACGATCTCGACTACTGGGTTCACCAAATAAAAATACATACTTAATACACTTTTTAAAGTAAAACTTCTTTATGCACGCTTGACTTAGGCGGTAAGCTGGTATATGCGTTACGAAAAAATGTACGTACGTTTGTTGCCATGGTAACCGTTGTTATTGTCTGACAAATGATATATATTATTATATTTTATCCTTAAATGATATTCTATAAATATATGATTCTAATATGCCTAATATGCGTTATTTTTAGTATATCACCTATCCTAATTATTTAAAACGTTCATGCGAACAACGTATACGTACGTCACATATTGGTAGATATGATATGGCACAACGTACTATTGCGTTCAGCAAAAACTCGATTTATTGAGCACAAAGTAATGGTACGGTGTCTGGCCATACTAATGTTTAAAAGTTGGGTTGCTGTGCCACAATATATCGAATTCTCAAAATTATAGTGCTACACCGCACCGTTTTTTTTTTTGCCTTCTTTTATTTCACTCCGTCCTCGTACTTTGTATCTACTTTATTAGCGCACAACGTCACTATACGTCGTTTCGCCTAAGAAGTTTCATTACATCTGTCAACTTGTGCGCGTCGCGGGGGTAGTGCGTGTGCCGATTCTGTGTTCGCGTGAAATATTAACGCAATACGTAAGTATTTTGATTATCTTACTACGTTGTATATATTATATCAATGTATTTTACTTTATTGTAATAAGTCTGAATGTGTTCAAAATACATATTTTGTATTTTTTGTTTGTTTTAGATATGTAAAATGAGCCAAAAAAAGGAATCTTCTATGAAAATCTTTGAGCTTTCGTCATCCCGAGAAACCACGCCAAACCCTTTTGTTGACGATGGAGAATTTGGATCGTTTGCTGATTACGACCCAATTGGCGAAAATGACGACGACAGCTCCTGTGATATGGGCTTTTCGCAGTTTGAGCAGGGCAAACAGCGCAAAAAGTCATTATTGCGTGTCAAAAAGAGTACTTGTTCTAATTTACGACTTGCTTCTGATGTTGGATCTACGTCGGATTCCGCATTCGGAACCGCATCAGAAAACTCTTACAGAATCACACACGATTCAGAGGATTCTAGTGCTGAAAGCATTTTTGCCTCTCATAAACGAAAATATGATACAAGAAAGCAGTCTACAAGTAAAAAATTGCAAGCTGCGTCTGAAGCAAACAACCAATTGCATAGACCTAAAGAGCACTGCAAAATATGTCAATAGACTCTGAAGATTTAGAAGACCAGTCACAGTTACTCTTGCAGAATACTTCTACTGAGAGCCATTCACCTGTTGGCCAGCCGTCATCCGCTTTACCAGATCCTGGAGGTCATTACGGCAACCTGACATCTCATGCGCAGTCGCTGTTGCCTCTACCGGACCCAAAGTGTGCAAAAGATAACTCGACAATTAATGTGCAACCGCATTTTATAATAAGTCATAAGTTTTACTTCTTGTGCGTATACACATTCATACACGCACTCTTGAATTTTTTTTTTATTGTGACACGAAGCAACAGATGGTCATAAATTTAATTTTTACATATACATATTTTGAAAGCATTAATCAACACCCAATCATGGAATGAATCTAAGGGCTTCATTAAATATCATTACCAAATCAATAGATACATAAACACGTACATATATAGTATGCAAATGGCGTGCCTCATTTACTCGATGAAGACTATCTGTGGTACAAGTTGAAAGGAAATATCTAAGGAAATTGATAAGCTTTAAAAAGCTTAAAAGTTTACGAAGCTCATAATTCTTTAGAGTTACACATAAAGCCTTCAGATTTTATAGATTCTAGTAATCTTTTCTTATATTATGAATTTATTTGTTTGTTTCACTAAGTTCATATCTGGTATAGCCATATCAATTTAAAAAAAAAACTTGTATTTTATTGTCTACTAGCGACTCATCCTTGTTTTGCTCGGGTTCGTCCCTAGGTTGCATCTCAAAACAAAATTAATTAATTAAATTGGTTGTAATTTTTTTCGTGGGATCCTATTTTTTTATATAAAATAAAAGTAGCCTAAGTTACTCCTTATTACATCAGCTATCTACCAGTGGAAGTCCTGTCATTATCGGTCCAGCCATTTCAGAGATTAGCCGAAACAAACAGACAGACAGACAAAAATTGTAAAAAATGTTGTTTTGGTATATGTACCGTGTATACATCCATATGCATTTAGTAAAAAGCGGTTATTTTAATATTACAAACACACACTCCAATTTCATTTATCTGTATAGACTTATTAAGGAACCTTATAGGCTATTTTGCATCACGTTACGACTTTTAGGTGCACAGAGATACTCGTACATAAATATATTTCGTGTAAAAAGTCAACTAGAATTTGTAAAAAGAAGTTAACACTACAGTAATACGTGAAAAATGAAACTGTCACCAGAAATTACTGTTAAAAATGTTTCATTCTCTAAGGACGGAATGTTATACACAAATGGATTTGTATTACTACTCTTACTAGTTTATTTGTTTTGCAATTTTTGGGTCAAACTAGTTGATTATATAGGACATACTCTAAAGAATTCCCTAAATTAATAAAAATGTCTATCATATTGCTCTCAAACACATTTACAATATGTTTCTTGGCTTTACTACCGGCTGGATTGCCGGTCGCTAATGACACCCCCCCCTCTCCCTCCCGTCCCCCACCACAAAAAGATGCTCTCTCCAAACCATACACTATATCTCCATAATACCACAGTTTCGGTACCAACATTGTTAAAAACAAAAAACTGAACGTGAGTTTACTATACACTCAAATATTAAATATTTTTTTTAATGGTAACATTTAACTATCTGAATATTCCTCAGACCACACACCAAGCTCACGCCGAATGGAAGCCAGAATATCACCTAATAATTTCTATATATAATACCACTCCGTATTATCATTGATTCTTACAGGATAAGCTATGTAATCTATGACGTTAATCGCTACCCTTTGAATTTTAATGACATATTAGGAAGCTGTAATATTCGTAATAATTTGTTTGTTTCTATAATATACTAGATAAGCCCGTAACTTAACTCATGTGAATCGACTGTGTGAAGCCCCCAAATCTACCTTATAAGGTAAATTTCCAAAAATCCTTTCTTAGCAACATTCTACATCACAAACTAACATCTGTCCTACCCTATCGTTATTAGTCTGTTAGTTAGTGGTTTCGTTTCCATATATGTACATTAATACTTTTTACGAATTATGCAGTACTGTTGGTCCTACCGGCCTTGAAAGGGTCACCGGGGGATGCGTAGCGAGCTCGAGGCTCAACCTATAAATAGCTTTAAGGAGTCGAGATAGATCTGGTGACTCCATGAACGAAGGTGATCTAGTTTGAGATGAGATAGCCTTGCATTATACACGCCTAGGCACACTCCGCCCTCGGCATATCTGGGATTACATTAACACGAATTCTCAAATAATTTATGGCATTAATACCATGGTTGTTTACCTATCAAAGGCACCAGCGACCCACAACTAGATTCTATCACCCAGCTTATGCTTTTTTAGCTTTAATAAAACAAAATGAAAAATAAGAGCTTCACAAAAAAAAAAAAATGTGTATGTGTACTTATGTACGCACGCAAGAAGTTATACTTCTTTGGCGTTACAGAATAAAAATAGCTAAAGGTTTCATCTCGTATGTCACAACTCTCGATTTATAAAAGTTATGCAGCTAATTTCATCATGTCGCTTTCAGCTAACTTCATCATGTCGTTTTTTGGTTGTCGGTGTGCGCGCACAGCGTAAAAATATTATTGCCATAATTTTTTCCAAACGTGCTAAAAGAAGTATTACTTAAAAAAGGGGTCTGGAAAGTTTAAATTTTAGTAGGATAATGAGCTATAAATGTGAGGGACAATTATTTCTTTTTCTAATAAAAAAGGCACACTGACTTCAAATCAATTAAAAAAATATATTCCATCCTTATAATAACGCTAAGAAAGTATTGTGAAAAAAGATTTGAGAAAAAAAAGAAATCTGAGTGAAGTTAAAGATTTAACAACACAAAAAGAAAACAAGCAACCCCTCCACAGCTTTATAACATTAACTAAAGATGAAACATGGTGGCATTTAAAAATTTAAACATGGTGTAAAAACTCCGCTTGCACTCAGATTTTGGATGATAAAAACTCATTTCAGGAAACGATTGTCATTTATTTGAATATTAATGTCTCCACTAAAGTTTGCTTGGGGTTATTTTTTAAAAAATTAACAAGGCTTTGAGGTCCTTTATAAATCGCAAAAGTATTTAAAGTTAAATTTTGATATGATACCGCTAACACGTTTGTTTTAAATTTCCTGAACAGAATAAATGTATGACTAGTGTAATGTTCGGGCTTCGCTTTGGTCCTCATTAAACTTTGTGCCTAAAACTATTCGTTTTGTTAGGAATTCGCTCCTAGATACCTTTTATATCGATAATAATAAATACACAGCACCATTTTTTGGAAAATTTTATTACTAACCATGGTCGAAATGATCTTCCAGGTCATAGTTTGTGTACTGATTGATCATTTCATCTAAAACCATCCGTTCATACACTCATAGAAACTTTCCTAATTACAATAGCAGCCTGGTTTAACTTCAATCTTTTGAAAAAAAATTTGGACAAGTGCGAGTCTGACTCGCACACCCAGGGTTCCGTAGCATAAAACATTAAAAAAGTTTATAATCGCAAAATTTTGTTTTAGTGATGCAGTTTTCGGATTTTTCGCTTAGCTTATGCTTTAAGATATTGCTTCTTACCAAACATGACTCTAGGTCAACTAGAACAACTCTATACCCTAGGTTTTGATTCCCTTGCGAGTGTCAAACTATGCGGCGTAAACGGCCGTATCTTTTGATCCCTTTGACTTCGAAGCTTGATTTTTCACAGCCCCAAGAGATTGCAGACCTAAGTATTTGATATTATTAATTTCAACTTGATAGCTCCACGTTCTTGAGAAAAATTGCCTTGACAGACAGACAGACGAACAACAAAGTAATAAGGGTTCCTTTTTTCCATTCGAAGTAAAACCCTACAAATCGTACAACGATCTGTGAAGTATTTTGATAATTATATTTGATTATTTCAATCCAACAAAGCTTCATTGAGTTAATTCGTTACAACCAGGCTTACCGCATTGCAGCGAAAGCTATACTAAACTAAACACTAAACAGGTTTACTCTCAAAATAATGTCTTAATGTTATTGTAATTTAAATTAGAAAATGTATCTCTAAAGGGTTGAAGCCACAAACGACTTAGTTTCTCATGTTCATGTGTAAACTACTTTGTTTTCGCGACTTTGTTTAATTCTTTGACTTTTACTATATACTATATATTATAACTATATTATTATATAGTATTCATGTATTAGATAATTTCCATATGGTATTTATCCCTTTTTTGACGATTTGACGGACCTACCTCCAATACGAGGGCGATTAAGCCATAGTCCACCACGCTGGTAAAATGCAGTTTGACGGACTTTAGATGTTTTTCAAAAATTTGCTAGGTTCTCTCAAACATGCAGGTTTGCTGAAGGTGTTTTCTTTCACCGTTAAATGATTTACACATAAAAATATCGGAATTGCGAGACCTAGAATTAAATCCGCTTACAACAGCATGATACCACTGGGCTACCACTGCCCATACCATATATACGAGTATGTACAGTAGAATGATTGTTAAATATATTTACAATATAACTAACAATACATGATGTAATATTCAAAGAGGCTTACGCCAGATGGCCAACAATTATTTTAATTAATTTAACCTTAAGTACTTTACCGGTATTTTCGCCTTTATTATTAAAAAGCCAGATGCATAGAATATCTCTAGAAACTCCTCTGTTTTTAATTATTTAAAAAAAATACGCAGATGTACGAAAATGTCAAGGATATAGATGTCCGCACATGTTGAAGTATTGAAACGAATTTTATTATAGCATTCCTAATTTTTACTATTATAAAAAGAATATAGCTAGTGATAAAATAAAAGTGTGTATGTTTGTTAGTCCTTCACGTTAAAACGGCTGAACAGATTTGGATGAAATTTAATAATCAGATAGACTATGACTTGGAGTAACACATAGGCTACTGTTAGTAATAAACTACTACTAACCCTCGTTTCGCTCGGGATCATCCCTTGGTACGTTTTAACGGTTAGTATAGATTTATCAGAGATAAGATATTTTTCCACAGTAAATAGTACCTATCCTATATGTTGACCCGGATAACCAGCTATCATCATACCAAATTTCATCAAAATCCCTCCACTGGTTTTTCTGTGATGTGAGACAGACAGACAAAAAATCTTATACCTATAGATTCGGTCTCTGTATCGATGATAAAGTCTATTTCAATAAGATTTTCCAAAAAATATTTAAGGTACAGAATCGACTCAGTTAGAATTTTATTATATGTATAGATTTAGGCTTATATATTTGTATTTTAAATTTAATGATTTATTTGTTCTCACGTTATTTAATTTTTCTTAACTTAATATATCGCGTTATTTACGAATACGAGTTCCACCGTGGCATCGGCGCTGCAGAAACAGCTCGGAGTATTAAAGATGTGTATGGAAAAACTACTGTAAAAAAACACAGTACGATTCGGTTTCAACGTTTTAGTTTTAGAAATTTTTACCTACAGAATAAGCCGCGTGGACGGCCGAAGACCGTAGTTGACAATGAATAATTAAAAGAGATAATAAAAAATATAAAAAAAAAGTAATTTACTTGAAACAAATTGAAAAAGTGAAAAAGCTCGAAAAATGGCTACCGAATGAATTGGGTGAAGCATACCAACAAACACGCGTCGAGTGCTACTTTACATTACTCAACCATCACAATAGCGAATGAATTTTGAATCGCATTGTAACTTGTGATGAAAAATGGATCCTGTGTGATAATAATCGTAAACGTTCATTACAATGGAGAACCATCCAAATCCTGGTACTGGTAAGTGCCTGGTGGACCAGTGCTGGTGTCATCCACTACCGCTTCCTAAGTAAGATCTGGGCAGACGATTACGGCAAAGCTGTATTGGCTACAATTGCAAACTATTATAGAAAAGCTAGCCGTTAAACAACTGAGACTCGTCACTTGTTCTAGCCCACTGCTGCTTCAGAACAACGCAAGACCACACACATCAGACTATCTTTAAATTAGAGGAGCTGCGATTGGAATGTCCCCGACACCCATCATTTTCCCCGGAGCTTGCTCCAACAGATTACTACTTTTTCCGGAATGTGCAAGGAAAAAAATTCAATTCCGATAAAGCAGTCTAAACCGCCTTCCGAGATTTTATTGATTCTCGCTCCCACAATTTTTTCTGCAAAAGAATTAATGAAATCTAACTTGAAATGTCAAAAGTGCATAAATAACAATGGTACATACTTTGATTGATTAAATATATAATTTCATATTTTTTTTCGTTTTGCTTTTTCCATAAAACGTCAATTTCATATGTAAGGACCTAATATTATAAATCGAAAAGACATCTACGGATGTACCAAAGCAAAGTTAAACTCTTGTTTTTCAAAGTCAGTTAATAAACAGTACTACAATAATTACGTACATTTGACAAATAATAATTATCATGTATATAGAGAAATGTTAAAACGATGCATAATTTAAATACGCATAGCAATTAACATTGAACTTTAGTTCACACAAAATAGAGCTTAAAATCAAAATGTACCATTAATTTTCCAAAACCGAATATTGATAGGTCTAAAGCATAACATATGACGTACATGTGTCAATGCCTTTGAAATTCATATATGCCTCTTTGGAACTGATAGATAGAGGAAAATAGGCCTTATATATTTGTTTATAAAGTTTAAAATATTAACACGATATAATAGTAAATATAGTTTGTACATAGAATGTGACTGGATGCTTCAAAGCTAAATCAGAGAATATTCACACAGATGTGTCCATTAGATATAAAAAAAAGAATTGTCTTGACTGTTTGTTAATTTCTCACAACCAATATATATGTATATTATATATAAATATGAACGCAATTTTTTTAAGTAGTTTAATCCATGTTGTAAATGACTTTTAAATATTTGTTTTATCGATAGTCGATTTTGAATAGAATAATTTATCAATGAAGTATATTACAAAAGCATATATTAAAAAAATATATAGGTAGTAATCTTCTACATAATAAAAATTAAACGCTGTTCTTTAGTAAGCGGATCCATTAATTTGTCAAAACTGTTTGTTTTTAAATGTTCTTCATAGTCCATATCAGGGGGAAAAAATTGGAAGAATCGCCCGAAAAATTGTGAAATTAAAAAATGAGTGTTTTTTTTTATTTGTGTATATCAACTATTACAAAAATTAAAATTTAGACAGGACGTCTGTTAGTCGTGTAATGAATGCGAAAGGATATAGAGAAGGAGTAATCTACATTGTAATATATAAAACAAAGTCGGGTTAAGCCATTTATTTTCCGGTACCATTCAAGAATAACTGGACCGATTTTCTTGATCTTTGATTTATTGCATTTTTCTTTGCCCCAAATAGCAGAATAACTATTAAAATATCGAAAAAATTCTCTTA
Organism: Argynnis bischoffii washingtonia; assembly: GCA_033884665.1. Lineage (NCBI taxonomy): Eukaryota > Metazoa > Arthropoda > Insecta > Lepidoptera > Nymphalidae > Argynnis > Argynnis bischoffii. Next base: position 1,118,968 of record JAEMGE010000029.1, read on the forward strand.
AAAAATATACATGGCTAACGCTATCTAATAACTATCTATTTAAAACTGAATGTACTAGAGTCGCTAGTATTATATACAAATTAGGTAAAGATTGCTCATAAATTATCCTATCCTTGCTTTATTAGATACATATCTTTGCTTATAATATTATAAAAAGGTAGAGTTTGTTTGTTTGTTTATTGGTTTGAACGCTCATACCTCAGGAACTACTAATCCGATATAAAAAATGCTGTTTGAATTAGAAAACCCGTTTTTTGAGGAAAGCTATACTCTATGTATCATATAATATATAGTCTATCTATTCCATACTAACCGTTAAAACGTAGCTACGGACGAACCCGAACAAACCGATAGTGAGTCGCTAATATAACATATTTACGCCACATTTTCTTTCTATTCTTTGACAAAATTCACTTGAAACGGAAGATCCGGTGTAGACTCGGTCCACAGGGGTGACACAACCCTTGACAAGTAGTACGCAGTCTAGCTTGTGGATTAGTGCCTGGATGGTGACTCGAGTTCAGATTTAAACGCCTTTTTAATAGTTTTTCTCGTTTTCTGTCTGGCATAGTATGTGGGAGTGGAGGTATAATATTATTGTCGCAATAAAATTAATTCGTTTGAATTATATCTTCGCCGAGGGCTTCACTTGCAAGTAAAATGGTTTCATTTTTTAACATTGATGGATAGAGCCATCTATTAAAAAATTTGGTGCTATAAAAAAATGATCTATCTAGTCTGGAATAAACTTTCTATTTTTATTCCAGGACATGGTCTCGTTGTTGTCATCGAAAGACAAAAACTTGTATATCACATTCAGAAATATCCAAACATTAGAAACATTAAAATTATGTAGTTATCAATAGAATCTCACTCAATTTCACTTTAAAACTCATCGCATCATGGCAAATCAAATCAAATCAAATTATACTTTATTCAAATAGACTTTTACAAGCACTTTTGAATCGTCAATTTTACATTTTAAATTTAAATTAAATGTCAGTGTAGTCAGTCCGTGAGGAAGCTACCACCGGCTCGGAAGGCAGTTCTGCTGAGAAGAGCCGGCGAGAAACTCAACAGTTGCTCTTTTAAAATAAAAACTGTGTACAATATTGTAATACAATAATTATTATATATTTATCCTACGTGAGATCCAACCAGACATTAGTTCCACACATTGATATCTCCGAAGTGTTCCGTGATTTTATAATAAGCTTTATTCACTAATACATTTTTAATTTTAGATTTAAATTGTTCAAATGGCGATACATAAAGCCATACTATGGTCTGCAGAAATAACTACTTTGTGTGGGAGTCGAATTCACTGCCGACGGTGAAGTGGATAATGTCAAACAGAATGACATTCAATTCTCTCATTAATGGCTTCAAAGCGTGCCAGTTGAACACAGATTACTTCGAAAATATCACGTGAAAAATACATGAAGGAGATTGGTCGGTAAAATGAGATTATTAAACTATTTTAATTACTAGCGACTCACTCTCATTCCGCTCGGGTTCGTCCCTACGTTTTAATGGTTGGTATAGATTTCTCAGAGATGAGATATTTTCCCGCAGTAAAAAGTATCCTATATGTTGACCCGGATAACCAGCTATCATAATACCAAATTTCATCAAAATCTGTCCAGTGGTTTTCTCGTGATGCGTTTCCAGACAGACAGATATAGACAAAAATTCTAAAAACTATAGATTCGGCCATTGTATCAATAATGATGACTATTTCAATAAGATATTTTAGGGTTAAAAGCAATACATTCATTGCTATTATCTATTTCTATAATAGAAAGAAGCTATGACTAGTAGTTGTAAAAAAAAGAGAAATATAATATGAAATTTCCATCGTTAAAATCAAAACAATCTCAACTTATCCAGTCTAGGCATTCCAATAAAAATAAAACCTAAGTACATTCTTTAGGTCCATTCGCACTTGTATGAATGCGTGCAAAATTGTCGCCGGTATGTTAACACATTTTAAAATAGATTTTAAATAGTAACTTCCCATGGATTTTGTTGGAATTTTAATAGCATTTGTGAATCGCCTTTAACATATAATTGAGGACGTGTTTGTAGTGACCCTACTCACTGTGTCAGCGGTCGCGGGTTCGAGTCCCGCTGGGGGCATTCTTTGTGTGATGAGCACGAATGTTTGTACTCCAGTCATGGGTGTTGATATTTATAATATGTATGTATTTAAAGTTATATATGTGTAGTGTATCAACTATTTGGTATCCATAACAAAAGCCTCGTAGCTTACCATGGAACTAGATGGTGCCGTGTTAATGTCCCAACATATTTATTATTATTACTATTAAAATTGCAACACGAATTTAACTGCCTCAGTTGTGTAGCCAGCATATACGGCTGTACAATTTTTCTTTGTGTTTATTGTACATTTATGTTTCTTTTTTAGTGTACCATAAAAAATATTATTATTATTTTTCATTTATTCATAAACCTCAGTACACAGTACCGGAATATCAACAATTGTGTCTACGCGTACACGCTGCACTATAATATCATCTGCAGAGTTGGCTAGTCTCCGTGAAATAGCCGCCGTAGCCAAAACATCATACTATGTTATATTTCTTTAAATATATATATTTTTTTAAATATGTTGGGACATTAACACACAGCACCATCTAGTTCCATGGTAAGCTACGAGGCGGCTTGTGTTATGGATACCAGATAGCTGATACACTACACATATATAATTTTAAATGCATACATATTATAAATATACATACCTATGACTCCAGTACAAATATTCGTGCTCATCTCACAAATGAATGTCCCCAGTGGGACTCGAATCCGTGACCACTGGCACAGCAAGTAGTGTCACTACGAACTGAGCCAAACGTGTCGTCTTTATATTTGTCTTAAATATGAGACTGGCAGTAAATTGTTATTATATATTTAATGTATACTACTAATAAATGTAGAAGTAACTTTATCTGTTACCTTTTTAAGCTTAAGCCGCTGAACAGATATTAATAAAATTTGGCAAGGATATACTGCATCCTGGGTGGGAATAGGCTACCCTTGAAACCTGCTTCGCTTATCAAACGAGCGAAGCTGCGAGAAAAAACTAGTATACTATAACAAAGTTCCAAAGTAGTTTCTGTGTGTGTAAATATCATTATTTATTTGGGACATTACTTTGATTCATGTCAATATATTACCTTAGACCAAAAACATTTCAGAATGGAGAATATTCTTAATACGTTATTATGTTTATTTCACCCAGTAGTCAAACTTCGACTATAATAAAAAAAAAACTATTTCCAGTTTTTTAATTGATAACACTGAAGCTCATCAAAAGCTACTAAAAGGAAAAAGACAAACAGAAAAGAAAAAGATACTGAACTGTTTTGCCTTTGCCTGTTTATGTGTATACTAGCGACTCACTCTCGCTTCGCTCGGGTTCATCCCGATGTGCGTTTCAACGCTTACTATGGAATAGATAAAGCTATATAGCCTTAGCCTTCCTCAATAAACAGGCTATCTAAACCAAAATGATTTTTTCAAATCGGTTTAGTAGTTTCTGAGATAAGCGCGTTCAAACAAATAAATGAACGAACAAACGAACACTACCTGTTTACAATATTAGTATAGATATAATTGTAAAAAATAACATAATAATAAATTGATATCTACTAACGAAATAATTACTTATAGTTTAATAATTATTTTTTGTTTTCCCTGCAGAAACCCATCATGGGGACCCTACCGGCCATCAAAGGGCAGGGTGCTGTGAGATTCCTTCTCACTAAAACCCACAGTGGAATCCGTCGCCGCAGCGCAATGGGTCGTTGCAGGATCACACTACAACATCCCTGCGGACGGTCTGAACCTTGTTTAATAATATGTTTAGTTTAATATTTTTTGAAAAACTAATATTAATGCGAAAATGTGTTTGTTAGTTCATTGGTTGGTTTATTTTTTATCTTTCACATAAAAGTGATTCATCGTGTTCTTTTTTCATATATAGATAGTCTATGGGTAAAAGCTTTAACGTAATAGGTTTGTATTAATAATGTAGGTATAATTGTAAAAGTTACATTTGAATGAGTAGATTATTAAAATATAAATAAATCCGGTCAAGTGCGAGTCGGACTCGCACACGAAGGGTTCCGTACCATTATCTATAAAAACGGTGAAAAACATCATTTCTGTTGTATGGGAGCCCCCTTTAAATAATTGTTTTATTTTAATTTAATTATTTATTTTTAAAGTGAATATATAACTAAATATTCTGTGAATATTTCAAGGGTCTACCTGTTGATGTCATCAAACTATACTAATATTATAAAGCTGAAGAGTTTGTTTGTTTGTTTGTTTGTTTGGTTGAACGCGCTAATCTCAGAAACTACTGATCCGATTTGAAAGCCACACGGTCGTTATCGACAAAGCACTTAAATAGATAAAAAAATGTATGAATTATAATCGACGACACGTTTGGTTCAGTTTGTTGATCCGACTTGCTGTGCCAGAGGTCGCGGGTTTAAGTCCCGCTAGAGGGATCCATTTGTGTGATGAGCAGGAATGTTTATACTCCAGTCATGGCTATTTATATTTATAATATGTATGTATTTAAAGTTATATGTGTAGTGTATCAACTATCTGGTATCCATAACACAAGCCTCGCAGCTTACCATGGAACTAGATAGTGCTATATGTTAATGCCCCAACATAAATCGGGTGCTATTTCTAATAAATATCTCTACTCTATGTTATTTCCCATCCATTGGTGACATTAGATTCGTTATTGTATACATTTGTTATATTACATTGGGTTATCTTTTCGTTATTTATCTTTTATATTAATTCTGATCATGCTTATGCCTATACGAGTATGTTGATTAATATGCCTTCTGTGACCGAGATCGTGGGTTCAAATTTATGGCAGTACTTTTTATTGATCACATTAAAAGACTATGATAAACAGACACACAGTCATATAAATATTCATATCCATATTTATTTTATAACATTGTAAATGTGAAAGTAATTCTGTCTGTTACTTTTTCACGCTTATACAGCTGAATAGGCAAAGCTTTGATCTCCACTTAACTTATCAGGCGAGCAACGCCGCGGGTAAGAAGTAGCTTATAAAAATAGACCCACAGTACTAAAACTTGTAATCCTGCCCCTATGCCCAATTATGTGCTATAAAAAATTATGACTTAAAAAATAACTCAACATACGATAATAATGTCCTCTCGACCAATTTTAGTCATGACAGCCAATTTTCCTAACTCATTTTGATACTTGTTTGCCATCCAAAAAAAAAAAAACAAAAAAAAAAACACCTTTTACTCTTTTATTCTCATTGTCTGAAATAGATTGATATCAAGCACACGACGAATTTACGTGCTCTCCAATTCACAGGGGCGTAGTACTGCTAAATTCCTTATTTCCGACTGCCACTATGAATTTCTAGGCAGAAATTCATACTCCGACATACACCTAAAATCTATACAGATAAATAAAATTAAAGCGTCTGTTTGTAATCAAAAAACAACTTTTTACTAAATGATAAAATTGTATACGGTACTTATAAGAAAAACACAATTTTTAAAGTTTTCGTCTCTTTGTCGATCTGTTTGGTTCGTGTTGTTTCGGTTAATCTCCAAAACGAATGGACTGATTTTAACAAGAGTTTCACTGGCAGATAGCTGATATTATAAGGAGTAACTTAGGCTACTTTTATCTTAGAAAAAGAATTAGGGTTCCGCTCAAGGAAAAATGTACCCGAGCGAAACGAGGGTAAGTTGCTATTAATATTATAAAAATTAAAAATTGTTTGTTTGGTTGTCTATTCTCACGTCATAACGAAGTGACATATTGATGTAATTTTTTATGTATATAGTTGGTTGGCTGGAAAGTGATAAAAACTATTTCTATCATCGTAAAATATCTTAGTACCACGGAAAAATATTTCACTTTTAATATTTTATATGTGAAAGCTATATAGGGATGTACTCAAGTTAAGGAAGGGTGGGTCATTAAAATTAAATATTTCTTTTTACACTACCCGGATTTCGAGTCCACGATATCGTAAATTACAGCTATTTCATGTAACATCGTACAAATATACAGTACATACTGGTTACAAAATTAATCTAAATTGTCATACAGTTTCCTTTAAATGCTTGATCCCTGAATAGTTGATTGAAAGGAAATACAACCTCTAGAAGTTCAAATACATTCATCTGTCTGATTTTTGTTTCATCGCACAAACTTGAAAAATACTTTGAATAACAATATATCGATGATGTCCTCCTGACCGATTGCGGCCACGGCGGTCAATCTCAATGAGACTAGCCGCAGGAGATATTGTAGTGTAAAAGTGTACACGCAGACACAATTGCACTCTCTATTTCTATCATCTCATGCTCCAGTGCGATGACAATTTGACACGACCAGTGAGAGATCAGGCGCAGGACCAATGGCCATACAAGCTCTCTGAGGCACGGGGGTAATTTCCGCCAATTTCCTAACTCCGGGCTGTAACTGAGACTTTCTATACAGAAAGACTCAATAACTAAACTTCACACGCGCCGGGACTCGAACCCAGGACCTCCGGATCTGCAGTTGTACATGTTAGTCACTAGGCCACCGAGACAATATAATTTTTATGGGTTTACAGATAATAACTTCATTTAAAAACATAGCTTTTCATTTCTGTCGAGTGAGAAGATCCCAATATTTATAAAGCTAGTAGATAGAGCATTTCAATGCAACTATGTCATGATCTAGACGAAACCGTTGGAATCGACTAGTATACAATATAACAACTTAGAATACTAAACTTTCTCAGATTTACGCGAATATTAGACATAAATACAAATAAATAAAATTGTTTGTAATGTCAAAATAAAGTTTTTATCAGTCTGTCTGTCTGCTTGTTCCGGCTAATCTAGGAAACGGCTGGAATGCTTTTAATGGAATTTTCACTGACAGATAGCTAATGTTGTAAGGAGTGACATAGACTACTTTTATTTTAAAAAAAATTAAGTACCTGGGATGTACTTGAGCGAAGTGTGGGTAAGTCGCTAGTTTTAAACGAAATCATCTTGTCGGATGTTTTATAATGTTTTATATAAAACTAGCGGCTCACCCTCCTCTCGGGTTCATCCCTACTTACGTATTAATGTTTAGTATAGATTTCTTAAATATGAGATATTTTCCCGCAATAAAATGTAACCTATATATTGACCCGGATAACCAGCTATCATCATACCAAATTTCATCAAAATCCCTCCAGTAGTTTTACCGTGATGCGGTAACAGACAGACAGATAGACGAAAATTCTAAAAACTGTAGATTCGGCCTCTACATCGACAATAATGTCTATTTCAATAAGATTTTCCAAAAAATATTTGATGTACAGATTCAGCCTAGTTACAATTTTATTATATGTATAGATATGACGATAGATAGACGCCTAAAAACATTAAATCATTCGATTTGCAACAACATGCCATTATAACTCAAACAAGTATATAAAGCCATCATTATGGCTACTTTGCTCACAAAGTCACTTACTGACTGTGCAGAATCTACTATCCCATATAAATATTTACGAGTCCAATGTATAAAAATGCAATAGTTTGTCTCGGTCGACAAACGGACATACGGACTGAATTGAGCAGTTACGAGACGAGTTGCTTTTGGTTAGGGTGACAATGTTTTGAGATTGGAAAAGTCTAGTTTTAAGATTTTATGTAGGAATGGAAATTATAGAATTACACCATTACAAGGTAGTGGTAGTCCAGTGGCAACGCGCTCGCTTGGGAAACTGAGTGAGTTCAAATTCCGGGTCACGCAACTTTGATATTTTCATGTGCGAATCATTTCTAATATGATTACCACTTGCCTTACGGTGAAGGAAAAACATCGTGAGGAAACCTGCATGTCTGAGAAAACCTAGCAAGTTTTCAAAAGACATGTGAATTCCTCCAATCCGCACTCGGCCAGCGTGATGGACTATGGCCTGATTCCCCTCGTATTGAAGGGAGGCCCGTGCCTAACAGTGGGACGTTAGAAAGGGCTGAATACCATTACATCGATCAAAAAAGTACTATATACACAATCCCATGCAAAAGTTCTCTTAAAATTGTCACCAATTGTGATTAAGTAGTTCTAGTTGAAATTTTTTTTTTATGCGATTCAGTGACAAACGAGCAGACAGACCACCTGATGGAAAGCAGTACCTGTCGCCTATAACACCTACGGTTCATGCACTTAGGTTTTAAGTAACAAAAATGCAGAACCACAGGTGCGTTGTCACTGTGAGGACTAAGATGATATGCCTCTTGCCTGTAATTGCGCTGGCTACCTTATCCTTCAAACCGGAACACAACAATGCAATCATTGTTGCTTGGCGGCAGAAATAGATAAGGGGGTGGTACCCATCCAGTCGGACTCCTCAGGCTTGACAGAGTCCTACCACCGGTTGAAATAAATATACAACAATGTAAATTGAATATTACATACAATGCTTACATTTGTTTTCACAAAAAAAATCAAAAGCGCGCTCAAATGTTTAAATGAGCGCTCATTCAGTGAGGACATTTTTTGTCGCTGATTGTATATCTAGTACTTTTTTGATCGATGCACCATTATGATATATAGGTTATAAGTACATACATATGTATATGCGATTTAAGATTCTTTTATTTTTCAAGAGTTAATAGAATTCACTTACTGAGAAACATTACTTTTAAAAAAAAACACAAATTTGCGGGTAGAACAAACTATTTTTCCGATTAGAACTCGAATTAAGAATTATTCCAGTATTTTTGTTTTATGTGTAGGCTTTAAGTATAAGTTTATTTAGTGTCATATATTATGTTTTAATTCAATCCAATTATGATTAGTTTTAACTTTAAATTTAGTAATTTTGATATTAAATATAGGATGATTAGGATGTTGATATATGGCGACTGAACGTATACTTGAGTGTCAACTTATCTATATTTTTAAAATATAAATCCTCAATATCAAATATCATACATCTATTTAAGTTTTATCCAAGATCTTTTAATTGAAGAAAACAACTGTTTGCCCATAGTTTTTGTAACGTATCGTGACTAAGACTACTTTTCAAATGCCTGAAAATATATATTATATAGCAAACTAGTGACTCACCCTCGCTCCGCTCGCGTATTTCCCTACTTACGTTTAGTATAGATTTCTCAGAGATGAGATATTTTCCCGCAATAAAAAGTGTCCTATATGTTGACCCGGATAACCAGCTACCATCACACCAAATTTTATCAAAACTACTCTAGTGGTTTTTCCGTGATGCGTTAACAGACAGACAGACAGACAGACAAAAATCTAAAAACTATAGAATCGGCTTCTGTATCGATAATAATGTCTATTTCAATAAGATTTTCCAAAAAATATTTAATGTACAGATACAGTTTAGTTACAATTTTATTATATTTATATATATCTTAAAACAAAGATTTGGTCACCCTACATCAATGCAAACTACGTAGCTTGGAGATGGAAAAATAACGCAGTTTAAACTGTGGACATAGTAACAGACGCCTTGAGGTGTCTGTTGGATGTTTTGAATCTATACAAAATTTATACACAAATATTTTCCGTTTTAAGTTAAATTGGGAAAGAAAATTTGTTTTGTATATATATTTTATGGTACTTTTATATAATAGACTACTGACTCACTCTCGCTTCGCTCGGGTTCGTCCTTTTAACGTTTAGTATAGATTTCTCAGAGATGAGATATTTTCCAACAGTAAAAAGTATCCTATATGTTGACCTGGATAACCAGCTATTATCATACCAAATTTCATCAAAATCTGTCCAGTGTTTTTCTCAAGATGCATTCCCAGATATACAGACAGACAAAAATTCTAAAAACTACAGTTTCGGCTTCTGTATCGATAATAAAGATTAATGACTGTTTCAATAAGATTTTCAAAAACATAATTTTATGTACAGATTCGGCTCAGTCAGATTTTTATTATACGTATAGATACTAGCGACGTGTCCTTATTTCACATAGAATTTTCTCCAATAAGAAATTCTCTAATTGATATCATATGAAAAACCTTTGCGGGTCTATGTTTTATTTTATTGAAAGATGCTTGGGTTTTGTATATTAATGCAGTTTTTAATACAAATTCAATATTTTTGCTTTAAATAATAACTCTTTAGATCAAATTTAAAATAGGTTTTTAAATTAGAAATTCTCATGCAAGGAAAAAGAAGTTAAACTAGCTCTTGTCAAAGAATAATAACATAAGGAAATAGTTTTATGGGTTTTTTGACTCGACATGCTCTGAGGGTGGAAGCGAGGGCGGCTCGAGTAATAAAATATAGTAGTAAATGTAAAACAATAATAAAATTACAATATTTTTTAACTAAATTCAAAAGCAGTAGGTAATCGAATGCCTTGTACGTTTTTTGTGTATGTTTGTTTGTGTGTTGCGCGATATCTTCTACATTTTTTTCCCACGTCCCATATAAATTAAAAAAAAACAACCTTAAATACAACAATAACTTTGTGATAACGGATTATTATTTTTAGTAAAAAGAAATTTTTTCTGTAATTATCAATTAAAGGTTATATCGAATAACTATTAAATGATTTCGTCACTTTATTTATTTATTTGGAGAAGTACACATACAACACAGCATTTTTAAATTAATTAATAACAATAATAATATATCTTACTAGCAAAACTCGCTGCTTCGCTCGCGCTGAAACTACAACAAAAAAATTTTGAAAGGGTAGGTTTCATACAAATTTTCATCCCTTATCTCCTTATGGGATAAATTTCAAAAAACTCTAAAACACGTATTTATTTAATTATAAATTGTAAAAAGTATCCTATATGTTGACCCATATATCCAACTATCATCATACCAAATTTCATCAAAATCTTTCCAGTGGTTGTTCCGTGATGCGGTAACAGACAGACAGACAGACAGACAAATATTCTAAAAACTATACATTTGGCCTCTACATCGACAATAATGTCTATTTCAATAAGATTTTCCAAAAAATATTTAAGGAATTTTATTATATGTATAGATATGCATGTCAATTACAAGTGTACATAGCATTTAAATAATAAATAAATAAATATGTTGGGACATTAACACACAGCACCATCTAGTTCCATGGTAAGCTACGAAGCCTGTGTTATTGATACCAGATAGTTGATACACTAAACATGTATAAATTTAAATACATACATATTATAAATATTAACACCCATGACTAGAGTACAAACATTCGTGCTCATCACACAAACGAATGCCCCCAGCGGGACTCCAACCCGCGACCGCTGGCGCAGAAAGTAGGGTCACTACAAACTGAGCCAAACGTGCCGTCAACCACATTCAACAATTAAAAAGTACAAAAAATCATAACTGTAATAATATAAGAATAAAAAAATAAATCTAAAACTTTATTTCTATCCACTTGCTATGTGATTGTTTTGATTTTATGGGGTCTTTCATAGGCGGCAGAAATAGGCTACTTTTTATATGAACACGGAGAAAGATACTTCTTGTAGTAAAAATGTTCTATCGCGCATAGAAATAATAATAATAACTAGTGATCGCCGCGTGGTTGAAAATCAACCATAATTCATTAAGTTATATATTTATTGTCTTTCGTATATTACAAAATTAATCTATTCTCAATTTGACCACAGACTAACAATAAACAAAAGTGTATATATGCGTGTGTATGTCAAATACATGGTAGTGTGTGTAATGTTTTTTTTATTGATTTAATGTATTTTTTTATGCATAACTTTAAAAAATACTAGCATTCTGTACTCCTTCTCTATATAAACTATAAGTGTGGGAAATTTCATACTCCTCCGTCCGCGCAATTTTCGTAAAAAGGGGTACAAAATTTTTGCTTCACGTATTAATATATAGATAATGTTCTACTGACCGATTTCGGTTTTAGCGGCCAATCCAATCTCACTAAGACTAGCCAGAGCAGGGGATATTATAGTGCAGCGTGTGTACGCACAGACACAAGTACACTCTCTAATCCTTTTACTCCCAGTCTGATGGGACGATAAATCGACACGACTGGTAAGAGTTAAGGCGCAGGACCGACGGCTTTACGTGCTTTCCGAGGCACGGGGGTGAAACACCGCTAACTTCCCAACTTCGGGCTGTTACTGAAAATTTCTTTAACAAAAATGCTCAATAACATGCTTTAATAATAATTAAACTAGGCCTGACCTAGGACTCGAACCCAGGACCTTCGGATCTGCATCCGTAGATGCTAGCCTCTAGACCACCGTAACAGTGCATAGAAATATATAATACTTACAAAAATGTTACATATAAAACAATTTTTCAATTAAACTACAATTCGTAGAAGAAAAACAACAAAAAATGTTTTTTTTTATTAAATTAAACTATCTTTTCGGATTTATTGCAAGTTTGTTTTTGTTTCGATGTTTGGAATGCTTTACAGCAATCGTGGTCACGGGAGAGACTAAGGTTTTAGACATCTCAAAGGCGTTATATACTTGTTACAGACAGTGCCTACCCACAAAATTATACAATGATTCCAAAAATACAAAAAAGCCACCAAAGTACCTTACAATGTTTGTCTTTTTTTATTAATTTAAAATGTCAAATATTCGCGTTAATCTAAAATAATATTAAAAAAAACACAAATTTTAAAAAGATTATAATAATTATAATTACTAGAAATGTATATTCTAATCAATTCCGTTGTTAAAATTATAGAAACACTGCACGAGTTTTCAAAAACAATCTGCACGATGAATACTAATTGGCTTTACGAAAACGAGCTCGAAACAGAAGAAAGAGTAACAGAAAATAATTTGAAATTAAGATAAAAAAAATTTATCATATTGATCAAAATTTTTTTTTCCTAAAAACCTAAAAACAAACTATCAAAATGAAAAATTAGAAATGAAATGAAATTTATTTATTTAGTAACAATTCTTATACATACAAATGTTTGTACTCCAGTCATGGGTGTTAATATTTATAATATGTATGTATTTAAAGTTATATACGTGTAGTGTATCAACTATCTGGTATCCATAACACAAGCGTCGCAGCTTACCATAGAACTAGATTATGCTATGTGTTATTGTCCCAACATATTTACTTATTATAAAAAAATCGAGGTTTTTACTATAAGCCATTAGAGACCACCACTATCCACCTCCTGACTTGATCATTATCACATCAGCTCGATGGTCAAACCATTATATTGTATCAATACCATAGTCTATAAAATAACTCTACGCAGACATAACTTTACTAATCAATAACTTCATAGAATACATTCATTGTATTTTTTCTATTCATAGTTAGATCAAAATTAGAAAACATAATCTTGAACATTTCATACAGAATAAGAGCGGAAAGAACAAAACCAATCAATTGCTTTCATTAAAACAATGGATTTTGATTTAACAAACTCCTTTATTATCGGTTCGAGTGGTTTAAATTATTAGTTGAAAGCGATTTAATATAAGACTAGCGACTCACCCTCGCTTCACTCGGGTTCATCCCTAGGTACGTTGAAACGGTTAGTATGGAATAGATAGAATATATATTATATATACATACATACATAGTTATAAAATAAACAGTTCTGAACTTTTTGATAGTATCTTAAGGGCCATCTACGTTGGACCTATACACAATTGCAATCTGCAAGCAGTGGGGCTGTTGTTTTCTAGTTGTCTGCCCCATAAATAAGGACTAAGTATTTTGCTTGTCTGTATTAGACGCTACATACACTTATGCTTCACTAAGACATGAAAAATACACAAAAGTACAAAAATATTTTTTTTCTAGTTCCATAGTTAACAATTTAGAATATACTAACCGTCTCACAGAATGGATACCTAACTTAGTTATACATATGTATTACTAGCGACCCTCGCTCCACTTGGATTCGTCTCTAGTTACGGTTTACCGTTTAGTATAGATTTTTCAAAGATGAAATATTTTCCTGCAGTAAAAAGTACCCTTTATTGACACAGATAACCAGCTATCATCATACCAAAGATCAAAATTCGTCCAGTGGTCTTCGATTCAGCCTCAGTATCGATAATAATGACAATTCCAATAAGATTTTCCAAGAAATATTTAATGTACAGATTCGACTCAGTTAGAATTTTATTATATGTATAGAATTAGAAAAATCGCTTTAATGTTATAGATTAGAAACTAAAACTTGTAAACTCCAAGCTCAGCGATCGGACGAAGCTCATTGTTCCGACTCCTATTATTTATTGAATGCTTTTCAGGCAATTAGCCGGATGGATATGATATGGTGCTGGTCTATTGCGGGGGTTGTGTATTTATCATGCAAAACTACACAAACTAATATTCTAGTTATCTTCTATATTTTATTGTTATACTGTTGTTGTATTCCTTGAAAATATGATAGCATAGTAATTTTCTATTAGAAATAATATATTTTTAATAAAACTATATATGTATATGTATCACTATATAGTATATTATTTAATTCTGATATACAGTATTGGTTATTGGAAAGCCAAAGGAAAGTCTAAAACTTACTAAGTAACAAAATACGTCACGTCGTCGAAATTAAATTAATATAATAATCAAAACATATATAGAATAGTATAATAATACTGAATAAACATATTATTATAATATTATAACGGCAGTGCTAGCCCAGTGGTAACGCGCTCTCTTGGGAGACCGAGTGACGCGGACTCAAATCCCGGTTCTCGCACCTCTGATATTTTCATGTGCGTATCATTTCTAATATGATCACCACTTGTCTTACGGTGAAGGAAAATATCGTGAACCTGCATATCTGAAAAAAGCTAGCAAGTTTTTGAAAGACATGCTCAGTCCGCTTGCACTTGTCCAGCGTAGTGGACTATGGCCTGATCCCCCTCGTATTGAAGGGAGGCCCGTACCCAGCTGTGAGAATTAAAAAGGGCTAAATCTTGAACTAAGTTCTACAATAACATACTTAGTCTTAATGTTTATTAAAAATATTTTATCGAACCTACAGCCCTTGGTATACTAAGCTATGCTAAATCATTTGCATTTTTGCGAATACTTTCTCATGATTCATCTACAATATGTACAAACGATCCCAGTTATTATTACCTGTTTTAAAAGCCTTAATTACTTTCTAAATGGAGATTTTAATATAAAATCCAAGAGTATTTCATTAAATATGAACGAGCCAGTCATGCGCTACGTCCATTTGAATCAATTACTATATAGCTTTTTTATGTGAGAAATGGTATTTTTCACATAACTTCTCGGTTTTCTTTGCGGGTAGACTGTGGCGATGTTTTTATTAGCTAGAAGTTAATATGAACCACTTAATATAAGTGGATGTTAAAGTCTTTTAAGTAATATATTAATATATCACAGTAATTTTATATAGCTTGATACACTGTATTAGTTCAAGTACCTGGGAGACTGAGCTTCGCTCTGAGTTTTTTTTTGTTAGGTATATCGTATTTTTTAGATTAAAAAAAAATAAAAACTTGAAAAAATACTAAAAACAAAACAAAACAAAAACTTTGTATCCGATCGAGATCCGAACTCGGACACCTGTGTTTGTTATTATCACACACCTTGGTCGCTTGACTACAATGCTTATGCCTGAGTGTAAGAAATTACCGACCTTATTCTGCATGGAATAATGTACAAGAAATCCGGGTGAAAATTCGAAAACACGCGTTTTCCCAGACATAAGACTAATCTAGATCGAGTTTTCGTCCCCGAAAATCCCCACATACCAAATTTCAGCGAAATCGTTAGAGCCGTTTCCAAGATCGCCGATATAAATAAATATATAAATATACAAGAATTGCTCGTTTAAATATATTATATAGATAGATAGAATATAGTCGTAGTACTGTATGTATTGCAAATAAAAGTTTACGAGTAGATATGTTAATTAACATTGCTTGTGTGTTTGTTTGTCTGTACATATAGAATAAAATGATCAAATGAGAGACGGCTATGGTGGAAAAAAAAACTGTTTCCAATATTCGTCAATAGCTACTAAGCAAAAAACAAGAAAATTGGTTGGCAAACAGAGGAGAAAATGATATTGAACTGTTTTCCATTATTTATACATAAATATTTATTTACATCAACTAATTAAAAAAGTGTAAATTGATACTTCTAATTTTGATTTGATTTAAACTTTCAGAATCTAAAAATAAAACACGAGGCACGTTGCTTTCTGCGGGAGTCGAACTCATAAATTCCGTCGTAACAGATAGCTCAAATGAAGCATTTTTCTATATTACTATCATCACTATTAGTGACCACTTAAGTGTGGACCTCTTAGTGCAAGCTGTGTATTCATCTTGGAAAAGACATTTTGGGCCCAGATGAAATTATGTAGTGTACCGCTAAGCAAATCCTGCAGTATGTTACTGCTGCAGGGTCCTAAGGTCTAATTTACCATGCAGCAACTACAATACACTAGAAATGGTCGCAGTGGTATCTTACAGCAGCAACAAAGAAATAAAAAAAAAAATATCTTTTGACGACACGTTTAGCTCAGTTTGTAGTGACCCTACTTGCTGTGTCAGAGGTAGCGGAACTCGAAGTTCCGCTCGGATCATTCATTTGTGTGATGAGCACGAATGTTTGCACTCCGATCATGGTTGTTTACATTTATAATGGTGTTGTGTGTTGATGCCCTAATATATTTATAAGTATATTGCATTAGATAAGCGTTATCTTTTCAAACAACAACTATTTAAAGTTATTTTTTCTAAGAATACGATAATACTATAGAAAATACATTGTAAAACGTAAAATTCAATGAACCACGTTGATATTTCCTTTTCGTCTAAGTGAACGCTTACATAAAGCTTGGGGCGTGTTTCCATTTCACCAGGACGGTTGTTGTTTTTTTTTTTATTATTAATAGTATTTCACTTTCCAAGTGACTAATAATATCAAACAGTGGGCATTTAAGGCAAACTATACACAACGAAATTTTCCATATAAAGAATTGAAAAAGCCATTTTGCGAACCAACGACCAAATCAACGAATCAAATACTTCAAATACCTCCGTTACCACTGGGCTATCACTGCAATTAATATTATGGTTACACGATGACAGCTGTCAGCTGATGAGTTGCTTTTTTTGTGTCATCATTCAATTCAAATAAAATGAATAAATTGAGCGAGTGGAGTCACGAGCGGACATTTATATTAAATACAAATATATCTTAAGCATGTTTGACAAAAATAACGTGGTATAATGGAAACAATACATAAGAATATCGAATGTGACTCGAAAAGTACCAATTTCGAGCACTTTGTCTTCAGACTTTGTGATTTGGCCTGAAACTTTCATGAACTCTGTAAATAGTAAAATTGGTAGACATATTGATTTTCTATTTATGCATATGTTGTTTCCTTTGAATACCATTCACCGAACGTCTCTTAAACAACTATCTCTCATATACCTATATAATAAAATCTATTAGTATCCCTTTTTTAACGTCCTGCTGCTGGACATGAGCCTACCTTTACTGCAAGGGAGATTAGAGTTGGCGAACTTTTCACATCTTTCGAAAACTAGTCGAGTATTTTCCGACATGCAGATTTTCTCGCGATGTTTTCCTTCACCGTAAGACAAATGATAATCATGTTTGAAATGATTCGCACATGAAAATATAAGAGGTGCGAGACTCAGAATATGAACTCGCATCACTCGGTTTCCTAAGCGAGAGCGGTACCACTGGGCTACCACTACCTCTCAGACATCATTAGTACAGTTTTGACTATAATTTACACTCGAGAAGCATATAACTAATATACAGTTTCGAACGTTTTGGTAATTAGACCCAGTTAATCAATCAACGTCAATTAGTATAACACTTTCTCAGATAGTTTGCTGTTAGAAGACGTTTCGCTTGACGCGCTCCATTTAGTAGTTTTAATCTTAACCAGTGCTCTATGACATTGAGAATTACAAACAAAATTATCAATTTAAATCTCATAGTTATCTATATATAAATAGACAAAGACAAAACAGTTCAGTACCTTTCTCGCTTCTGTTTGTCAATCGATTTTCTTTTTTTTTTTGTTTAATAACTATTGATGAGCTTTAGTGTTATCGATAAACAAAAGGAAAGTCAAAACACGTGGGGTGTCAGTTGCTATAAACATTCCATTGGTAAGATTTCTAAAAGTAGAGTTAGTAAAAAAATATTGTACAAAGCACTCCATGCTTTTTTTACAATGACATTAATTTTCTCGTTAATCATTTTATTGTTATGCTAAAAAATATTGTTTACTTTTTAGTTCGGTTTTTCATTAAAGCGAGTTTCTTTTAATTTTTTAAGTAAAGATAAAATAGTTTAGTACCTACCTTTTTCATATCCGTTTATCACATGATTTTTTTTTGTTTAGGGATTGACGAGCTTTAGTGTTATCAATAAACAAAATTTCGAAACGATTTGTTTTTTTTATATATATGTAGATAGATAAAGACAAAACAGTTCAGTACCTTTCTCCCCTACATTTGTCAACTAATTTTCTTTTTTTTTTTTGTTTTGGACCTTTAGTGCTTGACGACACGTTTAGCTCAGTTTGTAGTGACCCTACTTGCTGTGCTAGCGGTCGCGGGTTCGAGTCTCGCTGGGGGCATTCAATTGTGTGATAAGTATGAATGTTCGTATTCCAGTCATGGGTGTTTATATTTATAATATGTATATATTTTAAGTTATATATGTGTAGTGTATCAACTATCTGGTATCCATAACACAGGCCTCGTAGCTTACCATGGAACTAGATGGTGATGTGTGTTAATGTCCCAACATATTTATTTATCAATAAAAAAATGTATGGTTGAGTTTCAACCATAGGGCGGACACTAGTATAAATAAATCAACAAATACAAGAATATTAGGTCATAGTCCAGCACGGTCCGTTGCCGTAGAATTTGTTTGCGAGTTAATAGCACTACACACTCAACAATATTGTATTGCATTGTATGAAAGGTGACATGTACCAGATAACACATTTTCGTCTTAGTGATTATTTTTTCAAACTACTAACACTTGTTGTACTACAGTAGAAAGATTTTCGCCTCTATTTTAAACTTAGATGAATTTTAAGTTTTATATAAGTACTAGCAGAGCCCACTACAAAAAATAACCAAAAAGGGTAGGTTTCATACAAACTTTCATGTCCTAATTTACCCCTTTAAGGTATGAATTTTGAAAAATGCTGAAACACGTATTTATTTAGTTGTATTGAAAGCATTAATAGCAAGTTTCAAGTAATTCTGATGATAAATATTTTTTTGGGTTGTATTATAAGGTGGTTTCCCGTGGAAATGAGATAATGTCCCGCGGTAAAAAGTAGCCTATGTCACTCTCCAGCCTTCAAACTATCTCCACACAAAAAATCACGCTAATTCCATTTTGACGTGAAAAAAGGACAAACAAACAAACAAAGAAACACACTTTCTCATTTATAATATCAAAGTATGGATATGGATTAGTATGAATATAGAAAAAATACAACTTTCGGTTTTTTAAAAGTAAAATGTGTCTTTTATATTAATAAAATTGATATTAAAAGTAAATAATTCTGTATTAAATAATACTAAATTCTTTTGATTTTTTAAGCGCTTGTTATATTCTCCTTGAAAATATTTTTTTTTTTATTATAATGAAACCTGTTAGTTGTTTTTATTTATTTACATTTATTTACTCATCACTCAGTATATAAATTGTTGTTTGTATAATATTCTAAAACATTATTGTTTGACTTCATGTTTAGTTCCATGACACTCTGTCTATATTATTTCTTAGTCTGAGGACGAAGAGCGAGGCTAAGTCTGTAATCTCTAATCTATACTAATATTATAAAGAGTATGTTTGTTTGTTTGATTGAACGCGCTAACCTTAGGAACTACTAATCCGATTTAAAAAATTCTTTTTCCATTAGATAGCTCGTTTATTTAGGAAGGATTTTAAGCGGCTTTATATCATGTAATATATAGTCTATCTAACCGTTAAAACGTATTTAGGGACGAATCCGAGCGAAGCGAGAGTGACTCACTAGTCAATAGACTACCTACTATATTATATTATTACTAACGACTCACCCTCGCTTCGCTCGAGTTCGTCCTTAGCTTGGATGTAGTAAAATGGATATAGTATGTTATCCTTAATAGATAGACATATACCATTGCGGCCTTTTTTGTAGACCTTTTTAAGGTGTACAATACTGTAGTACATTATTTTGATCTATCTCGTAGGGTTCAGCCAGCGTTTGCAATGTAAGCGCAAAAAATGTGCTTATTTACGACATCATATTAGAAAACTCTAAAATTATTAGTGTTTCTCTACTATATTATGCATGTATTATACATATAAACCTTTCTCTTGAATCACTTTATCTATTAAAAAAAACCGCATCAAAATCTGTTACGTAGTTTTAAAGATCTAAGCATACATAGGGACTGACAGCGGAAAGCGACTTTGTTTTATACTATGTTATATATTGAGTTTTTGAGACGTTTCTCAAAATTATATTCATGTATTACTACGCTTTAAAATAATAATCTTAGTGTATTTTAACTATGATATAGATAATTTAGTTCAGTAGTTAAAACTTTATTTCACAAACGAAATGTACCATTGTTTAGTTTTCCCATGTCGAGACTGATTTAGAGTTGCAGTAACTATGTATAACACTGATCGAGCTAAGCTATAGCTATAATTGTTTATTATACAAGTTACTTGCTTCTGTTAACTATGTTTATAGTACGTGTTTGACGTTTGGCTCAGTTTGTAGTAAACCTACTTACTGTGCCAGCGGTCGCGGGTTCCAGCCCGCATTCATTTGTATGATTAGCTCGAATGTATGTACTTCATATATATATATACTAAAGCTGAAGAGTTTGTTTGGTTGAACGCGCTAATCGCAGGAACTACTGATCCGATTTGAAAAATTCTTTTTGCATTAAATAGTAGTGCTTTAAAATACCTAATGAAAATATTATCAAACGCACTAGTCGCCGCTACAATTTTCGAAAGTTCCCCTCGATTTCTCTGGGATCCCATCATCAGATCCTAGTTTCCTTATCATGGTACCGTTCTTGGGATATCTCCTTTCCAACAAAAAAAGAATTATCATAATCGGTTCATAAACGACGAAAAAATCCCCGAACAAACATAAAAAAAAATATATACGGTCGAATTGAGACCCTCCTCCTTTTTTTGGAAGTCGGTTAAAAATAATATAATCAGATACTAATATTTTAATAAATAGGTAAAGTTAGTGAGTTTGTAAGTGGTAATCTCTGGATCTACTAAACCGATTTAGATGAAATGTAGTAAGAAGATAGTTTGAGAGCCTGGGAAGGACATAGGATGGGGGTGGGGGGAAAATGGGGAATGGGGATGAAAGTTTGTATGGGGAATATATTTAAGGTACCTAGGGATTGTGAACTGCGAGTCGCTAGTATAATAATACAAGTAATACAACGGTGTATTACTCTGCAAAAATATGAGTTTTCATTGATTTGTAGAGTTCGACGTGTAACTGTCACTAAAGTTGTTTGTATATTCAATGTGAACCAAACCATAGCGCGTTTCAAAACACCACTAGCGCCACCTATTATTGTACTTCGTAACTACTGAAGTTAAGTGTAAGTTATAAAAGCTCAAAGATATTATGTTATTATTTTGTTTAGAATTATTATTATTTAAATATTTGAATTTATTTTATGGTACTCAGTGATAAACGAGCAGACAGTCCACCTGATGAAACGCAGTACCTGTCGCCCATAACACCTACGGTTCATGCACTTAGGTTTTACGTAACAAAACTGCAGAACCGCCGGTACATTATCACTGTGAGGACTAAGATGATATGCCTCTTGCCTGTAATTGCGCTGGCTACCTTATCCTTCATACCGGAACACAACAATGCAATCATTGTTGCTTGGCGGAAGAAAAAGATAAGGGGGTAGTACCCATCCAGTCGGACTCCTCAGGCTTGACAGAGTCCTACCACCGGTAGGACACCACATATTTTATTAGTATTAATAACTAAGAAGTATATATATATATATACTTCTTAGTTATATATATATATATATATATATATATATATATATATATATATATATATATATATATATATATATATATATATATATATATATATATATATATATATTAAAATTATTTTAAAGTCTATCTGTAAATCTAAATCTAATAAGGTATTTATATCAAAATATGTCTAACCGATTGTGCATATTTATTTTTACCTTACATTCTTCATTAATTAATAAAAAGAATATTTCTTATTAATATTATAAAAATTCATGTGCGAATGTGCGAATCATTTCTAACATGATTACCATTTGCCTTACGGTGAAGGAAAACATCGTGAAGAAACCTGCATGTCTGAGAAAACCTAGCAAGTTTTCGAAAGACATGTGAAGTCCGCCAATCCGCACTTGGCCAGCGTGGTGGACTATGGCCTGATTCCCCTCGTCTTGAAGGGAGGCCCGTGCCCAGCAGTGGGACGTTAAAAAGGGCTGAATACAATATTATAAAATCAAAAGTTTGTGAGCATGTATGAATGTCTGGATGCATGGATGTATAGATGTTTGATACTCTATCAAACAAAAACTACTGAGTGGATTTTAATAAAGCTTTACAATAATATAGATCATACATAAGAATAACAAAGGCTACTTTTTATCCCGGAAAAATGTACGGTTCCCATGGGATAGGTTTGTTTTTGTTTTTCTTGTAAATTATAATTGCCTTATGGACGTTCTTACCGTGTTTTCGATAAAGCCGGGTAAAAAAAATTTTTACTAATTTAAAATTTTATCCGTACATTCGTCCCTAGACAAAAACACATCTATCCCAAGGGAACCGTACCTTTTTCCGGGATGATATATAGCCTATAGCCTTCCTCAGTTAACCGGCTATCTAATGCAAAAAGAATTTTTCAAATCGGATCAGTAGTTCCTGCGATTAGCGCGTTCAACGTTAGTATATATATATAGTATATATATATATATATATATATATATATATATATATATATATATATATATATATATATATATATATATATACCCCCTTATCTTTTTCTTCCGCCAAGCAACAATGATTGCATTGTTGTGTTCCGGTATGAAGGATAAGGTAGCCAGCGCAATTACAGGCAAGAGGCATATCATCTTAGTCCTCACAGTGATAATGTACCGGCGGTTCTGCAGTTTTGTTACGTAAAACCTAAGTGCATGAACCGTAGGTGTTATGGGCGACAGGTACAGCGTTTCATCAGGTGGACTGTCTGCTCGTTTATCACTGAGTACCATAAAATAAATTCAAATATTTAAATAATAATAATTCTAAACAAAATAATAACATAATATCTTTGAGCTTTTATAACTTACAGTAACTTCAGTAGTTACGAAGTACAATAATAGGTGGCGCTAGTGGTCTTTTGAAACGCGCTATGGTTTGGTTCACATTGAGTATACAAATAACTTTAGTGACAGTTACACGTCGCAACCATAAATGAATCTAAATCATATTTTTGCAGAGTAATACACCGTTGTATTACTTGTATTATTATACTAGCGACTCGCAGTTCACACTCCCTAGGTACCTTAGATATATTCCCCATACAAACTTTCATCCCCATTCCCCATTTTCCCCCCACCCCCATCCTATGTCCTTCCCAGGCTCTCAAACTATCTTCTTACTAAATTTCATCTAAATCGGTTTAGTAGATCCAGAGATTACCACTTACAAACTCACTAACTTTACCTCTTTATTAAAATATTAGTATCTGATTATATTATTTTTAACCGACTTCCAAAAAAAGGAGGAGGGTCTCAATTCGACCGTATATATATTTTTTTTATGTTTGTTCGGGGATTTTTTCGTCGTTTATGAACCTATTATGATAATTCTTTTTTTGTTGGAAAGGAGATATCCCAAGAACGGTACCATGATAAGGAAACTAGGATCTGATGATGGGATCCCAGAGAAATCGAGGGGAACTTTCGAAAATTGTAGCGGCGACTAGTGCGTTTGATAATATTTTCATTAGGTATTTTAAAGCACTACTATTTAATGAAGGTCTGGAGTCGATCTGATGATGGACCCGAAAGATAGTCGAGGGAACTCCTCAACGATTTACAGCAATTACCTGGTGTTTGGGCTTGATTAATTTGTATTGATGATACGTCTACACTAAAAATGGAAAAATAAAAAGTCTAAAAAAAAAAAGCAACTTCCAGGCACTGAAAAGTAAAAAATAACGAAACGGGGATTTTCATTTAGAATAGATACTTAATCAGATTTTTTCGAAGTCGGTGCCAGCCAATACAAATCAAAGCACACCGACTTCGAAAATATCTGATTAAGTATCTATTCTAAATGAAAACCCCCGTTTCGTTATTTTTTACTTTTCAGTGCCTGGAAGTCGGTTTTTTTTTTAGTTTTTATTATATTTAACGTTATGCTGCGACTCATGCTATGTGTGTGTATGTCTTCGCTTAGCTCAGTTAAAGAGTTATATAAACGGAGTCTGCCAAAATAAGTGTCAAAGTCAAAAATAGTGAGGATTAGTTGAATTTGTATACAACTTTTGGAAATAAAATTCAAATAATAATAGATTCTTATATTTTTAAGCATTAGTTCTTTTCACCTTAAAAGAGACAACATAATATAGCCTATAACTAAACTACTAACACTTGTTGTACTACAGTAGAAATATTTTCACCTCTACGTTACACTTAGATAAATTATAAGTTTTATATAAGTACTAGCAGAGCCCACTACAAAAAATAAAACTAAACAGGTAGGTTTCATACAAACTTTCATGTCCTAATTTACCCCTTTAAGGTATGAATTTTGAAAAATGCTGAAACACGTATTTATTTAATTGTATTGAAAGCATTAATAGCAAGTTTCAAGTAATTCTGATGATAAATATTTTTTTGAGTTGTATTACTTATAATTATTCAATACAATTAAATAAAACACCTTAGTGTTTTCCCGTAGGAATGAGATAATGTGCCGCGGTAAAAAGTAGTCTATGTCACTCTCCAGCCTTCCAACTATCTCCACACAAAAAATTACGCCAATTCCATTTTGACGTGAAAAAAGGACAAACAAACACACTTTCACATTTATAATATCAAAGTATGGATATGGATTAGTATGGATATATAAAAAATACAACTTTCGGTTTTTTTAAAGTAAAATGTGTCTTTTATACTAAAAAAATTGATATTAAAAGTAAATAATTCTGTATTAAATAATACTAAATTCTTTTGATTTTTTTAAGCGCTTGTAATCTTCTCCTTGAAAATATTTATTTCTTTATTATAATGAAATATGTTAGTTATTTTTATTAACATTTATTTACTCATCATTCCGTATATAAATTGTCGTTTGTATAATATTCTAAAACATTGTTTGACTTCATATTTAGTTCTATGACACTCTGTCTATATAATTTCTTAGTCTGAGGACGAAGAGCGAGGCTAAGTCTCTAATCTCTAATCTATACTTAATATTGTAAAGAGGATGTTTGTTTGTTTGATTGAACGCGCTAACCTCAGGAACTACTAATCCGATTTGAAAAATTCTTTTTGCATTAGATAGCCCGTTTATTGAGGAAGGATTATAGGCGGCTATATATCATGTAATATATAATCTATCTAATCGTTAAAACCTATTAATATAAGGACGAATTAAGGACGAAATTATAATAAGGACGAACCCGAGCGAAGCGAGAGTGACTCTCTAGTCAATAGACTACCGACTATATTATATTATTACTAACGACTCACCCTCGCTTCGCTCGAGTTCGTCCTTAGCTTGGATGTAGTAAAATGGATATAGTATGTTATCCTTAATAGATAGACATATACCATTGCGGCCTTTTTTGTAGACCTTTTTAAGGTGTACAATACTGTAGTACATTATTTTGATCTATCTCGTAGGGTTCAGCCAGCGTTTGCAATGTAAGCGCAAAAAATGTGCTTATTTACGACATCATATTAGAAAACTCTAAAATTATTAGTGTTTCTCTACTACATTATGCATGTATTATACATATAAACCTTTCTCTTGAATCACTTTATCTATTAAAAAAAACCGCATCAAAATCTGTTACGTAGTTTTAAAGATCTAAGCATACATAGGGACTGACAGCGGAAAGCGACTTTGTTTTATACTGTGTAGTGATATTGAGTTTTTGAGACGTTTCTCAAAATTATAATCATGTATTACTACGCTATAAAATAATAATCTTAGTGTATTTTAACTATGATATAATAGATAATTTAGTTCAGTAGTTAAAACTTTATTTCACAAACGAAATGTACCATTGTTTAGTTTTCCCATGTCGAGACTGATTTAGAGTTGCAGTAACTATGTATAACACTGATCGAGCTAAGCTATAGCTATAATTGTTTATTATACAAGTTACTTGCTTCTGTTAACTATGTTTATAGTACGTGTTTGACGTTTGGCTCAGTTTGTAGTAAACCTACTTACTGTGCCAGCGGTCGCGGGTTCCAGCCCGCATTCATTTGTATGATTAGCTCGAATGTATGTACTTCATATATATATATATAAACTGCCTCGGTGGTGTAGTGGCTAGCATGTACGGCTGCACATCCTGAGGTCCTGGGTTCGAGTCCCGGGTCGGGCCAAGTTTAGTTATTGAGTCTTTCTGTATAGTAAGCCTCAGTAACAGCCCGGAGTTGGGAAGTTGGCGGTGTTTCACCCCCGTGCCTCGGAGAGCACGTAAAGCCGTCGATCCTGCGCCTTAACTCTCACCGGTCGTGTCGAGTAGTCGTCCCACTGGAGTATGAGAGTGACAGGAATAGAGAGTGCACTTGTGTCTGCGCGTACACTTGTGCACTATAATATCTCCTGCGCAGTTGGCTAGTCTCAATGAGATTGGCCGCCGTGGCCGGAATCGGTCGGGAGAACATCATCATCATATATATACTAAAGCTGAAGAGTTTGTTTGGTTGAACGCGCTAATCGCAGGAACTACTGATCCGATTTGAAAAATTCTTTTTGCATTAAATAGTAGTGCTTTAAAATACCTAATGAAAATATTATCAAACGCACTAGTCGCCGCTACAATTTTCGAAAGTTCCCCTCGATTTCTCTGGGATCCCATCATCAGATCCTAGTTTCCTTATCATGGTACCGTTCTTGGGATATCTCCTTTCCAACAAAAAAAGAATTATCATAATCGGTTCATAAACGACGAAAAAATCCCCGAACAAACATAAAAAAATATATATACGGTCGAATTGAGACCCTCCTCCTTTTTTTGGAAGTCGGTTAAAAATAATATAATCAGATACTAATATTTTAATAAATAGGTAAAGTTAGTGAGTTTGTAAGTGGTAATCTCTGGATCTACTAAACCGATTTAGATGAAATTTAGTAAGAAGATAGTTTGAGAGCCTGGGAAGGACATAGGATGGGGGTGGGGGGAAAATGGGGAATGGGGATGAAAGTTTGTATGGGGAATATATTTAAGGTACCTAGGGAGTGTGAACTGCGAGTCGCTAGTATAATAATACAAGTAATACAACGGTGTATTACTCTGCAAAAATATGATTTAGATTCATTTATGGTTGCGACGTGTAACTGTCACTAAAGTTATTTGTATATTCAATGTGAACCAAACCATAGCGCGTTTCAAAACACCACTAGCGCCACCTATTATTGTACTTCGTAACTACTGAAGTTAAGTGTAAGTTATAAAAGCTCAAAGATATTATGTTATTATTTTGTTTAGAATTATTATTATTTAAATATTTGAATTTATTTTATGGTACTCAGTGATAAACGAGCAGACAGTCCACCTGATGAAACGCAGTACCTGTCGCCCATAACACCTACGGTTCATGCACTTAGGTTTTACGTAACAAAACTGCAGAACCGCCGGTACATTATCACTGTGAGGACTAAGATGATATGCCTCTTGCCTGTAATTGCGCTGGCTACCTTATCCTTCATACCGGAACACAACAATGCAATCATTGTTGCTTGGCGGAAGAAAAAGATAAGGGGGGTAGTACCCATCCAGTCGGACTCCTCAGGCTTGACAGAGTCCTACCACCGGTAGGACACCACATATTTTATTAGTATTAATAACTATATATATATATATATATATATATATATATATATATATATATATATATATATATATATATATATATATTAAAATTATTTTAAAGTCTATCTGTAAATCTAAATCTAATAAGGTATTTATATCAAAATATGTCTAACCGATTGTGCATATTTATTTTTACCTTACATTCTTCATTAATTAATAAAAAAAATATTTCTTATTAATATTATAAAATCAAAAGTTTGTGAGTATGTATGAATGTCTGGATGCATGGATGTATAGATGTTTGATACTCTATCAAACAAAAACTACTGAGTGGATTTTAATAAAGCTTTACAATAATATAGATCATACATAAGAATAACAAAGGCTACTTTTTATCCCGGAAAAATGTACGGTTCCCATGGGATAGGTTTGTTTTTGTTTTTCTTGTAAATTATAATTGCCTTATGGACGTTCTTACCGTGTTTTCGATAAAGCCGGGTAAAAAAAATTTTTACTAATTTAAAATTTTATCCGTACATTCGTCCCTAGACAAAAACACATCTATCCCAAGGGAACCGTACCTTTTTCCGGGATGATATATAGCCTATAGCCTTCCTCAGTTAACCGGCTATCTAATGCAAAAAGAATTTTTCAAATCGGATCAGTAGTTCCTGCGATTAGCGCGTTCAACGTTAGTATATATATATAGTATATATATATATATATATATATATATATATATATATATGTATATATATATATATATATATATATATATATACCCCCTTATCTTTTTCTTCCGCCAAGCAACAATGATTGCATTGTTGTGTTCCGGTATGAAGGATAAGGTAGCCAGCGCAATTACAGGCAAGAGGCATATCATCTTAGTCCTCACAGTGATAACGTACCGGCGGTTCTGCAGTTTTGTTACGTAAAACCTAAGTGCATGAACCGTAGGTGTTATGGGCGACAGGTACAGCGTTTCATCAGGGGGACTGTCTGCTCGTTTATCACTGAGTACCATAAAATAAATTCAAATATTTAAATAATAATAATTCTAAACAAAATAATAACATAAATATCTTTGAGCTTTTATAACTTACAGTAACTTCAGTAGTTACGAAGTACAATAATAGGTGGCGCTAGTGGTCTTTTGAAACGCGCTATGGTTTGGTTCACATTGAATATACAAATAACTTTAGTGACAGTTACACGTCGCAACCATAAATGAATCTAAATCATATTTTTGCAGAGTAATACACCGTTGTATTACTTGTATTATTATACTAGCGACTCGCAGTTCACACTCCCTAGGTACCTTAGATATATTCCCCATACAAACTTTCATCCCCATTCCCCATTTTCCCCCCACCCCCATCCTATGTCCTTCCCAGGCTCTCAAACTATCTTCTTACTAAATTTCATCTAAATCGGTTTAGTAGATCCAGAGATTACCACTTACAAACTCACTAACTTTACCTCTTTATTAAAATATTAGTATCTGATTATATTATTTTTAACCGACTTCCAAAAAAAGGAGGAGGGTCTCAATTCGACCGTATATATATATTTTTTTATGTTTGTTCGGGGATTTTTTCGTCGTTTATGAACCTTTTATGATAATTCTTTTTTTGTTGGAAAGGAGATATCCCAAGAACGGTACCATGATAAGGAAACTAGGATCTGATGATGGGATCCCAGAGAAATCGAGGGGAACTTTCGAAAATTGTAACGGCGACTAGTGCGTTTGATAATATTTTCATTAGGTATTTTAAAGCACTACTATTTAATGAAGGTCTGGAGTCGATCTGATGATGGACCCGAAAGATAGTCGAGGGAACTCCTCAACGATTTACAGCAATTACCTGGTGTTTGGGCTTGATTAATTTGTATTGATGATACGTCTACACTAAAAATGGAAAAATAAAAAGTCTAAAAAAAAAAGCAACTTCCAGGCATTGAAAAGTAAAAAATAACGAAACGGGGATTTTCATTTAGAATAGATACTTAATCAGATTTTTTCGAAGTCGGTGCCAGCCAATACAAATCAAAGCACACCGACTTCGAAAATATCTGATTAAGTATCTATTCTAAATGAAAACCCCCGTTTCGTTATTTTTTACTTTTCAGTGCCTGGAAGTCGGTTTTTTTTTTAGTTTTTATTATATTAACGTTATGCTGCGACTCATGCTATGTGTGTGTATGTCTTCGCTTAGCTCAGTTAAAGAGTTATATAAACGGAGTCTGCCAAAATAAGTGTCAAAGTCAAAAATAGTAGCGTGTGTTGCTGTTTATGCTACTATTCTCGATTTTACCATACAAATAGTGAGGATTAGTTGAATTTGTATACAACTTTTGGAAATAAAATTCAAATAATAATAGATTCTTATATTTTTAAGCATTAGTTCTTTTCACCTTAAAAGAGACAACATAATATAGCCTATAACTTATATTATTATTTTTCTTTACTATTATAAATATCGTTAACTATTTTTATTTATTAACATTTATTTATTCATCACTCAGTAAGTATACATATTGTCATTTGTATAGTATTTTAAAACATTATTGTTTGACTTCATGTTCTATGACAGTCAGTCAGTTCTATGACACTGCCTATATTATTCCTTAGTGTGAGATCTTTGACTGCATAATACTGTTCCTTTGTCATCGTATTCCCATCTATTTTTTGTTAATTTTATAATTTAATTTTGTTTTTTTCTTTGATTCGTAGAGTATATAACATATAAGCCATTTTTTAATCGAAAACATGTATTTTGATAAAAGAATGATCTTTGTTAATATAACAAGACTCAATTTGTTCTTTTATTGTGTACATAAACATAGCTTGGATTTGATAAAAAAAAACCATGAAAATACTTCAGTGACGTAAGTAGTATAATCTGGGCGCCCAGTTCTAATCACCAAAGAGGTTAATTACACAATCGAGATATGACTCATGAAGTAAAAATAATATATAGTAATATATACATATAATATAATTCTAACTGCTTTTACTTTTTACTGCGGGAAAATATCTCATTTCTGAGAAATCTATACTTAACGTTAAAACGTAATTAGGGACGGATCCGAGCAAAGCGAGGATGAGTCTCTAGTCATAATATATAAAAATCTGGTGTCACGGTGTTTGTGGTCGCACTCTTCCAAAATGGCTCGAACGATTTTAATGATTTTTTTTGTATATTTGGTAGGTATGAGAATATGTCGTGCAGTATTTTTCACCCTCCTTCCCCAACCCTAAGTTTTTATCCCAATATCAGCATTTTTGTATGAACAATATTATGTCGCTGTATAACATAAAGCCGCCAAAAAGATTTTTTGTACATTAAACGCGGGCGTAGCCGCGGGTTCTACTTATATATATATATATATAGTCTTGCTATGACTTAGCTTTCACAACGCTACAAACATTATTATTCATATTGGCATTGTATACAATCGGTCATATAATGTTCCCAGTGCAGTGGGAAAGTATAATTATAAAAATGACCGGTGAAGTGATTGTACTCCATTTGTTATATAGAGCTAATTGAATCCTATTGTTTGATGATTACTCCTTGATGATCGTCTAGTACTGATGACATGATTTTTTTATAGGCATAAGCGTATCCCCTAAAAACAATTTGTATTATTCTTTCTGCCTCTTTTTTGTTGACTCGTTAGTCAAGTGGCTAACAAGCAATGCTACAGATTCGGAAGCTATAGGTTCGAAACCTAGGTCGGGAAAAGCAAAATTAATAAATTATTAAGCTTTCCTTTTAAAAAAGTTATATTGTTAAGCTTTTTCTGTAAACAAACTCAGGAAAAAGCAAGCTATTAACTCTGTGTACCATATCTCATCTCATAAGGCAATGATAGCCCAGTGGTAACGCGCTCGCTTAGGAAAACGAGTGAAGCAGGTTCAAATCCTGCTTGTATCCCAAAGAAACTAACTAGTTCTTGAAAGACGTGTGAAACCAGCCCGCGTTTGGCCAGCGTGATGGACTATGGCATCATATCGACTGCATAAATAAATATGTATTTCACAGTATTGCTTTGAAAAGCATAATTGTTTTGGGGCGTGATTCTGAAAATACGTGAAAAATGTTTAATTAATCTTCTTCAAACTAATTTTGGTTGAACGTATACTTTAATCTCTACTATATCTAAGACCTATCCAAAGAAATCTCACAAGCTTAAGTGGGATCAAATGGAAAATCAGTAATTGGGAAATATATTGCGCAAGAAATACGAATTAAGCTTTCTTTTTTTAGGGTTCCGTACCCGAAAGATTCAACGGAACCCTATTACTAAACCTCCGCTGTCCATCCATCCATCCATTTGTCAGAGGGCTGTTTCTCATGAACCGTAATAGGTAGTCAAATTTTCTACAGAGTATGTAGGTATTTCTATTGCCGCTATATTAACAAATCATAAAAATAAATGACCCGTAACCCTTCGTGTGCGAATTCGACTCGCACTCAACTGATTTTAAAGTCAGTTTCAAAGTAGATAGATAGATAAATACTTTATTGTATATATGAAAGAAAAGTAAAGAAGATGATTTTAGTCATCTTCTTTATTCTTCTTGTTGTCAAGGGTGTATCCCACAGTGTCTAACAGTGTGTGTGCTACTCAAATAAATCTCATTAAGCACAAGTTAATTTTAATTATCAAATAAAATTCATATTTTTTTTTATTTCTTTAGTAACGATTGAAAAGCTTCAGTGCTATCAATAAAAAAATTGGAAACATATATTGGAATATATGTAGATGGGTAATTAATTCATGAGCTTTCTCTCCGTTTCTTCTCCTTTTTTCTGTTGTTTTTCTTTAATAAAATGTAAATATATTTTTTTGTTTTTAATATTTTTACCTAATTTTAACTGCACATACTGTAATATTCACTATTTTCACTTTTTGGTTAGTTTTGTTTATATAATTATATTTATTTATTTGAATCTTGTGAACAGACATAATTGGATAGGAAATTTAAAATGATATTACTTTTATATTTTAATAATCGTTATATATTTTTTCTGTTTCTGTACCTAATTTAAAAAAAATTCAATAATGATTATGATCGAACAACTAATATACATATAATAAAATTTTGAGTCGAATCTGTACATTGAATATTTTTTGGAAAATTTTATTGAAATAGTCATTTTTATCGATACAAAAGCCGAATCTATAGTTTTTAGAATTTTTGTCTGTCTCTCTGTCTGTGACCACATCTCGAGAAACCCACTGGACAGATTTTGATAGGTATGATGATAGCTGGTTATCCGGGTCAACATATAGGATACTTTTTACTGCGGAGAAATATCTCATCTTTGAGAAATCTATACTAAACGTTAAAACGTTAGGGACGAATACGTGCGGAGCAAGTGTGAGTCGCTAGTTGTAATTATAAATATAAAAACAACACAAAGCTTAAAAACCAAAAATCTTATATTAGAAATATTCATCAGTAAGCAACGTCTATGTAACTCGTAATATTAAGTTAAATTGCTTGTGAGGCGTTTAATTGCAAATCCTTCTTACACGAGACTTAGCTCTTTTGTATTTTAATCTTACAAACTCAGAATGTGCTACAGTTTCATTGAATAAGCTAAGCTATATATTTATTTAGGTTGTTCTCCCGTTACCATGATTACTTAAAGCATTCAAAAAGTCGGGAACCAAAAATCAAAATAAATCCGCGAAAATCTCTGAAAAGATAGTTTTATTTATAATTAGCGACTCACGCTCGTTTCGCTCGCGTTCGTCGATAGATACGTTTTCACGGTTAGCTATATTTAGGTATACATAAATAGTAACTTGCTACTCCTAAGATATTCATTTAAATTAAATAGCGATTTACTCTCGTTTTGCTCATAATTTCATGGGATTTTGTTCATAATTTCATGGGTTTTAATTTTTTTTCGCGGAACCCTGATTCTTTTTCTAAAATCAAAGTAGCCTAAGTTACTCCCTATAACATCAGCTATCTGTCAGTGAAAACCTCATCAAAATCGGTCCAGTCGTTTCGAAGATTAGCCGGAACAAACAGACAGACAGCCAAAAGACAGACATATAAAATTTGTAAAAAATGTAGTTTTGGTATATGTACCGTACATACATCCATATGCATTTAGTAAAAAGCGGTTATTTTAATATTACAAACAGGCACTCCAATTTTATTTATCTGTATACATAGATGTCAAATATTCACGTTAACTTAAAAAAAAATATACTTTGGTTTTGCTTATTTTATATATTTTTTTTATTATACGTTTATTAATGACATGTGCAGTTCGCCAAATCACATTCGGTCAGCCTGATGCACCAAGACTATAAGCTAAGTGTTATTATTATTAAGTCTAATAAGTGATTAACACGCGATGAACAAACAAACAAACAAAGAAATAGTCCAAACGTCTAAAAAAAACATTTATATTAAAAGTCTAAAAGCTATTATCTATACATATAAAAAAATTCTGACAATGAGTTGAATCTGTATTAAATATTTTTTGAAAAATCTTATTGAAATAGTCATTATTATCGATACGGAGACCAACATTTTTAGATTTTTTGTCTGTGTGTCTGTCTGTCTGGGAACGCATCACGAGAAAATCACTGGACAGATTTTAATGATATTTGAAAATATAGGATACTTTTTGCTGCGGGGAAATATCTCATCTCTGAGAAATCTATACTAAACGTTAAAAAGTAACTAGGGACGAACCCGAGCGGAGCGAGGGTGAGTCGGTAGTATAATATATAGCATAGCTTTCTGTCAAACTGCGTCATGTAATTCCTACGGATAAGCGAATGTTGTCATATAACTCGACGCGTATAATTAAAGCGTGGAATCAACGCTATGTACTTTTCAGGGACACGCTCTGATAAGGCGACTGTTAGAGTAAGACATTAGGGTACGATACGATTACGATTTATATTATACTAGTAGCTTACCAATGCTTCGTTCATATAATTTAATCCATAATCACCACATATTATAAAACAAAGTCCTCCGCTGCGTCTGTCTGTATGTTCGCGATAAACTCAAAAACTACTGCACCGATTTTGATATTGTTTTCACCAATGGATAGAGTGATTATCAAAGAAGGTTTAAGTATATAATTTGTTAAGTTTTTGTATACATTGGCTAAAATATAACGATATTTGTTGGAGGTGACGGAAAAAAATAAGCTGTCTGAGAGCTTTCAACGAAAACGCTGCCTAAGCTTTTTTAGATATAACAAAATAATGCATGGTGGAATTGTGTATCTTATATACATAGGTCTACAGAGAAGTCCGCGATGGCATATGTCTATCTCTTAAGGATAACATACTATATCTATGTTAAACGTTAAAACGTAACTAGGGACGAACCTGAGCGAAGTGAGGGTGAGTTGCTAGTGATATTATAAATGCGAAAGTACCTCTGTCTATCTGTCTGTCTCAATCATTTCTCTTGAGAAATAATTGAGACAGACAGATCTTTTACTTTTACTTTTAAAGGATTTTAAACTCATTATACCTATCTAAATACATAATAATATATAGCCTATCTATTCCATACTAACGATAAGCTTCAAAACGTACCTAGAAACGAACCCAAGGGAAGCGAGGGTTATATTTTTTTTATAAAACTGATATAATAACGAAAATAAATTATTTACACCAATTATATAAAGAGGTTTGTTTAGATTTGTGAAGTTTGTATGTTTGTATGTTGATTGTAGAGGATAATCTCTGAAACTACTGATCTGTTTCTGATAATACCACTGAGTTTTTTTATTTTCCATACCGATGAAAATGTTTTAACTGTCAGAAACCATAATAACTTTGATTGGAGCCGGAAAAACGTGGCCGTTGGGTTATTTTATCGAATTACAATACTTATATGTTGAACCAGCGATTCACCCTCGCTCCGCTCGGGCTTGTCTCTACTTACATTTTAACGTTAAGTATAGATTTCTCAGAGACGAGATTTTTTCCCGCAGTAAAAGGTGTCCTATATGTTGACCCGGATAAACAGCTTATTATCATACCAAATTTCATCAAAATCTATCCAGTGGTTTTCCCGTGATGCGGTAACAGACAGACAGACAGACAGCCAAAAATTCTCAACACTATAGGAATAGCTTCTGTATCAATAATAAAGTCTATTTCAATTTGATTTTTCGAAAAATATTTAATGTACAGATTTGGCTTAGTTAGAATTTTGTTATATGTATAGGTAATGAATTTAAACATTTATATAAAGTTAAATTGTTACGAACTACAAAAAAAACTAGTAGCTGATATTAGAAACATAGATTGATCATCTATCATCATTTACACATTATTTAAGATTAGATTTAAATCTATTAAAGACTAGCAAATCCCGCGGCTTCGCTCGCACTAAAATAACAGCAAAAAAACTTTAAAAAGGTAGGTTTTATACAAATTTTCATCCCTTATTTTATCTCCTTATGGGATGAATTACAAAAAACGCTAAAACACGTATTTATTTACTTGTATTGAAGAGCATTAATACCAAGTTTCAAGAAATTCTGATCATAAATATTTTTTGGGTTGTGTTATAACGTGTATTCCCGTGGGAATTAGATAATCTCCCGCGGTAAAAAGTATCTTATATGTTGACCCGGATATTCAGCTATCATCATACCAAATTTCATCACAATCCCTCCAGTGGTTTTTCTGTGATGCTGTAACAGACAGACAGACAGATAGACAAAAATTCTAAGAACTATAGATTCGGTCTCTGTATCGATAATAAAGTCTATTTCAATGGGATTTTCCATAAATACGTAAGGTACAGATTCGACTCAGTTAGAATTTTATTATATGTATAGATGAATAAAAAAATTAAAATATGTACTAACCTAACTAACATGTCCTCTTCGCTCTGCAAAGTTGTTTTATTTGTAAATTACAAGAATTTATTATAGCGGATGGACTGATAGACACAGGAACTATCTTTTCGGATTTTTTCGCGGATTTATTTTGATTTTTGTTTCCCGACGTTTCGATTGCTTTACAGCAATCATGGTCACGGGAGATTGCTGTAAAGCAATCGAAACGTCGGGAAACAAAAATCAAAATAAATCTGCGAAAAAATCCGAAAAGATAATTTTATTTAAATGTCTAATATTCGCGTAAATCTAAGAAAGTATTATGTTAGACACAGGAACTTTTAAAAAACCTTTAAAGAAAATATATAATATTCGGACTATTATTATAAATTCGAAAATTTGTATGTGTGTATGTATGCTTATTACTCCACGCAGAAACGGCTGGATGGATTTGGATGAAATTTATTATACAGAGAGACCTAAAGTAACATATACGGTATATAATAAGAAACTAAAGACACACCCGAGCGAAGCAAGGGTTAGTCACTAGTGAAATAATATTTTTTTCATTTACAATCACATTCTTAAGCGTTATTTAAATGTAATTTAACACATAGATAACATATAATTATCAAATTGATTAGTACAAGTAAAAATAAGTCGTAACATGTATCGCTTATCGAAACATGTTTTACATATTACCATACTCAATAAGGTGATGCAAAAAATTACTTACTAGGGATCCGTTGAGTATAGCTGAAATCCATGCTGAATTTTTATTTTACTGAATACTATCTACACTAATATTATAAAGACGAAAGATTTAAATTTTTGTATGTTTGTAACGAATAAACTCAAAAACTACTCGACCGATTTAGATGAAATTTAGTACGAAAATAGTTTGAGATCCTAGGAAGGACATAGGTTAGTTTTGATTGCGGAAATCATTCTTCAAGGGGGTGAAAATGGGGATGAAAGTTTGTATGGGGATCCAACCTAGGGACGAACCGGAGGGAATCGAGAGTGAGGCGCTAGTGTCTTATATTATGGTT
Source organism: Argynnis bischoffii washingtonia (assembly GCA_033884665.1). Lineage (NCBI taxonomy): Eukaryota > Metazoa > Arthropoda > Insecta > Lepidoptera > Nymphalidae > Argynnis > Argynnis bischoffii. The sequence continues at coordinate 1,157,061 of JAEMGE010000029.1, forward strand.
TGCTCACAGCTCCGCTTACATCTGTAAATATAACTAGTGATAATAAATAAACTAAATTATATAATAAACTAAAGTAAAAAATTTTAAACCTCTTTTTTAGATGATTTGATTTGATTTACAATCGTTAGAAAAAAATATTTAAAAATTACAATGAAATAAAAAATCATACGTCATATTAAAATCATGACATTCTATTGTCTTATATTTATTTTAGATTATTCTTCAATGACTGATAGGCGTGGGCCTCCCTTCAATACGAGGGGTCAGGCCATAGTCCACCACGCTGCCCAAGTGAGGGATGGACTGAGCATGTCTTTCAATAACTTGCTAAATTCTCTCAGACTTGAAAGTTTCCTTACAATGTTTTCCTTTACCGTAAGGCAAGTGGTAACCATGTTGGAAATGATTCACACATGAAAATATCATAGGAGCGGGATTTGAACGCGCATCACAATTTGCTTTATTACGTTTAAACAAATAAACAAACAAACAAAAATACAAACAAACCTTTCAGCTTTATATACAAATACAGATTACACGTGAATATACCCATACTAAGCTATTAGATTCGACTAACGACATTCAAAACACTTAAACGTAAAGTTAGAGCTCATAAATCAATCAGCCTTTTGATTGTTATGATTTCCGTAATAAATGCTACCGTTGAACATACTAGTTATGAGACCGGGTTTACTCCAACTTTAGTTTATTTAGCAAGTGTTCTAAAAGTAGTTAAAATAAACTTGTTATAGACGTAAAGACCTAAATTATAAAAATTTTGTTCTTTACGTCTAGTGTAAAATTATTTTTGTATTTAAATAAAACTATCTTTTCGGATTTTTCGCGGATTTATTTTGATTTTTGGTTCCCGACGTTTCGAATGCTTTACAGCAATCATGGTCACGGGAGAGACTAAGGTGTTAGATGTCTCAAAAGCATTATATAGTTGTTACGGACAGCTTTTTTATCCCGGAAATCATCCCTTAAAAATTGGGAATGAATGAAAATGGGGATGAAAGTTGGTGTGGGGAATCAACCTAGTTACGAACCTGAGAGAAGTGAGGGTGAGTCGCTAGTCAAGTATATAATTTGTTAAAAATAACAATCATAAAAACGGTTCCAAATAGGTGAAGATGTCAAAAAATACGTCTGTAACATATTTCTTTTTTTGAAGTCGATCAAACATAATCAATATGATAAAAGATAGTTTCAATTTTCAACAACTTCCAATTTTTTTATTTAGTAACAGACCTTGACTAGCCAGACGTTGCCAAAGTGCGGAAATTAAAAAAAAACACCGCATCTCGACAACACCACTTATCAGGTCCTACTATAGCTGCCATCTAGAACATCTCATAAATACACAAAAAAATAATTAAAATCGGTCAAAACGTTTTGGAAGGAAAGAATTACGTACAAATGTACCCAGAAATTTTATATATATTTAAGTAGCGATACATTCGCACATACCTACTCTTAATACTTTATCGCCTATAAATCAATCATGTATGTGATTGTTTGTATTTCCGTCATTTACCTACTACTATGAAGTAATAGTTCAAAAGCTTTTATAAAGCCTTTTTTATAAAGCCTGATAATTTAATAAATGACTTTATCCATACTAATGTTCGCCAAGTGTAATCATTATTGAAAATATGAAATGATGTAATCATTATTAAAAATATGAGGAAAAGATGAAATCTTGACCGATTTCCAGTTTCCCGACTGCTTCAGCTTTGGAGAGATATTTGTCTTTCATGTACTGTTCTTCTTTGAGAAGGTCCGCATACATTGCGGGTATGTGAGCACACCATTGTGATACTTGTATCTGATTACCACAGAAGATCGAAATTTCAGTTATTCACGTCTGGTATCAAGCTCGAACCGACGTCGCCCTTCAAAATCAAGAGTTTTCTTCTTCACTCGAGCTCTGCAGTCCGAACGTAAAGCTATTTGCTTATCCCATTCTGTATGTTATATATGAGGAAAATATATTTATGAATAGAATTTACCTATATCAACCCTTCATAACGTCCCACTGCTGGGCACGGGCCTCCCTTCAATACGAGGGGAATCAGGCCATAGTCCACCACGCTGGCCAAGTGCGGGTTGGCTGACTTCACATGTCTTTCGAAAACTTGCTAGGTTTTCTCAGACATGCAGGTTTGATCACGATGTTTTCCTTCACCGTAAGGCAAGTGATAATCATGTTAGAAATTATTATATGTACGAGTATAAAAAATCTTTTACCAAAATTTTTATCTAAATATCACTACAGCTCGTCAATAGCTGCTAATCAAAAAAAAAATCGGTTGGCAAACATCATTGCAGACAAAGCAAACATCGGTTGGTTGTCGGAGAGAAAGATAGGTACTGAACTGTCTTGTCTTTGCCTTCTTATTCATATATAGATAACTAGCGGCATACCCTCGCTTCGCTCGGTTTCGTCACTAGGTACGTTTTACATAGATATTTAAAATAGTTTTTTGCCAGCATTAGCCATATACATTTTAATATATATTTTTTTCAATTTTTCTGATGTAATACTTAACCATAGACAACATTATTTTTTGCTGTCATTTGTGTTTTGCTATTCCATGTCAGATGCGTTTTTGTTATATCACGTTTTATAGAGACTTGTATTCTCTTTGACGTTTTATGTCACGTCACAATGAAACGCGGTCGAACGGGATAAAAAGTTACCAAACAAACAAACAAACAAACAAACAAACAAACAAACAAACAAACAAACAAACAAAAAAACCTATCAGCTGTATGATATTAGTATAGATTTATTTATTAAATTAGCCATGATGTATAACAAGTAGTTGCTAAGATTACTCATTACCCCCCGGATATTCATGCTGAAACGGTGTAAGGGATTTGGATGAAATTTAGTACACAGATCTGGAATAACTAGTGATAGCTCACTAGTGCGTAAAAAAGATACGCAACAAAGAAGATGATCAAACATTAAAGCTAAAAAAATACCCCATATTATGTACTACTAGCGACTTACGGACGCGTCTAGGCATGCGGATTTTGTTCACAATTTCATGAATTTGTTTTTTTTCCGCGGAACCCTAATTCTTTGTATGGAATGCCTAAATCTACGAAAGCCTAAGTTACTCCTTATAAAATCAGCTATCTACCTGCAAAAGCCCCGTCAAAATCGGTCGAGCCATTTCAGAGATTAGTCCGAACAAACAGATAGATAGACAAACAGAGAAAAAGAGAGAGAGAGATAATTTTTTAATTTTTCTTATAAGTACCGTATATATTTTTATATGTATTTAGTAAAAAGCTGTTATTTTGATTACAAACAGACACTTCAATTGTATTTATTTGTATAGATGTACATATGTACTTACACAGATTTTTAGGGTCGATCACACCACAAATTGTAACTGAGCTGGCTGTGGTTGCGTTCGACATGCGTATTTCCTTACTACTTTCGATTTTCTGCTTTACGATTGTATACACGAGAAGTATTATAAAACCAATTGTCTTTGAGCAATTCGATAATGTATTGATTATTTTGATTCATTTACTATATCTATTTTAGGCAGTGTTAGCTCTGTGGTAATGCGCTCGCTTGGGAATCCAAATAAAGTGGGTTCAAACCCCGGGCCTCACAGCTCTGATATTTTTATGTGCGAATCATTTAAATCATGATTACCACTTGTCTTACGGTCTTTTTTTTGTCTTAAGGAAGTCATCGTGAGGAAACCTACATGTCTGAGAGAACCTAGCAAGTTCTCGAAAGGCATCCTCAGTCTGCCCGCACTTGGCCAGCTTGGTGGACTGTAGCCTGACCCCTCTCACATTGAAGGAAGGCCCGTGCTTAGTAGTGGGACTTTAAAAAGCGTTAAATACATACATACACATACATACAGATATATGCTAGTACGGTACTCGAATTTAAGGTAACCAACAACCATAAAGGGTATCATTAAGTATTATGAGTTATTTATTTCCTAATGAAATCATACATTGCACTAAAATATCACTTAACAATCATAACATGTTATTAATACATTGTTAACATGTCATAACGCTTGCCAAAAACCGCCACTAAATTAGCTTTGCACACGAATTACTAATAAACGCATAGTGTTTAATTTAATTGTACCGACATGTTTTCAAATGAATTACATGTTTTGGTTGCTGAAGTTTAACATTCATATAAAGTGACGTCGGCCTTTATAAGGCAGTACTACTGCCTTTATAAGGCAGTAGAAATTCCCAAAAATTTGAAGTGGAGTAGTCTTTTACAGTAGATAAATAGTTTGTGTTTCAACGTGCTCTTTTTAGGCAAGCGAAATGTATAATCTATACTTTAATATTATAAATCTGAGGATTTTGTTTGTTTGTTTGGTTGAACGCGCTAATCTCAGGAGCTGCTAATACGATTTGGAAAATTCTTCTTGCATTAGATAGCGCGTTAACTGAGGAAGGCTATAGGCTATATGTCATCCCAGCAAAATGTACGGTTCCCGTGGGATAGATTTGTTTTTGGCTCGGGACGAACCCGAAGCGAAGCGAGGGTGAGTCGCTAGTTAATACATACTTCCAAATCAGAGGTCGGTGCTATTTTCTCACATGATGAATATTGAATGTATACACACGCATTTTCACTAGCGTGGTAAATTCATCGATAAAAAGTAAATATACAACATAAAAAAAAATTATTCATATACGTTGCGTTACGGTGCTCTCCCTTACTCACTCACCCATATATATACATATATATATATATATATATATATATATATATATATATATATATATATACATATATATATATATATATATATATATACTCAGTATAATAATACAAGTAATACAACGGTGTATTACTCTGCAAAAATATGATTTAGATTCATTTATGGTTGCGACGTGTAACTGTCACTAAAGTTGTTTGTACATTCAATGTGAACCAAACCATAGCGCGTTTCAAAAGACCACTAGCGCCACCTATTATTGTACTTCGTAACTACTGAAGTTACTGTAAGTTATAAAAGCTCAAAGATATTATGTTATTATTTTGTTTAGAATTATTATTATTTAAATATTTGAATTTATTTTATGGTACTCAGTGATAAACGAGCAGACAGTCCACCTGATGAAACGCAGTACCTGTCGCCCATAACACCTACGGTTCATGCACTTAGGTTTTACGTAACAAAACTGCAGAACCGCCGGTACATTATCACTGTAAGGACTAAGATGATATGCCTCTTGCCTGTAATTGCGCTGGCTACCTTATCCTTCATACCGGAACACAACAATGCAATCATTGTTGCTTGGCGGAAGAAAAAGATAAGGGGGTGGTACCCATCCATATATATATATATACTCACACACACACATACAAATTTACCCATTCATTCGCTCAATTTACTAACTCACTCATTTATTTGCTAACTTACTCACCCATTCACTCACGCTGTTAAAAATATTTTTCTCGTACTATTTCTGAAATCCATAATAAAATAAACTTGTTTACAATGTCTGTCTCACTTCATTTTACTATTATACAAATTTTAAGTTTTCTTTTTAAAATTTCAAAGAAAACATAATTTCTTCTTCGACAAAGACGACTCGAGAAAAATCCCTCGAACGGAAGTGAGCAAATAAAAAAGCTGCCTCTTGGCCTATTAAAAACAATCGTAACGGCTATCTTTTTCTTAAGAATATTACATTTTTGCGAGTGTTTTAGAATGAATGTAGGTACGAATTCTTTCACTTTCTATCTTATTCAAATATTAATATCAGAACGGCATTCATACTAATATTGTAAATGCGTAAGTAACTCCGTCTGTCTGTCTGTCATTTTTACACGCTTAATCCGCTGAACCGATTTAGATGAAATTTAGTATGGAGATCGCTTGGGACCTGGATAGGACATATGATAGTTTTTATCCCGGAAATATAATATTATTTTATTTATCACACGGGAAAACCTAAATGGTCAAAGACTGCTTATTTTTATCTCGATGCTAAGTTTAGATATTTATTTTTGAATTTATAATATTACAAAAAAAATGCAATCGAAAAATTTGGATATAAGTTATTTTCTTATTTGTTTAATATTGTCATTAATAAATAAATAAATAAATATGCTGAGACATTAACACACAGCACCATCTAGTTCCATGGTAAGCTGCGAAGCCTGTGTTATGAATACCAGATAGTTGATACACTACACATATATAACTTTAAATCATACATATAAATATAAACACCCATGACTGGAGTACAAACATTTGTGCCCATCACACAAATGAATGCCCGCGGGACTCAAACCCGCGACCGTTGGCGCAGCAAGTAGGGTCACTACAAACTGAGCCAAACGTGTCGTCAATATTATACCAATATTGGTAATATAAATCACTCTTAGATGAGGTTATACTTAAAGAAGCCAGATCTTAGCCTATTAGAAGCAATCATGCCATTTGAAATAGTCCATTGTTTGCATTAACAAATCGATCAGTAATTTTCTTTTGTATAGAGCTTTTTATGCCCTATATTATTTGTTTGCTTTATTTTATTGAATACTTCTATATGTGGTCTGATTAAAGGTAAAAAATATTAGCATGTCTAACTCTGTACTAATATAAAAAACTTTGAGTTTGTATGGTTTTTTTGATTTTTGATTTCCGACGTTTTGAATGCTTTAAAGCAATCATGGTCACGGAAGGGACTAAGGTTCTAGATGTCTCAAAATTAAAATAAATCTGGGAAAAAATCTGAAAAGATAGTTTTATTAAAAATGACAAATATTCGCGTAAATCTAAGAGAGTATTACACTCCAGAACATTCTTTTTGCTTTTTACCAAATGCTGTTCTTAATGTAATGTGATTAAATTATAACAATGTTAAGTCATGCTTTGGTTAAATGATTGATCTATTTAAATATGAAATAAATTATTTATTTCGTTGTTTGCCTTTTAAAATGGGACAATAATAATTAAATTATGCTTACGAGTACTATTTTAGGCAAAAACCATGTATATATATATATAACAAAAAAAACTTTAAAATAGACATATAAGAAAAATATATGAACCAGTACGTAAGATACTCGTATTATAAAAGAATTTACATGAATTAAAAATGGGGCTTACGTTATTTCCCAATATATTATACGTTATAGCCCCAATGAAGCTCTTAGGAGGAAAATTGGAATAAATGCCCGAAAAAATGAAACTAAAACACACTTTTCGTATAGAATTTTGACACAAACAAAAAGAACTCAAACAAGATCTCAAATAAACAGAATCACTGTCGGTCAGCTAGCATACTCTTAATAAAGTCGACAGAATACTACGTTTCTATTAATTCAACTTTTAGATTCACTCGCGTATCAAAACAATTATTTTGTTACTAAGTAATATTACTTAGACGGGATGCTCCAATGAATTGTGAAATCGATTAGAGTTTCTAATAGTATGGACGGTATTGCAAACTTATTATTGCATACTGGCTATAGCACGCGGCTTTTCTCGTTCTCCTTAAAGTTATTTAACTTATAAATGAAAATATTGTTTATCTATTTCAAAGTTTAATAAAAATAATATTTGTTATTGCGCACCAAAAAACTAAAAATACAAAGAAAAAAACACAAGGAAAAGATGCGCATTAGGCGACCTTATGGAAGCGATCTCTTCCAGGCAACCTTGAGCAGGAGTAATATATATACGAATCCATACATACATACATACACACATATTTTAATACTTTTTTTTAGATTTACGCGAATATTGGACATTTTAAATAAAACTATCTTTCAAATTTTTCTCGGATTTATTTAGATTTTTGGTTCCCGACGTTTCGAATGCTTTACAGCAATCATGGTCACGGAAGAGGCTAATGTTTAGACATCTCAAAAGTCATTACATACTTGCTACAAATAATATCTATCCACAATTTTACAATATAATTTCAAAAATCCAAAAAAAGCACAAGGTACCTCAAAATATTTGTTGATTTTAATTCTAAACATTAAAAAAAATATTAATAAGTATTATTATTGGCAATATCATTTATTTAGTTTTAACTCAATTACTATCATAATTATTACATTTTTTTTTATTAATTAATAATAATATTTAGTGTTGCTATTAATATGTGTAACCATAAAGAAAATTACAAATTAAAATTATGAATTATTTTAGCAATATTATTGTTTTATATGTAATTTAAAAAAGTTAAAATATTATCTATAATAAAAAAGTATTACGTTATGTTCTAAAGAAATATATAAAATATAAACAAACACATAAATACTTCTTTTATATAATTACAAATAGAATTATTGTTTCGCCTTATTTACTTACCGGGGTGGACAGAGGATAGCATGTTGAAACTGCCTTGTCTAATATCTAATAGTTTCCATATTTTTATATTTACAGAAAAAAATGAAATCATCAAACATAATATGAATCCCGATGGAGGTGCTGGGATTTGAACCCAGGACTTTCAGCATGCGAAGCAGACACTCTACCACTGAGTTACACCCCCTGTTTATATTTCACTATAATACATAATAGACTTACAAGCAACATAGATTGATAGGGATCTAATTTATATGAAAAGACATGATAGTGAAAATTAAACTTTTTAAGTGAATTAGGCTATAGACCATGACACTGACCAAATGCGACTTGACGGACTCAACACATCAAAAAAGTACTAGATACACAATTGGTCACCAACTGGTCTTGAGGCAAATATTCCAGTTGAAATAAATATACAACAATGTAAATTGAACCATAAATGCGATGCTTAAAGTTGTTTTCACAAAAAAAAATTAAAAGCGCGCTCAAATGTTCAAATGAGCGCTCATTCAATGGGGACATTTTTTGTCGCTGATTGTGTATCTAGTACTTTTTGATCGATGACTCCACACATCTTTTAATAACTACTTAGATTTTCCCTCACACGCATCCTTGTGCACTTTAATATGTTTACCACTTGATAATAATATTAAAAAAGGAATTCGCACAAGTACTCATATCAGAAAAGCGAGACCCGGGAATTGAACCCACTTCATTTGGTATTCCAAGGAAGAGCGAGTGAATCCAATTGCCAATCTGGTACGCCCGTTCAGATGAAACTATAAAATGAAAATTTAAGTAAATTCAAATAAATTCATAACCAAAAATTTAAATAAATCATGAAGTAAACAGTAGTTTCATCATACGGAAAACCAAATATCCATTATAATAAACTAGCGACTTACCCTTGCTTCGCTCGGGCTTGTCCCTAGCTACGTTTTGACCGTTAGTTCATACTAACGGTCAAAACGTAGCTAGGGACAAGCCCGAGCGAAGCAATCTATTTCATAATAGATAGATAATATACTATATGATATATAGCCTATAGCTTTTCTCAATAAACAGACTATCTGATGCAAGAAGTATTTTTCATATCGGATTAGTAGTTCCTGAGATTAGCGCGTTCAAACAAACACACTCTGCCTCTTTATAATATTAAGTGCATGCGTGTGTGCGTTCGTACATTTGTGTGTGTATGAGCTTAGAATTGTGTATTCCTTCGCTGAAACGGCTGGAAGAATTAGCATAAAATTTAATACATATATAGACTACTAGCGACTCCCCCTGACTTCGCTTCGGGTTCGTCCCTAGACAAAAACAAATCTATCCCACGGGAACCGGACATTTTTTCGGGATGACATATAGCCTATAGGCTTCCTCAGTAAACAGGCTATCTAATGCAAAAAGAATTTATCCTGATGTTAGCGCGTTCAACCAAACATACAAACTCTTCAGCTTTATAATATTAGTATAGATTACCTGGAATAACACATAGGCGACTGTTTGTAATAAAATTTGCCAAAAGTTGGCGCTGTCACACTCAAGCGTAGCGAGCGTAAGTCGCTAGAGTTATAAAAGCTAAAGTGACTTAGAATATTTGTTACTTCTTTACTCCATAAAAGATTGGTCGTGTGAAATTTACAAAGAAGTTAACTTATTATCCTTTAAATTAAACACACATAAGTCATCCAATAGATTATGTCAAGGTGATGCAAAAGTAACCTAAAACACTCGACCTAAGTAAGTTCGACAAGGACACGTTCTTTTGAAAAAATGTAGAGCTTAGAATTTCGATGACATGTCACATTTATTATTTAATCCAAAAATTATTTTATTAATAAACATTATTCTTCACATTACTATCGACTTGTCGCGTGATATCTTTTACATTTAAGAACATAATGAATTGCTCAATCGGTTATATATATTGTGCGATAGAGATATAATATGACCATTTATATGATCTATGTGTATATGATCTATATGTATATGATAAGCACATTTGCTTCATATGAAAATCAAACTTGGAGCTTTGGCATAGGTTCAGTGTTAATCAGAAATGCCATTAATCAGATATTTTCGATCATTAATTTTGTATTAGCAGTTTTAAGCATTTTAAAACTGTTTCAATATTACATAGCGAATGATGTGTGTTTCCTGTAATTGGTACATAAAAAACTAGATTTAAGTAAATTGTAAGTATTAAACATGTGTACTGTTCGAGATCCGAATAAATTAATAAATTAATTAAATTAAAATCAGCTTTATTTTTCAGGCCATTTCTAAGCTTACTGTGTGCTTCAACGAAGAAAATGGTAGTCATTTTTTTTTTTTTTTTTTTTTTTTTTTTTTTTTTTTTTATGTTGGGACATTAACACACAGCACCATCTAGTTCCATGGTAAGCTACGAGGCCTGTTTTATGGATACCAGATAGTTGATACACTACACAATATATAACTTTAAATAAATACATATTATAAATATAAACACCCATGACTGGAGTACAAACATACGTGCTCATCACACAAATGCATGCCCCCAGCGGGACTCGAACCCGCGACCGCTGGCACAGCAAGTAGGGTCACTACACACTGAGCCAAACGTGTCGTCATTTTTTCATTATTTTAACGACAGCGTCACTGCGGGACGTGTGATGTGCCATTATATCCTAGCACCGCCATCAGACGCAATATGTACAACTATAAGTCCCATAGCAAAACACCATCACATTATAGGTCACTGGTTTTGGCTCGAAATATATTGTTGCAATTTTAAATTTTGCGACAGGTGAAGAAGATTGACGTGACTACGTTCTCTTTCTCTTGCTTACTCTGTTTCTCTCTCTCCCTCTTTCTTTCTTTGTAACTGCCTTTAAAGATCAAGAAAATATATAACATTCTTATTTAATTGTTTATACACATAAGCTTAGTCTACAACTTAGGAATTACTCAATTCTCAACGAGTTTGTTGCAAAAACGATAGTTATTCTACGAATAAATAATAAATATATCGATTGGAACATTTTACTGTTTATAATTACAAAAACATTTTGGTTGAATTTGAACGATTTTAAAATGGAGGTGCTGGGATTTGAACCCAGGACTTTCAGCATGCGAAGCAGACACTCTACCACTGAGTTACACCCCCTGACGTTCCATCACTTAAATATTTAGTAGGAATTACACATCCAATTCATAATAATTAAATATGCTTTGTCAGTACTTTATTACAAATTTAAATTATGTATATTTTAGAAACTAACTTTTTCTAAGTCAGTCAAGTCAAAACAAGAAACCCTGCCTTTTAATACAGATAACACAAATACTCTGAACTTCCGGGTAACGCCGCGTGCAACAGCTACCTAACCTTACCTGCGTTCGTTTTGAGATAAGTGCTTTTGAGTTAGGGTTGTGTTTTCTAAACTTATAAATATTTTTATGTATTGTCTACAGAAACTAGCTTCGAGTCCTGTGACTTAAAAGTTATTGAGTCAGGGCAGTCGTTGAGCATCAGTATCAACCTGGACTTTACAGTTAGTGGTTTTTATCTAATTGACTTGCATAGAACGTAAGCATGATCTCTCCGCGAGTTTGCGTTTGGCTTACACTCCCATCTGCCTATGAGATCTAAAATATGTAGATTAATAAAATTTATATGTACTGTATCTTACATTAAATATTTTTTCATTTATACCTTTAAATATATAAAATACGGTATTAACAATTGAAATATGAAAATCAATAAAATAAATAGATAATACTATTGTTATATAAGGTTATTTACTTTCAAAACTTTAAAAGACCATGATACTATTTTATTATATTTATAATATTCTTAAAGTCTTAGTCTTCATAAAGGATCACGTCCTTAAAGTAAAAATCATGTGCCAACCCTAACACACAAAGCGTAGTCCCGTCTCAACTCGACCCCCGTTTCCTTCCTGTACAACTATAAGAGATTGTAATTTTCGTAATTTTATCCCTTCCTTGCTAACCTGGAGCCTGGAATTCCTTTAAAAATGGCTTCACTATAGTCTTGTAATAAACTACAATTGAAATGTAGTAGAATTGAAATTAATATATATACTAACAACCCACCCTTACTTTGCTTCGGTCCTCAGGTAACTTTCTGCCAAATAAAGTATCCCATTTTATTCTTATACATTTTTTTTTAGTTCAGTTCATCATTAAAATGTGTTCTTTTAGTTTTTTAAACAATAATTTATTTTCCATTTTTTAGTTTGGTTTGCTATGGACGCGTGTTTTTTTTAGTTTTTTTAAATTAGTATTTTTGGATATTTTAATTTTCATTAATTCTTATATAGGACCGATGGCTCCTTGTTAAATATGCAAAGTTTCAGTTCAATCTGAAGTTTTGAAGTGAGTGAAAATGGCGTTCAAAGATTTCGTTACAAACATATAGGTAAATAAAAAAAAATATGTTGGGACATTAACACAGCTTCACAGCTTAGCACACCGTCGCCAAATTGCTTGTTTGTCGGTTTTCTACAGATTATACTTCGGGGAGCGTGCAATCGAGCTCTATGGTCTCATACCACCATCGCCATTCTTCCATCGGAACACCAGACATACTGCAGGATACCATCCTTTCCTTATTGACATCCCGACCACTCGCACTAAGCGCTATTTATCATCTTTTATAATGTGCACAGCCAAGAAGTGGAATGGCTTGCCTGCGTCTGTTTTTCCGAGTGTGTATAACCTGAAACTATTTAAGGTACGTGTTAACAGGTTTCTACTGGGCAAACTCGCCAAATTGTAGACTTTATCTATGCCTTCGAGCTAAGATGAAGGTCAAGAGTAAGCCCATTTCTAATTTAAAAATATATATTTATAAGCACCATCCACGGACATAGATACACTCTACCTAGAGTTAATCTTAAAAATATCCCAAAAATAATATGTCAGTGACCGTGAAAGCTTATTTTAGCTTAGACTTATCGTGAAGAGCTTTTCTAAGAAAGCTGTGGTAATCTTATTTCTATGAAAAACCGTTGAATGCCTTTTAAGATATTAACTTTGAACACCGTTTTACAAAGCAGAATTCAATATTAATAATCCTTTACGTTTTAATTTCAAGGAAGTTTGTGGTATGTTGTAAACACTTAAGAGTATAGATGAGAGTATGGTATGAAAAGTACATATTTTGCTCTAATATTTTTTTTTTATTATTTTTTTAAGTATATCTACATTCTACTTGGACATATAATTTTAACTACAATTTAAAAAACCCTAAAGGTTTTCCTTAAGTGACTTTTATAAATCTACTAGCGGCTTATCCTTACTTCGCTCGGGTGCGTTTATGAGTAGTAATAGACAACTAGATAGAACCAGTTATTGCATTTTCCCGTGGGAATGAAAGATTTTCCTGTAGTAAAAGGTATCCTAAATATTGACCTGAGTAATAAATAATCACTACACAAAATTTAGTTAAAATCGGTACAGTACTTTTTGCGTGAAACGCGCACATCGCTTTTGCTAAGTTACTGTTTTGTTCTATTATATTAGTCAGATTTAGTTTCACCTATAAACTTTAAGTAATGCATAATATCAACACTTTTTTAGTCCATGTTGTGTTTTCCAGTAATTGGGGGTACATTTTAAACACCGTCCAAAGAGCTTCTATTTTTTTTGTTTTTTTTTTATATATACTTCTGTTGGAGATCCTTAATAAATAAATATAAATAAAAACTAAATTGCGTAAGTTAGTATGCATGTATGTATATATTAGTTACTCCTTTAGATTTAAACCGCTGGACAAATTTGTATCAAATGAAATATCAATAGATTAACTTTTACCTACGCGTGCATCGTAAAAATTTTACTCTTATAATTTTTTCCAAACGTCCCAAAAGAAGTACCTATAACTTTAAAAATTCCAAAAAGTAGCACTACCTTTTTTTTTATAATATTCAGTGACAAACGAGCAGACAGACCACCTGATGGAAAGCAGTACCTGTCGCCCATAACACCTACGGTTCATGCACTTAGGTTTTAAGTAATAAAAATGCAGAACCAAAGGTGCGTTGTCACTGTGAGGGCTAAGATGATATGCCTCTCGCCTGTAATTGCGTTGGCTACCTTATCCTTCAAACCGGAACACAACAATGCAATCATTGTTGCTTGGCGGCAGAAATAGATAAGGGGGTGGTACCCATCCAGTCGGACTCCTCAGGCTTGACAGAGTCCTACCACCGGTAAGCCTGTTTATAATATTGTTTTTAACCCTCAGTGCTAAAACAAAAACCATTATTACTTTGATTTTCTACAATACATTACAATGTTGTTCATATCAGGTATTGAAATGTCACGGTAACGGTTTTTTGTAGTGGAAAAAAATATACATATATTACGCCACTATTCAGCCGCAAAATTAATCAAATACTCTGGTGTATGAAAACTGGATAAAAAAACATATCCATTTTTGCATTCAATAATAACTAGTGTTCGTCCAGTTGTCGAAATCCAACCGCAACCTTTATTGACAATTTGAGGAAAACAGGAATGAAAGTTACCTATATATATTAATAAAAAAAAACTAAAGAGTGCGTGTATGAATGTGTACACGCACAAGAAGTAAAACTCCTGTAGATTATCGGTACTCTTTATGAAATTCAATTTATGTTCTAAATAATTAGGATAGGTGAGATACTAAAAAAATGATTACAATCATATATTTATAGAATATCATTTAAGGAAAGAATATAATATTATATATCATTTGTCAGACTATAATAACGGTTACCATAGCAACACAATTTTCGTAACGCTCTCGTCAAGCATTCACCAGTTTACTCCCCAAGTCAAGCGTGCATAAACATCTTCTAAGTAAAGAAGTTTTACTTCAAAAATATATTAAACTACTTTAAAGCTCGTCAGTAGGTGATAAACAAAAAAAAAAGTTGTCAAGTAGAGGACAAAACGGTACTGAACTGTTTTGTCTTTGCCTATTTATATATAGATAATAATATCTTCCTGACCGGTTTCAGTCAAGGTGACAGATCTCACTGAGACTAGCCAACCAATACAAGTATCCTCAATTTTTTCTAAGAAGTAGTCTGATTTAATTATGCACTATCTGTAATAACTATATATTGACCTTTGAGACATCTATACCCTTTGTCTCCCCTGTGACCATGTGAAAAAATCCGAAAAGATAGTTTTATTTAAAACTCACGACATCCATCCAAGACACGAGAGTCGGATATTTTTAAAGGATAAAAAGTGACCTATATCCTATTGCAGACTATAATCTATCTCTGTGCCAAACATCTAGATTCGTTCAGCCGTTCTAGTGTGATTGAATAAACAAACATCCATACGAACTTTCGCATTTATTAATATTAATGGGATATTAAACATTCGCGTTTTTATTCTAGTCCTAGAATAATATCAGAGTGGTACCCCTGGGATGGCAAAAGAAGTAAAGGTCGGCAAATGAAACGATGGGAAGATGACTTCAAAAGAGTTTCCGGTCCAGAATGGATCAGAATTGCAAGAGATAGAGATAGATGGAAATCTTTGGAGGAGGCCTTTGTCGAAGGACAAGCTGTTGTGAAAAAAACCGATCGTGTACAAGTAACAAATTTAATACCCATGTAATGTATTGTAACCATTGTAAACAGAAATTGTCTAAGAAAATATTAGTCTGATATAAAATTAAAATTACTCACACGTTACGCTTAGAATTAGAATTTAGCTAAATATTATAATGTTTCATTTACACAACACACACGAGGCTAAGCTCACGAATACAAGTCATAAGAGAAAGTACACTTTAACATCATGGACAATAAAAATATAAAAAAAAAATGTGAAATATCAAAATGTATGTTAAAATAAAATTTATGAAATAAATTGAAATTTTTTTTTATTATTTATTGTTGATATTTAAGTGGAAATAAAACTTGTATTATTCACAATATATAAATATTTTTACATATAATTTAGACAACGGGGACAGCCACAAACCTTTTTTAAGATTTTAAAATTTCTTTTTTAAAGAATCATAACATTTATATATGTACGAGTATGTAAAAAGTAGCGACTCACCATCGCTTCGCTCGGGCTCTTCCCTGGGTTGGTCCCCATACAAACTTTCATCCCCATTTTCACCCTTCTTAAGGGATGATTTCCGGGAAAAAAGTATCCTATGTCCTTCCCAGGGTCTCAAACTATTTTCTTACCAAACTTCATCTAAATCGGTTCAATAGATCTAGAGACTACCCTCTACAACGTCACAAATTCACAAACTTTACCTCTGTATAATATTAGTACAGATATATACCTGAATACATTACCTCCTTCTTTTAAGTCGGAATCCTATAAAATGTATATTATATGATAATAATGGTATTTGTATATATTAAAATGTGCATGAATGTCCGTGAATTCGACCCTCGCCTAGAATTTAACGCTTCATATTTGCAGTAACAAAAGCAATAAAAAGTCATTTTCAACTTTTCCCTTTGAAAATGGAAAACAGAGGGTAGATCAGAACTACGGATGTAGCATAAAACTGTTTATTTGTTTGCACGAAACAGCAAAATGTTTATTAAACTAAGTCACTATTTACAAAATAAAAATATTATATAATATGTTGGGACGTTAACACATAGGACCATCTAGTTCCGTGGTAAGGCTACGAGGCTTGTGTTACAGATACCAGATAGTTGATACACTACACATATATTATAACTTTAAATACATACATATTATAAATATAAACAATCATGACTGGAGTACAAACATTCGTGCTCATCACACAAATGAATACCCCCAGCGGGACTCGAACCCGCGACCGCTGGCACAGCAAGTATGGTACAAACAGTACAAACTGAGCTAAACGTGTCAAAATAAGAATACAATTTAAGTTAATCAGATTACTTTTTCAATTGATCATAAAGAAATATACGAGACACCTTTGGTTTTAAGTTGTTTAAAAGATCATGAGAAATCACTATGCATTTACTCTACAATAGGAACGCGTGAAAATAAAAAAAATATACGTGGTATCACTTTTTCAGTATAACATTCTTCTTTATTCATTTACATATTCGTAGTCTTCACGAAAGCTTTGGCTTAAAAGTTTAATTTATTTTATCTTATTTACATAACATACATTACTTTAATTTATATGCGAGCTTTGGGGAGAACTTGATGGCTTTAAAACAATACAAAACTTGCTGAGCCCATAACAATGAGGTTTTCACTCATGTATAGGCGTATTGTGTAAGGGTTGGCTAATGTGTGCCCTTCGAGATTCACAAGATAATGCCAAGATTGTTGTATGGTTGGCAGAAAAAATAATGTCATATTTAATAAATATTTTAAATAAATATGTGGGGTCGATCCCGGCCATTTTTACTGTAAATGTGCAAGTTTGTTAGTTTGTTTGTTTGTTCTACATTTAAAAAGCAATTTAGTATGATTTTTGGTATAGACATAATAATTTATAGGCTAGAAAAAGATTATTTCTTTTTATTCCGCTTTAAATACACTCTTATAACAAGTTTATTTAAAATGTTTACATGTATTTCGTATGAAAATATAATATTTAAATATAGCTATTTTTGATAATATTAATATCATTCTTCCATAAAATTTATTTATTACTAGCGACTTACTCTTGCTTCGCTCGGGTTCGTCCCTAAGTACGTTTTAATTTTTTTGAGTAAAACCCTAATTCTTTTTCTAAAATAAAAGTAGCCTTAGTTACTCAGTACTGCCATTTCGGAGATTAGTCGGAACAAACAGACAGGTAGACCGACAGATAAAATTTTAAACATTGTGTTTCTCTAATAAGTACTGTATATAATTCCATATGCATTTAGTATAAAAGTTAAAACTGTTATTTTGACATTACAAACAGATACTTCAATATTATTTATCTGTATAGATGTTATAAAACTAGCCCCTTATCTGCCCATCACTCGAGGGCGTAAATTAATATTTATAATATCACATATGGACAGCGCCATCTTTTGGTAAATTTTATTATTAAATACTTGAGGTAATCTATCTGTGTACTAAATTTCATCTAAATCTGTCCAGCCGTTATAGCGCGAAGGAGTAACAAACGTACATACGTACATGTAATCTTAATATGTGACAATGAATTGATTATTTTCTAAGCGTAGAAGATTAAGAGGAAAATCATTTTAAAAAGTTTTTACGCTTTATTAATATATTACTAGTCCATATTTATAAATGTTAAAGTGTTTGTTTGTTTGTCCTTCTTTCACGTCTAAACAGAGTGATGGATTGGCGTGATTTTTTGTATTTAGTTAGTTGGAGGGCTGGAGAGTGACATAGGTTTTTTAGCAGGGGAAATTATCTCATTTCCATGGGAAAACACGTTACAATACAACGACTCCTCATGCCTATGTATATACATATATATAATGTATAGTCTATCAATTCCATACTAAGGTTAAAACGTACCTAAGGACGAACGCAAGCGAAGCAAGGATGACTCGCTAGTTACAGAATAAATTACTCTTATATATTATAAGATAGCCTGAAGCAATTTTTAATATAACATCTTATTGGATTACCGTCTTTTGTAAATATCGTTATTCCTATTACGACATGCTTGTGTTTGTCTTAAAAGGTTTTCTTTATAAGAATTTTTCAATTTCATACGTAAGTACTTTCCAGTTCTATTATCTTTGGATATGGTTTTTAAAATCAATGTATTTATACATATAATAAAATTCTGAGTCGAATCTATACATTAAATATTTTTTGGAAAATCTTATTGAAATAGTCATTATTATCGAAGAGGCCATTCTATAGTTTTTAGAATTATTATCTGTCTGGAACGATTTTGGTGGAATTCGGTATGATAATAGCTGGTTACCTGGGTCAATATATAGGATACTTTTTACTGCAGGAAAATATCTCATCTCTGAGAAATCTATACTAAATGATAAAATGTAATTAGGAACGAACCCGAGCGGAATGAGGGTGAGTTACTAGTTTTCTGTATAACGCAAACGAAATTTTGTTCATTGGTATCGATCACTTGATGGCTGGACTAATTTGGCTATTATTTTAATGTTTTTAGCAGTTTAAATGAAATTTTTAGGGGAAAAAATAAAAAAAAAACATGTAAAACAAGGGAATTCAAGAGAAACAGAAAAAAAGTGCTATTTCTATAGAATTTCGTGTATGACCTAAAAGATTATATATTTTTTTGTAATTAAGACAAGAGCTCGTATTTCGTTGGGTAAGCCAATATTCAAATAAAATTGCCTGTAAACTCTATATAATTTTGTATGTCTGCACGTTTATGCAAATAACATAAAAAACACACTATCAGAGCGTATTTGCAAACAGCAGTTACTGACAAAATAAATGTTCACAATATTTTTTCTGCTAACGCTCCAAGACCGCAGGGTAATTTATCGCTCGTTTTTGGCATCTGTCCGTACTTCGTAAGCCGTTGTCCGTTATGTTCTAATTTAACATGCCCTGTGTAAACTGTACATTATATGTGACTTTGATTGTTTAATCTCACTTTCTTTTATGGCGCCATATTGTATTCGGCCCTTTTTAACGTCCCACTGCTGGGGGTGGAACTCCCTTTAATACGAGTGGGATTAGACCATAGTCCACCACAATGGCCAAATGCGAGTTAGTGTACTTCACAAGTCTTTCAAAACCTTACTAAGTTCTCTTAGACATGCATGTTTCCTCACGATATATTCCTTCACCGTAAGACAAGTGTTAGAAATGATTCGCACATGAAAATATCAGACGTGCGAGACCCGGGATTTGAACCCGCTTCACTCGGTTTTCCAAGCGAGCGCGTAACGCTACTACACTACTATTATTTCTATTATGGGCTACCATTGCCTCGGTACCAGTAGCCATCTTAATTAAATTAAATCGAAATACAAATACTTTATTCAAATAGACTTTTTGTTTTTTTTTTTTTTTTAATTTTTACATTTTTAAAATTTAAATTACTATCAATACGTGAGTCCATGAGGAATCTACTATTGGCTCAAAAGGTAGTACTGCTGAGAAGAGTCCAAGGAAAACTAAACAATTGCTCTTCTATACTAATATTATAAAGCTAAAGAGTTTATTTGTTTGTTTGGTTGAACGCGCTAATCTTACGAACTACTAATCTGATTTAAAAAATATTTTTTTTGTATTATATAGCCCGTTAACTGAGGAAAGCTATAGGCTATTTATCATCGCGAAATACGGTCCCCGTGAGATAGATTTGTTTTTGTCTAGGGACGAACCCGAAGTGAAGCAAGGATCAAGGGTGAGTCGCTAGTTTAAAATAATTTTCGTCTATAATATTTTAACGGCTGTACCTAAAAATTTGACAAATCTTTACTGAGCTGAAGAGTATGTTTATTTGAACGCGTTAATCTCTGGATTTACTGGTCCGAATTGAAAAATTGGTGAAGTTACCTTACGTCACACTAAGACCTACGTGAGCAGAGTTATTCTAAAAAATTAAGCAACACGGGCAGAGCCGAGAGAAAACGCTAGTATAAAATGTATATTTTACGTTAAGCTAACGATTCATTTTAGCTTTGACGAGGCTTAATGAAACATACATACATACATTTCTTAATATTATGTAAAACTCTCACTAATTCATCATGTTGTTTCACTTAGCAAGTACCCAGACAAACATGCATTATCCATTATACATACCTATATATAAATAAGTAAAGACAAAACACTAACTTAATTTGTATATTTTTATGTAAAATAGAGTAGTTTTCAACAAAAGCAACTCTACATAGAGCCCAATTCGAATCCTTTCTAAAAATAAATCAAGAGTATCGACGGGACCGCGTACAGATTGAGTGCTTTCACACGAGATTGATAAACGTTGACTGTACAGTTTATTTATTTTCTTTTATAGTGTACAATTGGAATCTGCTTTATTAGGTTTCATTATGGGGTTCGATTTCTGCTTGTAGCAAATTTTGTATTGTTATTTTATATTGAAACTTGTATCTCGCTCTTATTTTGTTCAAGTTCTAGCTGCAACTTGCACTTTACGGTAGATCCCAATAACCTATCTCTCTATGATTTGTCTTAATGCAGAGTTAGCCAAGTAGTAACACGCTAGCTTGGGAAACCTAATGAAGCAGGTTCAAATCCCGGGTCTCGCACCCCTGAATCTTCCCCAACATGCTTACCACTTGTCTTACGGTAAAGGAAGACATCTTAAGGAAACTTGCATATCTAAGAGAACCTAGCAAGTTTTTGAAAAACATAGAAAGTCCGCCAACCCGCACTTGGCCAGCATAGTGACCTATGGTCAGATCCCCCTTGTAGTAAAGGAAAGCTCAGCGGTGGGACATTAGAAAAGGGCTGAATACAATAATTCATATATACATATGATTGATGTACCTACACATGATTTTCCTTACTATCGATAGGAATTTAACATAATTTGTATGGAGCTTAAGCCAAACTTTTATCTCTGGTGAGGAAAACCACAGATTGATAGGTTATTACGAACCAATTAAACTTTAATTATTATTCACAAATATTTAATAACGATTACATATTTACCCTTAACGTTATTATATAATTTTGTGACTTAATAAAAAAACGACTTTTCTTCACATTTTTCAAGTTATACTTCTTTTGGCATATTTGGGAAAAATATGGGGGTAAAATTTTGACGATGCGCGCGCACACCGATAGCCAGAAAGCGACATGATGAAGTTGGATGAAAGCGACATGATGAAGTTAGCTGCATTCCTTTTACAAACAGAGAGTTGTGACATACGGGATGAAATCTTTAGCTATTTTCGTTCTGTTACGCCAAAGAAGTATAACTTTTTATGTGCATACATAAGTACACACACACGTTTCTTTTTAATAACATTAGCATAATGTCTAAAGTTCATTCAAATAAATACAGCCGTTTCAGCATGAAGGAATAACAAATAAACAAACAAACATACATAATAGTGTGATAATAAAACGTCAAAATGTTAAGCGGTCCAACCGCTTTCAATCTACAACCGACCCACTAGTTTAGGTCAAGGGCCAATTACTCGGTAGCATAATAGGTTCTACTCGCGTGGCATTATCTGATCAGGTTCAAAGTTATACAAGTTGTGAACTTAAATTGCTAACGATCTTTAAAAGACTATATGTATATCGCGGGTTTTCTTACATTTACAGCTGATTTTTATATAATAGTATGTGCATATGGTCCATTTAAAACTTATTGGTTCTGAATGTTAGACAGTATCCCCTAAGGCTATCCTTTAATTACAACATTATTCCTGTAAAATCACAATTTATTGCATGTTTAGGTAGAGTAAGGACTATCCCAAAGAGTTTGCTTGTAAATTATAAAATTAACACAGATAATCTATAATTAAGTCAGTTGTAAAAAGTAAGAAGAAGGAGAGAACAAAGGAAGGAATTTTGAAAATTCATCCCCTATTTTTTTTTTTTAAATGGGGTATGTTTTTATCAATTTTTTTTGAGACGTAGGTACATACCTACTGATGATTTCAAAATATTTTAGTTTAAAATAACGAAAAATAGGCAATCTCTCTTCTTTCTCTCTCTTACACTGCAAAATTTCACCTACTAAGGAACTATTTTTTTAACGTTGGGGCATGCCATCTGCATACATACAGATAGGTATGAGGGACTCACCGGCAAAGCCAGTACTACACACTAAATCCCAACGGAATCTTCCCCAGGATCGCTTACGCATTCAACCACGACGTCCCAACGGCAGGTCTGCCGAAACAGACCATAACAACCATGGGGTTGCTCCACAGTCCACTCTGCTATCAGAGAAGTACCAGAAGCTACCGCATGGCACACCGCCCACCGAAATCTCAGCGCCTTTCCTGGGCTTCGCGCCGAATGCACCCCCCCCCCCCCCAAAATTTCTAAGTATCTGTCTAACCCAGAGCTATCTGAATCACACTTATCCAGTATTGTTTTTTTTTTCCTTTATTATCATTAAATTTTCTACATTTTTAAAAAAAATAAATATAACATTAAAAACCGTCGAGATTTATGTAATGTTACATTATTTGGTTGTCGTTTAGATCTTAGGTTTGAATTTCATAAAATGCCTCTCGTTAAATAAATGTACCGCGCCCTAAAATCATTAAGGCTGCCTTTTCGCATAGTCTAGTCCTTGAGCCAGCAAGCCCGTCTCCTTTTCCTATTCTTATAATAAATGTTTATTAAAGGTTGTCCCTACTAATATTATATATACGAAAGTTTGTGAGGATGTATACATGTATGGATGTTTGTTACTCTATCACGCAAAAACTACTGAATGGATTTTAATGAAACTTTATAATAATATAGCTTATATATCAGAATAACACATAGGCTACTTTTAATCCCGGAAAAATGTACAGTTCCCCTGGGATAGATTTGTTTTTGTTTTTCCGCCGAGCCGCTAGTATTTTAATATACTTACTGAATAAGAAAAGCAACTTAAAAATCACTTGAAAATTCAACTGTTATGATATATTTTTTTAAAGTACATATAAGAGGGAAGAGTGTATAACCTGTTCCCTGTTAAAGTTTATATCGACTCGGACTAAAGAATAATATAGATAGTGTCATAGAATTAAACATGAAGCCAAAAAATAATATGTTAAAATAGGATATGCAATGTTTTAGAACAGCGTGCAAATGATAATGACAGCGAATTTTGATAAACCAACCAAACAGGTTTTTCTCTAGACTCGACTTAATAATACCATGAATACGCAACTACGAATATACTCGTAAGTACTATTTTACACTAAAATCTTTCTAAAAAAACAGATCATAACAGCGGAAACCGCATCAAAATTTGTACAGTAGTTCTTGAGATTAGTGCACATATAAAATAAAAAAATAAAATAAAAAAAAAACATAAAGTGTGTTAATATTTAGCTTATGTTTACTCTTTCTTTTTGTTCGACTTATTGTTATTAATTTTAAGTTCACTAACTTAGTAATTTGCTACTAGTTTTAAGTTCACTTAATTAAATACTTTTATGTTTTTAGTGGAAACTTTATTGGCTTAAGATTTTTGTTTAGAAGTGTTTAACTAAATTTTATTATTTATACGCTGTATGTTTCCCAATGATAAATAAATAAAAAATAATTAAATATATATTATATACACACAGACATACGACTTCCTTTTAAATATGTAAGGATTTGATGACATTTTATCAGAGCCATCCGATATACGTCATGGGAATGAATCAAGAAATATTAGAACGATTTCCGGATGTAATAACCATGAGATTATAAGAACAGTCCTAAGGCACTAGGGTTTTTATACAGTAAAATGTACTCGTATATAAGATTTTCCATTACACACATCATTAAATGCAATGAATAAAATTAAAACTAACCTTTTCTCGCAGCTTTTCCTGCGTTATTTATTTATTTATAACATTATCTTATATATCAATAAATATGTGAAATCTGCCAAAAAATAAAAAAAGAATTTATTATATTGCGACATTTATATATTAAGAAAATAAAGAGGCTTTATTCTTAATAATAATGTCCTCCTGATCGATTTCGGCCACGGCGATCAATCTGATTGAGACTAGTCATCTGCGCAGGAGATATTATAGTGCAGCGCGTGTGCGCACAGACACAGCGTGCACTCTCTATTCCTGTCACTCTCATACTCCGGTGGGACGACTACCCGCCACGACCGGTGAGAGTTAAGGCGCAGGACCGACGGCTTTACGTGCTCTCCGAGGCACGGGGGTGAAACACCGCCAACTTCCCAACTTCGGGTTGTTACTGAGAATTACTAAACAGAAAGACTTAATAATTAAAGTTAATCAGACACGAGATTCGATCCCAGGACCCCCGAATATGCCACGACACCACCTAAGCAGTTAAAGCGCACCGAGAAAGTTGTATTATTATTATGTTATTATTACAAAGTTTACCTTTTTATTATATGTTGGGACATTAACACACAACACCATCTAGATCCATGGTAAGCTACGAGGCTTGTGTTATGGATACCAGATAGTCGATACACTATACATATAATTTTAAATACATACATATTATAAACATAAACACCCATGACTGGAGTACAAACATTCGCGCTCTTTACACAAATGCCCCCAGCGGGACTTGAACCCGCGATCGTTGGCACAGCAAGTAGGGTCACTACAAACTGAGCCAAACGTGTCATTAGTATAGATAAGTGTATAAAGCTTATAATACTGTAAAATCACTTAATCTTACAGTTCAAAATATTAACCTTTAATTATTGAGTCGAGAACGTTTTTCTCAGGAAAATACAAATAAACATTGAATTTTTGACTTCTCTCATTATCTCGTCTTCCTAACTCAGAGTCTAAACAAAATACTACTTCAAGTTATTAATAACTTATAAAATTTCTTCTCGATAACGAATCCTTGAATAAATAAAGCTCTGATTAAAATTTATTATTTCGAAAGCCTCATAAGGACTTTTGAATCGTACACAGACTATAAGCGAATTTATTTAATTAAACTTTTGTGTTAATTGAAGTAGTCGTGATATAAAGGCCTGTAGAGGAACAAGTGCATGTCGACGTGGTATCGATAATTATATACAAACTAGCAAAACCCGCGGCTACGCTCGCGTTTAATCTACAAAAAAAAATTTTTGGATTTATGTTATAAAGCTATATAAAGCTACTATATAATACTAGCTACGTTACGATACTAGGTACGTTTTCACGATTAATATAGTATAAACTATATATGTATATATACATACATAAGTATAGAAAAGTAATTACCTACTTTAAAAATTAAAAAAATATTTATGTAGTTTATCCTTTACTTGAGAAATGATTCCCCATACAACCTTTAATCGCCCTTTTTATATCTTTAAGGGATGATTTCCGGGATAAAAACTATCCTAAGTCCTTCCTAGGGTCTCAAACTATTTCCATACCAAATATCATCTAAACCGGTTTGGCGGATTAAGCGTGAAAAGGTAACAGACATACAGGCACAGACAGACAGAGTTATTTTTGCATTTATAATATTAGTATAGATTGTTCATACAAAAATACTAAGCACGATTAAAAAACACCGTGACACGAAATATTTATATATTACACTAGCAACTTATTCTTGCTTCGCTTGGTGTCTTATAGTGTTACTAAAGGTCATAGTCTGTCTGAGTACTAAATTTCATCATTGTTCAGAAGTTTCAGCGTAAATACGTAACAACCATACACATATAAAGACAAATATACAAATTTCCGCATTTCTATAGTCTAACTAA
Source organism: Argynnis bischoffii washingtonia (assembly GCA_033884665.1). NCBI lineage: Eukaryota > Metazoa > Arthropoda > Insecta > Lepidoptera > Nymphalidae > Argynnis > Argynnis bischoffii. Next base: position 1,183,704 of record JAEMGE010000029.1, read on the forward strand.
TTTCTACCCACTACCTTTTTGAAGTAAAACTTCTTTACGCACGCTTGACTTGGGGGGTAAGCTGGTGAATGCGTTACGAAAACTTGTACGTATGTTTGTTGTCATGGTAACCGTTGTTATTGTCTGACAAATGATATATAATATTATATTCTTTCCTTAAATGATATTCTATTAATATATGATTGTAATATGCCTAATATGCGTTATTTTTAGTATCTCGCCTAATTATTTAAAACATAAATTGAATTTCATAAAGAGTTCCGATAACCTCGCACGCACTCTTTAATATTTTTTCTACCAATGATGGCAGCAACATCTATTGATTTCAAAGCAAAAGTTTTGTTATTAAATAACATAAAAGTTGATGTAAAGCCAGATTGGCTAATTCAGAAAATTCAAATCATTCATGATTCAACCAAATTAAGAATCATAATCAATGAAAGTTGTTCTACAAATGATTCTGATATATATAATATTACAAATATATTAAAAAACTAAAGATGAATTGATATAGAAACACAAGATGCGAAGAATAATACGGCAAATCAGTTTTAGGCAATTTAAAAATAATACAGTATAATATTCAGTCCTTTTAACGTCCCACAGCTGGGCGTGGGCCTCCCTTCAATACGAGGGGGATCACGCCATAGTCCATCACGCTGAATAAGTACGGGTTAACTGACTTCACATGCCTTTCGAAAACTTGCTAGGTTCTCTCAAACATGCAGGTTTCCTCATGATGTTTTCCTTCACAGTGAGACAAGTGGTAATCATGTCAGAAATGATTCGCTCATGAAAATATCAGAGATGCGAGACCCGAGATTTGAACCCGCTTCACTCGTTTTCCGTACTAGCCTACCACTGCCTTAATTTAAAAATAATGTTAATTAAATAGTTTGAATAATTTAAAAATTATTTCTGTACAATGTCATTGATTGCAAGTGTCGATATTTGGCTGAGTTCTATCAAAAACGTGTACGTCTAAGTCGTTAAAATATTTTTGAATTCTAATAGAATGAGATTAATTAAGATTTAGATAATTTAAAAGTGACACAACTAGTTTGTTATACAATATCTAGTTTTAGGCAAAGCTGGTTTTAGATAAAATGATGCGAAAACAGCTTCTACTTCGTTATGAATGGTGATTTTTTTTTTTATTTCATTGCCAATTTTTAGGGATCTAGTGTAAAATTTGAAATTATTTTGTTCCTAAAAAAAAAAATTTTTCGGATTTTTTCGCGGATATATTTTAATTTTTGGTTCCCGATGTTTCGAATGCTTTACAGCAATCATGGTTACGGGAGAGACTAAGGTTTTATACGTCTCAAAGGTCATTATCACAGATATAGTTGTTATAGACAGCACCTATCCACAAAATTACTTAAAAGTTAAATAGTTATATTTAAAATGTCTAATATTCGCGTAAATATAACAAAGTATGAATTTTTTCATCTATTATCTTATAGTTCTTAATGTCTTAAATGAAACTTAAAGTCTTCCATAATTCAGTTTTTATATGAAGAACAACTTTTGCTTGCGGCTTCGCTCGCGTGATAAGCGGGGGCTGGGGATCAAGGGTAGCCAATATCCGATCCCTGGAAGCAATCTATGTCCTTGCCAAATTTCATCGAAATCTGATCAGCGGTTTAAGCGTGCAAAGGTTTATAATACTAGCATGAATTAACAGAAAAGCTATGCCCAACTGAAAATCACTAAAAACACGTAATTCCACCCATAGGATAGTTTTTTTTTATTTATATCGGACCATCCTTCAATGTAACCAGGTTATTAAAAAAATATGAAAATCGATTTTGATTAGGCCACAGATTATATACTAATTTGGCTAATTTCGAGTAATAAGCAAAAAATACAGAGGATTCTTAATTTTGTCTATTTGTTACAAATTATTGTATAATTTTGTATGCAGATACTGTCTGTAACTAATAATATAATTAAATTTTTAAATCTTAAACTCTCCCTTAACCACGTTTGCTGTGACCACTCAAAATGCCCGGAACAAAAATATAAAATATAAAACCGCGACAATACCCAAAAACATAAGTTTCATTTAAAATTGACTACCTCTTTTTTCGAAACGATCAAAAAGTCTATATTACTCTTCCTTTATCTAATCGACTCAAACCAGTGACTTTTGTCTCAATCGATAAAGCTAGTCATGCGATACTGAGCTACAAGGGTAATTATTATACAAAAAAATTACTGTATAATAAAATTAATACAAAAAATTATTTAATTAAACGTATCTCCTTTTTTAAAGTTGGCTAAAGGACTAAAGCCTACACTTGTTTTTTTTTTTACATTTCATACCGTGGGAACAGTGTAAGACAAATTTAGTATCAGACTCAAAACAACTTTAATTTTGCTACTGGCTTCTACCTTATTACCATTACAATAAGGACTACATTGGCTTAATATTACTGTTTTAATGTTTTATAAAACCTGCTTAGAATAAATTTACGGCATCCGTTCATAGATCGCTTGTATTGCATTGAATATCAATGCAAATTTAAATTTTAATCATGTTTTAGATTTTGCGTGTAGCTTTTTTGACATTATAACACACTGTAGTAAGTAGTTATAACTATCTAATGCAGTTAGAAAAACAACATTAATATACTAAAACCAACGACCTGTCCTGGTATTGTGTGGTATTTTTTAACCGACTTCCACAAAAAGGAGGAGGTTCTCAATTCGACCGTATATGTATATTTGTATATATATATATATATATATATATATATATATATACAAATCAAAGCACACCGACTTCGAATTAATCTGATTAAGTATCTATTCTAAATGAAAACCCTCGTTTAGTTATTTTTTAATTTTCAGTGCCTGGAAGCCACTAGAAAAAAATATCTGTATGTATAAAAGGCAAAAGTGATTGACTGATGTATCAATGCACAGGCCAAACTAAGGCTAAAAATTCAAATTTCCACAAAGGAAGGATTTTTCAAAATTCAACCCGCAAAGGGGTGAAATAGGGGGTAAATGTTTGTATGAAACTTTTTATTCCTTGGAGATATTTGCATGAAGTTTCGTATTTTTCGTAGTTTGATCGCGAGCGAAGCCGCGGGTTTTGTTATTCTATACATATAATAAAACAAGAACAAAGCAAATTCTGATATATTTTTCAAAAACAATAACTGTTACGTATTTAATACAGGATATAGACCCCAAAACAATAGTGATTGAAAATGTCTGTATGTCTGTTTGTCTGTTTGCTTTTTACGTTCAATACTTAACAGATTTTAACTAAATTTTGTGTAACTTATTACTCTTGTTAACATTTATGATACCTTTTACTGCAGAAAAATATCTCATTCCCACGGGAAAACACAATAACTGGTTCGACCGAGTTGTCCTTCATACAAAAATGTCAATGATTTATTATACAGAATCTATTAGCAACAGGATTAATAATTAACATAATTATATTTTACTAATCAAACATACTACTATTATAAATGCGAAATTTTTATATGTATGTTTGTTTTCACTCTTTCACGCTGTAAGGGCTAAACTGATTTGGATGAAATTTAGTGCAAAGATAGTCTGTGATCTGGAGTTTAGAGAGCCAATCTGACCTTAGCGAAGCGAAGTTAACTAGATATTATATAAATTGTGCCAAAAATTTTCACGAAGGAAAAGGAAGGGAATGAAATTGAAAGAACTGATTTTTTAACAGATTCAAATTTTCAGCTATTAAATATTTTTCCAGTATTAAGCTTTATTTATAGCGAGCGAATGTAATGATTTCTATCTCAGATTTTCAAATACATCGAAAGTGTCATACTTGGTCCTAATGGGATATTTATATTTTTGTGATATTAATCCTATAGAGTAATCGAAGCTGCTACCTCTAAGATAATTGGTCATACAGACAAACACGTTACTGTGTCACCACTGTCATAAAAACATATGTATATATAAATCCGTATTAATATTATAAATGTGAGAGTTTGTGAGTGTGTATGGATGTTTGTTACTTTTTCACACTAGAACGTTTGCACAGGTCTGAATAAAATTTGGCACAGATATAGATTATAGTCTGGAATAACACATAGGCTACTTTTTGTTCCGGAAAAATGTACGGTTACCGTGGGATAGGTTTGTTTTTTTTCCTAAAGGCGAAATAAAATCAATACAATCCATTTTAACATCCCACCAGGACTAAAGCAAACACGATATCGTATTTAGGAACGTTCTTCGCATATCTTTTTAAAACTAGTTAGATTCTCTCAGACATGCAGGTTTCCTCAAGATACATTTCTTCGCCATATTAGCAAGTTTTGATTAAAAAATGGTATTCCCATAGTCTTAGAAGTGTCAAGATAAGGTTTGAACCTTATTTACTTTACTTTTTAGACGAGTGTGTCACCATTGTTTTATCTCTTAATCTTTTATTAATATTACACATATTAGTACTAATATTATAAATTTGAAAGTTTAGATGGATGTCTGGATGTTTGTTACTCAATCACGCCAGAACAACTAAACGTATCTGGATGAAGTTTTATACAGAGATAGATTAAAGCCTGGGATAGCACATACGCTACTTTTTATCCCGGGAATATGTACGGTTCCCGTGGGATAGATTTGTTTTTGTTTTTCGAACCCAAGCGAAGCGAGGGTGAGCCGCTAGTGTTTACATAAATATACAATTGATTATAATCATAATGGATATTTATAGTAACATTTCACTTTTCGATGAAATCAACAGTGAAAGTAATAAACCTGACAGGATATATTAAATAATAATGATTTATCGCCAATTCTCAGGGTCTCATTTCTAACAAACTTTTTTTCACTTGATCTGATTTAATTTTGATGTCGATTTAACATTTCTGTCAATATGAGTATATGTATAATAACTTAAAAGTTTGCGTTATGATGACAATAGTGTAATCTGACACCATCGAGTTGATCTGATGATGATGATGACAACGGAACCAGTAGGTGGATTGGAAAACTCTTCAATGGCTACTAGTAAAACCGCCATTCACTTGTTTTAACGATAAAACTTTCTTAGATTTACGCGAATATTTGACATTGAAACGTCGGGAACTAAAAATCAAAATAAATCCGCGAAAAAATCCGAAAAGATAGTTTTGGTCTAACGAGTTCATTAGTTAGCTAAAAACAGTATTTTTTTCTCAAATTGACCACTGTGAAGTATGTTATATATGTATATAATGTATTACAGTTTTTTTTTTCCCGCGAATCCGCTCATGTATTAAAAGTTTAAAACAACCAAAAATAACATAATAGAATCTTTATTTCAATAAAAATCTCATTAAAATCGATTTACTTGTTTTAGTGAGAACATGCAAAAGACGTACAGTCAAGTTTTTAAAAGGTTGAGCATTAATTTATGTAAGTAATTAAATGAGCTCAATATTTGTTTGATTAGTATGAAATCACATACGTACATACATACATACACTTTGATATTTTTTTTCTAGTAATAAAGTTTTTTTTTTTTCAAAATATTTATACATTGCCATAGTCTGGTAAAAGCCAAACGGGTTATATTATAAATTATTATAAACAAACTAACATACTTTATAGCAGTAACATGTTCATATGCAATGAAATTATACAAACAGTATTGGGTGGTCTACACGTGGTTTCTATAAAATTTGTTTCCGAGAATATATTTATTTAATCTATACATATAATAAAATTCTAACTGAATCGAGTCTGTACATTAAATATTTTTTTGGAAAATCTTATCGAAATAGAAAATATTATTAATACAGAGGCCCAATCTATAGTTTTTAGAATTTTTGTCTGTCTGTCTGGAAACGCATCACGAGAAAACCGCTGGATGGATTTTGATGAAATTTGTTACTATGATAGCTGGATATCCGGGTCAACATATAGGATACTTTTTACTGCGGGAAAATATCTCATCTCTGAGAAATCTATACCAACCGTGAGAATGTTCCATAAAAAACATATATACGAAAATATTAACAGAATACATTACGTTTGTTTTATTAAAGAATAGTTGTTTAATTAAATAACACATCTATATATTAGGTAGATGGCAAAATTTTACTGAAATTATTACATAACTAGTAAAACCCGCGGCTTCGCTCGCGCTAAAACTACAACAAAAAAATTTTTAAAAGGTAGGTTTCATACAAATTTTCATCCCTTTATCTCCTTATGATTTCAAAAAACGTTAAAACACGTATTTATTTAATTGTAGTGAAGAGCATTAATACCAAGTTTCAAGAAATTCTGATCATAAATATTTTTTGGGTTGTGTTATAACGTGTACTCCCGTGGGAATATGTTGACCCGGATATCCAGCTATCATCATACCAAATTTCATCAAAATCCCTCCAGTGGTATTTCTGTGATACGGTAACAGACAGACAGACAGACAGACAGACAGACAGACAGACAACAATTCTAAAAACTATAGATTCGGCCTCTGCATCGATAATAATGTCTATTTCAATAAGATTTTCCAAAAAATATTTAATGTACAGATTCGGCTCAGTTAGAATTTTATTATATGTATAGATAATCAGTAAATATTGACATGAAATAGGCTCCGTCCATACAAATATGTCAAACTATCTCTAATAAGAAGTATAGCTATACGACTAGGTTATTAGAATTTGCCATGATCAATATAACTAATATCGAATATGAACTAGATTTAATAAATCAGAAGTTATTATTACCGACTAAACATTATTTCCAATTCCAAGGAATCCCATAGAAATACAAAAATTCAGCCTTGCACAAAATTATGTAGACAATATGAATGCAATCCATACTAATATATAAATGAGAAAGTAACTGTCTGTATGTCTGTTACCTTTTCACGCTTAATTCGCCGAACCGATTTAGACGAAATTTGGTATAGAGATAGTTATTGAGACCCTGGGAAGAACATAGGAGGAGTTTTTATCCCGGAAATCATGCCTTAAGCCAGAATGAGTCGCTTGTACATATTATAATACTATTTAGCTTCAAAACGGTCCACTTATACTACCATTAGTTTTAAGTAAAAACTGAAATAGTTTATGTAATAAGTAGTAATTACAAAAACTATTTAAATTTTAGTTACACGTTTTAGTTCATATCATAAAAACTGCTGAACCGATTTTGATAAAATCTTTAATATTTCCTAAGTCTTGACATATATATTCATACAAATATACATACATACATATACCTATAAAATTTTGTAAATTTGCTTGGAAACCCTAATAAATTATCGTATATGAATATTTTGCGGTTACCTACGTGTCGAATTGATAACCTCCTTTTTTTGAAATCGGTTATAAATCTAATTTAAAATTAGATACGATAAAAATAAACTGGTACGTATTTTAGTGTATTAAGTAGAACATGCACCCACGCTTCACTTTTTATTTCATTAACAGTTATGTTTCGTAAGGTTCCAACCATGTTAAAACTTCCGGTAACACTCTATTCCCATGTCGAGATTTGAGATAGAAACTTTTTTAATTATCTACATAATAGCTTATTAAATAATAAAACTCAATTAAAACTGTCGCTTTTGAATAATACTTAGCTATATATAGTAATTGTGCTACTTTGAAACTAGGTTTGTCGAATCTACGGACATGTGATGTTTTGGTAGTAAGATCGACTCCTGCGCAGCGTTATGTTATGTATGTATGTATGTCGCAAAAAATTTAACTTTTAAATGAAAGGAAACATGAGATTTGTAATAAACTAGGGTTTAATTTAAAAAAAAAAAACAAACATTTTTGTTATAACTTTTACATATACTCTCAAAAAGAAGGGTTATGTGTTTCGATTATATGAACGTATATATGAACATTGAGTAAACTCTGCAGTCATAGCGGTTTGATGGATTGATATACATATAACTGCCTCGGTGGTGTAGTGGCTAGCATGTACGGTTGCACATCCTGAGGTCCTGGGTTCGAGTCCTGGGTCGGGCCAAGTTTAGTTATTGAGTCTTTCTGTATTGTAAGCCTCAGTAACAGCCCGGAGTTGGGAAGTTGGCGGTGTTTTACCCCCGTGCCTCGGAGAGCACGTAAAGCCGTCGGTCCTGCGCCTTAACTCTCACCGGTCGTGTCGAGTAGTCGTCCCACTGGAGTATGAGAGTGACAGGAATAGAGAGTGCACTTGTGTCTGCGCGCACACTTGTGCACTATAATATCTCCTGCGCAGTTGGCTAGTCTCAATGAGATTGCCCGCCGTGGCCGGAATCGGTCAGGAGAACATCATCATACATATATACGTATGTATGTGGCTTACTTAAAGATGATACAGAAAGGTACATAGGGGTAAATTTTATATAGTTTTACAAAAAGTACGTTAAGTCAAGAAAAATAGTTATCCTTTTTAAGCTAATTCCTATACAATGAAGTTTTTTTTGTTTTTTCTATATCGTATACATATATTCTGTATGTTTGTAATGAATAAACTCAAAAACTACAGGATCGATTTAGATGAAATTTAGTAAGAAGGTAGCTTGAGGCCTTGGAAAGGACATAGGATATTTTTTATTCCAGAAATCATCCCTTAAGGGGGTGAAAATGGGGATAAAAATTTGAATGAGGAATCAACCTAGGGAGGAACCCGAGCGAAGCGAAGGTGAGTCGCTTGTATTAAATAAACAATTTAGCTTATTCTGTAAAGAGTGATTAATAGAGACATTCACACACAATTATCTCAAAAGCTCTGCACGAAATTCTTAAAATAAATCTAAGCAAAGCCAACGGATGTAAATAATTTGCCCCACTATAATCTAACATTGAAATTTTACGTTTCGTTCATAACATTGGAAGGAAGGCGAGTCATTTTATTATAAGAAACAGGTTCTTGCAACCCGTATTCTTTATGTTTTGGTCTAATTTATAGGATTTTGCGTTTTATTTATCTATACGACAACTAAATATTAGAAAACTAAAGAAATTGTTTCATACATAGTTTAATTGATCTCACTAATCGCTGGAACTAGTATAGTACCACAAACCTACCTAACCGTGGCCAAGACTGGAACAACGTGTCGCCATTTTGAAATGTCATTTTGCTGTCAAATTGTTGAATCCAGCCTCTAATTTAGAGACACTGATGATTATCTACATGATCATAACTATAACATTAAAAAATAATCATTTTAAAATGTGTTTTGATTCTCATTTCTTGTATATCATGTTATAAAACCATGATTAAAACAGTAGATGAACATTTCGAGTACTACTTGTGTACTTGAGCTATGTCATTATTTTTACCCTAAAAACTTCTATTCAGCGGCAATACTAAATTCAACAACAGCGGCGCTGTTACCGGGTCAGATAAATTTTGGCACTGTATATTTTAATAGTTCTAGTTGTAATCAAGCTCAATTATTGAAAAAGTATGTATGTATGTATTCAGCCCTTTTTAACGTCCCACTGCTGGGCACGGGCCTCCCTCAATACGAGGGGAATCAGGCCATAGTCCACCACGCTGGCCAAGTGCGGGTTGGCGGACTTCACATGTCTTTCGAAAACTTGCTAGGTTTTTTCAGACATGCAGGTTTCCTCACAATGTTTTCCTTCACCGTAAGGCAAGTGGTAATCATGTTAGAAATGATTCGCACATGAAAATATCAGAGGTGCGAGACCCGGGATTTGAACCCGCTTCACTCGGTTGTCCAAGCGAGCGCGTTACCACTGGGCTACCACTGCCTTTTTTGAAAAAGGTTACAACTCAAAATTTCACAATCTAATAAATTATAATTTAAAAGATAAGTGACAGTTATAAACTACAAAAAGAATTATAGAAATATGTATGAACGAAACATAGCGGCGTCTCCCTTTAAGTGGGAATGGATCTCACTGCAATACGTAGGGGATTATACAGTAGCACATCATGGTGGTCAAATGGAAGTTGATGGACTTTATATGTATTTTAAAAACTAATTAGATTCTCTTAAATATGCAGATTTCCTCACTATGGTTTCTTTTTTCCATAAGACGAGGGCTAACCATGTTGGAAATGCTGCTCATCTGGAAATATTATAAATGAAACCCAGGGCTTAAACCTGCTTCACTTCGTTTTTCAAGGCTACCATAGCTTTCTCACTCATACATAACACCCTAACGCTTTCAACTTGGACCTTAAATTAAACCGGTTGCCACTCGATACGAGTATGAAATTGTGAATGGAAGGAAACAAGCGGTATCATGGAGGCAGTGTTCACACCGATGCTTAAGAAAATGAGCACTTGTATTTAAAATTTATATAATTAGCCTTAATACATACATTATATACTGATTTTCAAGGCCATATTATAGGCTCATTGAAGCTTACATTTAAAATATACTTCTATACATATAATAAAATTGTAACTTAGCCGAATCTGTACATTAAATATTTTTTGGAAAATCTTATTGAAATAGATATTATTATCGATACAGAGAACGAATCTATAGTTTTTTAGAATTTTTGTCTGTCTGTCTGTCTGTTACCGCATCACGGAAAAAACCTGGAGGGATTTCGATGAAATTTGGTATGATGATAGCTGGTTATCCAGGTCAACATATAAGATACTTTTTAGTGCGGGAAAATATCTCATCTCTGAGAAATACACTAAAAGTTAAAACGTATGTAGGGACGAACCCGAGCGGAGCGAGGGTGAGTCTCTAGTTTATTATATAACATTTTTGTGACATTTATCAAAACTTATATTATTTGTATTAGATACAGAGTGTACAGTATTCTACGTGACACTGGCGAATTAATCTGTACTCAACTGGCACGTTTTGAACCCATTAACAAGAGAATTGAATTGAATGTTGAGCAATATTTTTGAACTACACATGGTCATATTCATAGTTTTTTAATCATATATCCTACTAGCGACTCACCCTCGCTTCGCTTCGGGTTCGTCCCTAGAAAAAAACATATCTATCCCACGGGAACCGTACATTTTTCCGGGATGATATATAGCCTATAGCCTTCCTCAGTTAAAGGGCTATCTAATGCAAAAAGAATTTTTCAAATCGGATTAGTAGTTCCTGAGATTAGCACGTTCAACCAAACAAACAAACGAACTCTTCAGCTTTATAATATTAGTATAGATGCCAAGTCATTGACAAAAAGCCTACCTTATTAAACTACTTTTTCACTTGTAACAATTAAATATAATCAAATTTAAATTTGTTCTTTGGAAACAGATTTAACTAACTGTCGTGTTAAGTTAACACTTTGTATATGAAAGAAAATATCGTGAGAAAACCTGCATGTCTGAGAGAACCTAGCAAGTTTTCGAAAGACATGTGAAGTCCGCCAACCTGCACTTGGCCAGCGTGTTGGACTATGACCTGATCCCGCTCATATTGAAAGTAGGCCCACGCCTAGCAGTGTATGTTAAAAAGGGCTGAATAACGATGTATTCAGGCTAAATAACGTTGATCGATAGTTTGACACCATCGAAATCTTATGATAGCTAATAGGATAATTGAATTCTTTAATGTCTAATCTAAGGCCTTCGTTTTTTTTTTCAATTTTTAATTGACTAACGTGTTTTTGTCAGATATTTTAAATAACATATAGATAAGAAATCAGCGTTTTATCTATACATATGTATAATAAAATTCTAACTGATCCGAATCTGTACATGAAATATTTTTCATTATTATCGATACAGATGCCGATTCTATAGTTTTTAGAATTTATGTCTGTTTGAGAACGTATCACGAGAAAACCACTGGACAGATTTTGATGAAATATGGCATGATGATAGCTGGTTATCCGGGTCAACATATAGGATACTTTTTATTGTGGGAAAATATCTCATCTCTGAGAAATCTATATTAAACATTAAAACGTAAGTAGAGACGAACCCAAGTGGAGGATGAGTCGCTAGTTATCGATACAGAGGCCGACTATATTGTTTTTAGAATTTTTGCTTGTCTGTCTGTCTGTCTGTCTGTCTGGGGGAAATGCATCATGAGAAAACCACTGGACGGATTTTGATGAAATTTTATTTATGATGATTGCTGGTTATCCGGGTCTAAATATAGGATACTTTTTACTGCGGGAAAATATCTTATTTCTGAAAAACCTATACTAAGCGTTAAAACGTAAATTAGGACGAATTCGAGCGGAGCAAGGATGAATCCCTAGTAACTTATAAGAACAAGTATAATATGCATACTTAAAGGTCACGCAAGTGTAAACGCGCCACAAGTTTCATTCATAAGCCTATAATAAATTAACGTATAAATATAATGGGTTTCTTAATCTTTGCTCTTAAGAACTGACGGACAGGTTCTGATTTTTTATAGCTTCTTTTTTGCTACATTCATTCATGTTCACCGAGATCGAGATTTCGTTGATACCGATATGTAACACAAGTAGCCAATTTCTTGGAATTTTGTTCGATTTCTGATATATTACATCGTTATAATAATTAAGTTCGTGCCCACGTTTTGGGAAGCTAACAGTACTTTTTCGTCCTTTAATAAGTATACATTTTGTTTTTATTTAAATAGTATTAACGCTACCGCGTCAGTCTGTTTGTGTATTAGTTCATTTCAAGTAAGCAACGAATTTTGATTTGATTTTTACAAAATGAAATAGGGTTGTTTATATATAGTTGAAAATTAAAAGCTTTGCTTTGTGCAAACATTCGTGATCATCACAAATGTATGCCCCCAGCGGGACTCGAACCCGCGACCGCTGGTATAGCAAGTAGAGTCAGTACAAACTGAGCCAAATATGTCATCAATTAGGATACAATTAGCTCTATATAATAAATGGAGTATAATCTCTTCAGCGATCATTTTTATAATTATACTTTCCCACTGCACTGGGAACATTATATGGCCAATTTAATGTCATGGTAATATGATTCTACATGTTTTTACTCGGTTTTACCTGTTTAAAAAGTGTTTTTTTTTTCTCTTATCAATAAAATTTCTTTCTAAATTCTTATGCATTACTATCTATTAATAAGTTTAGACTTAGTTCTTGACTTAAAATAGTAGTACCTGGGCGACCGAGCTTTGCTCGGAGTTTTTGGCCAAAAGTACAATTTTCTTTTTTTTTTTTAAACTAAAAACTTGTATTAATAACAAACAAATAAAGGTAAAAACTTTGTATCCGACCGGGATTCGAACCAGGACATCATTGTTGTCAATCTTGCGTCTTAGTCGCTTGACTACGATGCTTATGCCCGAGCGTGCGTAATTAGCGACCATAATATTTTGCGTGGAATAATGCGAAAGAAAACCGCATGAAAACTCGAATACACGCGTTTTCCCAGACATAAGACTAAACTAGATCGATTTTTCCCCCCCGAAACCTCACACATACCAAATGTCAGCGAAATTGTTAGAGCCGTTTCCAAAATCGCCGGTATATATAAATAAAAACACACAACATTCGTAATTGCCCTATATAAGAAAAATCTACATAATATAATATATAATAATACACATACATATGTAAGTCGATATGCTGCGACCCATTGACCTTATCAAAGTTATATGAATTCTCGACATAATCTTAATAAACTTGCGTAATTATTATTATACCCTTAATATTGTCCCCGAGTGTACTTTGATGAGTTTAGGGTCCAATTGAAAGTTAGCTTTAATTATTTGGCAAGTATTTAGGGCGCGTAATATGTTTCCTTGCATCAAAGAGTTTGCTTATCTCTTGCCTACCCATTATCTAGTATATTCATTTATTTCTATCTACATGTAATTTATAATATTTTATTTTATCACTAGCGACTTTGCTTCGATCGGGTTCGTCCCTATGTTGATTTCCCATACAAACTTTCATCCCCATTTTCACCTTCAGAGATGATTTCCGGAATAAAAAATATTCTATGTCAAGGTCTCAAACTATTTTCTTACCAAATTTCATTTAAATTGGTCCAGTAGTTTTTGAGTTAATTCGTTACAAACAAACAAAAATACGAATCTTTCCTCTTAATAATAGTAATGTATATCAAGGAAAATTACAAAAATACTTGATTATATAAACAAAATAAATGTACACTTAATTATTACTGTATAAGTTATGTCCGCGTGGAATAGTGGCAAGCTAGCGGCATTCTCCCGCAAAGTAGCAATGACGATGTTTTGGGTGATAACTAAGCCAACTCTCTCCTGTCACCAGTAGACGCGATAAGACGAGGTATTATGTCTTCTTTGCACTTCGACTCCATGGGCCAAGGGTTTCTACAGTTATTATTATTTCATTATATATTTTAACCGATTTTAAAAATAGTTATCAATTTATATGCCGTCTGACTAAAATAATACTAAAGAACCATATAAATGATGTCAGCCAAAATAAATATCAAAATCAGTGTACATGGTTTGCTGTTTATGCTATTCTCGATTTTGCCATACATATAGTTTGTATTCAGCCCTTTTTAACGTCCCACTGCGGGGCATTCCCTTCAATACAAGGGGTCAGGTCATATCGTTTAATTTCTTTAAATAATAAGGGATTTTATGTATGTATTAGTTAAATTGATACACAGTTTTTGAGAATTAAATATTAATATTTATTTATTTATTTAACCTTTATTGACCACTATTTACAATATAACGGTACAAAAGGCGGGCTTAATGCTAATTGCATTCTCTACCAGCCAACCTTTAGGCCAAACAGAGAAACATAATGAGCGGTACTAGATGAAAAGAGAAAAAAAAAAAAAAAATATATATAACATGTTCACATAACATACCTAAACACATATACATATACACATATTTACTTATATTAATACATACATATAATATATAATATATATACACACATACATATATATATATAATTATACGTACATATATACAGCTATACATATATAATTATATATTTAAAGAGACATATAATTATTAATATATAGATATATATAAGAGATGACGAGCTTAATATTTATGAATAATAAAAATAATACTATATTCTTTGATATTTTTAAGCATTAATTCTCTTACTCTTGAGAGAGGGCATAGTACTTATTTAGCTTATTTTTTCTTATTATAAAAAAGAACGTTAGCAATATTTTTTTATTAATTTTATTCAATATTTATAGTATTTGTAAACTATTTTAAAATATTGCATATTATTTTAAAACACTAGCGACTCACCCTCGCTTCGCTCACGTTCTTCTCTAGGTACGTTTTGACGAAAAAAAATCTTCCGATTTTTTAATAGTTATTCTGCTATTTGGGACCGAGAAATATCCTACAAATTACAGATTATCAAAATCGGTCCAGCAATTCTCGAGTTATAAGTGTTACAGAGTTATAAGTGAAACATTGTATGTTATTTTAAAACATAACAATTTGGCTTCATGTTCAGTTCTATGATACTCTTTCAATATTATATCTTAGTCTGAGATAATGCTGTAGTCTACGTGTTATTTGTTAAAATTATATTTTTATTTAATAGTACCTTAAGGGTAACATTTATTTAGTATATTGATTTTTTTACTGAAGTTGTGGAAATAAACTCGTATGAATCTGTCTTACTACCTCTATCAAAACCGACAATTTTTTAAGTATTTTTTGGCGGCTTGAACCTTGAAAATTAGATAATTTTACAAAATGTTTGCTTATTTATCCATTTGTGTGGCAGAGAATTAACCATTTATGTGCCACACGAAAAGACAGATAAACATAAGATCTTATTTGAATACTAGCATATATTATACAAGACATCAGCAAAGCTCCTTTTAGCGCTTTGCTCAAAGCTTCCTTCAAGTTAATCCGATGCCCCGAGGCGGTTGACTCGACCGACAACTTGCCTAAGTTTAATTAATTACTCGAATTGGGACCAAGTGTGTTTGTCTTGCCAAGTTCCCGCCAAACGCCAAGGTAGTTTACACTATGCAGGTTTTATATTATAGTTAACTAGCGACTCACCCTCGCTCCGCTCGGGTTCGTTCGTACTTAAGTTTTTAAATTTAGCATAGATTTCTCAGAGATGAGATATTTTCCCGCGGTAAAAAGTATCCTATATATTGACCTGGAAATCAGCTATAACCATACCAAATATCATCAAAATCCCTCCAGTGGTTTTTCTTTGATGTGGTAACAGACAGACAAAAATTCTAAAAACTATCGATTCGGCATCTGTATCGACAATAATGTCTATTTCAATAAAATTTTTATATTATATTATTATATTATAGTGCTATGGTAAATTGAACTAAAATAGGTAAAAGTACAAATAAAAGAACCGAGCGTGAAAACAGTGACAGCTATAGTAATTTATTTTCAACTAGCGACTCACTCCTGCTTCGCTCGGGTTTGTCCCTAAGTTGTTTCCCCATACAAATTTTCATCCCTATCATGAAGGGATAATTTCTGGAGTAAAAAGTATTGTATATCCTTCCCAAGGTCTCAAACTATCAAATTTCATCTAAATCGGTCCAGTATTTTTGGAGCTTATTCATTACAAGCAAACAAACAAAACATACAATATAAAGGACTGCGCTCATATTTCAAAAATAGCTTTTACTTTAAATCTGTACGTACATTATAATAAAGTTACAAAGCGAAACCTACATGAAATATTTTTGAAAAACAATGACTTTCGTATGGTGTACAGAATATTGATAAGAAAACAATCGACAAATTTAGTTATTTTTTTTTATTTTACTTACTAATGTACCGTCATGAATATACAAAAGCTCAGGATACAGAATTAGCGTCTAAAAGTGTCCTCAAAAAGAAGCGCACAATTCGAAAATATACGTTTTTTTCCAAATCTCTTTTATTCATTGCTTTTTGGATAACACAATTAAAACGCGCGTTGTTTCGTTGAAATAACTACTTTATGTGGTGTGCGTAAGTTCGAATTTGTCTTTAGACAATTAGAACTTTCGATGTTTGAATTATATTCTTTGGTTTGACTTAACGTCACATGTCGATGTCAGTTTTTAAAGAAATATTTGATAGAAAATGTGTATTTATGTTTTTATATATCAACTAGCGACTCACCCTCGCTTCGCTTCGGGTTGTCCCTAGAAAAAAACAAATCTATCTTACGAGACCCGTACACTTTTCCGGGATGATATATAGCCTATAGCCTTACTCATTTAACGGGCTATCTAATGCAAAAGAATTTTTCAAATCGGATCAGTAGTTCCTGAGATTAGCGCGAGATTTCCTGAGATTCAACCAAACAAACAAACAAACAAACTCTTTAGCTTTGTAATATTAGTATAGATATATCAACTAGCAACTCACCCTTGCTTCGCTCGGGTTTGTCTCTAGTTACGTTTAAACGTTTAGCACAGAGATGAGATATTTTCCCGCAGTAAAAAGTATCCCATATGTTGACCCGGGTATCCAGCTAGCATCATACCAAATTTCATCAAAATATGTATAGTGGTTTTCTCGTGATGCGGTTACAGACAGACAGACAGACAAAAAATCTAAAAACTATCGATTCGGCATCTGTATCGATAATAATGTCTATTTCAATAAGATTTTCCAAAAAATATTTAATGTACAGATTCGGCTTGGTTACAATTTTATTATATGTAATGTACAGATGTGTACTTTAGACCATAATATTGTGTATTATTATTTGTTGTGAAACAGAACCCTCTTGTGACAGTTCATTTTTAACTCACTATTAGGATTTTTAGTTCTAGTTTAAATAACTCAACATAAGAACTCCATATGGAATACACCACATAGTGTTAAATCGCTATTATCTACCATACAAAATAAACATCGTCAAGTTGTTACATTAGAAAGAAAAAGTCATGGGCATTAGTTAGTATATGGCTTAGTTGATTTCAGTTAGATGTTAGTATTTACGCGCTAATGCCTCGATTCACTTCTGGCCCGACTTAGTACTAAGGTATTATCGCGCTCTCCATTAGTACACTTTGTGTGGATATTCTACAAAAATATTTTTTGAAACAAATTTACATTGTTATGAAGAGAGTAAAAATACTAAATGGTGTCATATTTCTCATATGTATAATGTGTATATATGTGTATGTATGTAAATATATATGTATGTATGTTTGTTTGCACCTATTCCTCCTCTCTTTCTTTCTTTCTACCCAAAGGTTGTCTAGAATAGATCGCTCTCTAGTGATAAGGCCGCCTATTGTAGGTACTATTTCTCTTTAATCTGTTTCAACTATGTAATCTATACTAATATTATAAAACTGAAGAGTTTGTTTGTTTGTTTGTTTGTTTGTTTGGTTGAACGCGCTAATCTGGGGAATCACTAATCGGATTTGAAAAATTCTTTTTGCATTAGGTAGCCCGCAAACTGAAGAAGGCTATAGGCTATAGGTATATCATCCCGAAAAAATGTACGGTTCTCGTGGGACAAATTTGTTTTTGTCTAGAGACAAACCCGAAGCGAAGCGAGGATGAGTCCGTAGTATAAAATAATAGTGTACAATAAAGAATATTTGATTTAAAGAGACTAGGGTAGGGTGGGGTGCATATCTAACTTATATGTTACTTCATCCTCATAATCTAATCTGTGCACTAAATTTCATTCAAATCGGTTCAGCCGTTTCAGTGATAAGGAGTAGCAGACTTACATACAAGTTTTTGCATTTGTAACGGTGGTGTGACAAAGTGTTGAGCTCAGGAGATAATCTTTGAAAGTAAAGATAGAATTGAAAAGTAGCTATAGATGTAACTACAAATTGCTTATTAATAATTTACTAGCGTTACTTACGTTTTAACGTTTAGTATAGATTTCTCACAGAGGAGATATTTTTCTGCAGTAAAAAGTATCCTATATGTTGACCCAGATAACGAGCTATCATCAGGCCAAATTTCGCTAAAATCTGTCCAGTGGTTTTCTCGTGATGCCTTCCCAGAAAGACAAACAGACAAAAATTCTAAAAACTATAGATTCGGCCTCCGTACCGATAATAATGACTATTTCAATAAGATTTTCCAAATAATATTTAATGTACAGATTCAATTCAGTTACAATTTTATTATATGTATATATATTAAGTTCTTAAGTTTTTTTTAAAAAAAGTTTATGTATGTATACGAAATATATAATAATAATATTATGCTTATATAAATCTTTCTTTCGGATTTCCTATCGACAACAAAATAGAAGTTGAACAATAATTTTAACATTTCTGTTAGCAAAGGTTAAAACTTTCCCTTAAGCTGTCTATACTAGCCCGTTTAGAGCATGACTTTAAAAATATATTTTAATACTCATACTCGTCATACTCTTATAAGAAATCAAAATTCCATGCCGTTAGAGTTCAGGCTGTGTGTTTAGTCAGTCAGTCAGTGTTAGAGTTTTGTTTAGTAACTTCGTCTCGAAGTAAACTTATGTCACCAAAAGCTCTTTAACTCATATAAACCATAAGCTTGATCCATACAAAGCTTTCATTCTGAACAGATCCGGCTCATTACCGATGTTGCAGTGAATCAAGGGAAACCGACTATTTTAATTGTTCCTGCATGGCCCATTCACAATGGATCGCGTCGTTTTCGAAGTGCCCAGCTTTAATGATTTAGATGTTTTAGTCATATTTGTTCTGATTTCTTTGAATGTCATACATTTTGGCGTTTTGAAATTAATCTATTTTATAGGAAAAATTGAAATTTACATACAAGACACAGACATAAAAACCAATTATAATAGTACTTTAAGCGTTTCAATACTTTTTTAATTAATTAACTGGTAAAGAACGCTTGTATAAGTAAAATCGTCTTACGTATAAACTTACGACTCACTCTCGCTTTGATTCGGCTTCATCTCTCGACAAAAACAAATGTATCCCACGGGATCCGCACATTATTTCGGGATAAAAAGTAAACTATGTGCTATTCCAGACTATAATCTATTTCTTTGCCAAGTTTCACCCAGATCCGTTTAGTCGTTCGGGCGTAAAAGAGTAACATCCATCCTAAATACAAACTTTCACATTTATAATATTGATATATTCATATGTACATCTAAAAAGGGCTTTAAATAATTATTTACTCTAAAGGTATACGAACTTCAAATATCTATGAATGTAATTCCTTTGGAGGCAATGGTTTGCTCCTGAGTACTTCTCTAATAGCGGAATGGACCATGGGAGTAACCCCTTGGTTGTTGTGGTCTGCTTCGGCAGGCCTGCTGTCGGGGTGTCGTGGTTGCGTGCGTAAGCGATCACGCCCCATTAAAACGGGGGGTTTTGTTGGGTTTTAGTGGGTAGTACTGGTTTCTCTAACCACTGGGTTTCACATAACCACCTGTACGTATATATGCTGGTGGTATGCGTAAATACACATTTCCCAACGTTAAAATATAGACGTTATAATAATAATAGATATGAATTGTAACTCAGTACATAAATTTTCGTATTTCTTTAGGCATTATGTATTGTGAAAAGTTGAGACATCATTATTTATTTTAACTAGCTATCCAATTTTTCTTCTCATAACTTCTAACTATATTTTAAACTTCAGATACTGTAATAAACTAATATCTCCTGGGAAGCAGTAGAAGTAGCGGGTTAAGAAGGAAACTTATTATAAATAAAACTATTGTTTAGAATTTTATCGCGCTTTTGTTTAACTTTTTTATTCTCAATGTTCGAATGCTTTACAGCAAATATGGTTACAGGAAAGACTCAAGCTAACAATATTTTAGTTTTATTTGAAACTAGCGACTCACCCTCGCTCCGCTCGGGTTCGTTCCTAGTTACGCTTTAACGTTTAGTGTACATTTCTCAGAGATGAGATGTTTTCCTGCAGTAAAAACTATCCTATCTATTATATCCTGATAACTATAATATATATATATATATATATATATATATATATATATATATTATAACTATAATATATATATATATATATTATAGTTATAATATATATATATATATATATATATATATATATATATATATCTATTATATCCTGATAACCAGCTATCATCATACCAAATTCCATCAAAATCGGTCCAGTGGTTTTCTTGTGTCACAGACAGACAGTCTATCTGTCTGTGTCTGTAACAGACAAACATTCTAAAAACTATATATTCGGCCTCTGTATCGATAATAATAGTCATTGTTTCTAGTATAGATTTATTCTAGAAATAAGTTCTTGTCAAATAATAGTACAGACAGCAAGACACATTTGTATGTTTAATACAAATTAGCACACATTTACACATAAACTCCATAATCTACTTAATTAACATATTTCATACAGTACTAGTCGAGCAATGGAGACCCAATAAAAATATTATAACCCAAAAATTATAACACGTAAAATAATTCCACCTAATATATCTTCTAGTGGGATCAAAGCCAACTAAACCAGTAATGCTATAATAAAAGGTTAGCAGAAAACCAAAATTTAATTTCATGGAAACTACAACGAATAAGGGCGAAATTAGCTAACAATGTATTTTGCTGTTACAAAGAACTAGATGTCTAGATGTGGCATTTCTTTTAATTTTGAATAAGTTTTTTTTTTAATTAAAAAAAATGATTTTAAATTATAGGGTCGTTCATTTCAACAAACTGAAGCAAATAGATCAGCCGTGACAATTCTCTTGAAATATAGACACTTCTAAAACCTATAGATTTAGCATCTAAATAATATTAACTATTAGTTTACAAACCTTACTTTAGGGCTATTTATTAACCCCAAACGTGCGTTCACCTTGTCGTGGTGGCGGGGTTCATTAGCATCTGGCAGTTTAGGCGGCGCAAAGCCAAGAAACGCATAGGGAGGTGGCCCACTTCGGTGGGCGGTGTACCATGGGGGTTGCTCCTGGTACTTCTCTGATAGCAGAGTGGACCGTTGGAGCAACTATATGGTTGTTGTAGTGTGCTTCATTTGGCCTGCCGTCGGAGCGTCGTGGTTGAGTGTGCAAGCGATCCTGTGGCACCCCTTAAGACAGAGGTTTTATTGTATTTTAGTGGGTAATATTGCCTTTGCTAGCCTATGAGTCACTCATAACCACTTATATGTCTATACGTGGTATGCGTACTCGTAAATGCATTTCTCAACATAAAAAAGGGCCATTTGTTAAAGATAAGTTTTTTTTTAAAAGAACATAATATAAAGATAACATTCAAAGTTTTATGTTTACCAAATCTCTTTTGATTGTAGTTAAAAATAAAACCTCATTGCATAAAATCGGTTAATGCCGCAGGTACAAAATAAGTTGGTGTCACCTAAATTTTGTAGTGTCTACTTGAAAGCTAGTATAAAAGCAAAATTTGAAATTCCAAGCATTCCCTAAGAAATATTACTCTGCCAGTGACATTAAGGTTATACAGCTATTTACGAAAAAGTCACAGTGAACAGAAAGACGTAGAGATAGGTCACTAATAGATTTATAACTTTTATGGGGTTTTTGATGGCAAAAGAGATAATTAAAGATAAGTAAAGTTTTAGTCTTTCTTCAATAACTCAATGTATCAAATCTCGAAAGAACACTTACATATAACCCTAGGATGATTGTCGAAGCTATTGAAATTAAAACAACATCCAAATCAATAAAAAAAAATAAAAATCGACTTCCAGGCCCTGAAAAGTAAGAAATAACTAAACGGGGATTTTCATTTACTATAGATACTTAATCAGATATTTTCGAAGTCGGTGTGCTTCGATTTGTATTGGCTGGCATTGGTATTATATATAGGGATACACGCTCGAATTGAAAACCTCCTCCTTTTTGGAAGTCGGTTGAAAATGGATGTTATGGAAATAAAGATCCTCCTATCCTCCTGACATAAACTAAACTAATTCCTTTTCACTCTCAAAGTCCGATGGGACGATACTTCGACACGACCGGTGAAAGTTAAAGCGCAGGACCGGCTACTACCGAGAATATCTTAACAGAAAATCTCAGTGAACAAACTTGACCCGAGCCTGGATTTGAATTCAAGACCTCCGGATCAGCAGCTTTACATGTCAGCCACTAGACCATCAAGACAGACACAATTAAGATTATATAATTAATAGATTATTCATGATAACTATTGGTAATAGTTGACAAACACTACCAGTCAGACGCCTACTACAGGTCACATAACAGTTTAATTTAATAACTTCCTTTTTAAGCTTAGAAAGCTTCACGTAATGAGATGATATTGCCTAAATTTTGTACACGCAAACACTAGTGATCGCCCACGGGTTCACCCACGTGCTGTTTAGAATTAAATGACTTGTTTTGATACTTTGAAACTGTACAACTTAACAAATGCTTATTACCCTACTAGCGAGTTATTGCTACTTCACTCGGCACTTTCCTGTTCCTAATAGTAGCCTATGTGTCCAGAATATTATCTATCTGTTCACTAAATTTTATCAAAATCCATCCAGTCCAGAGCTTAATTCTCATTAACCTTGGCATCTTTACCATATCGGCTTAATAATACAAAGTTTTTTTTTAAATCTAGCAAGAATTAAATTAAAATCGACATCAAAAATTTTATTAGCACCAATAAAAGCCTCATTGAAATCAGTTTAGCCTTTTAGTTATATAACAAAAAGTATGGTAGTTTGTAAATCAAAGGCGGGTATTTTGTATTCATTTATATTAATAACACTTTAAAGTATGTAAAAATGTTGTTTTTTTTTAATAAAAAGATATAAAATTATAAAAATATTATTAGAAATATCAACTTTAATTATTTTCACGAAAAACCCCTATGAAATAGGTATATTCATAAAAATTAATTATTAAAATCGGTTCACAATCAGGTAAAATATCATTTCAATATAATCACAAAACCTCCACAGGTACACCCAAATAATGTACATAGGTAATCCTTATTTGAAGTAGGTCAAAGATTAAAAACTCTGGTAATTATTTAATTATATATGGAACTAACGACTCACCCTGGCTCCGCTCGAGTCCATTTTAATGATTAGTATAGATTTCTCAGAGATGAAATATTTTCCCGCAGTAAAAATTATCCTTTATGTCGATCCAGACAACCAGCTATCATTAAACCGAATTTCATCAAGATCTATCCGATCTAAAAAACTAGATTCGGTTTCTGTATCGATAATAATGACTATTTCGATGAGATTTTCCAAAAAATATTTAATATACAAATTAGACTCAGTTACAATTTTATTTTATGTATGGATTATAGCGTGTATATATACATACATATTTATACGGTTTTTCTTTTTACTTATGCTTCTTTTTATATATATTTTTGATCATTTCTTTGCACTTTATCTTTCTGTCCCGCTATTTAACACTATTTCCCACATACATAGCTTGACTGGAAGAGATCTCTTATAGAGATAAGCTCACCTTTTTCAACGTAATGCATTTTTTGTTTAAATTATATAGTGCAATAAAGAATATATAATAAATTAAGGCCACATCCAGAACTATATATCTAGGTTAAAAAGGTTCTGATATCATATACGGGACGCGGTCAGGGGTCGGCTTTGCGGCTATACGCTTTGCAAAGTTACATCATAGCTGGCCAACTTAATAATTCTATTTTAAATTCGTCACCAAATTCTGCGCAATATTATATCTACATTACTATTATAAAGAGGAAAGATTTGTATTTTTGTATGTTTGTAACGAATGAACTCAAAAACTAATAGACCGATTTAGATAAAGGTAAGAAGATAGTTCAAGACCCTGGGAAGGATATAGGATATTTTTTATTCCGGAAAGCATCCCTTAAGAGGGTGAAAATGAGGATGAGAGATTGTATGGGGAATCAACCTAGGGCCGAGCCCGAACGAAGCGAGGGTGAGTCGCTAGTACTTAACTTATGATTTTAATACACTATTTTTACAAAAAAAATTTGCATACAAAACATACAAATATATATATATATATATATATATATATATATATATATATATATATATATATATATATATATATATATATATATATACTAATTAGTAATCTATATTTAATGTTGCCATTCTAATATTTATAACATAACGAATAATATTAATTAGGTAAATTTAAAATTTAAAAGATCCCCTACGCAAAAAATACTTATAGTTTAAGGAATAACCCTTAAAAAAGTAAATAATTTTGGAAAAGAGCTTTAACTTTTACACTGCTGAACCGATATTAACCAAATATAGCTAAAAACAACCGCCAGGAAACTGGCTTTCAAATGAAAAAAACTGCATCGAAATCGGTCCATCCGTTTGAGAGCTACGATGCCACAGATAGTTACACACACATACAGACGGACATCGACGACAAACTTATAACACCCCTCTTTTTAATTAAAAATAAAATATTAATTATTCAAACCATATTAATGTTCTTTTTTGTGGGTAGGCTGTTTACAACAGCTATATTATGCATCTAACACCTTAGTCCCTCCCGTGACCATGATTGCTGTAAAGCAATCGAAACGTCGGGAACAAAAAAATCAAAATAAATCCGCGAAATAATCCGGAAAGATAGTTTTATTTAAAATGTCAAATATTCGCGTAAATCTAAGAAAGTAATGGTCGATGTAATTTAAATTTTTTTTTAAAATATTTACTTCCGGTTTAAGGCTAAAAAAAATCTATTCGTTTTGGAGTCTATAGAGAACATACACACATCGATTTTTATGTATATACATATATAAATTCTTATAAATTCCTAACTATACAATAATGACTTAATTTAAGAGATTTTTTTACATCATACTAATATTTTTCATTTAATTTATGTCGGCATAATTATGTTTGTAATTAAAGTTATAACAAAATAGGTTTAGTAAGGAAACTCTAAGTTGTAGTATGTATGTTTGTACTTTGAATAAAGCTGTTGATAGTGTGGATATGATTCAGAAAATTTGCAGACTGTCTTCAATAAAAGTTTTATTTTTTTTAAACTTATTATACTAATGTTATAAATGTGAAAATTTATTAATCAGTTAGTGTTTGTGTTAAAACTTTTTCAATTCAATTCAATTATTCTATTGTTAATGGCTGTCAAAGCGTGCCAGTTGAGCACAGATTACTTCGCCAATGTCATGTAGAGTGAAGAAGACACGAAGAAGATAACTTCTTCAATTGTCGCGTGAAAGAATTCGCGCGTTAGCGAGATACTAGGCGCCAATACGTCGCGACCACAAGCATCGCGCGAATTCAAAATACGTGCGTAAATCGTTATCATAACAATTATTATCGTTATTAATTATTATTGTTATTTTTTAGTTTACTCCAGAGCGTCTAGTAGTAGTAGTGACTAAATTCGTCCCCAAATGCTCGCGCTTTGTTAGGCTTCTTCTGGACGCAACGGTCGCGCGTGATTTGGAGCACAAACGCGTTTCTGCATTAGTGCAGAAATTAGTTGCAGCATCCTAACAATTTAATTATTAATACCAGGACTTCACTAATTAAATAACCTCATGGTCACCCCATATAAGACCACCCGCTACCAAAACACATAAAACTTGCACTATTATGCAAACTTCGGTAACTACTAACTAAGCGAGACAATAACAGGAGATGAGCCACTTGGAGATAAAATTCACTAATGAACGTACCAAAAATATTATAAGTTAAGCAAATCTGAGCAAGAAGTTATAACTAGGTAAATGTATACCCCTGGAGAAATATTTTGTTTGATATAATTTAAAGCATCCTAAGTGAGATCTATACATTATCTTCATCTAAAAATTATTAATCTGTTGCAACGTTTAAAAAAAGAAGTTATACATTTTTAGATTGATAGCGTTTAATTATAAACTAGCGACTCACTTTCGCTCCGTTCGGGTTCGTCTCTAGTTACGTTTTAACGTTTAGTATAGATTTCTCAGAGTATAGTAGGGTAAAAAGTATCCTGTATGTTGATCCGGATAACCAGATATCATCATACCAAATTTCTTTAAAATCTACACAGTGGTATTCCTGTGATACGTTCCCAGACAGACAGACAGAGAAAAATTCTAAAAACTATAGATTCGTCCTCTGTACCGATAGTAATGACTATTTTGATAAGATTTGAGATTATTTGCTGATGACCTAAAAATCTATAAAACAGTGAAAAATTCATCTGATATGCTGTCATTACAGGATGATTTAAATGAAATCAGTCTTTGGTGTAACAAAAATCGTATGTCTCTTAATGTGAAGAAATGTTTCTTTATAAAATAATCCAGAAAAATAAAACCGCTTGTTTCAAATTACACTATTGAAGGTACCCCGCTACAGAAAGTTAATGAGATTAGAGATTTGGGTGTAATCATGGACGACAAA
The DNA here is from genome assembly GCA_033884665.1 of Argynnis bischoffii washingtonia. Taxonomy (NCBI): domain Eukaryota; kingdom Metazoa; phylum Arthropoda; class Insecta; order Lepidoptera; family Nymphalidae; genus Argynnis; species Argynnis bischoffii. The sequence continues at coordinate 1,210,916 of JAEMGE010000029.1, forward strand.
TTAAAATTCGTTCAGCACATCACTAGATCAATTAATAAAGCAGCTAAAGCTCTCGGATTTATAAAACGTAACACTAGAGGTTTCTCTGCATCAACTAAAACATTATTATATAATGCTTTTGTTCGTAGCCATCTGGAATATGCTTCTGTAGTTTGGAATCCATTCTATAGCATTCACTCACAACGCATTGAGAAAGTACAACGTAATTTCACCAAGCATTTAACATTTTTTTGTAATGGAATTTGTCAAAGACAGCCCTACCAAAGCCGTATCTCCTTTTTCAAAATGATATCCTTAAGTAACAGGCGTTCAGTGCTCGATCTTTGTTTTCTGCATAAAATCTTGAACGGTGCAGTTCAGAACAAGGAATTACTTGAACGTAAAAATGTAGTAGTTCCCCGTAAGCACCAAAGCTCCCATAAATGTAATACTTTCCATATCCCTTGTGTCAAAACTAACCTTGGTTCTCAATCTCCCATCGTCCGAATGTGTTCGCAATACAATATTATTTCTAAGGCCTTACCAGAATTAGATATTTTTCATGATTCTTTCAATAAATTTAAGCACAAACTATTGCAATATTATTTATCCAAAACTGTTATTTAAATATACAAATAATAATTTTATACTACTCATAATTAACTATAATCGAATTATTTTATTTTAATTTTACGTTACGCTAATTCTAATTCATGTTAATTTTGTATTTTTTATTAATATGTACACTTGTAATTGATATGCATGTCTGTTTCTTTTTTTTTATTTATTGTATGGAATTGTTTTAACATGTATATTGTAAGTGTGCTTAATAATAAATAAATAAGATTTTCCAAAAAATATTAAGACACGCGGTAGCGTGTCCCACCAAGTTTTACCGGTGGTAGGACTCTGTCAAGCCTGAGGAGTCCGACTGGATGGGTACCACCCCCTTATCTATTTCTGCCGCCAAGCAACAATGATTGCATTGTTGTGTTCCGGTTTGAAGGATAAGGTAGCCAGCGCAATTACAGGCAAGAGGCATAACATCTTAGTCCTCACAGTGATAACGTACCGGCGGTTCTGCAGTTTTGTTACATATAACTTAAGTGCATGAACCGTAGGTGTTATGGGCGACAGGTATCGCTTTCCATCAGGTGGACTGTCTGCTCGTTTATCACTGAATACCATAAAAAAAAAAAATTCAAGTCAAAGAAACTGGCGACGCAGCACCGTGTGTATATTCACACGAACCATTTGGAGCCACTTTTCACCTCGTAATAACTCAAAAACTATTTAACATAAACTCATGAAATTTGGTTCATCTATTAAATCCTCTTAGATTAACTAGAATCCTTATTTTCATAAACACAGCTCTCACGGTTATTGAGATATTAACGTCTAAAAATCGGCATTCTTATTACTGACTGACTGACATATAGTAGTAAAACCTAACCCACTTCCAGATGACCTAGAAAGTTGGTTTTTGGTTTCCAGATATTGTAGCAGTCGTAATCTATATCGGTAATCGTGAGCAAAGGGGAAAAAATCCCTTAAAAGATGATTTCTGGTATAAAAAGTATCCTATATCCTTCCCAGGATCTCAAACTATCTTCTTACCAAATTTCACCTAAATCGATTCAGTAGATCCAAAGATTATCCCCTACTACGTCACAAGCTCACAAACTTTACCTCTTTATAATATTATAAGTATAAATAAAATGGCAAAACTTAAGAGTCTAGAAGCAAAAGAAAAATAAAACTATATCTTAGAAAAATACGATTTTCTTTATAATACCAAAATATAGACTTCTAAGAGTGAGCTTATTTCAGTAATCCTATACATTACAATGGACTGAAAGCGTTTTATATTATACTACGTAGGTACGTTTCAACGGTTAGTATGGAATAGATAGACTATATACTATATAATATATAGCCTATAGCCTTCCTCAACAAACGAGCTATCTAATGCAAAATGAATTTTTCAAATCGGATTAGTAGTTCCTGAGATCAGCACGTTCAAAAATCAAACAAACAAACTTTGCCTCTTTTTAATATTAGTATAGATTTTTTTAATAATAGAATTAAAATTATTATGTACACGAACCAAAAATAGCACAACATCATATCTTTCCTTAGAATTAAGCCGGGATTCTTGCAAGATAAGGAAATGAAGTTAGAGGTTTATGAACTTTATAATACCATTCATGGTTATCTATACAGATAAATAAAATTAAAATGTCTGTTTGTAATGTCAAAATAACAGCTTTTTACTAAATTAACTTTATGTCCGTTTGTTCCGGCTAATCCCCGTAATGGCTGGGTTGATTTTGACGGGACTTATCTTACAGATAGCTGATGTTATAAGGAGTAACTTAGGCTATTTTTATGTTAGAAAAAGAATTACGGTTCGGCTCCAAAAAGTCAAACGTACTTAGAGACACACCCGGGCGAAGCGAGGGTAAGTCGCTTGTTATACATAGGTATATGTAAAGTGTGTATGTATATTTGTTACTCCTTCACAGCTGAAACAGCTGGTTTTGAATAAAATTTAGTGCTCAAAAAGACTTTGACTTGAAGTTATAAATACCTAGACTGCTGTTAGGCACCTAGATACCCTTTCGAGGAAAGCGATGGTAAGCTGCTAGCTATATAGAAGAAGTGAGTAATTTATCTTTACATACCTGTATATAAAACTAAAAAAACTAGTTCTTACATATGGTTCCACTTGTAAATGGCCAAAATATTATACCACATTAAGCTACCATATTCATGTTACACTTATTAAAAAAATGTTGAATGCGACTATTATTAATATTTCTTGAGATTAGCCTACAAGTCCGGTGAAAATAGACAAAATAATTGTAGTAGGTTTGCAATAATTCGCCTGAAAATTGGGAAAAATATAAAAAATCCCCATCGGTTCTACATCTGCAAAATTTTTTATTAAAATTGACAAGTAAAAATATCGGTTTTTTTCCCTTTTTTTAGGTAAACGGTAAGTGCTATCATAAAGACAGGACAGACGATCAAAAAACAATCTACAAAAATTATTCCTATACTTTTTTATATATTTAATAATACTATTAAGTCAACAAACAAACATACAAACAGACAAATACTATTCCCATTACTATAATAATAATGAAAGATGTAAGCTTATTCTATTCTACAAAATATAATTTGTGACTTCACAAGTCATAATAGCGCCATCTAGTATTTATCATGTAAACTAATACTTAGTTCAATATTTGCTATTAACTTATACTATAGATGGCGTTAGTTGTTTTGTATTATTGTTATACCCAAAAATAGCAATTTATTTAAATTTTTTACTGCATACTATGTATAATACATATTCATATCATTTGTTATATTTTAAGAACTTCAATAATATTAACTAACAGCGCCATCTATATATAAATATTGATAACTTTAACAAAACCAAAGCTTTAGTTTAGTCGATATTTGTTATAGTATTACAAGAGATGGCGGGTAGAATGCCTTTTTCAAGGGATCTTTAATGTTATGGATATGAAATTTTGGATCCTGCAAATACGGTTACGGATTTGAAATTATTTCGGATTATCTGAAAATTAAAAGGAAATTACAAATAGGTAATGATTTGACCTTATCTGTAGGTTATCATATGGTACTACAATATGCCCGGGGGAGAGCCAACTTCTACCGGGCGCGTCCCCAGGTGGCGGATCGGGGAACGCCACCCGCTTTGTGCAGGGCGGGTGGTACCGGAGAAATCCGGCGCGGACCAAAGCAGGACGGGGCTGCTCTCCGTTGAGGCTTCGGCTTCCGGAGTTGCGGCCACCGGGAGCGGGGCCTCTTCGGCGGTCTCGTGACCGGAGGGTGGGGACCGGTTGCGGGACTGTGAAAACAGGCCCGTAACCGGTAGAGGGGAAGGCCGCGGTGGGAGAGGAGTGCCGGTATTTCGGTGCGCCGTTCTCCCTGCCCCCCGCGGCCTTGACGGGGCTGCCACCGTCTTAGATGGCAGACGCGGTGGGGCTGCAGGGGAAGAGGAGTGTCGGTGTGTCGTTGCCGCTCTCCCTGTCCTCTGCAGCCGATTGAGGGGTGCCCACTTCGGTGGGCGGGAAGGTTTAATGGGGCTGCTCCGGGTACTTCTCTGATTTAGCAGAGTGGACTATGGAGCAGCCCCATTGGCCGTAAGGCCTGCCGCCGGGGCGTCGCGGTAGTTATGCGTAAGCGATCCCGCGGCGCCCCACTAAGGTGGAGGGGAGGGGAAAGTTGGGGTTTAGTGGGTAGTACCGGCTTTTCTAGTCGGTGAGCCCCACATAACCACCTGGGGGTACAGGTGGTATGCGTAAATGCATTCCCCAACTATAAAAAAAAAAAAAAAAAAAATGGTACTACAATATGAGATTGACTAAAACAGCAACTATTTGGATATATTTTTATTTTTTATCCCTACTTTTTTCCTAATGAAACAGTCACATATTATCACACATATTTTTATTTCTTTGCTGCGAAATATCACCACGACCATGCCTTATCTATGATATAAATTTCAATTGATTGTTTGATTTTAAGCTTAAATTAAAAATATTCAGAATCAAAACTACAATCGCACTAATCTATATAAATATTATAAATGCGAAAGTTTGTCAGAAAGTATAAATGTATGGATGTTTGTTACTCTTTCACGCAAAAACTACTGAATGGATTTTAATAAAACTTTTCAATAATATAGCTCATACATCAGAATAATACATAGGCTATTTTTTATCCCGGAACAATGTACGGTCCCCGTGGGATAGATTTGTATTTGTTTCTCTAGAGGCGAATCCGAGCGAAACGAAGGTGAACCGCTAGTCTTCAATATCATTATCACTGATGATCAAAATTATAAATTACATTAATTCCCTAACAATAATAAACATAATTGCCATATACAAGTATTTGTAAAAAAAAATCTCTAGTCCCACAATTTTTTTTTTCGCCCGTTCTTTTCAAGTGTAAGATGTTTTCTGCCAAAGGAATTGGTAGACACAATTTCTTCTAGTAAAATCATTTATTCTGATTTTTTTTGATATTTTGATGTGCGAGTCAGTTTCAACATGATAACCAAACACCATTTGACTTATGAATGAAAACACCGCGAGGAAACCTGTATGTGTGAGAGAATATAGCAAGTTTTCGAAAGACATGTGAAGTCCGCCAACCCACACTTGACCTGCGTGGTGGACTATGGTTTGTCCCTTTACAGCCCAGGAACGGTAAAAAGAGACTAAATAAAAATGCTTTGTATGGAAATATTTTAATTTTTGAAACACAATTTCTAACTTTCGTCCTATTTAAATGCTCCCTGTAAAATTTCGTAAATCCTCACAAAAGTATTCATAATTGTGAATTTACAGCGCCTTGGTCGAATAAAAAAATGCAAAACGATCGTAAACGTATACAAGCGTTCTCTAAGGACGTTTAATATGTACTTCAGTTTTACTCCAGCTTGAATATTCGAAATTATTTTGAACCTTACTGTCATTAAAATAAGAACGACGAATTTTATGTTGAATGTAAAATTGTCAGTCATTAAAACCACAGCTTTATTGTTATTATAGAATTTTTCGCTTTTTGATTCATGATATTTTGAATAAGAGACTGTTAAATGTCAAATACTATGTAACGTATGTACAATATTTTTTTTTATACTTGAAAACATCACACATAATAATAACGTTCATACATTATTCTGTACAACTTTTTGTTTTCTTTGAATCTAGTAAAATTTAAAATGGACATTATTTTTGAGAAAATGCAATCGTCCCGCAAGGTGTTTTTATAAGAAAATTTTGAAACAAATGAATTTGAAAGGACCCGTGTTAAATTATCACACTACTATTGTAAAGACGAAGGTTAGTGTATTTCTGTATGTGTGTATGTTTGTTGATTGCCTCGGTGATCTAGTGGCTAGTATGTACGGCAGATCCGGAAGTACTGTGTTCGAGTCACTGTCATTTCTATCAAGATATTCTCAGTAAAAGCCCGGAGTTGAGAAGTTGGCGGTGTTGCACCCCCGTGCCTCGGAGAGCACGTAAAGCCGTCGGTCCTGCGATTTAACTCTCACCGATCGTGTCTTGTGTCGTCCCACCGGAGTATGAGAGTGACAGGAATAGAGAGTGCACGTGGTGTCTGCGCGTACACGTACTGCACTATAATAATAATAGTCCTCCTGACCGATTCCGGCCACGGTGGCCAATCTTATTGAGACTAGCCAACTACGCAGGAGATATTATAGCGCACAAGTGTATATATGCACTATAATATCTCCTGCGCATCTGGCTAGTCTTAATGAGATTAGTTGTCGTGGCCGAAATCGACCAGAAGGACATCATTGTATGTTTGTATTTTCTTAATGCAAAAACAGCTAAACGATTTTGGGTGGAAAAACACATAGGCTACTGTTAATAACAAAATTTGCCAAAAGATGGCGATGCCATATATAATATTTTAAAAACAAAAGCCACGTAGGGAGATTCGCGCGAATCGAGGGGAAGCGAGTACAAAATTGTATTACTTGTTCTATCAAAAAGATTTTTTATATATTTAATAACATCAAACTTTTATATTCTGAAATCTTGAAAGTACCTACTCTATTGTAGCTTTAAACGCTCCCGGCGTTTTACTGAATTTTGTTAAAATAAATTTTCATATTTATAGCAGTTATTAGGTACTTATTAGCGAAAAGTATTAAATTATACTCTCCGAAATAAAAGTTATGTATTTCATATTGATTATCTTATCTAATGTATTTAAACGAGCAATTCTTGTATATTAATTTATTTATTTATTTATACTGGCGATACCGGAAACGGCTCTAACGATTTCGCTGACATTTGGTACATTGGGGTTTTCAGGAGCGAAAAATCGATCTAAATTAATCTTATGTCTGGGAAACCGCGTGTTTTTGAGTTTTCATGCGGTTTTTTTTTTTTGCATTATTCCATGCAAAATATGGTCGCTAATTTCGCACGCTTGGGCATAAGCGCATGGTCAAGCGGCCGAGGCTCAAGATTGATTCACGGGTGTCCGGGCTCGAATCCCGGTTGGATAAAAAGTTTTTACTTTTGTTTTTTTGTATTTATTCAAGTTCTTAGTTTTTTTTTTTATCTAAAAAATACGGTATAACAAAAAAGAACTCCGAGCAAAACTCGGCCGCCCAGGTACTCTTATTTTGAACGAGCTACTTGTATTTAACTACGATTACTAACGATTTGGATTAAATTTTGTATTTAGATAAGATTTTGCTATTAAGTTTATATAATTTCTAAAAAAAAAGCAATTTTTACATTTTTTCCGAAAAAGACGATTTAACAAAACGATACTTTACAGATCTAATTATATGACAACGTTCGCGCCACCTATCGTTTGTAACATCAAAAATATTCAGTAGAACTGGCGAACGAATTACTAAAGTTTCACCGTTATCGGGTGGTACAGACATACACTTATCTTTGACCAACTTAAAAAAGAGGAATCATTCAATTCCACTGTTTGTTTTTTAAGTATATTTGTCAAGCACCTTAACATTCCGATTGGAGAACTCGGGTGAAGAGGAAATTTCTTGACTTTGGGGAGCGAAGTCGGTTCGAGCTTAATACCACAGCTTGAGACGCAACAATCTGATAGATCGATCCACCTATGACGATCAGAAGCCCGCAATGCATACGGTCCTTCTCAAAGAAGATTGGCTTACATTGCTTATGAGAACACATGAACTACAATTATCTCTCCAAAGTGTATGTTTTAAGTTATTTTCGCCAATTGTAAACCCATTATAATGAATAGATTAAGAGGGTGGTAAATTTTTAGAGATGAGACGTAAAAGTCTTTGAACCATTTTAATTAAAAAACAATTACTATATATCATAACTTCTTTAAACAAAATTTTCACAGAAGCCATCTTTTGGAAACATCTGATCTCTTTCAGCAATAGAATTTTTAAGCACCATTTAGTATTATCTTTGTTTTAAATAGGTCGATCTTCCATTTTATAGATGAACTTAAGATATAAATCATATATAATGGTTTCATTTTGATAAATGAATATTTATACGTAGATTGTTGAAGCTGAGCTTTTTTGCTTAACTTTGCCAAGATTTTTTACATAGAACGTTATTTAAATGTGAGAATAATTTTTATCCGTATTTTATACTGTATAATAATTATACTAGCGATCCGCGCTTACTTCGCTTAGCTTTAATTTGTTATCAAAACATCGATTTTTTTTACTTTCTACAAATATTATATATGCGCGTTGTTTACATATAAACCTTTCAGAATTAATTTTCTAAATGATATTGAAAATTAAACAATATCCACAGTAACTACAGTGTACTGGAAGTTCAAGTAGGTTGGCCACGGCTAACTTCTCAACTCCTTTTCTTCCTTTAATCTTAGAAAATTCATTTACGCATACCCTCTGCACATACAGGTGGCTCTGTGTGACTCACTGACCAGAAAAGCCAGTACTACCCACTAAAACCCAACAGAAATTTCCCCCCTTTAACAGGGTGTCGTAGTATACTATACGTACTTAACCAAGACGCCCCGATGCGACGATAAGCCTGCTGAAGCAGACCAAACAACCAAGGGGTCACTCCCACAGTCCACTCTGCTATCAGAGAAGTACTAGGAGCAAAAAAAATGTCATAGTGTCCATTTTTCTTAGACTTACGCTAATATTTAGCATTTTCAATAATTTAAAATAAATCTTTTCGGATTTCTTAATGTAAAATACATGTTTGATATTTAGTTCCGACGTTACGAATGTATTACAGAAAGCATGGTCACAGGCATTCTCTCCCATAAAAAACCTATTTATTGGCCATATCTTCTACAATCCATTTTAAAACAAGTTAAATTTTAATACATTTGTTCTACGTTTTAAAGTAAAGACAGGTGTAACAGCTAGTATGTATATATCTGTATCGAATCGCATCGATTGTCGTGAATTGTCCGTAAATGGCGCGACTTAGGGCCAATCTTCTGTACTAATACTTAAGCAGGGTGAGTAGCGTCGGAAAAAACATAACCCTTTTTATATAACAACCTTCTGCCTCTGGTTTTGCTTGCCATATTTCTATTTAATTTACAATTTTTGCAGCCAGAATAGTCCTTACTATTTGTAATGTAACAAAATCTTGATATAATAGATGGCGGTACGTCGAATTAGTAGAAAACATTAAACAAAATTATTCATGATGTCCTCCTGACCAATTTCGGCCACGGCGACCATTCTCACTGAGCCTAGCTGACTGCGCAGGAAATATTAGGCTGGTTTTCTTCTTACATTGGCGGTCGGCGTTCACCATCAGTACACGCGAACTAGACGCTGAGGATCAACGCCGACCGTCAGCGTGAGAAGTAAACCAGCCTATAATCGCGGTGGTCGCAGCTGCGTCGGCGCCGAGTGCTCTGCCGGGTCGACGCACGGCACATGCGTTCAGCTGGTCACCGGTAACCGGTCAGCGTTAGTAGAAAACGCTTCATAGTAACACATACATATTGGCCTATCAGCGCCGACTGTAGGGCCTGAAAAGAAAACCAGCCTTATAACGCACAAGTGTACGCAGACACAAGTGCACTCTCTATTCCTTTCACTCTCAAATTCTGATAGGATGATAATTCGACACAACCGATGATAAATCTGGCGCAGAAGGAATACTCTCCGTGACACAGGGGTGAAACACTACTAACTTCTCAATTCCGGACTGTTACTAGCGCTTTCTTCAAAAAAGACTCAATAACTAAACACGTCACGAACGGGACTCGAAACAGTACCAGAACCTTCAGATGTGCTACCGTATAAGCTAGCTACTACACCACAGAGACAATTAAGTATACATAGCTTTTCTACATAATAAATGAAATCCAATTATATTATGTATATTCGAAAATATCTAATTAAGAAAAGTAAGTTAACTAAAGTAACATCTTATCATATAATATTACTAGCAAAATCCCGCGGCTTCACTCGTGCTAAAACTACGAAAAAACTAAAAAGGTAGGTTTCATACAAATTTTCATCCCTTATGGGATGAATTTCAAAAAATGCTAAAACACCTATTTATTTAATTGTATTGAAGAGTATTAATACCATGTTTCAAGTAATTCTGATTATAAATATTTCTTTGGGTTGTGTTATAACATGTTTTCTCGGGGGAATGAAGTAAGCTCCCGCAGTAAAAAGCCTCCACACAAAATCACACCAATCCGTCACTCTGTTTTGACGTGAAAGAAGGACAAACAAACAAACACACTTTCACATTTATAATATGTACCATACATAATTAATCTAAATGAAAATCGTCACAGGTTATTTATTTTGCTGACGCTACCAAGTAAACCGGCTCAAGATATTTCGCCCATTAAAGCTTCGGAAAGTGGGCTCCGACCCTGGAATTTTACTAACACCCCTCGCTTGCAGATTAAACTGTTTTTCAACTTCAATTACATTTTGGTTAATATTGTTTAGAGTGTTAATCCGTTTGATTTTGTATTTGTTTTGATATACAAGAGATTGGAATAATTGGGTTTAGATATGTATTCTATACATATAATAAAACTGTAACTAAGCCGAATCTGTTATAATTAAATATTTCTTTGAAAATCTTATTAAAATAAACATTATTATCGATACAGAGACCGAATCTATAGTTTTTTTTTTAATTTTTGTTTGTCTGTCTGTGACTGCATCACGGGAAAACCACTGAAGGGATTTTGATAAAATTTGGTATGATGGCTGGTTCTCCGGGTCTACATATAGGATACTCTTTACTGATATCTCATCTCTGAGAAATCTATACTAAACGTTAAAACGTAAGTAGCGAATCCGAGCGGAACGGGGGTGAGTTGCTAGTAATTTTTGTAATTTTTAATTTATTCATATAGTTTTTACAAAGTTACATAATAATAATTAACACATAAAGTAGCTCCAATATTAAACAATAACTATATGTAGATATAAAATGAGACTATATATAAAATATGAAGGTTTGCATGTGTATAATTGTTACTCCATAACGCTGCAACTGCTGGACGGATTTGGATGAAATTTAGTACACAGCTAAACTATGACCTGGAGTAACATAAAGTATTCATCAAAGTAATCAAAGTCAAAAGATGGCAGTGCCTGCATATAATATTTTTATACAAAAGACACTCTTTTTTAACTCACCACTGCTGAGGGTGGGCCTCCTTTCAATACGACGGGGATCAGGTCATAGCCCACCACGCTCGCCAAGTGCGAGGTGGCCTTCACATATCTTTCGAAAACTTGCTATGTTCTCTCAAATATGCAGGTTTCTTCATGATAATTTAATACAATTGAATTTTCTCACCTCAATACATTAGGGAGTAGGAGTCCACCACGCTGCAAATGCCATGGTTGTTGGGGCACTTCACATATCTTTGCGAACTAGTAAAACTCTATGATATTAAGCTTTCTTCACGACATTGTACAATATTTTCTTTCGACGCAGTAGTATGTTGATCAAACTATTATTAATAATGTCAAATATTCGCGTAAATTTTAAAAAGTATTATATTGTTTTCGAATTTTTCACGGTTTTACTTTGATTTTTAATTTCCGAAGTTTCGAAGAAAATTGATAATAAGTATATTACATAAGCTCTATTTAAAATGTCAAATATTCGTTTAAATATAACAAAGTATTATACTTAAATCAAGTTAAAAGTGAGGTTTGTACATGAAAATCTTAAAGGTGATTCACTTAGTTGGTAATAATAATAATACACTCTATTGTACACCAAATAGAAAATGTATACAGACAGTATAAAAAATAAACAAAGGTACAGCAGGCCTTATCGCTTAAGGCGATCTCTTCCAGGCAACCAACTAACAGGTAAAGGAGAGTGTAAAAGAAACGGTAGGCGTTGTACTTGCTATAATACTGTATTTTAACATACTTATACATACAACACAGAAATATAAACATAATACACGTATACATATATACCTACCTACAAACATACATAACTATAGATACAATTAAATTAGAATGCACTAAAGGGACAGGTAATATTCTTTTAATACCAAATTTATCAATACTTTTGGCACTTTCAAAGAAAGTGTGTTTCAGAGTTCCAAAGAAATTATTTTAGACTAATGAGTTAAAATGATTTTTTTAATTTACTAGAAATAAGTAAATTAGTTTTTAATCGCTACCCTCTGTGACGTGCTCTGTAATTATTTTACACCATTAAGCATGACCCCGCTTTATTTAGGATCGTATAATGCGAGTAGGCATAACCTAAGGCTTAAACTTTATCGTTCAATCTGCTTAGCCGATTGAAATGAAACTAAGCAATATAAAAACATTGCTTATCACTACATAGTATAAAACAAAGTCGCTTCCCGCTGTCTGTCTGTCCTTATGTATGCTTAGATCTTTAAAACTACGCAACGGATTTTGATATTTTTTTTTAATAGATAGAGTAATTCAAGAGGAAGATTTATATGTATAATATATGCATATTATAGTACAGAAAAGCTGAGAAATTCAAAGATTTGTATTTCATACTAACGGTTATAAAGTATCTAAGGACGAACCCGAGCGAAACGAGAATGAGTCGCTTGTAAAGGAAATAATTAAAATCAATTCATTTAGATGTGACAGACAAAAAATATGTTAAATTCTATAAATCTAAATATTATGCTATAAAGTCGACCTTGTTACTTTCTATGTAACTCATATTTATTACTTAATATATACTTTGTACATAATGATAATAGATTGTGGATCTAATCTCTCCCGTGACCACGATTTTTGTAAAGCATTCAAAACGCCGTGAATAAAAAAACCGTAATAATTTCGCGAAAACATCCGAAAGGGTAGTATATTTATATAGATTGTGGATGTATTATTTTATTATTTATTACTAGCAACCTGTTAAGTTGGACGATTTTAATTTTATTTTAATATATTTTTATACTAGCGACTTACCCTTGCTTCGCTCGGGTCCGTCCTAGGTACGATTTTTTTTTGCGAAATCCTAATCCTTTTCATAAAATAAAAGTAGCCTAAGTTACTCCTTATAACATCAGCTATCTGCCAGTGAAAGTCCTGTTAAAATTGGTCCAGACGTTTCGAAGATTAGCCAGAACAAACAGACAGACAGACAGACAAAAATTTTAAAAATTAAGTTTTTAAGTACCGTATATAATTCCATATGCATTTAGTATAAAGCTGTCATTTTGACATTACAAACAGACACTTCAATTTTATTTATCTGTATAGATGGATGAAGGAATTATTTTAGAAATAAAGCTTTCCATTATGTTTCATACTTCTTACGTTACTACTGACGTTTTAACGTTGAGTATAAAATTCTTAGAGATATGATATTTTTCCGAAGAAAATGTATCCTATATGTTGACCCGAATAACCAGCTATCAGCATACCAAATCTCTAAAAACTATAGATTCAGCCTTTGTATCAATAATAATGACTATTTCAATTACATTTTCCAAAAAAAAAAAAATATGTATAGATTTAATTAATTATTAAAAATACCTTTTTTTTTTAAGTATCTACTATCCATCAATGTAACTAACATTATACACATGAATTAAGAAAAAAAACCGACTAATAGCAATACTACCAAAATTCTATCCCTTTTTGTAAACCTTTTCGCCCTCTACGGGGTTAAATCGATAAACGGCGAAATAAGTGTTCCATTATAGGGATCGAAGAGCATAACAAGATAAAACAAACTTATAATATACAAACATTATTTTTTATATCAACAACCCTTTTTATTGCTTGGGGATCGAATTTTAAATTCCTTTCGCAGTTTATCCTTTTTTATGATTTTAACTGATGGTTAAAAGATATTTAATGATTAAAGGGATGAATCTGTCAGTCAGTCAGAATATGTAGATAATTTATGTAGATATTACTAGTAAATAAGGGCCAAAATTGAACAAGACACGTGACACCCCATGTATAATAATATCCTGTTTCATAAAGGCTAAAAAGTCGAAAAAGCTTTATGAAGTGTGTCTTGCCACTTAGTGACGAATGGCTACAGGCAAGATGAAGGATGTGGTAGAACAGCTATGGTTCTTTGTCAATTCCATTCTTTCCACCGTCTGAGAATTTTGCGTCTGCCATAGTTTTCCTTGCACGGGGGTGAAACACCGCAAACTTCCCAACTCCGGGCTGTTACTTATACAGAAATACTCAATAACTAAACTTGGCCCGTACCGGAACTCGAACCCAGGACCTCCGGGTGTGCAGCCGTACATGCTAGCTACTATACCACCGAAGCAATTGTAACAGTATTATGTGTTTATAACAGTAGTGTGTTAGAAGTACTGTAGTAAATTTCGAACAGACAGTAATTATCACCTGACCTACATTTAATGGTCCTAAACTAACATCACAAGATCAGGAGTTCATTTATATAAATAAATTAATGTCCCTTCGGGAAGGACTTTACATTTTTACCTTGTAATATACATATACACTTTAATACCTATCATTATATAAAAAGCCCAGCTATATAATAGTTAAAATCTTTAATAGTAAAAAAAATGTTGTTTTTGCTGTGTGTCTGTAATAATAACATAAATAAACTCGCAGGGCAGCTTATGGCAAACTACTGGCGACACCAAGACCTCAAAGCTCCAGGGTCAATAGTTGTCCCACGCCTCTGGCTTGCCTTCATTTGGTATCTAGAGTTAGCTCTTCTAACTGTTTTTATTCCGGAAATCATCCCTTAAGGGGGGGGGGGGGGTAAAAATGGCGAAGAAAGAAGCGATTTTTTTTATTTTTTCGAATGTATTGTGGACGCTTTATTATCTTCTTTTCATAATTTTCACCCCATTCTGAAAAGGGTTTTCGTTTATATTTGAATACAGCATTATTTAACCGTTCATATGAGCTGACAGCTTCCGAATTTCAGCCATTTGTCCTCAATAGACCCCTTGTAAGATTCCTGTAACATGAGACATAAAGATTTGACAACAATTTTGGCTCAGTTTGTGACCCTACTTGCTTTGCCAGCGGTCGCGGATTCGAGTCCCGCTGGAGCCACTCATTTGTCTGATGAGGACGAATGCTTGTACTCCAGTCATGGGTATTTATATTTATAATATGTATATATATAAAGTCATATATGTGTAGTGTATCAACTATCTGGCATCCATAACACAGGCTCGTAGCTTACCATGGAACTAGATGGAGCTGTGTGTTAACGTCGCAATATATTTATATATTTATTTATGAAGCAAAGAATAAAGGATCCGTTTTCACCTTGCAGCTACGAAACCCTAAAAACTAATTTACGCTCCACTACAATTATTTTTCCATAAACAAAAGCTAGAACTTTACCAGAAATAACCCCTTCCCATAGCAATTAACGAGCTGGGTGAAGCAAAAAATATCCGGTCATGATGGATGTTATGACTTGACGGGACTATCTAATGCATTGGCATTTTCAAACTTCGCTAATATTTACAGTTTAACCGATTCTGAAAATAGAGGTACTTGAAATTAAAAGAAAGTAGTGGTATATAATATTTGGCTAAGTTGCAGTATGACTTCTTTCCCTTTAATTATTAAATATTTAAGTATTAGTCCATGTATAACAGATAATCAATAATTCAGACTAATAGTTTAATTATTAATAAAAAACTAATAATAAATTTTAGCCTTAGTAATAATAACTTTTAGTAAATTTCTTTTGGATACCGTGGCATCCTAACGATGTAAGAATTATTCAAATGGACTTAGAAGATTCAAAGTTTTATCGATCACAAACAAATCACCGTAACATAATTTCGTTAGGCAACCTATCTATACATACTAATATGTATATATATATATAGTTTATTTTATACTAATCGTGAAAACGAGACGAACTCGAGCGAAGCGAGCGTGAGTCGCTAGTGCATAATAAATCTGCAATAAAATTGTTTATATGTTACATTTAACACCTAAGCAGATGGATGAATGACTAAAATGAATTTACTTTATATATTACATTATTGGTGTAGTAAATCTTCTTCATCGATTCCAATCACAACGGCCAATCTTCACTGACAGCACGGGATAGTGCACACATGAAGACTCAAAATACACTCTCTATTCCGTACATTATCTCTGACTCTCTCGCCACTATTGGTGAATCAGACGACGGCTAAACCTATTATATTACAGTTAATTATAAATACGGGTATATATAAATACTTGATTTTGAAAGATATTTGGCTTCCTATGGGAACTGTATTACTAATACAGAGAACGCAGCTGGGAACAAAGGAAACACACGTACTTCGTTGACCGTTTATTGAATGAATTGCTGTACAAGTTCATTACACCCGCCATCTGATCGACATAAAAATATAACTACCTACATACATCACAGATTTGTGTATATAGAAGAAATTAATGATGAAAGAATGGCTGAAAAGAAATGTGTATAGAAGAAAGCAAATGCAGGCGTTTTTGGTGTCCAAAGTTCGATTATATTTAAAGAAGACAGTTTGAGAACAAGCAATGTTCATTTAAAGTTATGCCAACTATTTATTTAAGCTTAAAGCTCAAGTAATTTTTTAATTTAATATCTGTTAGCTCGGAAAATCGATAATTTATTGTTCTTAAGCGTTGTCATGAACACGAAATAGAGCTTATTCGTTATATTCAAATACGCTTTGATCTGTTACTATTGACTTACCCTCGCTTTGCTTAGGTGCCTGTCTGGGTGCAAACAGTAGCAGTGTGACTCCAGTTATATATTTATGTATGTATGTGTATTTGTATGTATGAAACACAATTTTTATATTTATAGTTAAGCATAATAATATATGAATATGTATGTATCCTCCAATAAGTAATAAGGTACATTGATCCACCTTAATATTCTTTCATATATTAAACATATGTAGTAGTATGATAATTGATTACATTTAACTTTTTTTTGTGAAGTTTTTGAGCTTAAAATAAATTATATATTACACTAGCGACTCAACGTCGCTCCGCTCGGGTTCATCCCTACTTACGTTTTAACGTTTAGTATAGATTTCTCAGAGATGAGATATTATCCCGCAGTAAAAAGTATCCTATATATTAACCCGGGAAACCAGCTATAATCATACCAAATTTCATCAAAATCTCTCAAGTGGTTTTTCCGTGATGCGGTCCCAGACAGACAGACAAATATTCTAAAAACTATAGATTCGGCCCGTGTATCGATAATAATGTCTATTTCAATAACATTTTCCAAGAAATATTTAATGAACAGACTCGGCTTAGTAATAATTTTATTATATATATAGATGATTAAACAGAACGATAGAAAAACAAAATTAAAAATCCTTAATTAGCTTCAATTACATTTACAAGTCTTCTTTAAAAATATTCAGCACAACTTTCAATGCGTTACTATTATATTAAACATATTTCGAGGATAAACATTTCTTCTCGGAACTTTTACAACCTCCAATATAGTAACCATTGGCCACTATTTATACTTTCAGCTATTTTAGTACATTCAATTTTTAGAAATATCTCAAAAGAACAGCGTTCGTATATTTTCCAAACTGCATTTCCAATATTTTTGAAGCCAGTGAATGAAAAATAACTGTCCATGATTAATGTACTGACCTGAAGAGTTTTGACAGATGAACCATATATACGTCTCTAGTTTTTAATGGCGAGGTATTTTCTTCTAAAAACAAACTTCACTAATAAAACTAATGTTACTTATGTTTACATTCTAAGGTTTAAATTTTTTATTCAAAACACATTCAAATATTACTTTTACAAAAAATATAGACATTCATAAACGGGCATTAAGAAAAGCTAATTATATACATCTGCATAAACCTCGTACAAACTACGGTAAAAGAAATATTATGTTTGAAGGGACACTGATTTATAATGAATTACCATCCGAAATCAAAAATGCAAAATCCATATGTTTATTCAAAAAAAAAAACTTCATATTATAAATAATTTTAGCCACTTCCAGTAAAAACTAATCTGTGTAACTTGTCTATATAGCTAAAGACAGTGATATGAATATTTTTGTATTTTTTCTAAGACTACCCTCAGATTGTATAAGCTGTAGTGTTATTACTTATTACAAACATTTAATGATGTGTTCCTCTTTTTGTTATATCATTGAATATACTCTTTTGTTTCTGTAAACTAATAATCTTCTTCATTTTATAAAGTGCACTCAAAATTAAATGTTTAGGTATTTAAGAAAAAATATTGTTTCTCATATAAGTGATTTTTTTGTAATTCTTTCGGGAAATAAATTCTTTAAACCTAATTTAAGGAATTTGATGGGAAGAGTACTTTGTTTTTAACCGACTTCCAAAAAAGAGGAGGTTCTCAATTCGACCGTATGTATATATGTATATATACGGTGCCAGCCAATACAAATCAAAGCACACCGACTTCAAAAATATCTGATTAAGTATCTAATCTAAATGAAAACCCCCGTTTGGTTATTTTTTACTTTTCAGTGCCTGGAAATCGGTTTTTTTTTTTAAGTTTTTATTATTATACCACTAGCGACTCGAAGACTCGATAGTTTGTTGAGTAGATTCATGAACGGTTGCTAACGAAGTCATATTAAGATAATATTGTGTACAACAATTACTATCTGTAGATATAATAAAATGTAGTGGTAGCCCAGTGGTAACGCGCTCGCTTGGCAAACCGAGTGAAGCGGGTTCAAATCCCGAGTCTCGCACCTCTGATATTTTCATGTGCGAATCATTTCTAACATGATTACCACTTGCCTTACGGTGAAGGAAAACATCGTGAGGAAACCTGCATGTCTAAGAGAACCTATCAAGTTTTCGAAAAACATGTGAAGTCCACCAATCCGCACTTATTCAGCGTGGTGGACTATGACTTGATCCCCCTCGTATTGAAGGGAGGCCCGTGCCCAGCAGTGAGACGTTAAAAAGGGCTGAATACATACATAATAAAATGGTATATAAACCGAATCTGTACATTAAATATTTTTTGGAAAATCTTATTGAAATAGACATTATTATCGATACAGAAGCCGAATCTACAGTTTTTATTATTTTTATGTGTCTGTCTGTCTGTTACCGCGTCACGGAAAAATCACTGGAGATATTTTGATGAAATTTGGTATGATGATAGCTGGCTATCCGGGTATAATAATATATTGATTGATATATTGCGTCTGATTCACCAATAGTGGCGAGAGAGTCAGAGATAATGTAAGGAATAGAGAGTGTATTTTGAATAATCATATAGGATACTTTTTACTGCGGGAAAATATATCATCTCTGATAAATCTATACTAAACGTTAAAACGTAAGTAGGAACGAACCCGAGCGGTAAAAGGATATGTGAGGAGGAGTACATAAAACAAATATATTAATAATACTTATTATTGTAAAAGATAATTTTTAAATTAGTGTATATCAAATTCTCGTATTTGTAGGTTTCATAAAACCTCCATTGAATCTAGTCACTCAATCGAACAGCTTATTGTGTCAAACAAAATATTGCCCTAATTCTATATAGGGTTGTCAACTTCAAGAGGTTTTTGTAAACTAAACAAAATTATACGTCTATATAACAGGCAAAGATAAAACAGTTCAGTACCTTTTTCTCCTCTGTTTGTGATTTTTTTTTTCGTTTAGTTGCTATTGACGAGCTTTAGTGTTATCTATACAGATAAATAAAATTGAAGTGTCTGTTTGTAATATTAAAGTAACAACTTTTTACTAAATGCCTATGAAAGTATATATGAAAGTATAGTATACGGTACATATTAGAAAAACACAATTTTCAAATTTTTTGTCGGTCTGTCTGTGTGTCTGTCTGTCTCTCTGTTTGTTCTGGCTAATCTCCAAAACGGCTGGACCGATTTTCACGGAACTTTCACTGGCAGATATCTGATGGTATAAGGACTAATTTAGGGTACTTTAATTTTAGAAAAAGAATTAGGGTTTCGCCTAAAAAAACGAAAACCTACCAATGACAAACCCGAGCGAAACGAGGGTGAGTCGCTAGTTATGAATAAAAAATATTGGAGACGTTTTCCTCGAATGTTCAATAATGATTACGATCGAATTTCGACCCCTGGACGGACACTAGTTACTTATGCAAAATAGTTCTAAAGAGATATTCTCTAATACCTCTTTATGTTTTGCGGCGTCTGCCGCAAAACTGTTTTCAAACCTATTTTTTCTATCTCTCTTTGTATATTATGTCAAGTTAACTTGTCAGTTTGTTTGCAGTTAAAAAATATCCAATAAATTATATTCTTAAATATTTAAAATTATATATTTAGCATTTCAACTTTACCTGGCCAATAAAAGTAGTTTTAAGTTAAAAATAGCATCTCCCTTTCTCCTGCAACTTTGCAGTTTTGTTGTTTCTGTTTCAAATATAACTTATGCGTGAATTGAATTTATAAAGCTTAATGATCTACAAACTTTTATTCTTACACCTAATATTTAATCTGATCATATCTTTTGCTACTTAAAAATCGATATTTTATTTAAACAGTTACTTTTTTTAACTTTTAAATAATTACTCACGAATATTAAAAAGTTTGGCTACCCTTTAACGACACGTTTGGCTCAGTTTATAGTGTACTAGTGTGTAATATATTTACTGTGCCAGCGGTCGCGGGTTCAAGTCTCGCTGGGAACATTCATTTGTGTGATGAGCACGAATATTTGTCTTCCAATCATGAGTTTATTATTTATAATATGTATACATTTAAAATTATATAAGTGTATTGTATCATCTATCTGGTATCCATAACACAAGCCTCGTAGCTTACCATGGAACTAGATGGTGCTGTGTGTTCATGTCCCAACATATTTATTTATAAATTGTTCAAAATTTGATAGTTTTCAAAAGAAAATGAAGATAAAAAACATTTTAAACGTAGCAACCCTAAGTGAAGGCGTCGAAATCGTAACAATCGTCGACTCTCACAAATATTATTATTACATTCTGTTTTTGTTCTATTCATTCTTCCTCGTACGGTAGCAAATATAAAACGTCATTCCGTTGAAAATCACCAAACTCGTCTTATTACGTCTGAAAATAAAAATGGGAAGATAACAAAAAAATTAATTTAATTTTTTCAGAAATATTTTTACTTAGAAAACCCTTGGGTTGACTGCTACTTATAAAAGTAAGTAAGGTGCTAAGATAATAAGATCTGCTCGACTGTAATTAAATAAATAAAGATATTCAGTTTTTCTATGAAAATACACTCGACATATCTGTGTGTATGTTTGTTTATTACTCGTCATACTGAACTCTCTCCAATATCTGCGCGAATGTACATTTTTTAAAACAGGAGTGGAGTATTATAGTATGTTCTTAGTTTGTCAATTAGTCATAGAAATATTGAACCTATGAATGTATGTATTCAGCCATTTTTACGTCCCACTGCTGGGAACGCACCCTCCAAATACGAGGGCGATCAGGCCACCGCGCTGGCCAAACACGAAGCGGATTTCACATGTCTTTCGAAAACTTGCTAGGTTCTCTCAGACATGCTGGTTTCCTCACGATATTTTCCTTCACCGTAAGACAAGTGGTAATCATGTTGGAAATGATTGTCACATGAAAATATCAGAAGTGCGAGACCCGGGATTTGAACCCGTTTCACTCGGTTTCCTAACCGAGCGCGCTACGGGGCTAACACTATCTGCAAAGCTAAAGCTACGAATATATAGATGAATATTATAATTTCTTCTAGAAATTATATTTACATCAAACCACTCATCATGAGTAATTTCAATTCCGTACTTATATAAATAAGGTCTACACGAAATTAAAATTTAATAAGCTTATAATTGTAAATAAGGGTGAATGCCTTCTTCTCTCACAAAGGCTTTCATGACTATTATTCGTTAAGCTTTGGATATTACAAACTTTGATATATAAGCTTTTTGTATTGAGAAACAAATAAATTATTACTTATTATTATTACATAGTACCTGGGTGAGCGAACTTTCATTGCGTTTTTCGGGATATACAAATATATAAAAATTGCGTTTTTTTCGGAAAAGACACTCATAAAGATAAACTTAAAAAGCAAAACATTATATAAATACAAAGTTTGATCCAAATCGTTACAGCCGTTTCCAGCATATACAAAATAAATTTATATATATACAAGAATTGCTCGTATGGCGGTATAACGGCAGTGGTGGTAAATATGAGGGGCATGTTTATTATAAAGATTTTGATTGAAAAAAAAATAATGTCCTTCCGACACCGATTTCGGCCACGGCGGCCAATCTCACTGAGACTAGCCAACTGCGCAGATATTATAGCGCAGACAGAACGTGCACTCTCTATTCCTGTCATTCTCATACTCCGATGGGACGACTACTCGACACAATTAGTGAGAATTAAAGCACAAAACCGATGGCTTTACGTGCTCTCCGAGGCACGGGTATGATACACTGCCGACTTTCCAACCCCGGGCTCTTTCTGAGCCTTACTAAACAGAAAAACTTAATAGCTAAACTTGACTCGACCCAGAACTCGAACCCAGGATCTCTGGATGTGCAGTACCGTACATACTAGCCACTACACCACCGAGGCAGTTAATATAAGAAGTTAAGAAAAAACACAATAAAGGTGACTTAAAATATAATAATAGTTAAAAATAAT
Organism: Argynnis bischoffii washingtonia; assembly: GCA_033884665.1. Classification (NCBI taxonomy): domain Eukaryota; kingdom Metazoa; phylum Arthropoda; class Insecta; order Lepidoptera; family Nymphalidae; genus Argynnis; species Argynnis bischoffii. The sequence continues at coordinate 1,233,597 of JAEMGE010000029.1, forward strand.
GTTTTAAGCCCATCATATTTGTAGTAATATTTAAACTTTTTGAGGCACGTTGCATTTGTAAGAAGTTTTTGTATATTTTCTTAAAACGCCCTCCACTTTTTTAAATTAAAAAGTAAATGTATATTTTAATTCTTACTCATTTTGGAGATGATGTGCTTTTCTTGTTATTATCTTAAACTCAATCGTAAGGGTTAAGCCACTTGAATTAAGCATGCCACTCCCTTTGTTGCATATCTTCAAACGAAGGTGACTCCATCCTTAGAATAGAATTAGCATTTTGTATGATATGGTTGCTTACAGGCCTTGATGACATTAAAAAAATTCTTATCTTTTTTTAGATAGGTACTAGCGACTTACTCTTTATTCAAATTCGTCCCTAGGTACTTTTTAACGATTAGTATGGATGTCCTACGGGAACCATAGATTTTCCGGGATAAAAAAAAAGGCAGTGGTAGTCCAGTGGTAACACGCTCGCTTGGGAAACCGAGTGAAGCGGGTTCAAGGGTTCAATCCTAAGTCTCGCATCTCTGATATTTTCATTACCACTTGTCTTACGGTGAAGGATAACATCGTGAGGAAACCTGCATGTCTTAGAGAACCTAGCAAGTTTTTGAAAGACGTGTGAAGTCCGCCAACCTGCACTTGGCCAGGGTGGTGGATTATGACCTATTCCCCCTCGTATTGAAGGGAGGCCTGTGTCCAGCAGTGGCACGTTAAAAACGGCTGAATACAAAAATTATCTTGTGTGTTATAAGACTATAATCTATATCTGTGCCAAATTTCATCCAGACCCATTCAGCCATTTTACCATGGAGTAACAAACATAAAACAACAAATTCACAAACTTTCACAATTATACCAGTTAAAAAACATAAAGAAATCTATCCCATGGGAACAGATATTCCCCAGATAAAAAAACTGTGTGCTATTCCAGACTATAATCTATCTCCGTGCCAAATTTCATCAAGATCCGTTCAGCCATTCTGGCGTGATTGAGTAACAATCATCCATCCGTCCAAGCTTTCGCATTTATATACTGAGTAAGACAAAACTAGTAGTGTAAGATTGTGATCTAAACAAAATAAACCAATATAATCACTTTTCTTACATCATCTAATTATATTCAAAATGAATATTAAATAATTGGTTTCCTTTTATTGGTTACACCCCATAAATACTTGTAAAGGAAATTTTGATCGGAATTGTGTGAGTGAGAACAAAATACGACGCGTTAAAATCCAATTAGTAAATGGGACTGGTGGGCGAGCTTTTTTCTGCACCACTAATTCATTCTTGGATGCTAGAGCTTTAAGCTTTCGTTAAATTCGTAATTCGCTGCTTGAATGAAATATACAAATAGAATTTTATTCTGTATTACTTTTATTGGCTGAATAATGGTAAATTTTGACGTTAATACGTTATATTGTGTTATTTTAGTCCGTTTTTTTGCTGTTGATAAGAAAAATAATAAAAACGTCTTAAAATATACACTACTAGTTACTACCTTGCTTCGCTTTGTTGCGTCCCTAAGTGCCACTTGATTTATTTATTTAAACTAGTGACTTACCCTCGCTTCGCTCGGGTGCGTCCCTAGGTACGTCTTAATTTTGGGCGAAACCCTCCTTTTCCTAAAAGAAAAGAAGCCTAAGTTACTCCTTATAATATTAATTATCTGCAAGTGAAATTCCCGTTAAAATTAGTTAATTAGTTTCGAAGATTAGCCGGAACAAACAGACAGACAAAAAATTTAAAAATTGTGTTTTTCTTATAAGTACCGTATATAATTCCATATGCATTTAGTATAAAGCTGTTATTTTGACATTACAAGCAGACACTAGTTAGACAAAATTTTTAGATAAGATGTCTTAACAACTGTGTGTCCCGTAGATACATCTATATAAATAAATAAAATTGAAGTGTCTCTTTGTAATGTCAAAATAACACCTTTACACTAAATGCATATGGAATTATATACGGTACTTATAAGAGAAATACAATTTTTAAATTTTTTATCTGTCTGTCTGTATGTTCCGCCTAATCTCTAAAATGGCAAGGCCGATTTTGACAGGACTTTCATTGGCAGATAGCTGATGTTATAAGGAGTAACTTAGACTACTTTCATTTTAGAAAAAGAATTAGGGTTACGCTGAAAAAATTAGAACGTTCTTAGGAACGCATCCGAGCGAAGTCGCTAGTCGTCAATGTAAACAGAAATTTAAATATAATAATGTACTTTTATAAAAACTTTCATCCCCTATTCATATCGTTTAGGGGAAGCTTTTTAAAAAAGCTCCTTAACGCTCACGAAGCTCAGCTTAGACAATCTACAATCGTTAAAGCATCAATCGTCAAAACAAAGAAGACTCAAACAAACTCTTCATCTTCAAAATATCTAAAAAGATTAATCTACACTATATTACAGTTATAGGGTGAATATTTCATTTCGTGCATATTTAGACATTTTTAAAAAAAAAAAAAAAGTTGGCCTGAAGGTGTTCTTTATTATGTTTTTGTAAAATATAGAATTAAAATAAGCTAAATATGACGAAGGGACAGTAATGTGACGTTTAGTATTGAAGATATTGGCTTTTGTTTTTTTGTCAGAAACGGTAATGAGATTTACACGCATGGTAATTGATATCTAATTATGGTAAATAGGTTCCCTAAAATGGTGATTAGATATAAAATAAAATGTATAGCGTTAAATTACTTTAATCAGCCTTTTATTCATTAGCAATATAGGAACTGTGATTTGTAATTAATAACAAAACGTAAACATAACTATTATAAATAATCAACACAATAATTGTAATATAATCAATCATATAAAAGCAATTAACGTGGTAACATCAAGTTCACTCAATTTTCATTCGTACAACAAATGCTTATCAATGTATAGTTTTCATGTACCAGTACAACATGTGTGCAACATATTATAGTGTAAATATCACATAACAACATAAAAAATAAAATACTACGCTAAGACAAATAGGAGATCTCTGTAACACAAATCAGCTCGACTTTAGAATCATTCGTCATACTCTCAAAGTACCTATATCTCCTTCTTGATTTAAAAAAAGAAAATACAAACACAACCTTTGATATAAATCTGATTCTAGACATCTTTGTGATACTTGTGACAGATTGGTCGGCAGTGCTCCAAAACTATCATCTTCAGAACAATTTTCTACTATCATCCGTAAACCACTGTATCCTGGTATCGATGGATGAAATTCTTTAAGATGGTTTCGTTCAAGCTCTTGTGAAATATTTTGTCGTGTGTTCAACGTATTGCGGTTAGTTCGTTCAAAGTCTTCAAAATAATCTGAGAAACTAGTAGCAGCATTTGAAATATTATAATCTCTTACCATTTCATTTATATCAATATTGGGATATAAATGAAGTTTATTATCCGGCATAATATCAGATAACCTAGTCACATTAGAATTACTAGTTTGGGGTGAATTTAACAAAATATTGGAATGTATAATCACTTTTGGTATTTTACTATGTTGGATGTCGATGTTGTCATTTTCTTTGTTTTCATAATTTCGATTTACATATTTTAATTTACCAACAAACTTTGTGTGCGTACAATTTTCATCGATACAAATAAAACAACTTGCTTCTCTGAAAACTAATTCTTCATTTTCTTTACGCCATATAACTTGATGCACATTTAAGGTACCCTTCAATGGTAGCAATTCGGATTTTGGAATAAGCAAATCTTTTTCATATATTTGGTAATCATTTATCACTTTTACTATAATATTCTGCGTATTTTTTGTAACAATCTCAACAAAGGAATCTATATTATTAATATCTTTACCTTGAGCGACCGCTGCGTCAGCTGTACGTTTAAGAGTACCTCCAACACCATCAGCTGCACCTTTCCCATGTCCAGACTCTGAATAATTCCACGTTAACAATTTCAAGCCATTGAGGTACCAGTATAACTGTGTAATTATGAAAAACATGGTTTTATTTCTATATTGGCTGCTAGGTGAATCAGACAAAAAATGAAGCGTGGTGATCTTATTACTTAAAGTTTGTACATATTCTAGTAACGGAATTAAATGCGCCCATACAGCTGCAGCATCATGGCGTAAATTTTCACTAACAGTACTCAGAGATTTAGCGGTACATTTTCCTTCTTCTACATAATAAATTACTGCTGTATGGAGAGTTAGTTCACCTCTACTACCACCAAAATGAAATGATTGAACTTCAGAGGAGTACTTGAAGGCGTAATTTTCGCTAAAGTCTATATGAATAATTGCCTCGTATTCTTTTAAATTATTTTTAAGGTCATGTACAGCAGAAAATTGCCACCTCCGTAAGCCTTCGTGTTTTAGAAATTCAGATAGGTTTTTTTCTAATTCTTCAATAGCATCTTTTGGAGGCAAACTCACTTCAATTTTCTCTATAACCTTCTTCTCTTTCTCGATGCCTTTAGATATATATGTGGTTTTCTTATTCTCCCATTTTCTAATCTTTAATGATTCATCATTATTAAACTCCAAATAATTTAAAATTTTGTTTCGACATTCTTCACACCGTTTGATTAAGCATGCAGTTTGAGGACAACACAGACTTTTAATAACATCATTAGGAGTTTTCTCTAATAAAATTCTTCGTTTATTCAATGCTTGAACCAAAAACTCCATATTTGCATGAGTTTTACATGCACATGTATCTCTTGTATTAACGTGAGGAATAAGGACCCAAAAAGGCCTTTGTTTGCAAAAAAACGAATAACTAACTTTACAATATTGTTGTTCGAAAATTTTGTGAAGATTTTTGAGGGAATCTAATAGATATCTTTTTTGTTTTTGAACCTTGGCTCTTGTAATTACTTCTTTTTTCCCCGACGTTATCATTGAAACATCATCACGTTCATAGAATTTCTCAATATTCTGTTTGACAACATCATAATGCTGATCAGATTCCATTGATACTTTATTTTTACTTCGGACGCTAAAATGTTTAATCTCAGTCAACATATTATACTGTTTTATTACTGATTTATCCCCAAGAACTGCGTCAGTAAAATCTTTTTTGCCCTTTTTTGATTGTCCTTTGTAATTAGATTCCAGTGTCTTTTTTATAGCTTCACAAAATAATATTTTCTTCTTAGCTTCTGGTAGTTTCGATTTATCTTTTAATAGAACCTCATTGACTTTTGAATTAGGACTTAGCATTCGTTTCTTTAATCTTATAATATATTTTTTATAACATTCAACTTTTTTTTTCAGAGTATTTATTTTATTTTTAAATGCTTTATTATTTTTTAATATTATGTACCTTAATCTTCTAATCTTCTTCTTTAATTCTATCATTGTAGATGTTTCTTGACATTGAGTTGTCGAAGGTTGTGGATCTGCTGTTATATGTTGATGCTCTGACCGATTGAATGCTTCTTCAGAATCTGCTTCAGCACCATCTTTCCTAAGTGGATCTTCATTATCACTGCAACTTGGGGTGTTGGCATTCATTAGTTCGATACCACGATGGCGTAAAAGTTTTCTTTGGTAAAAGTTATAAAAGTTTTCTCTCCATTTTTTTCTTTGGAGTCTTTTGGCTCTTGGAGTCATATCACCTATTGACAGAATTTTTTTTTGTTCCTTTCGTCTTATATATCTTTGATGTTCTTTTTCTTTTTCTAGAGCATATAAAACAGGGTCTGATTTAATATATTCATATCTTTTTCTGCGTGCTATTTTAGCCTTTTCTCGTACTTCTTCTTTGGATTTTCTTTTCCGGGGCATCGTAGTCTAAAATAACCAAAATATGATCAAATACACCTTAAAATACAATAGAACAAGCAAACGGACCAAAATAAAAGCTTACTAATTTGGTTTCCTAAGCGGCCCTAATCAATATTAATTATAAGTATAATTATTTAATATACTTACGTCTAGTTAAACCTTGATCAAATATTAATATAAACTCATTACCGTTAGTTTCTTCTAATTACCATTCGACTTACAACGAACGGTAATCACTGGTAATTAGAAGTTTGGTAATTAGATTCATCAATACATTTGGTTAAATATTGTTTTTTTAAACAAACAAGTATTTATAAAGTTTATTGTTTAAAAGATAAACTATTATAGGTTAAATCTAGCTAAGATTAAATAAAAATAACAATTACATATTACCTTTAATAACTCAAACGGTATATAGAAATATTTCGAACCACACCAACTTTTTAATCGGAGAAATTTAATTCACGGTGCCAATAACGGTTTTTTATACGTGTTTTCGGCTCTATAGCAGAGCGTCGACTAGTGCCGAATGTTTTGCGCGACGTAAGGTACATAGTGATGGGAAAATAACAAAATATCGAGAAAACAATTTCATAGAATGGTAATTATGGGTAAGTGTAAGGACATTTTTTAAAGCAGTAAAAAACAACGTATATTTGTTCTTTCGTTAATAATAAAAAAACAAAATATAGATAATTTATCCTTTTATCATAAAAATATATTAAAAACCTATTCTTTAAGCACAGTTTTTTGTAAAATATTCCGATTTAGTGAAATCTAGTAAAAGGGACACTGGTGGTAATTAGATTTTAAGGCTTCGTTATTATTTTTTAAACATATCTAATAATAATATGCATATTTAACGAGTTGCGTCTATTAGAACCCTAAGCCTACGATACGTAATTAGCGTCAACTTCAAAATCTTCCTACGTTTTTTATATTCTTTATGGTCCGACGTGTGATATGCACGAAATGAAATATTCACCCTATAAAGAGGAAAGATTTGTATTTTTGTATGTTTGTAACGAATAAACTCAAAACTACTGGACCGATTAAGATGAAATTTGGTAAGAATATGGTTGAGACCCTGGTAAATACGTAGGATAGTTTTTATTCCGGAAATCACCAATTAAGGGAGTGAAAATGAGGATGAAAGTTTGTATGGGGCATCAACCTAGGGACAAACCCTAGCGAAACGAGGGTGAGTCGATAGTAATATTTAAATTTAAAATTAATAGCAATAATTAACTAATATAACAATAATCGTTTTTGTATTAATATCTACAAAATGAACACTGATTACATTAATTTCTAGGCTATTCGTTAAGTCCAGTCGTTTTTGTCACCCATAATTATTGGACCCTTCTCAAAAGTTAACATTATGGTTTTTCTACCCTGTTTAAACGGTTTTAATAGCTTTAATGGGAGGATGAAGGTTTTTTGACTTTTCATATTATATCCTGGGTGATAAACGATTTGTATACAGATCAGTGGGTTCAGTTAAACATTCAACAGCGTTGGTCAATCGATATCAATAAGACAATATGTGTTTTTTTACTTTGGAATATTAACACAGTACCAATTAGTTCCATGGTAACCTACGAGGCTTGTGTAATGGATACCAGATAGTTAATACACTACACATATATAACTTTAAATACATACATATTATAAATATAAACACCCATGACTGGAGTACTGTAGGAATGTATACCCCCAGCGGGACTCGAACCCGCGACCGCTGGAACAGCAAGCAGGCTCACTATAAACTGAGCCAAACGTCTCGCCAATTGTATAAATTGTAAAAATTTTTCATCCCCGTAAGATTGTTCACAGACAATAATACTGCACGTTTTTCAGTAATATGAGACGTCTAAAACCTTAGTCTCTCCCGTGACCATGATTGCTGTAAAGCATTCGAAACGTCGGGAACCAAAAATAAAAATAAATCCGCGAAATAATCCGAAAAGATAGTTTTATTAAAATCGGTTCAGTAGTTTCGGATATATTCGATACAAACAAACAAACATAGAACAAATTTTTCCTCTTTATAATATTAGAATAGATATATTATTCTCTCTCAAATCCAAAGATGTCATTATAATGAAAATGATATACAGCATATTACCGCTTGTTTGTTTGAATTAACTATCCGTAATACGTCATTATACACTATGAATAATAGATTAGGTGAGATGTATGTTGTTGTATGTCATAAGCCGTGCGTAAACAGATGTTGATCAATATTTATATCAGATTTTGCATTTCATTTTGCGTGTCTTACAATTAATGAAATTTTAAAACTCATCTATACTAATATTATAAAGAGGAAAGATTTGTTTGTCCGTTCGTTCGTTCATTTGTTTGCTTTTTTGTTTGTTTGTTCCGAATAGGCTTCGAAACTACTTAACCAATTTAGATGAAGTTTGGTAAGAAGACAGTCTAAGACCCTGGGAAAGACATAGGATTATTTTATATTCCGGAAATCATTCCTTAAGGGAGGGAAAAGGGAAATGAAAGTGTGTATGAGGAAGCAACCAAGGACGAACCCGAAAAAAGCGAGGGCGAGACGCTAGTGATTTAATAAATTACATTCTAGTAATATTTGATATTTTAAATGAAATTAGGCAGTGGTAGCCCAGTGGTCGCTTGCTTGGGAAATCAAGCGAAGCGGGTTCAAATCTGGGTCTGGCACATCTAATTTAATGTGCGAATTATTTTCGACATGATTACCACTTGTCTTACGGTGAAGAAAAACATCGTGAGGAAACTTGCATATTTAAGAAAACCTAGCAAGTTTTCAAAAGACATGTGAAGTCCACTAACCCGCACTTGGTCAGCTTGCTGGACTATGGCCTGAATCTTATACTGAAGGAGGCCCGTGCTCAGTAATGGGACGTTGACGATAACAGTGACTCTGATTATGAACTCGCTTCACTCGGTTTCATAAACGTACGCATTACCACTGGGCTACCACTTTCTTTGTTCGTATAAATCTTAGAAAATATTACGCAATGTACTCGTAAATAACCAAAAAGTTACATTTAAATAAACAAGTACATATATAATGTAAGTTTACAATTAAGTATAAATATTACATAACATTTATTATTATTTACATAACCACAGATTTAATCAATAGGATTGATTAAATGCTTTTTCTGTAGTATAGTAAATCAATTAAACTGCAAGGTTTGCTCACTGCAGGGTGGAATCTAAGTCAAAGGAAATTAGCGGGACATCAAAACAGAGATTTTTTTCATGTACAATATGAAAAGCAACACTTATTTTCAACCGACTTCCAAAAAAAGGCGGAGGTTCTCGATTCGACCATATATATATATATATATATATATATATATATATATATATATATATATATATATATATATATGTTTGTTTGCGGATTTTTTCGTCGTTTATGAACCGATTTTGATCATTCTTTTTTTGTTGGAAAGGAGATATCCCAAGAGTGGTACAATGATAAGGAAACCAGGATCTGATGATGGGATCCTAGAGAAATCGAGGGAAACTTTCGAAAAAAAACCGACTTCTAGGCACTGAAAAGTAAAAGATAACTAAACGGGGGTTTTCATTTAGAATAGATACTTAATGAGATTTTTTCGAAGTCGGTGCCAGCCAATACAAATCATAGCACGCCGACTATCTATTCTAAATGAAAACCCCCGTTTAGTTATTTTTTACTTTTCAGTGCCTGGAAGTCGGTTTTTTTTTAAGTTTTTATAGAAAAAATCCCACGAAAAAAGAATTAAAACCAAGAAAAAACGTTTGTTTTGGGAAGCAACCTAGGGACAAACCCGAGCGAAGCGGGGGTGAGTCGCTAGTTACTCTATATGAATTACTCCGATGGCACGACAACTAAATGGAACTGATGAGAGATATATTTCGTGACAGAATATCCCATAAATTATTATTTAAGCCCACGCCGGAATTTGAACGAGAACTAGTGACTTAACTGATAAAGTAGCTAAAAAACTGACATATGGACTAACTGTCACGACAAAAGTAATTGCATTTCGCCTTTTAAAGTTTTGATCAAGGACGCTAAAATAACATTTTAATATTAAATTCAGCCGAATAAAATAAAAACGTTGTATAATCTATCTATACAAATAAATAAAATTGGAGTGTCTGTTTGTAATAATAAAATAACCGCTTTTTAGTAAATGCATATGTATGTATACACGGTACATATACCGACCAAAACAACATTTTTTACAATGTTTGTCTATCTGTCTGTCTGTTTGTTCCGGTTAATCTCCGGAACGGCTGAAACTGATTGTGACAAAACTTTCACTGGCAGATAGCTGATGTTATAAGGAGTAACTTAGGCTACTTTTATTTTAGAAAAAGACTCAGGGTTCCGTGAAAAAAAAATTAAAACCCATAAAGAAATTGTGAACAAAATCCGCGTACTTCGCACGCTCCCGAGTAAAAAGAGGGTAAATCGCTATATAATTTAAATGAATATCTTAGGAGTAGCAAGTTACTATTTATGTATACCTAAACATAGCTAACCGTGAAAACGTACCTAGGGACGAACGCGAGCGAAGCGAGCTTGAGTCGCTAGTTACACTATATGAGGACTACTTTTAAAAAAAATTGCTTTACATAAATTTAGAACCTAGTACTTTAGATTAATGCACTGAACTCTTTAAACACAAAAATAGATTCAAAATATAACATTTTTAATAAACTAGAGCGTTTTAAGCTAGCCGCTATAAGTTTATATTTTAAAACTTCACAGCAAGTGATTGGTTATGAAATTTTAATGCCGTATAGTGGAAAGTTTAATCACTTAGTATTTGTTGTTGTGTGAGTAACTCTAAACTGCTTCTAATATGTAACCGAATTAGCTCTGACTTATTGTTTAAAATATTTACTTACTTAACAAAACTTAATTATAAAGAAAATAGAAGATACACAATTAGTGTTTTTTACAGTTTTCTGTTCTGCCAAATCTATGCATAGGTATAGTAAAATTTTAACCAAGTCAAATCTGTACATGAAATATTTTTTGGAAAACTTATTGAAATAGTCATTATTATTGATACAGAGGTCGAATCTATAGTTTTTAGAATTTTTGTCTGTCTGTCTGTTTGGGAACGGATCACGAGAAAACCACTGGACAGATTTTAAATAAATAAGGTATGATGATAGCTGGTTATTCAGGTCAACGTATAGGATATTTTTACTGTGGGAAAATATCTCGTTTTTGAGAAATCAGCTGTGGGCTGTTAAAAAGGGCTGAGTACAATTTGAAGACAAAGTCATAGGATATAATGAGTTATTGGATAAAGAAGAATTGGTGCATAACGCCATTTGTATAAGTACATAAATAATAAATGTCAGTCAGTACATACGCGTCGATTGGATTTTTAATATTTAACGCGTTTTCGATAGGATGTGATATATTGTTAGCTTCATTATCATAGCACATATATGTATATAGAAAAAATTTGAAAGAAATAACTATGTTTTTGCCCCCGGTTCCGCTCGCTCGATGCATATATTAATATAAAATCAACTATAGGATAATTAATCTAGAGTGTTTACGTATAGATAGATTTTGACAAAGTTTTTTCTAAATACTTTTCAAAATTAAGTGAAATTAAAAAAAAAATGAGTGCGTGTAACCCTTACGAGCGGGTAAAGTAAAACTTCTTTGGTAAATATCTCAATTAAATTGAAACTAATCAATAATTAAGTAAGGCATATTAGGCATATCACAATCATATATTTATAGTATATCATATACGGAAAGAATATAATATTATATATTTGGTTTTTTTTTTTTTATGACATTCAGTGACAAACGAGCAGACAGACCACCTGATGGAAAGCAGTACCTGTCGCCCATAACACCTACGGTTCATGCACTTAGGTTTTAAATAACAAAAATGCAGAACCACAGGTGCGTTGTCACTGTGAGGACTAAGATGTTATGCCTCTTGCCTGTAGTTGCGCTGGCTACCTTATCCTTCAAACCGGAACACAACAATGCAATCATTGTTGCTTGGCGGCAGAAATAGATAAGGGGGTGGTACCCATCCAGTCGGACTCCTCAGGCTTGACAGAGTCCTACCACCGGTCTGCAATAACACCGTGTTTACCGGTTTCGTCGATTTTCGTTTCATCGAGTTTCAAATCACAACGATTCTAAAGAAGTTTCACCACAAAAATACATAAACCACTCGATTCTAAATGAAGTTAGTAAATGAAAAGTCTTGTTTATGTGGT